>JAAGEH010000016.1:5634920-5678934 GCA_011751065.1 Lasiurus cinereus | reverse complement strand
CGGAGCCCCAGCCCCTGACCGGCCTGCAGGGCCCCCCTCACCACTTGGGTCATCTTGAGGCACAGCTTCTTGTGTGCTGCCGTCAGCATGGCCAGGGCCCCGGCGGCCGCATTCTGCAGTTTGTCGTCATCCTCCCCGCAGAGCAGCACCACCAGCTTCAGCCGGTCGTTCCCATCCGCCAGGAACCTCTCCTGCACCTGTGGGAGGAAGGTACCTGGCTCAGAAAAAAACGCCCTCCCCTGCCCAGCCTGGGGAGGGAGAGATGCACCTGCAGCCACATTCCCGGACCCAGGATCGCTAGGAGCAGCTCACGCATGCCGCCTCCTCCTGGAAGTCTTCCCTGATTAGCTGGATGAAGGGGCTACAATTTCCTCCAGCTAAAAAGTTAGGGAAAATAAGGGATTCTGCCCTGACCGGTTTGGCCCAGTGGATAGAGTATCGGCCTGCGGACTGAAGGTCCCAGGTTCGATTCCAGTCAAGGGCACGTACCTTGGTTGTGGGCACATCCCCAGTAGGGGGTGTGTAGTAGGCAGCTGGTTGATGTTTCTCTCTCATCGATGTTTCTAGCTCTCTGTCCCTCTCCCTCTCTGTAAAAAAGTAAATAAAATATATTTTAAAAATTTACGGATTCCCCAGATAGCATGCTCCACAACCTCTGTTTGCTTTCAGTTATCCACCCAGGGAAAGAGGCAGACAGACTCCTCAAGGGTAGATGTTGCCTGAAGAGCTGAGTCTCACTTCCCTTTGGAAGAAGCCTGGAATGTTCTCTCACAACAGATGGGCCTTCAGGGACTGCCCTAAAGTGATTTCGAACTCCCTAAAGGCACAGGAGCTTTGCTGAAACTGGTTTGGCTCAGTGGATAGAGCATCAGCCTGCGGACTGTAAAGGTCCCAGGTTCGATTCCGGCCAAGGACCTGGTTGCAGGCACATCCCCAGTAGGGGGCATGCAGGAGGCGGTTGATCGATGTCTCTCTCTCATCGATGTTTCTAATTCTCTATCCCTCTCTCTTCCTCTCTGTAAAAAAATCAATAAAAATAAATTTTAAAAAAGACAGGGGCTTGGCAAGAGCAGGAGATGGTTGGGGAGTTGACTTGGTTTTAAGGGACAGCTGTCCTGTCTCCACGAGGGAAGAGCTGAGGCTTTACAAGGATTCAAACGCAGGAGGAAGAGCCTCCTGGGGCCCTGGGCCCTGACAGATCCCAATGACCCCCCCGCCTTACTCCTCAGTTCTACAGTAATATCTGGTTGGTCAAGTTTAAGGGCATTTTGTTGGATCAGGTTTCCTAGAAGTGGAGTTCCAAAGGAGTCAAAGGTCACCGCTGCCCAGGTTCTGACTCTCCCTGAAGCTGGATCAGTGGTCCTCAAAAGTGAGAGGATGAAGAGATGGTCCGTGTGGTCCCCTCTCCTGGGACACAGTTGTGAATGGGAAGCTCCCAAAGGAGTGTGTTCCACCACCCCTTGCACCTAGATGCAGTCACAACTAGTTCTCAGCACTTGCAGGCCACCATGGCAAAGGACTACGGTGCCTCTCCCACAGTCTCTTTCCCCATTCACCATCGGAACAGAGGCCACTCCCCAGGTGGCAGAGGGATAGACAGTGCCTGATGATCAGAGAACCCGGGATCCCTGAGTCATCGCTTGGAAGGGAACCACCTGCTACAGATGTGAGTGAGAATTTACGTGTGTGAGAGATGAACTTCCTGTGAGGACCACGGTACACTTTTAGTTTGGTTGTTGCTGCAGCTGGTGCCCCACAGGGAAGGTTGCTGCCCCTCCCACTGTCTCTCCCCTCCCCTTTCCTTGGACACACTCTCTTCTCCCTCACAGTGGCCAGCCCCTCACCCTCACCCCCCGTCCAGCCTCAGGCCTGCCAGGTAGCTTTATATCCTTTGACTTTATGGTCAAGTTTTTCTGCTACAGCAGTGAAAAGATGTAAGATGAAAGTTGAGGAAAACAGTGTGTCTCGCACACGAGGCCCTTTGTGAGTGCCCAGGTGGGTCACTTGGCCTGCCCTTCCCCGCCCCCTCCCTCGTTCACAGGGAACCTCAGGCTTACACCATGTTGTTACCTCTGATGAGGTTATACCTACAGGCACAGCAGCAAACTACTCTAGCAGGAAGCCTTAGCTGGTTTTGCTCAGTGGCTACAGCATCGGCCTGCGAACTGAAGTGTCCTGGGTTTGATTCCAGTCAAGGGCACATGCCCGGGTTTTGGACTTGATCCCCAGTAGGAGGTGTGCAGGAGGCAGCCGGTCAATGATTCTCTCTCATCATTGATGTTTCTATATCTCTCTCCCTTCCTCTCTGAAATCCATAAAAATATACTTTTTTAAAAAATACTCTAGCAGGATGGAAAGGAGAAGACATGTATTCACTGTATAGTTACAGTTTATCCCATAAGGTCATTGGCATGTTCTGGATTCATTTTATTATTATACATCCTGTGATTTTTCTGTGACGAGCACAGATATAGTGAAATGTAGTTTCCGTGGAAACAGCAATATTTCATTCATGTTAACATTTAAAGTATCCTAAGATTGTAGCTATTTTCACATTTCTTCCATGTGTATTCAGTGCTACCTTAGTACCATTGTAACAACCCCGATCACGCCCAGCCCTGGCCTCTGAGCTGACAGTCCATGCCTTGCTCACTCCCCCTCCCCACGCGGCGCCCCCTCACCTCCTTGTTCAACACCATGTTGCACATGCACTCGGTGGCCGCCTGCCGCAGCTGGTCGTGGTTCTCAAACATATAGTTCTCGATGTCCGGCAAGGCCTTCTCCTTAAAGATCTTCTGCCTGGGGTGGAGGAGCGGAGCAAGAGAGGCCACTGAGTTCTCCATCGCGAACATGAAGGATTCTGGGCCACCTCGGTGCCCCTTCCCCGTCCTAGTGGTATCCCTCCCACATCCTCGGAGGCAGGGCGCCCATCGGTGGCATAGATCCTGCCCCCAGCTCCAGAGGGGCACCAGTGGGCACAAACTACCATATTTTCTGGCGTATAAGACAACTGGGTGTATAAGATGACCTCCAACTTTTCCAGTTAAAATATAGAGTTTGGGATATACTCGCCCTATAAGATGACACCCGGCATATAAGACGACCCCCGACTTTTGAGAAGATTTTCCTGGGTTAAAAAGTCGTCTTTTACGCCGGAAAATACGGTAACTGATGTAGCACAGCATCTTGGCCACAGTGACAGGTTCCAGGGTGAAAACATCACTGCAACATGTGCCCCAACTAGGGATAGAACCGCAACCTTTTGGTGCAGGGGCTGACACTCCAACCAACGGGGCCACCCGGCCAGCGCTGGAGGCTCTTATTGCTGAAGAAGAGACATTCTCTTTGCCTCTTTCCTGCTGGGTATGAAGACGAAGCCTTGTGACTGAGGGAGAGGGGGAAGCCCACCTGAGAGTGAAAACACAGACAGGAGCCCAGCCGGCACGGCTCAGTGGTTGAGCGTTAACCTGTGAACCTGGAGGTCACGGTTCGATTCCCGGTCAGAGCACATGCCAGGTTGCGGGCTCCACTGTGGCGTTTGCAGGAGGCAGCCGATCAATGATTCTCTCTCATCGTTGATGTTTCTATCTCGCTCTCCCTCTCCCTTCCTCTCTCTGAAATCAATAAAAATATATTAAAAAAACACATAAACACACAGACAGGAGAGGTCCGGAGAACCAGGTCCCAGTACAGCTTTGTAACCCCTGCATCAAGTGCACCTGAATCCGCAGTCCCCAGACTGTATATACATGAGCCAGTAAATACCCTTTAGGCTCAAACCAGCTGGTACCAAAAGAATCTCAACCCAGTACACTGCCCCATCCCCTGCTTCTGAGAAGGAATCTACTTCTCCCTACCCATCCTCCTGGGCATCTTTTTACAACTTATTTTATTTTTTAAATACATTTTACTGATTTTTTTACAGAGAGGAATGGAGAGGGCTAGAGTTAGAAACATCGATGAGAGATCAATGAGAGAGAGACATGGATCAGCTGCCTCTTGCACGCTACCACCTACTGGGGATGTGCCCACAACCGAGGTACATGCCCTTGACCGGAATCGAACCTGGGACCTTTCAGTCTGCAGACCAACGCTCTATCCACTGAGCCAAACCGGCTTCAGCTTTTTTTACAACTTAAGAAAGGAGTCTTTTCTGTCCCCTCTGGCTTGTACGTTCACCGTGTGGTTTTTCCAAGTTCATTCAAGCCCCTCCCGTTGCTTTTCTTCCCGCGGCCTTTGACCCAGGCCTGGGGGAGCGCAACTTTCGCACGTGGTACGTGTGCAACTCCACCGAACACTCCAGGGGGCGCCTGTCTTCCCTCCTGTCCCTCCGCCCCCCACTCACCGCAGTTTGTCGCTCCGCCCAGACAGGTTGGTGAGGCCCAGGAGGGCCTCGTAGTTCTGCAGCCCGTCCCTCTGTGTGTCCAGGAGCCTGACCAGGGGCCGCACCACCTCGTACACCTGTGGGGAAGGGAGGAAGCGGGGGACAGGTGGAGGCTGTGCTCCCCCACTCCCTGACTTGTATAGGTGTCCAGCTTTCGAATTTCCAAAGCATGTGTCCACCCATTGGTCAGGTTTGACCTTAATGATGACCCTGAAAAGCAGACCATTCCCTTTCTTTTGTGATGAGAGGAGTCCCCAGAGGACAGCCTGGGGAGGCAGGCAGAGCTAGGTCTCGGCGCCTCCAATTCATGGCCCTCTCTGTGACAACAGCCTGGCCCTCCCCAGCCAGGAGCAGGGTGACACGAAGAAAGGCCCCTGGGAGCAGAGGAGACCCCTCCCACCGCCCCCTCCCACCCGGCCAGACACACACCCGCTCCCCTGGGAAGGCGATGTCCGGGTTGGAGACAGCGGCGATCTTGGCGAGGGCGTGGGCTGCCTTCACCTTGCCCACGTCCGTGCCCTCCAAGGCCAGGGGAATCAGGGCCTGCAAAAAAGAGCCTGGTCACTCCGGGGTCACAGACCTCCTGTGACCTCCTGCCATTGAGTGGGTGCTTCCCCCCATGTTACAGATGAGGAAGTCATTTGCCCAAGGTTATGCCGCTGACATGCGGACGGACAAGGACTCCATGCTGAGTCTTCCGGAGCAGAGGGCATGGTCTTGTGTCTGCGCCGTGCTTCCTTCCTGTCGCCAGGAAGATAGATGGGGTTCCACAGGAAGTCCCACGACCCGTCATAGACTCAGGCAGAAATGGGCGTGGGGCCATGAGGACAGACAGCACAGTTACCTGAATGACCACATTCCAGGAGGTTGGACAGGGACAAAGGCTACATTTTTCTTGAGTCAGGCATAGAGTAGGCATGCATGTGTGTCTACACACACACACACACACACACACGCTCCTCCCAGTAGAGTACCAGTTGGGATGTCAAGGACCTTACCCCACCCAGTTACCTTGCCGCCACCTTGAGCCACAATGGTGCCTCGGTCCCTTGAGTTGTCACACAGGGCCAGGAACACCCTGTGGAGTGAGGATAAAGGGCGTGTGATGTGCCAGCACACCCTTTGTAGGCGTCAGCAGGCCGGCCGGGCAGAGCCAGGGAAGCTCTGGAAAGTGCTGCTTGAGGAGGAAGTGAGGCTGCAAAGAGCCGCCTCATCCTTACTTAGGGAGATAACCAATGGCTCCTGGCTGCCTACTCACCAAGAGAAACACCCTGGACCTCTGTGCCCTGACCCTTGTCTCCCTCCCTCTCTGGTCTTCTAGCACTGCCCACTCCTATGCAATCTGTGCTCCAGACAGATTGCAGAGAAACCCCAAATGCGCTCATTCTTCCTCCGGCGTTGGTGTCTCCGTACATGCTGTTCCACCCACCTGAAACCCTTCCCTCCTCTGCAGTGGAGTGGCTCCTTTGTTCCTTCAGGGCTCCCTTGAGTTGCCACCTCCTCCAGGAAGCCCTCCTGGCTGCCCCCATTCCAGGCTGGCTGGGGGAGCGCCACAGCTGTGCTCCGACCAACACCGTCTCTCCCCCACCATGGCACCCGTGGCATTGTATGGTACCGTGAGCCTGGCTGCCTGCCCCACCAGGTTGCCCAGACACCGTGCCTTTCACCTCTGGAAGAGCAAGTCCCACGCAAAACCGGGGAACCAGGCAACCGGACGGTGACCTCTCTCCTCCGGAGGCAAACTGGCACTGCTGAGGACCTCCCGCCAGGTCACTTCCAGTGCCGAGCCCCTTTCGGCTCCTCTCCGGGCCCCCCAAAGGCTCATGCCCTTACATTCTCCCGGCCACTTCTGTCTCCCTGCCCGGCCAGAGCCCAGCCCGGCCCCCGCAGCCGCACCTGGCCAGCAGCTCTTTGGTCTGGTCTGTGAGGATGGCGCTGTCTGCCTTCACCATGCAGGCCAGCGCCGAGATGACGCCGGCCTTCAGGAGCCGCTTCACCCGCATGTCGATGAAGTCCTTCTTGTCCTGGGGAGACAAAAGGGAGGCAGTGGGCGGGGGGCCTGCGCTCCAGGCCAGTCTATATTGGTACTAGGATGGCACATTTCTGACTTCTTGGGGTACTTTGAATATTGGGCCCTATAGGTGCCCATGTTCTAATGTCCAGAACCCGTGAATATGTTACCTGACATGGCACAAGGGACTTTGCAGATATGACTAAGTTATGGATCTTGCCAAAACCAGTTTGGCTCAGTGGATAGAGCGTCGGCCTGCGGACTGAAAGGTCCCAGGTTCAATTCCGGTCAAGGGCATGTACCTTGGTTGCAGGTATATCCCCAGTAGGGGGCGTGCAGGAGGCAGCTGATCAATATCTCTCATCAATGTTTCTCTCTTTCCCTCTCCCTTCCTCTCTGTAAAAAATCAATTAAAAAAAAAAGTTATGGATCTTGAGCTAGGGAGATAGTCCTAGATTATGTGAGCAGACCCAATATCGTCATTAGGGACTTTAAAAAGGGAGGCAAAGCCGAGGCCGGTTTAGCTCAGTGGATAGAGCGTTGGCCTGCGGACTGAAGGGTCCCGGGTTCGATTCCGGTCAAGGGCATGTACATTGGTTGTGGGCACATCCCCAGTGGGGGACATGCAGGAGGTGGCTGATTGATGTCTCTCTCATCGATGTTTCCTTCTATCCCTCTCCCTTCCTCTCTGTGAAAAAAATCAATAAAATATATATTTAAAAAAAAAGGGGGGGAGGCAAAGGTAGTAGTGACCGCAGAAGCAAAAGGCTGAAGTAATTCAAGGTCACAAGCCAAGGAAGGTTGAAAAAGACAAGAAAACAGATTGTGTCCTAGAGCAGTGGATGGCAAACCGCGGCTCTCGAGCCACATGCTGCTCTTTGGCCCCTTGAGTGTGGCTCTTCCACAAAATGCCACACTCGGATGCGCACGTACAGTGCGATTGAAACTTCATGGCCCATGCGCAGAAGTCGGTTTTCGGCCTGGGAGAGTCTATTTTGAAGAAATGGTTCTAACGCAGAGCCACACTCAAGGGGCCAAAGAGCCGCATGTGGCTCAAGAGCCGAGGTTTGCCAACCACTGCCCTAGAGCCTCCAGAACCCAGTCCTTGACTTTGATGCAGTGAAATCGATTTTGGATGTGAGACCTCCAGAACGGGAAGATAATAAATTTGTGTTGTTTGGGGCAATGGTGTTTGTGACCGTTGATTATAACAGTAAAGGAAATGAATACACTCTTCCAGATTCCCTTTGTCCGAACAGCCGAGGGGGTTACCACACGTTCTGCCAATGTGATCGTCAGAGCAACCCCTCCTCTGCCTTTGCCCTCCCCCTCCCAACACAGAGCTGGGGTAGCTGATAGGGCAAGGATATCAGTCCCAAGGATTCTTCATTCACAGAGGAGTGAAATGAAAGAATGATGATCCAAAACACTGCATGGCCCATGTGTGAGTTGTCTTGCAAATGGTTGACTTGCTATTAGGGAATGTGGCAGGTGGGAGTGTAGGGGGATGTAGGCAGTTAGACAGACAGAGCAAGGACAATGGAACAGGTGCAGAGGTCATCAGGGAGCAAAGCCTTCCCCGCCTCCCCCCCAAGCAATGGACAATCAATTAGGGTGGGACCTTGTCCCCTGGGTGACTGTTCCTCCCCTAGCACATCGCTGGTCCTGAGGGTTGGACCCGGGACCTTCCCTCCCTAGAGATAACATCTGGGCCTCAGGTGTGTTTCAGCTCCAGGCCCAGATAAACAACCACACCAGCCATGGCTGGCATCAGGACCAGCTGCATTGAATAATGACCCCCCACCCCCGCCCTGGTGCTGGCCAATCAGTCCTGAATGGACACACCTGGAAGACTACTGAATGTTCTACTGAGCTCTTCCTCTGGAACCTCCCCTAAAATCTCCACCCTTAAAAGCTTAGGACGGAGGACTCAGTGTGCTCTTTTCCCCACACACACCCCCCTCCCCCAGCAAGCTCTTGCCTTTTCCTTTTCCTTTCCCTTCCCTCTCACGCCCCCCACCCTCCAGGCACGTTACCGTTAGCTTCCTCACTCCCAAACTCCAAGGGCCCTTCCTTTACCTCTGTAACGTGTTTCCGAAGCCCATTTCTTCCAGGAATTACTTTTTCTACCTCTGTAATTTACCCAATAAGTGTTCTCTTACGGTTTGGGTCTTGCTCTGAATTCTCTCCTAGCCAGAACCCAAATATTGAGGTTGCCAAACCCAAGTTTGGTCTAACCCTCCCCCCACACCGTCAGTCTGACACATGGTGCCTTTCTGCCGCCTACAATGGGGATGTGGCAGGAGTGAGAGGGGATTTGTCAGATAAAACTGACATAACAATGGATTGGGTTTTGCTGGAAACCCAGGGTCAAATAGTCTACAGAGAATCCTCAGAGTAGCTGGCGAGAGACTGGCAGTCAATCGCTAGACGCCCCCTTTGAGCTTCACAGCAGCAGTGTAAGCTCTGCACTCTTGCCTGCGTGAAATACTATGCAGTTTCATTTGCTTTCTGACCTCAGATTGTGCTCCTAACCTCCCCCAAACCGCTCCACCCTCGCCAAGATAGAGCATTAAAACTAAGAAAAACACGAGCGCCACCTAGTGGGAGAAATGTACCATGATCCTCTTCGTTTTACCTTATTCTCCCAGACACACCCAAGCAACACCCTGACATCACTATCTTTCCTTTCCACCGCTCTGGAGGACTGCTGACCCAGACCCCCCTCCCCCCCTGGGCTGCCCCGTCCCCACCTTGGGGTGCTCCTCGGGCACATGCTGCTTGGAGAACTTGGCGAGCTGTACGAGCTCGGGGATGACCTCCTTGACATCGTAGCTGTTGGTGCAGTTCACCAGGATGGTGGCCACCGAGTACAGGATGGTCTTGTCGGAGGTCTGGAGGCACCGGGGAGAGGGGAGGCCGGAAAAGACAGAAACAAGACTTCTGTTTCCTAGAAGGCTCCCCACATGGTCCACAAGTTAGTTTGGGACAGTGGTCAGCAAACTCATTAGTCACCAGAGCCAAATATCAACAGGACAACGACTGAAATTTCTTAGGAGAGCCAAATTTTTTAAACTTAAACTTCTTCTAACGCCACTTCTTCAAAATAGACGCCCCCAGGCCGTGGTATTTTGTGGAAGAGCCACACTCAAGGGGCCAAAGAGCCGCATGTGGCTTGCAAGCCTCGGTTTGCCGACCACTGGTTTGGGCGGATGGGGTGTGTGCCTGGTGCAGTTCAGCTCGGAGAAGTGCCAGCGGCCCAGAGGGAAAGGAGCTGGCTCTGCTGGCACAGGGGCACCCTCAACAGCACCCCTGAATGCCTGGGAGGAAGTCCTCTGAGTACACCCCTGGCTCTGTGCCTCCTTGAAAAGTTCAGGCCAAGACACATGCTCACATAGTGTGATACCTCTCCTGGGCTGGGTGGGGATGGGATGGCAGTGTACACCCTCTGGTCTGGCCCTGAGGAAACTCCCACATTCTTCCCCTCCTCTCCCCCTCAACCCCCCCATTAGTGGTGAAAAGGAGGAGGAACGGAATCCTTCAGACCTCACTGCCTGAGGACCCCAGTGAGAACATACCACCCTCTTGTCCATCCTCCCACTGCCTGGAAGGCGTGGAGAGAGCTGTGAGCCCGTTTTATAGTCAGGAAAAATGAGGGTGAGAAAGGGGCAAATGACTGATCCAGGTTGCACAGGGAGTGGAGGGGACAGCCAGGCTGAGGACGCAGGGGTCCGTTCCCAGCCCAGCAGAAGGCCTGGTGAGCCTGAAGCCAATAGAGCTCTCCTGAGGCCGAGGTCAAGGCTCTACTTGCCTTGGCCATCTCAAACATGGCCTGCAGGGCGGGGATGTCCTGGACAAAGTCATCCTTCACATCAGCGTCCAGCGTCAGGTAGGCCATTCCCTCCACCGCCCATTTCCGGGTCCGGGTGTCTATGGACGCGTTGCACAGCCACCTGGAATCAGGAGGGAGAGACGCTGGGGAAGGGTGCCAGGACTCAGGTCAGGGTGGTGGAGCCACTTCAGGGCAGTGGGTAGCAGGTGGGGGCCTTTCCCAATCTGGTGGACACCAGGGCACCCCCCAGGGAGGAGAGGAGAGGGCAGGCCCGGGGAAGATAGGACCCCCTTACTTGCGACACTGTTTGGCCAGCTTCTCCGTGGAGCCTTCAGCGAACTGCCTGAGACCATAGTCTGTGCCGCCTGCAGAGCCCAGCTTGCAGAGTCCCTGTGGAGGAGGGGAGACCGTGGACCTCTGGAGGATCAGAGGCACCAAGGCTGGGGGACAATGCCCTTCTCACACAGGTCCCTGTGGCTGGAACACGTGGCCCCTTTTTCTTTGCCTGGATAAACCTCTATTCACACTACAAAACTCAGCTCAGGTGTCACCTCTTCTGAGATGGCATCCAGGCGAAGGAAGGAAAAAAAAAAAAATATATATATATATATATATACACACACACACACACACACACACACACAATTGATTGATTGGATTGATTGATTTTAGAGAGAGGAAGGGAGAGGGAGAGAAACATCAATGATAAGAGAAAATCATTGGTTGGCTGCCTCCTACACACCTCCTACTGGGGATTAAGCCCACAATCCGGGCATATGCCCTAACCAGGAATCGAACCCTGATCTCCTGGCTCATGGGTCAGTGCTCAACCACTGAGCTACACCAGCCAGGCAAGCTGGAGGTTTTTACCCTAACCGTTTTCCTCCACCATTTGACCCCACAGATGTTTTGAATACCATTTTGAATAATCAGCACAAGATAATGCTAATCCTATCTGAAATCGCAGTGGCGAGATTAGTCAGAGCACAGAAATTGGCAGAGAAATTCATCTTATGGGTAACAAATTCAGATGTGCAGAATTTTGTTCAGGAAATTTGGATTTGTTTTAGAAAGTCTTCTGTAAGAGAAAACTCACAGTACTGGAAGCTAAAATTCATTTTTTCTAAATTGTAACAACCAAAAGAAGATAAATGACTCAAATCCTCACTATAATTGTTCATGAGGAAAAAGTCAAGGAAAATAACTTCTGTAAAACGAAGATGGAAAAAAATAAAGCAGGTTTGACTGTGCCATATAGAAACTGATTAATCAGATAAACTGACGTTCTGGAGTTAGCTCTAAATATATTTGCTGGATAAATCTCATCAGTGCTCATGCCTTCAGAAGCATGGCAGAGGTGAGAAAGATGAAGGGATTAAGAAAAACAAAAACAGCTGAAACCAGTTTGGCTCAGTGGATAGAGAGTCAGTCTGCGGACTGAAAGGTCCCAGGTTCGATTCCAGTCAAGGGCATGTACCTTGGTTGCGGGCATATTCCCAGTGGGGGGTATGCAGGAGGCAGTTGATTAATGTTTCTAACTCTCTATCTCACTCCCTTCCTCTCTTTAAAAAAATAAATAAAATATATTTTTAAAAAAATCCACAAATAGACAAACAACAGTATAGTGATTACCAGAGAGGAAGGTATAGAGAAGTAGGAAAAGGTAAAATGGGAAAAGAAAGCATGGAGGTGTCGGAGGTTAAATGTAGATCCGCCATCTGAATCTATGTTCTCACAGCCTCCTACATATCACACTGCTCTGCAGGGCCCCGTGATGCCCTCATATGGTGACCCCCTCAAGGACAGGGGCTAAGCCTCATTCATCCTGATGTCCCTGGTGCCTGGCACAGTGTTGGGTACCGAGCCCACTTACCACCAGGGTGCGGATCTTGATCTTCTCATTTTTGGTGGTCTTGTAGATCTGCTTGAGCAGTGACACGCCATTGGTGATGATGAACGTGGCGCGGCTGAGCTTGGTAGAGGCATGGATGAGCGCCTCCACGGCCACCAGCTGGTCTACCTCACGATCCGAGCCACACAGCGCTACCATCATCTCCATCACCCCTTTCAGCCCCAGCAGCTGGTTGCCCAGGTCAAAGGGGCCTTGCAGGACTCCCGACACTGTCTGGATGGCAATCACATTCTTGTCCATGTTCTGAGGGTCAAACTTGCTCCTAAAAGAGAAGGCGGGGGTGGTAGAAAGTGTGAGATTCGGGGGGAAGACAGAGTTGAATTTGCATCCTGGATTCACCACGCCTATGCTGTGTGACCTTGGGCAATTCACTGAACCTCTCTGAGTCTCAGCTTCTTGATCTGGAAACTCAGGATAGTACTGCTACTTCACAGACTTACGATGAGGATAGATGACATAACAGATGTGTCAGGGGTTGTGCTCCCCAAGAAGCACACTCTGAGACAAGGATTGACATGTAGGAAGATGTTCACCCAGGGAAGAAAAGAGACCTCCCATCAACAGCCTGCACCAACGAGCCAGCCAGGTGAGTGCACCATCTGAGAAGCAGATCTTCCAGCCTCAGTCACGCCTTCGGATGACTGCAGCCCAGGCCAAGAGAACCCAAAGCCAGAACCACCCAGCGAGCCATTCCCAAATTGCTGTCTTCTTATAAGAAATGGTTGATTATGATTGTCTTAAGCTGCTAAGTTTAGGGGTAATTTGTTACACAGCTATTGATGGCTAATACAGAGGCCGACCCAGGAGGCCTCCAGGAAACTCACGTGATGTACTCCTCACAGATCTTGCGGAAGTGATCCCGTTCAGGATCACAGCGCAGGTCGTCATAGAGCTTGTTGATGAGGATGGAGGCCAGCATGCGGGTGTTGTCGGTCAAGGGCAGGCAGGACGGCAGATCTGGAACCTGCCCCACCACCTTCAGGATCTTCCTGAGGCCTGTAGGACAGTTGGCAGCGGCGAGTGTAAGACCCCTGCTGGGCTCTGTCCAGCCCAATTTGCGAAACATACAACCTCAACATTGCAGCTTTTCACTAGCGCGCCAGGAATTTAAGTCCATATTATCTTTACCCAAGTGCTATTCATTTTGATGCCTCAAACAATTCTATGATTCCCCGCCCATCCTACACCATAAACCTGTGGTTGGGCCTAGATCCTTGTGCAGAGGGCAGAGGTCTGCTGTCGGTGCTCAGCCTTTGTTCTACATGCAGAGAAGACCAGAACTGGGGCCAAAGTGTTGGGGGTGAGGCTGAAGCACTAGAGTAATTCATTAATGTGCACTTTGCTGAGATCTGTGAAAACCAAACAAGGGAACTGCAATATCAAAGCAGAATGAATTTCAAGCTGGTAAAGCTGACTTGAACCTTTCAGAACAATGGATAGTGTAAATGCCATTAAATGTGTGAGAGAGCCCTGACCAGTTTGGCCCAGTGGATAGAGCGTCGGCCTGCAGACTGAAGGGTCCCAGGTTGGATTCCAGTCAAGGGCATGTACCTTGGTTGCGGGCACATCCCCAGTGGGGGTTGTGCTGGAGGCAGCTGATCAATGTTTCTCTTTCATCGATGTTTTTGGCTCTCTATCACTCTCCCTTCCTCTTTGTAAAAGATCAACAAAATACAGTGGTACCTCGAGATACGAGTGCCCTAACATACGAGATTTTTGAGATACGAACCGTCGAGTGAGCGATTTTTGCTTTGAAATACGAGCAACAGTTGAGATACGAGTAATCGCATGGATCGGCCGGCTGCACACGACCCACCAGTTTACTGCGACTTGAGCATCTCATAGTTTCCTACTCCTCAAGGTTACGGAACGAATTAAACTCGTATCTCTAGGTACCACTGTATATATTTTTTAAAATGTGCGACAGAATTTATTGTAGCAGATTTATTATAAAACCACAATAAAAGACGTTAATTTAGGAGAGGCTAACACCCTGGAGCTGACAAATACCGCGACTATCTGCTAAAACATTCTCCCTGGGCTTGATATAACGTGCAAGTGATGCCATCTCTCCCTTCTAGAAGGCCTTGCCAACCTGTGGTTGGTGGAATCCTGTTTGTCCTTTAACACTTACCCCTGTTTGTTGGGAAACTTCACCCCGATAAGATGTTTTGGGGTACTTAGACATTTTCTGGGTCAGAGATTTGACCTCTGCCCTCACCAGCCCCCTAGTGGATCCTAACATGCTGATGATTTTTCCTGGCTTTTCCTTTGGGATTGAAGACTTCTTCCACTTTCTGCCCAGGGGGCGGGACCCTGGTGCCCACTGGAAATGCTGGAGTGAACCCAGACCCGCCCACCTCCTCACCATTGTCCACCACGTAGATGGTGCGTGAGTTGTCGTGAATTTTGAGGTCTTTCCTGGGGACGTTCTTATTGAGCAGGTTCAGGGCCTGGTCCCTGCCCTGGCCAGACACCTTCTTACTGACCAGCATGTCGAGCAGGTGACTGGTGATCTGCTTCAGGTCCTTCTTGGTGTCTGAGGAAGGAGAGAACAGGGATAAAGAGAGAGGAGGAGGGAGCCTTGGGTATTTAGGACCAGGAATGGAAGAGGCTTCTAGAAGGACTCTGGAAATACCAAATCTACTGCTTCCTGGATATTGGAATTCCCAGGAGAGTTTAGTATTGTCCATCTCAACCCCCCAAAAAGAGGGAAATCCCTAGTCAACACTTGGGGGTCCTCCAGCTATTCTAAGCGTTGACTTCTATTACAGCCCATTCCATCCCTGAGAATCTATTTAAGAATGATAGTTCTTCCTTCCAGGTAATGATTGGCAGGGATCTAGGGATGTTTTGTGCAGCTTTTAATGAACTGACTTAATAAAACGTTTTTTCAGAAAGGACATTGGTACTCCTTACAGACATCCTACTCCACACAGATTCAGGCAAGCCGGGCGCCCGAATGCAGCCTCTGTCTGGGGTACCCGGTCCTCCCTGCCCTCTGGGAATCTCAAAAGGCAAATGCCTTTTCCTGCTTTGCCCTGTCTGACCTCTCTGAGACTTGGAGGCTTTTGTTCTCATTCTAGGTGGGAGCCCAAAAGCAGGCAGACAGGCAGGCAGGGAGGAAGGCTTTCCAAACCGTGTCGTGTAAATAAATGATGAAGGAATGAGGCTATCTGGCTAGAGAAGGGAAGATGTAAGTGGACATGATAGCCCGTTTCAGACAGAGGTTTGTCACAAGCGTGAGATAACAGACTTACTCTGTAAGGCCGCGGAGAGCAGAATTGGGACCTGAGGTGGGCGTAAATCAATATATAAAACATATAAAATATATAAAAAATATATAAAATATGTAAAATATTTTAGCAGATAGCTAATAGCTCACAGCCTCACAAGGAAGTTGTGTCCCCCAATAAATTGCACCTGTCATTATTCATGCTCTTGGGGAGTCCCCTCCCACACTGGGCCTGGGCTGATCATGTGGCCGAGACCGGTTTGGTTCAGTGGACAGAGAGTCAGCCTGTAGACTGAAAGGTCCCAGGTTCAATTCTGGTCAAGGGCATATATCTTGGTTGCAGGCATATCCCCAGTAAGGGATGTGCAGGAGGCGGCTGATCGATGTCTCTCTCTCATCGATGTTTCTGACTTTCTATCTCTCTTCCTCTCTGTAAAAAATCAATAAAATAGAATCCAGCTGCCATGCTACATAAAATCCAAGATGGCCAGGCTGGTATGGCTCAGTGGTTGAGTTTCCACCTATAAACCAGGAGATCACTTTTCGTTTCAGGTCAGGGTACATGTCTGGATTGCAGGCTTGATCCCCAGTAGGGGACGTGCTAGAGGTAGCCAATCGATGATTCTCTCATCATTGATAATCCAAGTGCCCTAGCCAGTTTGGCTCAGTGGATAAGCGTCGACCTGCGAACTGAAGGGTCCTGGGTTTTGTTCCAGTCAAGGGCACATGCCCGGGTTGTGGACTCAATTCCCAGTGGACCTCCAGAACCCAAACTGAAGACTGTCTCCTACCTAGTACCAGGGCCTCCTCCTTCCCTTGATGCTCCCGCTTGTCCTCCCCAGACAGGGAGTCAATGATGGCCTGGAGCAGGTTGCAGACGGCCAGAGACATCTCCTCATTCTCCACCGCCATGAGGCTGCAGATTCGGTCAATCCGGACTGCGTGCAGAAGCACCGTGGCCTAGTCGCCCAGCAAACCACAGTCAGTTGTGGGTCCCTCCCTTCCAGCTGCTGTGCAGGTTAGGGAGTGGGAGGTAACCACCCCATGCAGGAGGGGAATAAGCCCAGGCCTCCTGGCCCATGGTCTGGGAATGCCCTGGACACAAGCCATGGCCCTCTCCAGAGGTCCAGAGCCACTGGCCACATGGAGTAAATAAGCACGGGTACTGGGGCCGTTCACATTGAGAGAGAAGTGCTAGGAGTGTAGAGTATGCACTAGATTTTGAAGATTTAGCATGAAAAAGTGTAAACTATCAGAGCCACTGCATTCAGCTCTTCCTCACAGATGACTTTCAATAGCCTTATCTTCACATAGACCCGTTTCCAGCTCCGAGGAAAAACAGAGGAGCAATCTCTGTTGAATCCCGAACCATACAACCAAAGTTGGAGGGGATACTTCAGATTTTGTATCAGGATCTATTTATGCCACAATGTAGATACTGTTATTTCTACGTTCCTCCTCCTCCTCCTTTTCCTCCTCCTCCTCCTCCTCTTCCTCCTCCTCCTCCTCCTTCTCCTCCTTTTCCTCCTCTTTCTCCTCCTCCTCCTCCTCATGTCACCCTTCCAGGTCCTTGGCCGGGCAGCCATCCATGCCAAGCACCCAGACCCGGGTCCATGCCCAGGCCCTCACCCTAGCTCGGTGGCCACTGCACATGCCCGACAGGGTCCGCACTGCGGCCAGCACCAGCTCGGGCCTCTTCGTGTCTATGAGCTGCAGGAGCAGGGCCACTCCGTTGTTCTGGAAGATCCTTTCAGCCCCTGCTTCTTCACGACCCAGTACAATGAGGTTGTTGGCAGCCTGAAAGAGGGACGGGAAAGTGACGGTCGGGAGGAAGCTTTGGCTGCGGAGGCCTCAGCCCTGGGCCAAATGCAGGGTCTGGTTCAAGAACTAGGTCTTCAAAACATCTTTATATTCTTTCTCCCAATAATCTTACTCCTGGAAACATAAGCCAGGAACAAGAGAAAGATACAGTAACTTGCATAAAGACCAACTTGATGAAATATATTGCAATAATTAAAGACATAAATAAAAAGACTACCAAGCAACTTATAAAGCAAACAATGCTTAGCAGAATCAGAATCATAGGTTCAACTCTGATTACACTAATGTTAAAATAAAACTCTGTAGCCCTAGCCAGTTTGGCTCAGTGGATAGAGGGTCAGCCCATGGGTCCTGGGTTCAATTCCAATCAAGGGCACATGCCTCAGTTACAGGCTCGATTCCCAGCCCTGGTCAGGATGCATTTGGGAGGCAACCCATCCATGTGTCTCTCTCACATCCATGTTTCTCTCCATGTGTCTCTCCCTCTCCCTTCAACTCTAAAATTCAATGGAAAAATATCCTCAAGAGAGGATTAACATCAATCAATCAATCAATCAATCTCATGTAAGAAAAGGCTAATATGCAAATTGCCCCCTCAGGAGTTTGACCAATTGTGAGTTGGACAGCTCGCTATGATGTAAACTGACCACCAGGGAGCAGCCAGTAGCTGGCAGCCAGCAGCTGGGGGAAGGAAGGCCCTAACTGGCTCTTACTGCTGGCCAGGCATAGGGACCCTACCCGTGCAAGAATTTCGTGCACCGGGCCTCTAGTAAATAAATAAATAATAGAACATTTCTGCTTATGGATAAGGACTTTAAAAAGGTAGAGAAGCCCTCGCTGGTTTGGCTCAGTGGATGAAGGGTCACAGGTTTGATTTTGATCAAGGGCACATGCCCAGTTGCGGGCTGGATCCCCAGTAGGGAACATGTAGGAGGCAGCCGATTGATGATTCTCTCTCATCTTTGATGTTTCTATCTCTCTCTTTCTCTCCATTCCTCTCTGAAATCAATAAAATATATATATATATTTTAAAGGTAGAGAAATGTGAATTAAACAAGGCTAGCACTCACCTTCTCCAGCCTATCAGTTTCACTCTTTTCGTCCAGGAGGATCTCAAACATATTCTGTACCCTCGAGTCTGTGGAGAACTGCACGTGCAGCTGAGGAAGGAAACAAGCAGAGGTCCGTATTAAAGTCCGCTCCATGCGAAGTTCCTCTCAGTAAATATTAGGATATCTACTCTGGGCCCCGTACTGTCATTCATTCATTTGTTCATTCATTCAACCAACGTTTACTGAACAACTACTACGTGCCAGACGCTGTTGCAGGTGCTCAGATGCTGGGGAGAACATAGTGAACAAAAGCAAGCCTTTGCCTCACAAAGCTTACAACCCAGGTACATCCACTACCCCATTTGGTCATCACGCATCTTGGAAGGCAAGGGATCGTCACCCCAGTTTTGGAGTCTAGTGAACAGTGAGCCGTTAGAATTTCAATATGGGCTAAAACAGAAATATGCCTCCAGGATCAGAAACCTGAAGCCGTTTTAGAGTGGCTCCTCAGGCAATTGAAACCGTTATGTTTATTTTTTTAATATATCTTATTGGTTTTTCACAGAGAGGAAGGGAGAGGGATAGAGAGTTAGAAACATCGATGATAGAGAAACATCTATCAGCTGCCTCCTGCATGCTCCTCACTGGGATGTCCCCACAACCCAGGTACATGCCCTTGACCAGAATCGAACCTGGGACCCTTCAGTTCACAGGCTGACACTCTATCCACCGAGCCAAACCGGTTTCTGCGAAACCATTATGTTTAGATGCCTCATCCTTTACAATCCCAACCCCAACCCCAGTGCTCTGAGGCTGTATAAAATGACCAAACTGACCATCTTCCCCATCTCACCAGCTCCTCCTGTGCCTCCCACCGTGTGGTTGTGCTGGTCCACACTCCCTTCTATTTCCCTCCTGGCCTGCAGGGCGGGGAGGGTCTCTCATGCCCGGCACTTTCTTTGATCACACCTTAGTTCGTATTCCCTCAGCTCCGAGTCTACACTCTGGACAGTGGACCCACCATGGGGTTACCCCAGGCACATAGGAGTTACTGAGTCCGGGAGCCGGGAGCTGAGTGATTCGTTACCCTCCTGGTCCTACAGAGGAGAAGCTGACACGCCAAGAGGTCCCTCAGAAAACGGGTAGCTAAGGCAGGACCAGGGTGCGGGAGCTCTCATCTCTGGTCCAAGTTCTCCTCACTGCACTCCATCTTCCTAGAAAAGATGTCCTATTCCTACTGGCTCCTGACTCTACCTGCCACCAATTACCCCTCCCCCATTCCCAGGTATCTCCTGCTGCCTTTATCCTCCTAGAAATAGAGGAAGAGTTGCAGTTATACTGATGCAATTTAAAAAAAGACAGCCGAAACTGTTTTGGCTCAGTGGATAGAGCATTGGCTCGTGGACTGAAAGGTCCCAGGTTCGATTCCAGTCAAGGGCATGTACGTTGGTTGCAGGCACATCCCCAGTAGGGGGCGTGCAGGAGGCAGCTGATTGATGTCTCTCATTGATGTTTCTAACTCCCTTCCTCTCTGTCAAAAATTAATAAAATATATTTTTAAAAAATAAAATAAAAAAAAGACAGCCACCACCACCAAAACCTCTATCTGGAATATAAAAGACCCCATGTACTATGCTAGTGGTGCTGGCTTGAACCCTTAAACCAGCATCCCAGCAATTCTGGTCACTCACCCAAGGGGCAGCCGTTCAGCGGTCCTGAGGTGCCCGCTTGTGCCACGTGTTTACCAGGACTAGCCTTGTCCTGCCATCCTGCTTCTCTAACACGCCCCTGCCGGGAACGGGGGGGAGGTAGCCAAGCCTTGTGGGCGGCGGTCTGGCTCACCTTCTCCTGGATGCTGGTGTTGAGCCTTCTCAGTGTCTCTTGGAAGTTCTGGTTCCGTGGCTCGAGGGTGGCACAGCGCTGCACGTCCTTGAAGGCCTGGTCCAACTTCCCCAGGCGCTCCAGCGCCTGGCATCGCCGGTACAGGGCCTTGATGTCCGAGGAGTTGATGTCAATGGCTAGCGAGGGTGATAGGCAGGGCCTTAGGGGGCCGGGCTACAGACCGCCATTGCCCCCAATCTCTTCCTTTGAGATCACCTACCCTTATAGCCGATTGACCCAAAGCCCCCCTTTGTTAAGGAGAGAGTAAAAACCATAGTCTCCGGGCTGAAAGAAAGTTTGAGGGTCATCTTGCCCAGCCCCTGATGCTCCAGAACCTGCTACATGAGGATCCCTGCCCAGCACCCCTCATCCAACTGGCGCGTGCACCCCTCAAGCAGTGGGGGGCTTCCTCCTTCTCCAGGCAGCCGGCAGCTCCGCCATCACGCCCTTCCCTTTTCCTCCCTGAAATCTCTCTCTCTGTAACTGGCCCTTTTATCCTGCAGTCGGCCCTGGAAACCCCGAGATGAAACCCAATCTTGCTTCCTCATGACAGCATTTGCTTTTTGGGGGGTTGAAGGCAGCGCTCCGTCCCACCTGGGAGTTGCCTTCTCTGCGCTAAATATTGCCACTCCCTTTGACTGCTCTTCACAGGATGTTTCCAGTCCCCTCTCCAGCGGGTGCCCCACCTTCTGAACTCACTCCAGGCTATCTGTTTCCCCTAAAAGAATGGCAACCGGGTCAAAACCCAACACAGACCTGCAGCCAAGAGAAGGGGGAAAAGTCTTCCCCTTTGGATCATGCACTGAAGCCAATGTGACGCGTGTTTATTTTTTTATGTGTATTTCTCCTAGTGGCCGTGGCACAGGCTAGGGCCTCCCTCTTCCCCAGAGGAAGACTGGCTCCCACCGGCGAGGACTGAGCTGATGGACCCGGTTCTGGGGCTCCCCCATGGCAATGTCCTAATTTTCAACAAACGGGGTCTGTGCCACACCGTGAGAAAGATCCCCAAAAGCATCTCTTAAGAAAAGAAACCACCATATTTAACATGCAACTCCATTTGCAAAAATGTGACTTAGAGAATAGATCACATGTGAAGCGGCCGATGGTTAAATTTGTAGGATGTATAATTCCTTGGAGTGCCAAGAGCCTCTCAGGCAAAACAGAGGGGGTGGGGCAAAGGATAAGGGGAGGGGGGGGACTCACCTCTGGAGGCATCGGAAGCTGCCTGAGCATAGCTCTCCTGAGAAAGAGAAGGAGGAGTCGTGGTTAATGTGGGGGCCCGATGCAGAGACAGCCTGAGAGGGTCTCCACGGGAAGGGGGGTGGCGGGGCAGTTGCTGGGAGCTTCCAGCTGTCAGAGGCCTCGGGGAGGGCCCCTCGTGGTTGCGGAAAAGGGGGTGAGCTTTGGCATCAGGCAGACTCAGGCTTGAATTCGGGCTCTGCCACTAACTCCCTGGGAAATCTTCGGGAAGTTACTGAACCCTCTGAGCCTGGAGATTCCTATCCGCAACACAGGCAGCTGCCTCCGGCTGTTGTTAAGATGCCACAAAGTAACACATGGGGAGCCCCCCCCCCCCCATGCTGGTTTGGATCTGGGGGAACTGCTGTCTCCCAGTGGTCGGGCCGGAAGGTCTAGGAAAGCAGTGAGAGGCGCCCCTCTCCAACCTGCAGGGCCCAGGAGAGAGGGCTGGGGTGATGGAGGATGGATAGTGCCTGCATCCCAGCCCCGCCCTCGGCCTCCCGCCCGGCCCCGCACCGTTTTCAGGCCACAGGCCGCCCGGTTCCGGTAGAGCGTGGCCAGCAGCGCCTTGTCCTTGGTCAGCTTCAGGGCCTGGCTGTAGCTCTTGGTCGCGGCCTTGTAGTCCTGGAGCTGGAAGTGCCGGTTCCCCTCCTCCTTCAGCTGCACAGCTTCTGCCTCCGCCATCTGTCGGGAAAGGGCGGCTCTGTGTGGCCAGCTACTCCCTCCAGGTCTGGGGCTCCGGGGTCCCCTCCCACCAGGATGGAAGGTGAGGATTCTGCCCGGAAGAGACCTAGGCCCCGCACCCCTGCGGCCATGGCCCAGAAGAACATTACAGCTTCTGCTTGGAGCATGGACGGCGAGGAGAGGGGTCTCCGCATCCCCGGGCCTCCCTCCCAGCTGGGCAGCTGAAGCCACCACGACAAAGGCCTGAACTCTCACTGCAGACCCTAAAGGTCCGTGCCAGCTACCCCCCACTCCTCCCAGTCCTGGGAACAGTCCGACTGCCTCACTTTCTCCCAAGGACAATGCTCTGGGTCTGCTCTCCTGCCACACTGCTCCCCTGAGCTCCGCTGCGAACCCCTAGCCAGCCAGCCTCGGTCTGCCCCTCCCAGGAGGCTTTATCGCCCCTGCCCGTGGCTCCACACCATATTTGGACACAGGGGCAGGTGCCCCAGGAGCCTGTCATTGATACTCAGGGCCCTCCTCCTCCCCAGACTGGACCGTCGGTACCACGTGGAGGTGGGTGCTGACTAACGTCTGCCCAGTGCCTTGTTCAGAAGCTGTCCCAATGGCTCAGGCACTCATACCCCAACGAGTGAGAGAAAAATCCAGAAGATACGGGAACCCCTCCTAGCAGATCTGCTTCTGTAGGCACAGCTCTGATGCCCCCTCTCCACCTCCCTCCCAAATAAACAACCTTTCCTCCCTCCCCCAACCACGGCTATTTTGGGAGCAGAGTGACAGCTGAGGGGCTGACAGACGTGGAAGACCAGGGCAGCTGCCCAGGTCCCAGAGGAACTGGAGGCTTCCAGAAATGCCCTCTGGAGGGAGGAGGGAAGGAGAGGGAGGAAAGTTCCTTCCCCTCTTCCGCTTGCCCACAACTTGCCTACCCTCTGGCATTCACGTGTGGAAAATGCCCTTGCTTTACAGAAAGCCCAGCAGACTTGTTCACTCTGCTGAATGGAAGTGGGTTCTGAGGGAAGGGGAGGCGGGAGAGGTAGAAGGAGGTAAAGAGGTGGTAAGTGGTGCTGGAAGGAGACGTGACTTGGGGAGGCAAACACACAATACGATATATACAGATGATGTAGTGTAGAATTGCATACTGAAACCTGGATCATTGTATGAACCAATGTCATCCCAAGCCTGTATAATAAAAGGCTAATACGCAAATCGACCAAATGGCGGAACGACCGGTCGGTATGATGTGCACTGATCATCAGGGGGCAAACGCTCAATGCAGGAGCTGCCTCCTGGTGGTCAGTGCGCTCCCACAGGGGACGGTTGCTCAGCCAGAAGCCGGGCTCATTGCTGGTGAGTGAGGTAGCGGTGAGAGGAGCCTCTCCTGCCTCCATGGCAGCGCTAAGGAGCGGGCCTAAGCCAGCAGCCGGACATCCCCCAAGGGCTCCCAGAGTGTGAGAGGGTGCAGGCCAGGCTGAGGGACCCTCCTCACAAGTGCACAAATTCCATGCACTGGGCCTTTAGTAAATACAATAAAAAAGCAAGTGGGTTCTGTTTTATATTGTTGACACTATTACAGATGTCCCTACCGTTTGCCCCACTTTAGCCTCTTTGGGTTCTGTGGTTTTTTATTTTGTTTTGTTTTGTTTTGTTTTTATTGATTTTTTACGAGAGGAAGGAAGAGAGATAGAGAGTTAGAAACATCAATGAGAGAGAGACATCGATCAGCTGCCTCTTGTCCCCTACTGGGGATGTGCCCGCAACCAAGGTACATGCCCTTGACCGGAATCGAACCTGGGACCTTTCAGTCTGCAGATCGTCGCTCTATCCACTGAGCCAAACCGGTTTCGGCTTGGGTTCTGTTTTGATCTGCATGTCTTCCCATGTTCCTCCTCTTTTGTAGTGAGTGGATATACTCAGCCTGCCTCTCCTGTCTGACTGGGAACTCCCTGAGGATGGGCTCTGTATATCCCCCATCAGACTGCTATCTTCCCCTAGGGCCAGAGCTGGGTCAGCCTGGGAATTCCGGGAGACCAAGGACTGTACCCCCTATCCAACTGGGAGTTCCCTTGGGACAAGCTGAGTCTCCAGCATCAGAAAGGAATCTTCCTGAGATGGGAACTATGTATTCACCACTAAAGAAGGTCTCCCCCTGGGGGATAGGGCAAGAATCGTTTCTCCCCATCCAACTGAGGGTAACTGAGGCAAACTGATGAGGTTGTTCCCATCTGACTCAGAACTCTCTTGCCTTTCTGTGTCTCCAAGCCTGGGCTGTGAGCTCCCTCTTGCAGTTTGACTTCCCCTAGGGCAGAGCTGGGCAGAGTCTGGATAAATAGATGAGTGAATGGTGTCCTCATGGTGATGCTTTGCTTCACTTACCACTAATGCGCCCCCCTCCCTATGTGTCTTCAAACTTACCAGACCCTCTGCTGAGAAAGACACTGAAGAAAAAGCTTACGTGGGTTACCCACACTGGACTCTGCTCCTGGCTCTGTGACCTTGAACACTCAGCTATGACCCTGGACAAGTGCAGCCGTGATGCATGTTTGTCTAATGTATGTTTGTTGACTAAATAAATAATAAATGGATGGATGGATGGATGGATGGATGGATGAATTCCCTGAGCTTACGGTGTCCCAAACCCTGGGTCCCTTTGAGGGGCAAGGTCTCTGCCCCATGAAGTAATATGACAAAGGATCCTGCCATTGCAGAGGACTGCAGTTCTGTGACTTAAGGTCTAAGGAATCCCAGATTCAAATCCTGATTCAGTGATTTATTCCACAAGCATTTCTTAAGCATCTACTATCAGCCAAGAACTGTAAAGGCTCAAGAAAACAGAGAACACTCCTGAGGACAGGATTTCTGTCTACTTTGTTCACTTACATATTCCAAGTGCCTATAAGAGCGTGTGGTGTGTAGGAGGTGCCCGATAATATTTGTTGGATAAATGGTGAAATATTTTAAATATGAGGAATATCAGGATGTTTTGAAAACGTATAATAGAAAAACACAAGGCTTCCCTGAGTAAACAGAGTTAATATGTGGAAGAATTGTAATAATCTGAACAATAAATAAATATTTATTTATCTATTGTTATTCATTTATTTATTTTTTATATTCCATTGATTTTTTACAGAGAGAAAGGGAGAGGGATAGAGAGTTAGAAACATCGATGAGAGAGAAACATCCATCAGGCGTCTCCTGCGGGATGTGCTCGTAAGCAAGATACATGCCCTTGACAGGAATCGAACCTGGGACCCTTCAGTCCGCAGGCCGACACTCTATCCACTGAGCCAAATGGGTTTTGGCAAAGATTTTTTTTTTTTAAGGAGTTATATGGAGAGCTCCTGGAACAATGCCTGGAAGAGAGTAAGTGCTCAATACCTGTTGAATGACTGAATGAATGAATGACTATTTAAGGCAAGATCTGAGGAATGAGAAACTTATTTTAGTGTGTGATAGCTGCCATAACAAAATAGGACAGACTGGGTGGCTTAACCGTCAGAAGTTTATTTTCTCATCATTCTGAAAGCTAAGAGTCTAAGATCAAGGGGCCATAGGGTTGGTTTCTGATGAGACTTCTCCCTGGCTTGTGAGCAGCCAAGTCTCACTGTGTCTGTACCCAGCCTCTTCTCTGTGTGCGTGCAAAGATAGAGGGCTCCGGTATCTCCTCCTCTTCTTCTTCTTCTTTTTTTTTTTTTAATGTATTTTATTGATTTTCTACAGAGAGGAAGGGAGAGGGATAGAGAGTTAGAAACATCGATGAGAGACATCGATCAGCCGCCTCCTGCACGCCCCCTACTGGAGATGTGCCCACAACCAGGATACATATCCTTGACAGGAATCGAACCTGGGACCCTTCAGTCCACAGACTGACGCTCTATCCACTGAGCCAAACCGACAGGTTAAGGCTGCGGGCGGTGGGGGGGTGGGAGGTGGGGAGGAGCGGAGACTGCCTGGGTACTGCCGGGCTAGGTAGAGGAGAGCTGACAAGGACAGTCCCAGGTTTCTGGTAAGAGCGCTCATGTTCCTCATTCTCTACTTCAGTTCCGCATCTATAATACGGGCAGGAAAGGGTGGTTGTGAGGGTTAAGAGTTTTATGTGTAAAGCACTTAGAACAATTGCTACCATTGTCATCATTATTGTTATTGCTTTACAGTAATGAGGACTGTAGGCATTTTCTGCTTTTGTACTCATCAATTATTAATTGATTTGATCAATTTAAAAATAATAATAAGGGTAAGGGAGTAGGGGGAGGTTGAATAAGGTAAAAGAGGTCAAATATATGGTGACAGAATGAGACTAAACGTTGGGTGATGAGCACACGATGCAACATATGGATGATATATTATAATACTGTACCTCTGAAACTTATATAATCTTATTAACCAATGTCATCCCAATAAATTTAAATTTTTAAAAGAGTGACTTATTTCTGAGTGTGTAAAGTTATAGGGATTTTTATCTTATTATTTTTCTTATCCATATAGTCTAATTTTTCTAAATAAACATGTATAATAAAAAAATACAATAAAAGTCACATTTTCAAATAAAAAAGAAAAGAACAATAATTTCTGCCTTCCACTCAATAGCCTCTGGCTTTGTAAGTCATCCTCTACAGGGCTGCTTGCTGCCTGCAGCCTAGTGAGTTTCTGTCATTTCCTGTGTCTGTGACCTCGGGGAAAATACATCGCTCAGAGCCTCGACTTCCCCATCTATAAGGTGGGGCAAGTACCCTTATCCTGGAGACCAGTCTGCATTCTGCAAGGCATGGGAGGGACTGAGTGGGGCGGCCGCGAGAGCTGTCCAAGGGAGGTCAGGGGGTACCAGGCCTGGCGCGGCGCGACACTTCCCCTCCGCCACACCAGAGGGCGATGTCGCGAGCTGCGGCACCGGCCGCCCACAGAGGCGGCGCTCCGTCCCCGCTCCCCCCGCCTCTATCTCCTCCACGTGGGGACGCAGGATGGCGGCGGCGGTGGCGGTGGGTGTGCGTGGAGGGGGGCGCTGGCGCCCGAGGTCCGCGATGGGGGAGGGCGGCGGGCGGGGGGACCCTTCCCTCCCAGGCGCGTGGCTGACGCCCGCCGCGCTTGTGGGCGCAGGACGAGGCGGCGGCGGCGGCGGCGCGCGACGTGCAGCGGCTGCTGGTGCAGTTCCAGGATGAGGGCGGGCAGCTGCTGGGCTCCCCGTTCGACGTGCCCGTGGACATCACCCCGGACAGACTGCAGCTCATCTGCAACGCGCTGCTGGCCCAGGTGAGCGGCAGGCGGCGCCGCCCGGGGCGCGCCCGCTGGGGACCCAAAGACCCAAGGTCCGGGGCTCCAGGGCCCCCCCCCACCCGCCACCACTCGCCCACAGCGGGTGACACCCCCTCCGCGGGCCCGCGGTGCGCGAGCGGTTTACCTGCCGAGCGCTTCACCTCGCGGCCCCCTTGCAGCGGCTGCACTGTCAAATGCGCCCTGGCCGCGCGGCCCCTCCTTCATCCGCCCCATCTTGCAGGGTGGTAGCGAGGAGGCATTGTTATTCCCGCGCTGCTGCGCGGTAGACGGTAGCTGGGAATGGGAACCATCCAGATGTGTCAAACGCAAAGCCCATGGTCTTTTTTTCGCTCCCAAGCCCGTGCCTTCAACGTGTTGCCCTCCGTGGGGGTGGGAGGTGCTTGAAAATGCAGAATGTGGACTGCACCCCAGACTTACTGCCTCAGATTGGGGGAGGTGGGGGGGGGGTGGTGGTGGTGAAGCAGGGCCTGCATTTCCAAGCAGCTGTTTGGATGCTTCTTACACGTTATGCAGCGAGGTGTGGTGGTTTTGGAAAAAAACTGCATGATGGTGTATACCAATCCTGGACTGGAGTGGTCTCCTTAAAGGACACTAACGGATCTGAATTAGTCGTTGGCAATAGGATGTTGGGCTAGGCCTCCTGGTGCTTACCACAGGCTGTGTTTCTACACTGGCTCTACAGAAATAGGAGGCAGAGTAAACCCACCCCCATGTACACCTCAGCTCAGGCCCTTTGCCTGATCTGTATTGTGAATAGGGAGACATTGGGGGCCGGGGGGAAGATGTTGGCTTAATTTCTTAGTTGCATGAAGCCTCAGGTTTTGTGTGTGTTTTTTTTTTCCATCTTTCAAGTGGGAATATGAATGCCTGCCTCCCAGAGTTGTTGTGGGATGCAGACAAAGGGTTTTAAGTGCTGTGTAAGCCTCCCACTGTTGTTCATTAAGGATTAAGAAGGTCTAACTTGCCGAAACCGGTTTGGCTCAGTGGATAGATCGACATCCTGTGGGCTGAAGGGTCCCACGTTCGATTTCGGTCAAGGGCATGTGCCTTGGTTTCGGGCACATCCCCAGTTGGGGGCGTGCAGGAGGCAGCTGATGGATGTCTCTCTCTCTCATCAATGTTTCTAACTCTCTCCCTTCCTCTCTCTAAAAAAATCAATAAAATATATATTTCTAAAAAAGAAGAAGGGCTAACTCAGCGGGGAATGAGGGGGCGTAACTCCAGCGGGGCGGCTGGAAAGAAGGAAGTGTTGCCGTGGGGAGCCTCGCTGTGCAGGGGGCCCCTGCCCATGTTTGGCAGGAGAGTTGCCCTCTGCCCTTGCCCTCCAGGAGGACCCCCTGCCACTGGCTTTCTACGTCCACGATGCTGAGATCGTCTCCTCACTGGGGAGGACGCTGGAGTCGCAGGCGGTGGAGACGGAGAAGGTCCTGGACATCATTTACCAGCCACAGGCCATCTTCAGGGTCCGCGCCGTGACCCGCTGCACCAGCTCCTTGGAGGGTCACAGCGAGGCAGTCATTTCTGTGGCCTTCAGCCCCACGGGAAAGTAAGGACGGCTGCCGGATTGTGGAGGGGGACATAGGGGTGCAGCCTCTGGGAGGGGTGAGGAGGGAACCCCCAAGTGATCAATGTGGCCTCAGGCGGCCTATCATAGACCCAAACTCTGGGCTCAGGTTGCAGGTAGGATTCCCAAGCGAGTTTGTCCCACAGAGACCAAGGACCCTGCCTTGGAAGAGGCCTTCCTGGCCTTGGTCTCAGGAGATGGAGCTGCACGCTCAGCTCTGCCCTTCTAGCTGTGTGACCTGGGTAGTCACGTCACGTCACCTTTCTGAGCTCATTCCTCCTCATCTGCGGAACTGGGTTTCGTTGCCCCTCACGTCCTGCGAGGATAGTGAGAAGCTTTACATCTGGTTATGGCTGCGGCCATTCCTTTAGGAAGGAAGAGAAGCGAAATGACCTCTTGGGGTCTTCTCCCAGGTGGCAGCCGGGTTGCATTTCTCCTTCACGGGAGAGAAAAGTCCGGTCCCAGACTCTACCCCCAGAAGTGCACAGGTGCACAGGCAGCAGAAATGGGCAGTGTTTCGGGGTGGGCCCTACCCCTGGGCCCCACTGCAGAAGTCAGGCCGCCTCTCTCTTCTCCAGGTACCTGGCCAGCGGCTCTGGAGACACCACTGTGCGCTTCTGGGACCTCAGCACCGAGACCCCGCATTTCACGTGCCAGGGTCGGTATGCAGTTAGCCATTTAGGGGGCCTGACGGGGGAGGGGGCCGCGGGTGACCCACTCAAACTCTTTAATTCCTGAGGAGGCAGATTCCAACTCCTTCATGTCCCTTTAGTGATGTACCTATTCCTGAGTAGAGACCCTTGAGCCTAGTCAGCCTCTTAAAAACAAGCAGACTAGACCAAAGAGTAGGTGAGGGGCTATGGGAAGGGGCTGACTGGCTAGCAGCAATGAGGACCTGGCTTACATCCAGCCTCTGACACAGTGTTTCTCAAACTTCAACACTCCTCGGCGTCGCCTCTGAGTGGCGCCGATGATGCTATGTGGGGACCACACACTGGCTGGGCAAGGACCTTGTGTGTGTGAAGAGCATACGCCCTTGTTAAGCTGCTGTTTCCTCTTCTGGAAAAGGGGGTGATAATTCTTGATTTGCCTCAAATCTTAGTGTCATTGTGAGAATTTCAAGGGATGACATGTATGGAAATACATCACGTGTCACGTGAGGAATTATTGGAAAGTGGCAGTGTCATCTGTACAGCAAGACGCCTGGTTCTAGCACTTGGGGGTATTCTGCTGCTGCCTAGGAAACCTGTCTCTCCTTGTTCGATCGTCACTTAGTCAGCAGCTGGTTTAGGAGCTCCCGCTCGGTGCCAGGCGTTGCTAGGAACTGGGGATAAGAACAGGTGCCCCTTCTTTCTCCCCTCCCTCCTTTCTCAGGACACAGACACTGGGTCCTCAGCATATCCTGGTCCCCCGACGGCAAGAAGCTGGCCTCAGGCTGCAAGAATGGCCAGGTAGACGGCGGTCAGGGTGACGAGGCAGGGCCTCTGGGCTACCTTCCCGGAGCCGGGTCACAGTCAGGTTCTGGGTCGTTAGGGAGGTGGGTGGGCGGGGCAGGGGCACGTGAGGGAGGCTTGTGATGTGAGTTTCTGTCTTTCAGATTCTCCTGTGGGACCCCAACACGGGGAAGCAGGTGGGCAGGGCCCTCGCCGGCCACAGCAAGTGGATCACGGGCCTGAGCTGGGAGCCCCTCCACGTGTAAGTGATGCTGACAGGGCTGGGGTAAGGAGGAACAAGGGCTTCAAAGCTCTCCCCCTGCGCACTTGACGCAGGCAGGGCTGTTCAGCACAGCGCCTGAGAGCTGCCTGCAGGTGCCGCTGAATCTCGGGGTCGAGAAGCTGGGCAGACATTGTCCTGACCCTTGAATCGGGACCGGGGAGGCGCCATGGGAAGACGGGTGTTGCTGGGTCGGAAGTGAGATCACCTCTCCCTTCCCCTCCCAGGAACCCCGAGTGCCGCTACGTGGCCAGCAGCTCCAAGGACGGCAGCGTGCGGGTCTGGGACACCACCTCGGGCCGCTGTGAGCGCATCCTCACCGGGCACACCCAGTCAGTCACCTGCCTTCGCTGGGGAGGAGACGGGCTTCTCTACTCCGCCTCGCAGGACCGCACCATCAAAGTCTGGAGGGCTCACGACGTAAGCGCTGGGAGGGTCAGAAACCAGTCTGGGCAGATCTCAGGCCCCGGGATGCCAGCGCTGGGGGACATGGACCCGTGTCTCCTGAGCACGTTCTGAGAGCCAGGTTGAGGGGACTCTTGGGAACACGGTTCCTGTGGTTGGTGCTGCTCTATAAGGGAGGTTGCAGGGTCTCAGGGTAGGCGGGCTCCGGAAATTCCTGCAGTAGGAAGCCTATTTCGATGCATTGAACCCGCCTTATTCCAACCTTACTTGACCATGGCCTTTTCATTCTGACATACATAGCTCCCTTCCATGAGACATAGTTTCAGAAACATTGCTCTGGGCTAGTTCTCTCTCTCTTTCTCTCTCTCTCTCTCTTTTTTTAATATATTTAATTGATTTTTCACAGAGAGGAAGGGAGAGAGATAGAGAGTTAGAAACATCGATGAGAGAGAAACATCAATCAGCTGCCTCCTGCACACCCCCTACTGGGGATGTGCCTGCAACCAAGGTATGTGCCCCTGACCGGAATCGAACCTGGAACCCTTCGGTCTGCAGGCCGATGCTCTATCCACTGAGCCAAACTGGTTTCAGCGTAGTGCTCTCTTTTTACCAATGAGGAGAGACTTGAGGCCATAAGGATGGTTTGATTAAGATCACAAGAAATGAGGGTCCTGACGTTGAGTCTCCTGGGACTAATCTGGAGGTGCCGTTTCCCTAAGGTAGAGGGTGGTATGTGCGTCTGACCTATCTGATCTGTTTCCTTCTCCCCTAGGGTGTGCTCTGCCGGACACTACAAGGCCACGGCCACTGGGTGAATACCATGGCCCTCAGCACTGACTATGCCCTGCGCACAGGGGCCTTTGAGCCAGCGGAGGCCTCGGTGAACCCCCAAGACCTCCAGGGGTCCTGTGAGTGAACGGGAGAAGGAGGGGAGAGAGCAGCTTGGTAAAGAGCCAGTTCTCTAGCTTAATGTGTGAGAGTTGAACCTAGGCTGGGGGTGTTTGCTGTTTGGGCTGGATTTTCTAATCAGCCTTCTGCCTTACCTTCTCTCCCCTCCGGTACGTGGACACAGTGCAGGAGTTGAAGGAGAGGGCTCTGAGCCGGTACAACGTGGTGCGGGTGAGTATGTGCCAGCCGCTGGCACATCCGCCTCTGTGCTGGTCTGGCTTAGTCCCTGCAGCCCTCTGCCAACGCTCGGCCCCTCTGCCTCTAGTCCCACCTCAGGAAGTACTTTTTCTGGAAAGTTGTTCTTGAAGATCCTAGTTGATATTTCTAAGGTCTTCATGAGCCGGGGATCATTTTATTTTATTTTGTTCTGTTTGTTTCTCTATTCACTGCATTCCCAAGATGCCTCTCTTTTTTATTTTGTTTAGTTTAGGTAACACATTTGCATAGCCAGACGTTCAAAGAACACAAAATCTCATCCGTTCCTTTTTAGAAGCATCTAGTGCCACCAGAATCTTCTTTCTCCTTCCAGAGACTTCACATATCCACACGTGCATGTATATATGCACACTGTATGCAATACGTGCTGCGTAAGGACGTTTCATTCAACCACAGACCACATGTGCAATGGTGGTCCCATAACATTATAGTGAAGCTGAAAAACTCCTGTCGCCCAGCGATGTCACTGTCCCTACATTCTCTCATAGTGCATTACTTGTGTTTGTGGTGTGGCTGGTGTAAGCAGACCCATTGCACTGCCAGTCATATAGAAGGACAGCATGTACAGTTACATACAGTACATAGTACTTGATAATGATGGTAAGCAGCTGTTACTGGTTGCGTATTCACTGTGTTACTGTTATTAGCATATACTCTTTATACTTATTAAAAAAAAAGTGCCGTAAACCACATACCATGTTCCAGCAGCAGCCTTATTCATAAGTCTCATGTTTACCTTGTTTCTTTTTTTTTTTTAATTTTATTTTTTTATTAATTTTTATTAATTTTTTATACATATCTCCCCATTGCCCCACCTCCCTCCCAGGCGTACCCCGACCCCCCAGTGTCTGTGATCATTGGTTATGTTTATAAGCATGCATACAAGTCCTTTGATTGATCACTTATTTACCTCACCTAACTTTAATCTTTCTGCTATAATTTCACAGTCTGTTTGATGCTTTATGATTTTTGTCCTCCTGAGAATTATCAGTCTACTCCCTTTCTGTGCTCCTGATTCTATTATATTCACCAGTTTATTCTGTTGATCAGATTTTTAATTCACTTAATTTTTAGATTCACTTGTTGACAGATGTGTATTTGTTGTTCATAATTTTTTGTCTTTTACCTTTTTCTTCTTCCTCTTCTAAAAGGGTACCTTTCAGCATTTCATATAATACTGGTTTGGAGTTGATGAACTCCTTTAGCTTTTTCTTCTCTGTGAAGGTCTTTATCTGCCCTTCAATTCTGAATGATAGCTTTGCTGGATAGATTATTCTTGGTTGTAGGTTCTTGTTGTTCATCACGTTGAATATTTCTTGCCACTCCCGTCTGGCCTGCATCGTTTCTGTTGAGAAATCAGCTGACAGTCGTATGGGTGCTCCCTTGTAGGTAATAAACTGTTTTTCTCTTGCTGCTTTTAATATTCTCTCTTTCTCTTTTGCTCTTGGCATTTTAATTATGTGTCTTGGTGTAGTCCTCTTTGGGTTCCTTTTCTTTGGGGTTCTGTGTGCTTCCTCGACTTGTAAGTCTATTTCTTTTACCAGATGTGGGAAGTTTTCAGTCATTATTTCTTTAAACAGGTTTTCAGTATCTTGCTCTCTCTCTTCTTCTGGCACCCCCACAATTCTGATGTTGGTACGCTTGAAGCTGTCCCAGAGGCTCCTTACATTATCTTCACATTTTTGGATTCTTTTCTCTTCTTGCTTTTCCAGTTGAATGTTTTCTGCTTCTTTATATTTCAAATTTTTGACTTGATCCTTGCCTTTCTCTAGTCTGCTGTTAGTACTCTGCATAATAGTTTTCATTTCAGTCAGTGTCTTTATCATCTTCTCTTGGGTCTCACTAAATTTATCCATCTTTTCTAGCATATTCTTGCAAAACCTTATAAGCGTGGTTTTGAACTCTATATCCAGTCGTTTTTTTTCCTCCATTTCTTTTGCTTGTAATCCCTTCCCTTGTCTCGGCATTTTCACTGTGCCGGGGAAACTTCTGTGCTGGATTCAGCCGCAGAAGCCTCTGCTGAGCTTGGGAGGTGGAGTCTCAGGGCTTAAGGGACCGCCTTGCCTTCCAGTCGCCCCGCCCTCCACGGCCCCTGAGTCTCACGTGACTGGGTAATGGCTGGAGTGGTCCTTGTGCGCGCGCACCCGCAGCGCCTCTAACCGCTGCCTCTCTGGCTCCCCTGCGAACCAGGACCACACGAGTCTAGGTCCCCAGGGTTTCGCCCAAAACAGGGGCCCAGTGGACTCAGAAGTGGCACAGTTGGGAGGGTCTGTCTCCCGCCCACTCGCGAAAGCCAGCGGCACAATCAGCAATCTGTCCTCCGCGTGGTGCCGTGCGGGACCAGACCTCCGATCCTTTGCGACCCCTAAATTTCCGTGCACCTCTCCCTTTTCACAGTCCAAGCTCCCCCGTATGAGTTTCGGCTGGATCTGGGGTTTAGTGTCTTAAGATAAGGGGTTCAATGCCGTTAGGAGTCTCTGTTTCCCTCCCGCCAGAGAAAGCCAGCCAGGTACTCCGGCACCCGCTCTCTCAGCGCGCGTCTCCGTACCTCAGCTTTTTGCAGCTCCTCTGGGTCTCCGCGAGCCCCTCTCTTTCCCTCTAGTTGTAGAACTTCCACTCAGCCAGCTTTCCTGTGGTTCTGGATGATGTCCGTTCTGTCTTTTAGTTGTAGTTTTGAAATTGTTGTGCGAGGCAGCAGTATAGGTGTTTACCTATGCCGCCATCTTGGATTCTCCTACCTTGTTTCTTGATTGCATAATTTTCTCTCGTGCTTGAGTTAATCTCATGTTTTGTACAGTCACATGCTATACAGCAAGCATGTCAAACTCAAAGACTAACACGGCCAGATAAACAAGGTTTAAGTTTATGTGGGCCACAAAAAAAAAAGCCTCAATTTTCATAGAAATGTAGGTTTATTTCGATAGAGACACGCTGAATACAAAGGGCTGAAATAAATGAGTCATCATTAACATAAAATAATAGAAGATTTTAATAAAAATGAATATTTTTTCTTGAACATTAACTTACCAGACGCTGAATAACTGCACCGGTTAATAAGCGTGACACAAATAACCCTATTTTTCTTGTTCTCTGAAAGCAAAATATTTCCTGTTGTGCCCAACAGACAAGTCAGTCCAAGACTAATGACGTGGCAATCGGCTGCTAAAATATTCGCTGCTAGTGTTAGTGGAGAGAAAGGGTGCACCAGCTCGTAAGGCACGCAACACGATTATAGTAATCAGTCATTAGTGAACATTATAGTTCGTCAATAATTAGGTATAACAGGGTATTGTAAAAATTTAGTTACAAAATTTTTTATTAAAACGTTTCTTACATACCGTTATATTGGCTGGGCCACCAAAATATTTATTTGCTGTGGGCAGGTTGCGAGTTGGACATGCTTGCTGTTCAGGCTCTGCCTGGCAGCGGTAGGCTGTGCCATATAGCCAGGTGTGTGGTAGGCTATTCCATCTAGGTCTGGATAAGGGTACTCTGAAGTTAAAGCAATGACAAAATTGCCTAACGACACATTTCTCAGAACGTGTCCCCACCATTAAACAGCATGAATGCTTAATTCCCCCCCCTTTTTTATAAATATATTTTATTGATTTTTCACAGAGAGGAAGGAAGAGGGATAGAAAGTTAGAAACATCGATGAGAGAGAGACATTGATCAGCCGCCTCCTGCACGCCCCCTACTGGGGATGTGCCCGCAACCAGGATACATGCCCTTGACCGGAATCAAACCTGGGACCTTTCAGTCCACAGATGGACATTCTATCCACTGAGCCAAACCGGTTTCGGCAATCTTTCCTCTTTTTTTAACACACCACTCCATACCTGGCTTTTTCATGTAATTACATATCTTAGAAACTGTCCTATGTTCGTAAAGTTTCTTTTCGGGGTTTGGGGAAAGGAACTCCCTATAAGTTGGCAGCTGGCCCAAGCCTCACTGCTCTGGGTCCTGGCCGCCGTGCTGGTGCTGAGTAATCTGTAGCGTGTTTGTTGCTGAGGTTGGAGTTTCCTGCCTGAGACCGTGGTTAACACCGTCTTTCTGCCTCCCCTAGGGCCAGGGCCCAGAGAGGCTGGTGTCTGGCTCGGATGACTTCACCTTATTCCTGTGGTCCCCAGCAGAGGACAAGAAGCCCCTCGCCCGGATGACGGGACACCAGGCGCTTATCAACCAGGTGCTCTTCTCCCCTGACTCGCGCGTGGTGGCCAGCGCCTCCTTCGACAAGTCCATCAAGCTGTGGGACGGCAGGACGGGCAAGTGAGTGGCGGGAGGGGAGGGAGAAGAAAGCCGCTGTTGCTCCGGAAGGACCTGGTTCTGCCACTGACTAGTGTGTGACAAGTGTCTGGGTTTCCTGAGCCTCTGTTTCCTCTTCTTTCATAAGCAGACCCCTGACCCGTCAGCCTTGTTACAAGGGTTGAATGAGATGGTGTGTTTAGCAGCAGCATTAAGTAGGCACTGAAAACGCTAGTTCATTTCACATCTAAGGAGAGAAATGATCTTAACATTGGCCTTCCTCAAAGTGTGGTCCAGAGACTAGTGGCAGCAGTAACATCTGGGAATTTGACAGAAATTCAGAATCTCGGGATCTCATCACTCAGAATTTTAGATTAGTTTTCCAATCATATTTGGCATACTAATTAGTTTCAGGTGTACAGCATAGTGATTAAGACATTTAGATACCTTATGAAATAACCACTCAGTAAGTCTAGTACCCACCTGTCACCATACGTGGTTATTACAGTACTAGAGACCCAGTGCATGAAATTTGTGCACAGGGAGTGTATGTCCCTCAGCCCAGCCTGCACCCTCTCTAATCTGGGACCCCTCGAGGGATGTCCCACTGCCCAGTTAGGCCTGATCCTAGACATCCACAATCCAGGACTGCTGGCTCCCAACTTCTTGCCTGCCTGCCTGCCTGCCTGATTACCCCTAACCGCTTCTGCCTGCCAGTCCAATTGCCCCTAACTGCCTTCCACTGCTGGCCTGGTTGCCCCTAACTGAATTCCCCTGCAGGCCTGGTTGCCCCCAGCTGCCTTCCCCTGAAGGCTTGTTCTCCCCCGCAACTGCCCTCCCCTGTAGGCCTGGGTCCCCCCCCAACTGTCCTACCTTGTAGGCCTGGTCCCTCACAACGGCCCTCCCCTGCAGGCCTGGGTCTCCCCCAACTGCCCTCTCCTGCTGGCCTGATTGCCCACAACTGCCCTCCCACGCCGGCCACCTTGTGTCCATATGGGGTGGCATCTTTGATCACATGGGGGTGGCCATCTTGTATGTGTTAGAGTGATGGCCAATTTGCATATTACTCTCTTATTAGATAGGATTATTGACTATATTCCCGTAGCTGTACTTTATATATATATATATATATATATATATATTTTATTGATTTTTTTTACAGAGAGAAAGGGAGAGGGACAGAGAGTTAGAAACATCAATGAGAGAAAAACATCAATCAGCTGCCTCCTGCACACTCCCCCACTGGGGATGTGCCCGCAACCAAGGTACATGCCCTTGACTGGAATCGAACCCGGGACCCTTCAGTCCACAGGCCGACGCTCTATCCGCTGAGCCAAACCGGCTTCGGCCCATAGCTGTACTTCACATCCCCAGGACTATTTTGTAAATCAATTTGTTCTCAATCTGAGTTTGTTTTGTTTGTTCATTTATTGTGTTTTTTAGGTCCCACATATAAGTGAAATCATACGTTATTTGTTTTTCTCTGACTTATTTCACTTAGCATAATACCCTCTGGGTCCATCCATGTTGTCACAGATTTCAAGGTTTCATTCTTTTTTATGGCTGCTTAATATTCCATTGTGTCTAAGCACCCCATTTCCTTTACCTCTTTTCTGTCACTGGACGTTTAAGTTGTTTCCATGTCTTGGCTAATGTAAATAATGCCGCAGTGAGCACGGAGATGCATCTATCTTTTACAATTAGTGTTTTGGATTTCTTCGGATAAAAACCCGGAAGTGGAAATACTGGCTCATCTGGCAGGTTTATTTTTAGTTGTTTGAAGAACCTTCATACTGTTTTCGGTAGCGGCTGAACCAATTAACATTTCCACCAACAGTGCATGAGAATTCCCTTTTCTCCACATCCTCCCCACACTTGTTTGTTGATTTATTGATGGTCGCCATGGCATCTGCATTTTAATAAGGTCACCAGGTGATTCTGCTTGTCGCTAAGTCTGAGAAGCCCCGTGTAATGAGGCACAGTGCCCTGGGGGTTAATTAGTTTGGAGGAGGGGCAAGGGCATGGGCAGGAAGGAGCAGAAAAGCCCTTGGCATTATGTGTCAGTTGTGTATTTTTACACAGAAGCCCTTTGAAACAGGCCATTCAGTCCCTTGTTAAGGTAGGAAAACGGAGTTTCAGAGATGTAACTTGTCTCAGGAGACACGGTTAGTCTGTATTGATCTGAAAGTTCCAGGTGGGCCTGGCCCAGTTTCATCCCATGCCACCTGTCAGCAAGCAGCTGTCCTATTGGGGGGATGTCAGGCAGATGGGCTAAGCAGATGGCGGCATTGGGTTCTAAGCGTGCAGAGTTGAGTGGGTATGGAGGCCTGGCAAGAGGCACCCTAGAAGCAGCTCACTGGGAGAAGTTTTAAAAACACATCATGGGCAGTAATGACTAAATGGGCCTGGGGTGGGGCCAGGCAGGGGGATGTTGTAAAAGTTCCCAGGTGATTCTACCATGCAGCCAAGGTTGAAAACTACAGCTGTGCGCGTAGAGGACTCTTCAGACGCGCTTGATGATCTCCATCATCATCTTTCCTTGGCCCAGGTACTTGGCTTCCCTGCGAGGCCACGTGGCTGCCGTGTACCAGATTGCATGGTCAGCCGACAGCCGGCTCCTGGTCAGTGGCAGCAGTGACAGCACATTGAAGGTGTGGGATGTGAAGGCCCAGAAGCTGGCCACAGATTTGCCGGGCCATGCAGACGAGGTACAGTACAGCCGACCCTGTAGGTGGGAATTGGCGCCTGGCCCTTCTCCTTCACCTCCTCACTGGCCCGCTTTCTCTCCACCTCCTCCTCCTCCTCCTCTTCCTCCTCCTCCGCCTCCTCCTCCTCGGTTTAGGTTTATGCTGTCGACTGGAGCCCAGATGGCCAGAGAGTGGCAAGTGGCGGGAAGGACAAATGCCTCCGCATGTGAGTCGGGGGAGTTGGTGATTGGTGTGCTGGGCTTTGCTGTCGCTCTCGGTGACTTTCCCTTCTGGTGTAGAATTCGGAGGGTTTGCCATATTCCCAGGACGGGGCATTGGAGGGATTATGGGAGACCCTGACAGTTCTGAGGCTGCTCTGTGGAGGGGAGGGGGCGGGGTCCAGGGTCGCTCCAGCACCAGGCAATAGTTTTTTGTGAGCACTGGACTTGGGAGTTTTAAGACCTAGTTCAAATCCTGGTTCTCCCTTCAATGGGCAGTCTTGGAGACCTTGGCTAACCTGTGTCTTGGGGGTTATCAAAGTTTAGCAGAAAGGAAGATCAAAGGTAGGCGGGAACACACCTTAGAACCAGAAGCATCGTGAGCTTGTGAAGAACTGTCACTGTCATTGGACAACCTGCTGGGCACCCAGGGACTGGGCCTGGTCTGAGGCCCTGGTGAGGCCGGCGGCGGATGCCAAGCTGAGTGAGGCTGAGGCGGCAGCCAGGCTGTGGATACCGGAGGGGAAACCACAGGTTCTCCGAGTGGCGGGCTCCTGGGATTACATGGCGCCTCCCTTTCCTGCGGGTCACTCCCAGCTGTTCCCTCCCCTCTCCACAGATGGAGGAGATGACCCCCACCCGGACTTGGCCTGCGCCAGCTGCCTGCCCTGACAGAGACCCAAGGCCGGGGTGGTGACCCGGAGAACAAGCGTGGCCTGCTGTCCTTGCACAGACCCTAGAGCAGGAGAGCGGAGGTGCCAGGAGGTTACCACAGAGCTCAGCCCTTGGCCGTCACTCCGTACCGTCCTGGCTCCATCACGGGTGACGGGAGGCCAAGCAAGGACTAGACCCCCGCTTCCTTTCCCAGCTGCCAGCTCTCTTCCGGGTCAAAGCCCAGATTCTGTGACCAAATAAATAACTTATTTTGTGTGTTTGGGTTAGAATCCCTTGTCTGGAATGCCCGGGCTCAACCAAGGTCTGTGCTAAGTCCCTTTGTTTAGCCTCCTCTGCACTGGGCCAGGAAGTCACCTGTCCTCTCTCCCACCCCCTCGTGCCTGTAAGAGAGGGGTTGGGAGGCTGGCTGAAGCCTGTGATCGTGGCCAGAGGATGAGCTGTCTGGTGTGTATGCATGGGCCACATGTGGCTCATCCATTAACTCGCATTCCCTGCCGTGAGAGACGCTGCTCTCGGTCGCTCCAGCTCCAGGCTGCTGGCTGTTAGACAGCATTGCTGTCGTCATGGAGTGCTGCTGGCCAGTGCTGCTCTGTGGACGCCTTCCTCAGCCCTCACCACACACTTCTCGAGGCCTTGCCATCCCTGAGCACTGTGCCCGGCTCCCGGGACACAGACAGGTGACGGCTGTCCTGGAGGATTTTCTAATGGGGCGTACAGGGGTGAGAGCTCCGGCAGAAGTGGGCGAAGAGTGTTATAGGAAGATGGTTCTCTGTCCCCTAAGGGACCCCATAGACCCTTGACCAAGATCTTGCCCTCTAGCCGAAACCGGTTTGGCTCATTGGATAGAGCGTTGGTCTGCGGACTGAAAGGTCCCAGGTTTGATTCCGGTCAAGGGCATGTATCCTGGTTACGGGCACATCCCCAGTAGGGGGCATGCAAGAGGCAGCTGATCAATGTATCTCTCATCGATGTTTCTAACTCTCTATCCCTCTCCCTTCCTCTGTAAAAAATCAATAAAATATATTAAAAAAAAAAAAGATCTTGCCCTCCTTGCATCCTGCCTCCACTTTCTCCTGTTCCAGCGCTAAGGCAGATTGCTGAGGTTGAACTTCTAAACCATCCTTTTATGTACTGCCCAAGGCCACAGCATTTCTAATCTTGTGTTCCCTCACCCACCCCACCCTCTTCTGTGCTTTTATACATCCCTCATAGTAGCCCTGCAGTTGGTCTCATGTCCATATGTGTGTATGTGTGTGTGTGTTTGTGTTTTTTTTTTTAATCCTCACCGGAGGATATTTTCTCCATTGATTTTTTCCCCCTCCCAGAGGCTGGGGAGAGGGGAGGAGCCTTGGGAGAGAGAAACATCAATTGGTTGCTTCCCACACGAGCCCTGACCAGGGCTGGAATTCAAGCCTGCAATTGAGGTGTGTTGCCCTTGACTGGGTGTTGAACCCAAGTATTTATAAGGAAACAGCCCAGGAAGCTTAAATGGTAGGCCCATGCCCTCACATCCAGCAAGAGCCAGAATTAAATCGGACACTGCCCCAAAGGTTGTGTCATTTGCACCATGTCCCTCCAGAGCTCCTCGGATGCTGATGTGCGGACTGCCGCCACCTCTGTCCAATATGGCTGTTTTCCTGGCATGTGTTTCAGTCAGGGTACCAGTCTCTTCCTCCCAGGGTGAAGAAAGGGTGGTGCTGGCGGAGCCAGGCAGGCGGAGGTGGCGGCTGTGCACAGCATGAAGCAGAACGGAGAGGTGCTGGGTGACCTGCAGTTCTTTAATGAGGGATCTGGGGAGGGTGCCTGCAGCTGTGGGCAGTGGCTGACCTGGCCTGCAGGGCACTGGAGCCCCTCCCTCAGTAGGGAAACACGTTTTCGAGATCTTCGATCCTCCGCATCTCAGCCTGCTTCATGGTCACTGTTTTCCTCTGCGATTCCTTGCGCCGCACGGTGATCTGGATGGGGTTGTTCTCAGGGAAGCTGGTCAGGTCATTGGCCAAGGTTGCAAACTGAAATCACACGAGAGGACCTCTCAGACTTCCTTCCTGGACCTGACCTCTCTGTCTCTGCCACCCCCAGTTTGTTTGTTAAATGGGATCTTATTAGCATTACCAACCTACCTATCAACACCAGAAACAGGCACAAGGAGGCATGATTCAAACCAGGAACTTGGGCCTCTCCCTGACCCCATGTCCCTACCCACTCCCAGACCTCTCCCTTCTTTTTTAAAAAATATGTTTCTTTATTGATTTCAGAGAGGAAGGGAGAAGAAGAGAGAGAAACATCAATGATGAGAGAGAATCATTGATTGGCTGCCTCCTGCATGCTCCCCACGGGATCGAGCCTGCAACCCAGGCATGTGCCCTTGGCCAGAATCGAACCTGGGACCCTTCAGTCCGCAGGCTGACACTATCCACTGAGCCAAGCCAGCTAGGGCGGCTGCTCCCTGCTTTGCCCCCCTTCAGCCCAGCCTCTGTCCTGTACCTGCCAATGCCCTGGACTTCCTGACCCATTCACAATCTTTGGTACCAAGTTGAAGGTTAAAGTTAGAGCGATGCTGATGAGTGCATTAGTTTGCATTCCCCGTGGGCACCAGAGTGGCTTAATCCTTAAGCCTTTCAGAAGAGAACAACTCGGAAGTGTATTTGCGCAGGTAGAAGGAAAGCAAGCAGGGAGATGTGGGGGTATAGGGTGTCCCCAACCTCCAAAGCCCCTGGTGTAGACCTCTGCCTAACCCCGCGGGCCCCCATCTTTCAGGGCTCACTTTGTAGGGCTTGCACCACTTCCCCGCCCCGGCTGTGTTGATGGCACGGACGATGAGGCAGTAACTTGTGTTGGGCTTCAGCTCCATCAGCTTGACAGTGGTACCCAAGATCTTGTGGAAGATCCACGGGCAATTCTTTGTCTTGGGAGCCTCGTCATTTTTCTTGGCCATCTCCTGCAACAGGACCTGGTAGAAACTGACAGGCTGCTTGCTCAAGGCATAGGTCCAGGAAATCTAGTGGGGAAGAGAGCCCCCAAAGCTTCCTCAGACCTGGCCCGAGCTGTCCTCCCGTCATCCCGACTCGCACCACCCACCCCTACATGGGTGGGAATGCCCCTCTCCCATCCCCTGTTCCTGCTGGAGCTGAGGCAGGTCTGATGGGAGGTGCAAGGTGCTCCAACCGGATGTAGAACCCCCAGCACGAAGCATATGCGGCTCTCCCTGCACAGCCCCACTTACCTTGGAATGTGCCTTCATTTCTTCCAGACCAGCGCTTTTCAACCAGTGCGCCCCAGGAATTGCTAAAACATGCAATACCTGACACTAAATAGTCAACCGGTACCGCGTCACATGTGTGTTTCGAAAATGCTTGCAGCACAGCAGGGTTGAGAATCGCTGTTCTAGACTACATCAGTTGAGAGGGACCTTAAGAGACGGTCTTGTCCACCTCACTCATTGCATATGGGCTCAGAAGGTAAATGGCTGGCCCATGGTCACATGGCTATTAAGTGACAGGGACCAAACCAGTAGCTCCAGAGCCCATGTGCTTTGTGCTACAGCCGTGGTTGCCAAGCACGCCTGACCAAGGGCCCCGGGAGTTTTAGGAACACTGCAGATCCCTGGCCCGCTGTCTCCTGGCTGGTCCCCATTACAGCTTCTCCCCTGTCTAGGCCAGGTAGTTCCCAAACTGGTGTGCATGAGAAGACCCTGGAGGACTTGTTCAACCAGATTGCTGGTCCCTGTTCTGACAGTCTGTGATGCAGTCAGGTGGGAGGGGGAGCAAGATTTAAATTTGAAACTAGCTGCCATAGCCGGTTTGGCTCAGTGGATAGAGCGTCGGGCTGTGGACTGAAAGGTCCCAGGTTTGATTCCGGTCAAGGGCATGTACCTTGGTTGCCGGCACATCCCCAGAAGGAGGTGTGCAGGAGGCGGCGGATTGATGTTTCTCTCTCATCGATGTTTCTAACTCTACCCTCTCCCTTCCTCTCTGTAAAAATTCAATAAAATATATTAAAGATAAAGAAGAATGAAAGGGTC
>JAAGEH010000016.1:5304364-5634520 GCA_011751065.1 Lasiurus cinereus | reverse complement strand
TTTTTTACAGAGGAAAGGGAGAGGGATAGAGAGTTAGAAACATCGATGAGAGAGAGAGAGAGAGACACTGATCAGCCACCTCCTGCACACCCTTACTGGGGATGTGCCAGCAACCAAGATACATGCCCTTGACCGGAATCGAACCTGGGACCTTTCAGTCCACAGGCCAACGCTCTATCCACTGAGCCAAACCGGTTTCAGCAAAATATATTTTTTTAAAAAATAAAATAAATAAATTTGTAACTAGCTGCCAGGTGATGCTGACCCTGGTGGTCTGGGAACCACACTTTTGAGAAACGCTGCTCCAGGCCTTCCAACAATGGAGCTTCCGGACTTATCTTCCTAAAACACAGCTCAAACTGCTTCCATCACCAGAAATCAAGCTCGGCAAAAAGCTGTTCTCTGTTGCTTATAGAGAAATCTTTAAAGGAGCCTGACCTCGGAGGACTTCTGGAAAATGACCCCACGCTAACTTTCCCCATCTATTCCGCTAGGACAGCGCTTCTCAACCTGGGGCCGGGGGCCATCAGCATCACCTGGGAATTGGTTAGCAGTACAGATGCTCAGCCCCCACCTCCAGGTCCACTGAGCCAACGAGGTGAGGACCAGGAATCTGTTTTTTAACCAGATGATCAGAGCTGCAGGCACAAGAAAGTGTGTATGGAGGCCTGGGTGTTTCCTTCCCCATCTTCCCACCCATGAGCCTTTGCTATCGTCAACCCTCCAGGCAATGCCTTTTCCTCATCTCTAGATGTTTAAGTCCTACCTCTGCCCCAGCTCCAGTGTTACCAAGAGCTAATTCCTGCACCTGGAAGTCATGTGTTTTTCCCTCTGGTGGGCTTGATCTGAACCCTTTCTACAATGAGCCCTTTCTAGCTTGCACTAGAGTTCTTTACAAACATGCCCTCTCTCCTATGAACTCAAGGTCAGAATGCAGGTGTTAGGCATCTTGACACTCGCCACAGAGCTCAGCTCAGAGCTGGGCACATTGAGGGTAGACAGTAAATCTTTGCCAAACGCATGAGAAAGAGAACGCACCACGGCCGTGTAATCGCTGACCGTGTGCTCACAGATAATGGGCGCCTCTGGCACGTCTGTGACCACGGAGGACTTGGAGGATGTCGAGGAGGTGTCTGTGTCCAGCTCAGGGTTGTCAAGGTCCAGCAGGCCCGCAGGGGCTATTTGGGATGTGGATTGATGGGGGCAGAGGGCCAGGTCCTCCTTCTCTGTAGTCTTGGCCACCGAGGTGATGCTGAGCTTGTTCAGCTCGCCTTCCAGCAACCCTGCAAAGAAGCTGCTGTTGGGCTGGGTCACGGCCAGTTTGATGGGATTCAACAAGGTAGATGAGATGGGGGAGATGCTGGTGTCGTCGGAGCTGCATTCAGATTCCTCCCCTGGCATCACCTTCCTGGAGTGCGAAGGGAGACAGGTGAGCACCCACCAGCCCGTGCAGCCTGGAAGCTCCCGGAGGCCAGGCCTCGGGCCTGACTTGCAAGGGTCCCAGCTGCTCTGAACAGCTCGGAACATCCTTACTGCTGTGCGGCAGTGCGTCTACACTGGGGCACGGGTGGAAGGTGCAGATTCCTGGTCCCTGGTTGGGATGGGACTGGGGAAATGGCTAAAGGTAATAGGATCCTCGGATGATTCTGATGCAGGTGTTCTGAGAACCACAATTTGAGACACTGCTAAAACTTTAAGGCTTCCTTCCAGAATAGGGGCAAAGTCCCAGGGAAGGACCACAATGATCTACTGAGGTATGGAGAAGTATCTAAAAGAAAATAAATCAGGCTTTCCTAATATGTATTCACTAATATTTAATGTAGTTACTAACTTATTTACTTAGAATTTTTAACATTTAACATTAATATATAGCATATAAAAGAAACAAATACACATATATTGGGATTAAATGCTGAAAAATTTTTCCTTCCATTCTAATTTTTTAAAATCATGACCTATTTTAGATATAGCCAAAGATATCAAGAATAATATATTAGCCTGGCAAGTGTGGCTCAGTAGTTGAGCATCAACCTATGAACTAGGAGGCCATGGTTTGATTTCTGGTCAGGGCACATGCCTGGGTTGTGTGCTCATTTCGCAGTGTGGGGTGTACAGGAGGCAGCTGATCAATGATTCACTCATCATTGATGTTTCCCTCTCCCTTCCTCTCTAAAAACAATAAAAATATATTTTAAAAAATATATTAATATAATAATATATTAAATCTATTAGATCATGTCAACCAATGTCACCCCAATAAATTTACTTTTAAAAAAGAATAATATGCTGAGACCAGTTTGGCTTAGTGGATAGAGCGTTGGTCTGCAGACTGAGGGGTCCTAGGTTCGATTCCGGTCAGGGGCATGTACCTCGGTTGCGGGCACATCCCCAGTAGGGAGTATGCAGGAGGCAGCTGATCGATGTTTCTCTCATCCATGTTTCTAGCTCTCTATCCCTCTCCATCTCTGTAAACAATCAATAAAATATATTTTAAAAAAATAAAATAAATAAAAATAATATATTAGGCTTTTATTTAGCCATCATCCAGCTTCAGAACTAAAGCCTCATCAGGATAGCTGAAGGCCACTGGATACTTCTCCTTCCACCTTACTCAGAGATAACCAGCACAGTAAATTTAAAATTCTGTGTTTATTATTCTTCATGTGTTATTATATATGTATGTTATTCCTAAGCAAGATATGTTTTGCATATTTTTATGTTTTTATTGATTGAAGAGAGAGGGAGAAAAACATCAGTGATGAGAGAAAATCATCAATTGGCTGCCTCCTGCACTCGCCACACTGGGGATCGAACCCACAACCTGGGCATGTGCCCTAACTGGGACTTGAACCATGATCTCCTGGTTCATATTCATTACTCAACCACTGAGCAACAGCATCCAGGACATATTTTTAAACTTTATATAAATGGCATAATTCAGTAAATATCCATTGGCAGCTTGCTTTTTCACTCAACATTGTGTGTTTTTTCTATCCGTCTGTATTATACAATAGCTCTGGTTTAATCATTTGAACTGTTGTTTGGTTTTTCATTATAGGGATATCTGTATTGTTACGAATTATTTGCTATTAAAAAGGAAAACCTTATACAGATTTCCACTATTTAAATATTCTTTTAGCAATGAAGTGCATAACACCCCCCAAAACTGGCTTTCATATCTTTTTTTTTTTTACCTGCCTTTACCCAAAGTAAGAAATATATATTAATGGCAACCTAGTATATATACCTACACATAAACTAAAGCACACTGCACCAACCAGTTCTTCATCTATGTGTGATGTGCCCTGGAACTTTTTATTCTGTTTAATTTCATTTTTGTGCTACTCGTCTCCACCAACTACAATGAGTTCCTGACCCATTCATGGGTCACAACCCACAGTACGAAGAGCACTTGTCTAGAAAGAGCAGTCAGGGTCACACGAGTTGATGGCAGACTTGGAACTAGGACCTAGATCTCCTAGGCCCCAGGCCTGCCCCATGCTATGCAGTTCCCATCTGCCCCTGGCACTTTCTGGCTCATCTCTGCTTCCTACCCCATCTCCCTCAGCTGCTCTGGCCAAGTCAGCACCAACACGCTCCCCTATGCCAGGGCTGCTTCTGGCTTCATGGTTGGTTGATGGACTAAATATTTCCTCCCTGAGCTCCAGCCCCATTGACCTCCTAAGAGACCTTGATCAGCCCAAACCTTCTGTGCTAGCCCATCCGTGGTTGGCATTTGGAATAGATGATTCCCCCACCAAGGTCACTGTAGGCAGAAGAGTCTGAGTATTGAGGCTGTTTATACTTCAGGTTGTCCTAATGGATCTCTGTTTTAGACTCGCTTTTTCAAAAGACCAGTGCTGATGTCGGCATGGAAGGCAGCGAGCACTGGGCTGTATGCTGCACAAGCTCTCTTCTGATATTTACAATAGCCCTGCTGGGTGAGTGTTAGCCCCAATTTCCAGATGAGGGACTAATCTTATCTATAGCCATATACTAAATAGTAGAACTTGGATGTGAGCTTGGACTCATAGCCCTAGGTCTTCCCACTAGAGCATGAAGTTTCCTATAAGCATCCATCACTTTAGCCACACAGGTCCCTTAGGAAATGGACACCATATCCCTTTCATATAATCAGGACCAGCTACATAGTTTGTGGGTCCCTTTCTTCAAAAATTATTAAGAATATCAAGAGAATGACAGCAGGACATACAAGTAAGCACAGGGCCCTTCTAAATGGGGGCTGTGTGTGACTGTAAAGGTCACACACCATGAAACTGCCCTGCAGGTAACTTCCTCAGGCCGTATCGATCCCCTTCGCTACTACCTTATCAACACCACTACCCTTCCCGGCTCTCCTTCCCTTCCTAGACATTCAGCTCACATATCACTTCCTCCAAGAAGCCTGCCTTAACTGCACCCTCTCCCAAGCTATACTAAGCCTCCTTCATTTTCTCAAGGTGTCCGGTCATAGCACAGACTATGCTGTATTGTTCTTGATTTTTGACATAATGTATGCGCAAGCGCGCGCGCGCGCGCACACACACACACACACACACACACACACACACACCAGGCTGGGAGCTTCTTAAATCCTGGGCCAGACACCTTACAGGAGCTCAAAGAGTTTTGTGGAATGAAGTAAAGGAAACCCAGAACCACCAAAGAGAAGCAGTTAACCTCGGTCTGAAGACAGAGACAGGTTATTGGGGGGACATAATCAGGAAGGGGAAGGCACCAAAAGGGAGGATTGAGAGAGGGGAGCCATGGGAGAATGGAAGGGGCAGGGGTGACTGTGGGAGAGGGGGAGGACCCTAAGGAGACTAAGAGGATGAGGAGCACTGTCAACAAATCTGACTAATCCCAGAAGGCCTCCTACATGTGTCTAAGAAGTGACGTGGGCCCAGGAATCCATGGTGCAACCTGCACACATGCTCTCCCTGCGAGTCCAGGGCCCAGGTGGTGACGGGACCAGGAAGTACCTCTTCTTCAAGCCTCTCCCCACCCGCAGCTCCAGCCTTAGCCAGGAGGACAGAGCCCGACTTGTATCTTACGGCAGATTGGGAAGGTTGATGGAATCTTCCTCCATGAAGTTAATCAAACTGCCCCTTGAGGAAAGAGGAAGGCCTTTGGTGGCAACCGTCCTGTTCATCGACTTGGGGTTTGGAAAGGGCTTCGACATTTGATTCAGAACGAGCGTTTCCTTTTTCATCATGTTCTCCTCCCCATCTCCCACTTTACAGAACACCTCTGATGCCATCGAGTTAGTTTGGGACCACAGCCGACAACCAAGCTGACAGGAAGTAGAGAGACACTGGGGGCAGGGGACCCACCCTTAGTTTGGCTGGGATGGGGGTGCAGTGAGCTGACTTCATAATCATCGCAGAGTGTAACAATTAGGGGACAGCCTCCCCCTTGATCTGAGGCTGCTGCTACCCAGGGCCAGGGCCAGGGCCTGGAGTGAGCTGGAGCCACGGAACAGACTGCACCCCCCTTCCCGCTCGAATGCCTGGTGGTTCAGCAGCCCTGCTCTTCTGCAAAGATCTCAAAGGCTCACCACCTGGAATGCCCTTTGGAGCTGCCCTGGGAAGGAGGAGAACGGTGGTAGGAGAAAGGCACGCTGGCATGGAGAGAGGAGACACTGGAACTGGAATGGGACTGGAGGATTGTGGGATGCTGAGGCACCATGTCCAGAAACATAGGCAGCAAACGCTCACTGTGTCATCTGTAGGTAGAGGGAAGGCAGAGATGGCCCACGGGATTCATGGCTCACATACACCCAGTTTCACTGCTAGAATTCTAAACGTGTCCCCTGGGTCTTCCTGGGCTGAGTGACAGTGGAGGATGCTGCCGAGGGATACAAAGGTGGACCAGACGTTATTTCTGTTCTCAGGGAAGCCACTCTCCGGTGGGAAAACATATACAACTTCGGGGGTGGGAGGAGAAAGTTAACTCAGCACAGGCTTTGCGCTTAGGTGTCAATTTGTCGCTCTAAGTCCAGTTCTGCCTTTACAGACTCTGTTACCTTTGGCCACTGTCTTCACCTCCCCCAGCCTCAGTTTCCTCATCTGAGAACTAGGGGTAAAAATAGCACCTATCACTGGGTTATGAGAAGATAACCCTATAAGATTGTTTTGTTCCAGGGGATGAGGCAAAAGCAAAGGACATTCCAAATAACAAATCCTATGTTTTGTGTCTTACAAACTCAGGGTTTTTGTTATTTTTTCAAGTGGTATTTATAAAAGAATGTTAAATACAGAGAAGCAGCCCTGGCCGGTGTGGCTCAGTTACATGGGCGCTGTCCCCATGCACCAAAAGGTTGCGGGTTCCACTCCTGGTCAGGGCACATACCTGGGTTGCAGTTTGATCCCCGGTCAGGGAGTCAACCAATGTTTCTCTCTCACTGATGTTTCTCTGTCCCCCTCCTCTTTTCTCTAAAAATAAAGTAAGTGCAGAGACCCAGGTGTCCTCTGTGTCCTCTGCTGTTTCTTAGCTCTCATCATAGACTGTCATATCCTACCTGGTTGATTTCTTCCTTCTGATTAACAGGTAGGTCCCCTGAGCATAGGAACTTGTGGAACTTTCTGGCCCAGCGGTTAGAGCAGAGGTAATAGGTAGGTCTGCGTGCGTGTTTGGGAGAGGGGTAGATGTGGATGCCCATGTGTGCGGGTGCAGGAGCCTGTGCGGATCCGCGGGTGGCTGGGGCGGCTCGGACAAGAGAGCGGCCGCGGGAGGGCGCGCATCCGCCCCGCACGGCCAGCAGGTGGCGCTGCCCGCCGGCTCCGGAGCCTGGGAGCCGGAAGAGGCGGTGCGGCCCGGGCTGGCGGGCCCCTCGGCGCGGGAGACCCGGCCGCCTCTGCGCCGCCCGCCCCGGCTCCGGAAAAGGGTGCCGCGGGGCGTCTGGAGGGGCCCTGCGGATGCCCACGGGGCGAGCGGCGCCGGGCCCCCGGGAACATGGGCGTGCTCAGGGCCGGGCTCTGCCCAGGCCTCACCCAGGACATGGTGCAGCACCTGAGGAGCCACGGAATCAAGACAGGTGACCGCGTGTGCGTGCCACCCCGCTGGGCACACCGCGGGGGCCGCCCCACCCTGCAGACCTGGGCGGGGGCCGGCCCTGCCTCCTCTGCTCCCCACCCTCCTGGGGAGCCAGGCCTCCAACGGGGCGGAACCCCTGCTGGGTGCCCGGCCCCATGCCCGGTCCTGCGGCTCTCTGAGTTCCCTAGGCTTCCTAAGATAGCCTGCCTCAAGTCACCCCACTTTGCAGATGGGTAAAAGCCAAGCATGGGCAGCCGCGCCCGCCGTGCCCATCAGCCTCCCGTGTTTTGTTTGCAGTGGTGGACCTGGTTTCCGCAGACCTGGAAGAGGTCGCCCGGAAATGTGGCTTGTCGTACAAGGTGAGCTGACGACCTGCTCCTGCCAAACCTGGGGTCCCTAAACGTCTGTCCCTGAGCCAAAGGAGCAGGGGGTGCTCAGAGTTCACCAGGAGGGGAGGGGGGCATTCGGGACTCTGGGGTGCCCCCTCCCTCGCCTGCTCCTTGCTCCTGGCTGAGGGCTCGGGTCCGCTTGGGGTTGAAGTGCCCCGCCCATCCTGAGTTGCCCCGCCCATCCCGAGTCGCCACGCCCACCCCGAATCGCCCCGCCCACCCTGAGTTGCCCCGCCCCTTCGGCAGGCCTTGGTTGCCCTGCGGCGGGTGCTGCTGGCTCAGTTCTCAGCCTTCCCCTGCAACGGCGCCGATCTCTACGAGGAACTGAAGACCTCCACTGCCATCCTGTCCACTGGCATTGGAAGGTGTGTATGTGCCCGCGGGGAAGGAGGTGAGACGCCAGAGGAGGATATGGATGCTTCCGGCTTGGCTTTTGATGCTTGAGACTAGAGCAAGCGTGTCAAACTCGCGGCCCGTGGGCCGCACACTTCGTTGATTTGGCCCGTGTTAGCCTTGGAGTTTGACATGCTTGGTCTAGAGAGCAGGGTTTTTCAAGCAGGGCTGAGGGCAGCAGGGACTGATGGTCAGGATTCCTGAGCTCTCTTACCTTTGTAACAGGGTCTCTCAGCCTCAGACTCCTGACTTTGGTTTGGTGCATCATTATTTAGTGGTGGGGGGACATCTCTGAGCTGCAGGATGTTGGGCCTCATTCCTCACCCCAGTCCACTAGGTGCTCCCTCCTCCCCAAATTGTGCAATCGAAAACGTCTCCAGGTGCGGCTCGGTTGGCTGGAGTGTCCTCCTGTGCATCAAAAGGTGGTGGGATCTCTTCCCTGTCAGGGCACATGACCAGGCTGCAGGCTCCATCCCCGGTCAGGGCCTGTGGGAGGCCACTGATCGATGCTTCTCTCTAACATCTATATGTTTTTTCTCTCTTTTTCTCTTTCTCCCTTCCTCTCTATAAAATCAATTTTTAAAAATGTCTCCAGACATTGCCAAATGGCACTGGAGGAACAAACTTGCCCCTGATGGATAACTGCTGTCAGAGAACACAAGATGTCAGTATTTCACTGTTATTCAGCAGATCAAAGCAGCTCATCTGCGGCCCTACGTCATGTTTCACTTAAGAACAGGACAAGAAAGAACATGCAGGACTAACACTTATTGAGTGCCTACTCTATGCCAGCCATTGTACATAGATCATGTAATCTCTTCAGGGAAACTGTGAATTAGTGATTATCAACCCACTTGAGTTTAGCCCAGCAGTCGGCACACTCATTAGTCAACAGAGCCGAATATCAACAGTACAACGATTGAAATTTCTTTGGAGAGCCCAATTTTTTTTTAAAACTTAAACTATATGGGTGGGTACATTGTTATTAACTTAATTGGGGTGCTCCTTCAGTCGCACGGTACGTGCACGCCCCCACGTGGTATTTTGTGGAAGAGCCACACTCAAGGGGCCAAAGAGCCGCCTGTGGCTCTGGAGCCGAGGTTTGCGAAGAGCAGCAAGGGGTGGAGTGGGGCTCAAGCCCTGGGGTGCTTGACCGAGAACTTGGTTCATGCCCCAAACAGCAGCCGCTCTCTGCCTCTTTCCTGGCCTGTTGGTGTGAAAGGTGATGAACTCGACCCTCACTAAAGTCTTTGGATTGGTTTGGCCCTTGCTGCTTCCAGAACACATTTCCTTGGCAAAGTTGAGTGCTTGCGCTGCCTGGTTGGTCTGAACCTTGTTATCCATCACTGCCTCCTGGTTGCCAGATACGTGCAAGACTCCTGCACTTAAAGGAGATGGGATCCCGTGGGGAGGAAGACCCAGTAGAGAGGTATAGACGTGTGAGGCAGCATAAGGAGGCAGGGATTCACAGGAAGCACGCTGGGCCTTTGGGCTTAGGGAGCTTAGAAAGCCAACCTACTCCAGGGAGGCATTTAGGGAGCAGTCAGGTGGCACGCTGGCAGGACGGCCGCTGCGGCGGGTCCTGCAGGGGAGGTCAGAGCAGCTCAGGGAAGCTCTGTGAAGGAAGCAGGCCTTGGGCATGGAGGACCGGGTGGGCTTCCTCTGGGTGCTGACCAAGAACCAGGCCCGAGCTTGCTCTTCACAGCGTGTTATTTCATTGTTCTTCACCAGTGAGCGCTTTCTCTTCATCCCTTTTTCTCCCCCTGCCTCTCTCTAAGCATGTCCTCCGGTGATGATTAAAAACCAAATAACACTTAGTGTTTTTCTGCTTATAAAAGTAATGCATACTCAGACAATTTCCAATACGCAGAAACACAAAGAAAAAGTAAAAACCACCTCAGTCCATAATTTTAGCCTTTTCTACCCTGTTACCATCCCTTTTTGCTTTACGTTCATGTCTTTAAAAGGTCTGCAAAACATTTTAATGGCCATATATAAAATGTATAAACCACAATTTACCCATAATTACTCAACCAGTCACCAATTTGGAAATTTCCAACTTTTCTCCTGTAATTCATTCATTCATTCTTTTTTTTAAAAAAAAATATTTTTTAATTGATTTTAAAGAGGAAAGGAGAGGGAGAGAGAGAATGGATCAGTTGCCTTTTGCATGCCCCCCATGTGGGATCAAGCCCAAAACCAGGACATGTGCCCAGACCAGGAATTGAACCAGTGACTCCTGGTGTGTGAGATAACGCTCAAACAACTAACCACACCAGACTGGCAATACCTGCCTTTTTTTAAATCTCCTTTGGTGCCCTGGCAGGTGTGGCTCAATTGGGGGCCACACCTGGAGAAGCACTGCTGTGATGAGACTGGGGTTCTTTGATCTCAGTGGGAGGAATGGGATCCAGGAATTGCACAACCTGGATGCCTTTTTACTATTTTTAAAATATATATATTTTATTGATTTCTTACAGAGAGGAAGGGTGAGGGATAGAAACATCGATAAGGAGAGAAACATCCATCAGTTGCCTCCTGCACACTTCCTAACTGGGAATGTGCCCGCAACCAAGGTACATGCCCTTGACCAGAATCGAACTTGGGACCTTTCAGTCCACAGGCCAATGCTCTCTCTACTGAGCCAAACCAGTTAGGCCCTGGATGCCTTTTTAAACAGAGTTAGGGACAGCTGTCCTAAGATGCTACAGGGCTGCAGTGTTTTGACTGGCAGGGGTCTGTGGTTATAATCACGGGGCCCCTGGAATTGAAATAGATGGGGTGCTTACTAAGGTGCTACTTGGCATACACTGAGGACTCATGGGAGGTCTCAGGAACTATTTCTGAGGACTGGCACCTGGGAAGGGATGCTTGTGGACACAGAGGCCTTGGTATGGGTTCTGGTGTAGGAGAATCCAGCCTGTAGGTTGGGTAGGACATGGAGGGCGGTTAGTTATTTGTTTCATGGTGGTTCAAGGACAGAAATCAAATTAGGAATTGGCCGTGTCTTGAGTTTTATCCCAAGGTTTTCACAGCCAGAGTGCCAATAATAATAGGACTAAATCGCATGTCCCATAGCTTATTTCTCTGGGAATGTTTATCGTGGGTCTCTTGTGTTGCACAGGGCTTGGGTGTAACACTGAACAAGGGCCAGTTCTTGCCCCAGGGTGCTCTGGGCCACATGGGAAAACAGACAAAAACAAGTAAACAGAAAATAATTCAAAACCCCTAGAACTAATACGTGAATTCAGCAAGGTTGCAGGACATGAGAGTAACACATAAAAATCAGTTGCATTTCTACATACTCAAAATGAACATGTGGAAATAGAAATAAAAAACACAATACCATTTAAAATTGCTTCCAAGAAAATAAAATATTTAGGTCTAAATCTAACAAAGCAGATATAAGATCTGTCTGCTGAGAATTAAGAACTGCTGATGAGCCCTGGCCAGGTGGTTTCGTTGGTTAGAGCATCGTCCCAATGCAACAAGGTTGTGGGTTCGATCCTCAGTCAGGGCACATACTGAAATCAGCCAGTGAATACATAAATAAGTGACACAACAAATTAATGTTTCTCTGTCTTCCTTTCTCCCCCTCCCTCCCTCTCTCTAAAAATCAATCAATTGTATTTTTTTAATTGCTGATAAGAGGAATCAAAGAGGACCCACATAAATAGAGGAACATATTGTATTTGTGGACTGGGAGACTGAACAGAGCAAAGATATCAGTTCTTCCCAAAATGATCTATAGATTTAATGCAGTTCCTACCCCAAATCCCAGCAAGGTGGTTTGTAGAAATAGGCTTATTCTAATCATTTTATGGGAGAGCCAATGGCCTAGAACAGCTAAAACAATTTTGAAAAAGAAGAATAAAGGTGGAGGAACCATTCTAGCAAATGTTAAAGCTTACTATATAGCTGCAGTAATCAAGACAAATGTGATATTGGCAAAGAAATAGGCACACGGATCAACGGAGCGGAATGGAGAACCCAGAAATAGACCCCAGATATGTCCGACTGATTTTTGCCAAAGATGCAAAAACACTTCATTGGAGGAGGAATATAGCCTTTTGAGCAAATGGTGTTGGAGCTATTGAACATCACAGGTAATAAATAAATAAACCTAAAATTGAAAATGGATCATGGACTTAAATGTGAAATGTAAAACTATCCATCTTTTAGAACAAAACAGGAGAAAATCATTGGGAACTAGGACGAGGCATAGAGTTGACATGAAAGTATGAGCAATAAAAAAATTGATAATACGTTTTTTAAAAAAGTCAAAATGAAAAACTTCAAAATTTAAAACTTCCTCTATGAAAGAGGATGAAAAGGTAATCTATAAAGTGGGGAAAGTATTTTAAAGCCACATACTCAACAAGGGACTTGCATCTAGAATATATAAAGAGCCAAGACCGATTTGGCTCAGTGGATAGAGCGTCGGCTTGCGGACTGAAAGGTCCCAGGTTCGATTCCTGTTGGGGGCATTTACCTTGCTTGCGGGCACATCTCCACTGTGGGGTGTGCAGGAGGCGGCTGATTGATGTCTTTCTCTCATCGATGTTTCTGACTTTCTGTCTCTCTCCCTTCCGCTCTGTAAAAAATCAATTAAAAAATATATATTTAGAATATATAAAGAATTCTTAAACCTCACCAGTAACACAAACGGTCCAATTAGAAAATGGGCAAAAGAAATGAACAGACACTTCACCAAAGAGGACATACGGACAGGTGGCAAATAATCACATGAAAGGATGTTTGACATCATTGTTCATTAGGGAAATGTAAATTAAAATGCATTGAGATACTATTACACAATTATCAGAATGATGAAAGTACAGATGGTAAGCTCTGGCTGGTCTTGCTCAGTTGTTAGAGAAAACTGAACTTCCTGGTTCATAGATCGACGCTCAACCACTGAGCCACACCAGCCTGGCTGGAGAGAGGATTTTTAAGCTGACAGCCAAAGGATGAGCGGGGCTCACTGAGGAACATTTGGCCACACCCTTCCCCTGAAGGAAACTCTTCCTAGAGCAACCTGGCCAGAGACATTGAGAGCATCTCCAGACAGAACCAATGTCTTGCTTTTCCTCTTGGCTACTAATTCCCTCCCTACTCTCTAGTACCCTGAGTTGATCTTCTTTTTTTTTTTTTTAAATATATTTTATTGATTTTTTTTTTTTTACAGGGTGGAAGGGAGAGGGATAGAGAGTTAGAAACATCGATGAGAGAGAGCCATCGATCAGCTGCCTCTTGCACGTCCCCTACTGGGGATGTGCCCGCAACCAAGGTACATGCCCTTGACCAGAATCGAACCTGGGACCTCTCAGTCCACAGGCTGACGCTCTATCCACTGAGCCAAACCGGTTTTGGCAAGGGTTGATCATCTTCCTTCCTTTTCTGCCATCAGCCTAGACAAACTGCTCGACGCTGGCCTCTATACTGGAGAAGTGACTGAAATTGTGGGAGTCCCAGGTAGCGGCAAAACCCAGGTAATACAGCCAGCCAGAAGCCAGAGGATTGGGAGAGGTAGGTGGGTGTGTGATCCTGGATCCCCAGGGAAGCTTCTGCCAGTAGATTGTGATTCAGAGCTTGGAAGAGAGAAGATGGGTGGTGAGGAGTGGGCCTTGAACTAGACCCATTCATGTCACGAGGATCTGGATAGATTTGGTGGGAAGCTCCCATCCTGGGCCATCTTTGCGGGCTCACGTTCACCCAATGCCCGGTCTCTACTCAGGTGTGTCTTTGTGTGGCTGCAAATGTGGCCCACGGCCTGCAGCAGAACGTCCTCTACGTTGATTCCAATGGAGGCCTGACAGCCTCCCGCATCCTCCAGCTGCTTCAGGCCAGAACCCCGGATGAGGAAGAGCAGGTAAAGGGTAGGAGTGCTGGATCCCTTTAAAGCTGTGACACAAAGACCCCATGGCCCCTTGTATCATAAGGATTTTAGCCATTTGGGTGAGTAACCCTGTTGGCTCTGAAACTTGCTGTTCTATGGATACTTCCTGTATTCTTCTGGTCTCCCTGTTACAACATCATCCCAACTCGGGTGCTGTTCACACACTATCTCCCCAGCTCCTTGCATACCTTCATTCAGGCCTGGCAAATACCCAGCATCAGTGTTCCTCTCCCACATCTTGCCCAGGGCAGACACCACCCATCAGTCCAGCGGTTCTCAACCTGTGGGTCGTGACCTGTTTTCTGATGGTCTTAGGCTATACAGCAGTGACCCACAGGTTGAGAACCACTAGCAGGGTCGCCTAAGACCATCAGAAAACACAGATATTTACATTACGATTCACCACAACACGAGGAGCTGTATTAAATGGTCACAGCATTAGAAAGGTTGAGAACCACTGCATCAGTCCTATCACTCTTTGCCACTGTGCTTTGACTTAGCTTTGCAGCTCAGCACCCCGGCAGCCACCCCTGTGAGAACTGGCCCGTTAGACCAAGTGTACTTGCCATCCTGAACTGAGTCCTTGTATCCAGATGCCTCTGCCTGCTCAGCCTTAAAATCCCCCTTCGTCCTGCAGGACCCTGCTCCCTCTGATCCAAAGCCCCCCTTCTCTCTCCCGCCCCTTCAGGCAGGCGCTCTCCAGAGGATCCAGGTGGTGCGTGCTTTTGACATCTTCCAGATGCTGGACGTGCTGCAGGACCTCCGAGGCGCTGTGGCCCAGCAGGTGAGTCTGCTGTTCCGCTCCTCCCGGCCTCACCCAGCTGGCCGGGCGCTATCGATTTGTGGGCAGGTGTCCTCTTACAGCCTCTCTGGAAATGCAGATGTGCAGTCTGGTGACTCCAGCTGGGCCTGCCACTCCCAGGATGGGGTTCTGAGTGCTTAATTCATTCCTGAGTGCCTCAGTGTGTACACACTCATTTTCCCCACTAAACAGTAAGCCCCTGTGAGTGCCAGGATTATGTCAGGCTCACCTCTGCATTCCCCCGATGGATCAGTTTTCAGCTGCACGTCATAGAGTATGACTGACAGACACTTAAACTTGGAGGACATGTAATTATCTCACCTGAGTCTGGAGGTTGGCAGGGCCACATTATTAGGGCTTTGGGCTGGTGTGTGTGTGATTCGCTTGCTCTTTCCCCTTGTGATTGCAAAGTGGCTGCTATTGATCTAAGCCTCATATTTTTATTTTTTTAAAAACGTAATATTTTTTTAATTGATTTCAGAGAGGGAGGGAGAGGGAGGGAGAGAAAGAAATATCTATGATGAGAGAGCATCATTGATTGGTTGCCTCCTGCACACCCCACACTGGGGATCGTGCCTGAAACCCTGGGCATATGCCCTGACTTGATTAAGAAGGTCTAACTTGCCAAAACTGGTTTGGCTCAGTGGATAGAGCGTCAGCCTGTGGACTGAAGGGTCCCAGGTTTGATTCCGGTCAAGGGCACATCCCCAGTTGGGGGTGTGCAGGAGGCGGCTGATCGATGTTTCTCTCTCATCAATGTTTCTAACTCTCCCCTTTCCTCTCTGTAAAAAAAAAAAATCAATTAAAAAAAAATATATATATAACTGTGATCTCCTGGTTCATAGGTCAATGCTACTGAGCCATGCTGGCTGGGCTAAGCCTCATAGTTTTATACAGCACATCCACATTCAGGGCAGAGAAAGTAGTTGCTTTTTTTTTTTTTAATACTTCTTCCCCTTTTATTAGGGAAGAAAATCTTTCTCCAAAACCCACTAGCTGACTGCCCATTTCCCCTTATATATGATTGGCCAAAACTGAGTTGTACATATGTCTCAGACCAGGGGTTGGGCCCACTTTCCCCGATGTCAAAAGATCTGTGCCCAGTACCCGACCACATTTGGAGTTCTGTTAACAAGCAAGAAGGGTTCGGAATGGCATTTGGGTTGGTTCCCTGAAAAACTGCTAAGGGTTTGACAGGATTTAGTGCACTGATTTATAGACCATTCGATTTGGAAGATACCTTAGAATAGTTTAATCCATCTTAAATGTTTTCCTTCACCCCGAAGCATGACATGTTCCTATGGGCATACCCAGGATTGTATATCATTTTTACAAACTTTAGAACGTAAAATAATTGAACAACTACTTGCCAGGGGCTGACCCCACATAACAGGACTCACTTCAGTGGGGGTCTGGTGCCTGGTGAGCCCACCCCTGGAGTGTGTCACTGGTGGAGGTGATTGGGTGGTGCTGTCCACCAGGGGTGGCAGGGGTGGGGGGCAACATGCAGTCTTACCTTACATAACACTAGAGGCCCAATGCACAACATTCGTGCAAGAGTAAGGCTTCCTTTCCCCAGCTGCCAGCACCAGCTGCCCTCTGGCACCAGGACCTGGGTTTTCCTCTGGCCGCTGGCAGGCACCCAGGAGCCAGGCTTCCCTCCCAGCCTCAGCTACATCCCGAAGGACACGTCTGGTCTAATTAGCATATTACGATTTTATTATTATAGATAACAATCTCGGGAGTGATGTCTCATTACCTTCTCCATGTAGCATAGCCTAATAAAGAGAGTGACACTCCAACACCTTTGCCATTTTAGTCAGAAGTAAGTCACAGGGCACATCCATGGTCATGTGGAGGGGATTATACAAGAGTATGAAAACCTAAAGGTGGGGATTGTGGGGGCCACTTAAGGCTCTGTCTGCACAGAGGACCTGGAAGTGACGAACAGGGCCAGGCGTGCTGTCCCCTTTTAACCAGAGATCTCACCCTGCTCTCCTGGAGAGTAAGGAAGGGCTAAGCCCATTTCAGTTTTAGCTTCTCTCTTTTCTGCCATCCTCTCTCGGAAAAGCTGAAGACTGGCCAAGAGTCAGTAAGTGGAAGACAAAGGAAGACGTGCCAGAGACAGAGCAGATAATGCTGGATATCTATTAGTAAGACTCCGCTCACGTGAAGTGAAAAAAAAGTTAAGCCAAAACCAGTTTGGCTCAGTGGATAGAGCATTGACCTGCGGACTGAAAGGTCCCGGGTTCGATTCCGGTCAAGGGCATGTACCTTGGTTGCGGGCACATCTCCAGTAGGGGGTGTGCAGGAGGCAGCTGATCCATGTCTCTCTTATTGATGTTTCTAGTTTTCTATCCCTCTCCCTTCCTCTCTGTAAAAAATCAATAAAATATATTTAAAAAGAAAAAGAAAAAAAAGTTGAGAAAACAGTCAGCAAATGATTTGGATATAAGGAGTAAGAGAGAAGAGAAGCATCAAAGATAGGTCCAAAAAAAAAGAAAAGAAACACACAAAAAAAGCCCACAATGAAAAAAACACCCACACACAAAACAGGAAGATGCTAATGCTTGTGTAGAGACAAAAAGTTATGATTTTCACAGATGGCTGTCTGGATAGCCCCTATTTGGAACCATTTTAGATACAGAAAATGAGGCCTTAGAGGCACGATCTGGAAGGCGACAGTGACGTGAAGAGAAAGTAAACTTAAAGGAAGTTAGGACTCTGAAAAGTGAGCAGAAGAGGGAAAGGGGCCTGACGGGCTGGTCGGGGGCTGGCCACCAGGAGAAAGGTGGCCACTAAGAAAATTCCTGACTAGGGGCCACAACACTGAACAGGGATTTCTCAAATGCCATTATGTTAGGGTATCTGGGCTGGCCTGATTTAAACCTCTCTCCGCCCAAATTTTCAGTAAAATCTCTTATACGTACAAATGGGGTTGAGGGGAAAAGACATTGATGAAACTAGGTGATCCCTGCACAGCTGTATTTGGTCAGGGAAGATTCTTACCAGTTCCTTAAAAAAATAAAATGTTTTTATTGATTTGAGAGAGTAAAGGAGAGGGAGAGAGGGATAGAAACATCATTGATGAGAATCATTGATCAGCTGCCTCCTGCATGCCCCCTTCTGGGGACTGAGCCTGCAGCCTGGGCATGTGCCCTGACAGGATTGACTGTGACCTCCTGGTTCATGGGATGATTGCTCAATCACTGAGCCACACCGGTTGGGCTCTTCTTACCAGTTTATATTAGAATCAAGCTTGTGCTGTAATGGGCGCCCCCTAGAGGCCAAGTGATTCATGATACCTGCTTCCCTCCAACCCTATAGGTGAGCGATTCTTCAGGAACTGTGAAGGTGATCATTGTGGACTCTGTCACCGCCGTGGTCTCCCCTCTTCTGGGAGGTCAGCAGAGGGAAGGTGAGTGGTGTATGTGGCAGAGCCCAGGGTCAGAGATGTTACCTTGTCTCCCAGCTCTGCGAGTCCAGTCTCCAGCCAGCCCAGTCCCTAATGCCCTGCTCCCTCCCTCTCTGCTCCTCCTCCAGGCTTGGCCTTGATGATGCAGCTGGCCTTGGAGCTGAAGACCCTGGCCCGGGACCTCAGCGTGGCAGTGGTGGTGAGGAAGGGCGCTTGGTCAGTGTGCTTGTCCTACCTCTGATCCCTGGGTTTCATCAAGAAGGAAGATGAACCTGATTTTTAGCTGTAGCTAGAAATTTATTTCTCTTAAACGGCAGTTTCTTTATTGCCCTTATACAGCAGCTTCTGGACCCCCAAAATGGCTCTTTAGGAAAGGGTCATAGCCCAACCTCCCTGGGTTGGGCACTGGACCCTGAGGGGATCCACCTATAAATAGCGAAGGGATCAGCGGTAGTCTTGTTTTTCTTTGTACTTTCTTGAAGTTAAGTAAATTCATGTAGAGTAACTTTCTTCTTGTTTGAAGTTTGACTAACTGCCTTGTATCCTATCTAGACTGCAATCAAGAGACAGAATATCTATTTTTATCACCTCAGAAAGGTGCCCTGCGCATGTGCCCTGACTGGAAATTGAACCCTGATCTTCTGGGTTCATAGCTGGACACTCAGCCACTGAACCACACCATCAGGGCAAGAATGCCATTTTTAGCAGTTACATATTATCTTGTTTAATATCTATGTTACAAGGGTCAGCAAACCTTTTCTATTAAGGGTCAGGTAGTAAATATTTGAGGCTTTAAGACTATACTAGAGGCCCAGTGCACAAAATTCATGCACTGATAGGGACCCCAGGCCTAGCAGACAATCAGGGCTGATGGGGCCTTCCTTCCCCAGCTGCTGACTGGGGCATTCCTTCATTCCATGCCGCCCCCTGGTGATCAGTGCACATCATAGCAAGCAATCAAACTCTTCGTTAGTCGAACTCCTGACTGCATAGTATGCTTTTATATATAGGGTAGAGGCCCGGTGAATGAAATTTGTGCATGGGTACAGTCTCTAGGTCGGGCCTGGGATCAGGCCATCTTCCCTGGCTGCCCGCAGCCGGCCCCGCCCCCACCATCACCCACCCCTGCTTTCCTGTTTGCTACTGGGTGATTGGAGCCTGCTGGTCAGGGGAAGGGACCAAGAGGTGGCCCTGCCACTGGCCCTGCCCCCACCACCAGTCTCCCTCTGTGTGTGGGGCGACTGGTGGGTTGGGGGCCTTGGCCTGCATCCCCCGCCACCTACCCCCAGTTCCCTGTTCATCACCAGGCAATGAGAGCCTGCCAGCCGGGGAAAGGGACCAGGAGGTGGTCAGTGTGCCTCATAGTGACTGGTCAAGCGGTCATTCTGCTATTAGGGTCAATTTGAATATTACCCTTTTATTATAGAGGATGGTCTATGTCTCAGCTACTCAACTCTGCCTATATAGCATGAGAGCAGGTGTAGAGAATACCCAAATAAATGGGCAGGGCTGTATTTCAAGAAAACCTGATTTTATAAAACAATTTTTGGGCCAGATGTGGCCTGGGAGTAATAGTTTGCTGACAGCTGCTGTACCATAACAATCTATTTCTTGATTTGGAGCCTTTAGATCATTAGCGGTTTTCCTTTATTTTATTTCTATATTGCTTCCCCTGTTTTAAACAAAACTGTAGTGAACACCCTTAGACCTAAATCTCTTTGCACATCTCATATTATTTTCTCAAAACACCTAAAGGTATAATTACTGAGTGAGGGATACACATATCTTTTTAATATCTAGATATGACTGCCAAATTTCCAGGAAGGATTAGTAATTGCACACCCACCAGCGGTGAAAGAGGATCTGCTTTCCTAGTCTTTTGTTCTTATACTGGGTTCCAGGGCCTCCCTCTTCTGATTTTAGGTTATATGGGATCACCTGCTGGATGCTATGTTCTGGCCTGGGCAGTTGGGGATTCAGTGATGAACAGGTCATAACCCTTGCCCAGGAGTGAGAGGGAGAGTGAGGAGAACCTGACCAGGAGGAAGCTGTGAGGCTCGGTTTGCTTACCAATGAGCCTGGGCAGAGGACAGCTGGCCAACCAGATCAGGAACCCCTTTCCCAAACTCTTCCCCGTTCCATATACAGAGATGCACCCCTGACACAAAGGCCTGATGGGACATGGTCTCAGGATGCCTGTCTGCCGGGTTGGGGGTGGAGGTAGTGGGCTCAAGACCACCACCAGGAAAGTGCAGACAGCACTGCTTATTCCCAGACACATGCCCTATCACCTTGGTTGGAGTCAGCCTGGAGGCGTTGTGGTTAGTGGAAAGATGTGCACAAGTCAGGAGCCCGGGTCTGGTTCAGGACCTGCGTGGGTAAGTTATGGAGTCTTGAGGAAGGAGTTTCTCCATGCCAGGCCTCAGTTTCCCATCTGTAAAACGAAGGAGTCAGAACAGATGTCCTCTCTGCGCGCATTATGGATCTGTAAGTCTTTGATTCTTTCTGCCGCAGGTGACCAACCACATGACCCGAGACAGGGACAGCGGGAAGCTGAAACCCGCCTTGGGCCGCTCCTGGAGCTTTGTGCCCAGCACCCGGATTGTCCTGGCCGTCGGCGAAGGAGCAGGAGCACCGGGCAGTGAGCGCACGGCGTGTCTGACGAAATCTCCCCGTCTGGTGAGTCCGTGCCAGGGGAGAGTAAAACTAATAATAACAATAAATAAAAATGAAACTAAGAACAATCAAACAAAAGCAAATCATCTGGGCCCTGGAGGGTCGTGTCTGTGCCCATAGATGTCTTAGAGAGGAATTCTTGGATGCTGAGAGCTTGCAACCAAAAACTTGGCTTGCTTAACTCAAAAACTTACCCTTCCCTTCTGTCTTCTTCCAGCCCACAGGTTCCCAGGAGACGGTAGACATTGGGAGCTGGGGCGCTCTGGAGCAGAGCCCATTGTTACAGGGAGAGCAGGCATGACTGCTGTTGATTGGGAAGGGAGAGGCCTTGAGGCCCCCGACTTTCCTGTACAGGAACGCCTGCCGTTCGCTGCCAGCCAGCTCTTGGGATGCGGGAGACACTCTCGGGCCGGGCAGAAGGGAATCTCAGATTCTTCAGTTGCTCTCTCTGTGGAAACATGTAGAACTACTGGCAAGAGAGGATGCTTAGTGGAGGACCCGGAAATTCATGCTGGAGCCACGTTTTCTTCCCTTGTTTCTACCATGCGTGTGTGTGTGTGTGTACTGGAGCCAAGTTCATGCCCCCTGGCTTGGGGCATCTCTGAAGAGGCACTCTAATGACTGGATGGATAACCCCATGCATCACCATCGTGCCTGCACTCCATCCTAATACAGTGACCCATGAAACTTGCCTTTGCTTCTTCTTTTTTTTGTGTTGTGGTGTTTTTTGTTATTGTTGTTTTTGTTTGTTTGTTTGTTTGTTTTTGCCTCTGTTTTTTCATCTGTAAATGAGGCTCTCTTTCCCTTAGCTCTGTTTTTGAGTTACGGAGTTGAAGTAAATGCAAAACGCTTCTTCATTTATGTCCTGCTCTTAAAAATATAGAAAGGAAATTTCCTGAGCCCCAGATCCACATAATTTCCCCCCCAGAATGTTGTCCCCCTCACCTCCAGTTTCCACCAGTGAGGACCCAAAGAATGCTTATTCCTCTTTGGCTCTTGCTGAGTTGGTGTCACACACCTGTGTGCCTCATCAGGCCCAGGTGAGACAGAGAGCGCGCTGCTGTCCCAGGGCTGTTACCTAATGAAGGGAGGATGTGACCTGCTCCTGGGGCACCCAGACATTTGTATAATACGCAGGAGGCCCTGTGGGGCCCCTCCATAGTACAGAGTACCCAGAGGTGCTGGACCATGCATGGCCTTGCTCATGAACAGACAGAAGAGAATTTGCTCAGTAAATAGAGCCAGCTGGGAAAATTGATGCTGGCATAAATAATACATGGCAAATCTAGTCTTCATGCAGAAATTCATTGCCGGTGGCTCCGAGATGCAATATAATTACCCTTCTCTTCCAGCTAGCTGTACCAGGGCGGAGTGCCCTAGCATTTGCAATCCGCCCCCCTCCGCACTCGCACCCCCCCACACACACCCTGTCTGTTACCAGCACGGTCGCCATCCGTCTGGGAGCTGAGAGCTGTCACACTGGCTGGGAGGAGAGGAGGACACGGGGAGGGGAAAACAAAGACAAAGCAGAGAAATGATCAAGTTGTTTACTGAGCATATTTTTTAAAGGGAAGACTGCCTTTCTCAGAGAGCCTGTTGTGTAATTAATTGTGTCTTGGCTGCAGGGAAAGGGGGGTCAGGATTATAGACCGATGAGACCGATGATAGGACATTTAGAGATGCTAAACGCAGCAGGGAGAGCAGCAAGAAGCATGGCGCGTGGGGAATACAGCAGACACTGGCTCCAGGGTCTCTACCCGGGGGAGGACAGGGTTGGCGAGCCCAAGAGAACCCTGGTGCTGCTGCTCTCACAGAATACCTTGGGAGGAATTAATCTTCAGTACCCTTATTTTTTTTAAACTTATTTTATTGGTTTTTTACAGAGAGGAAGGGAGAGGGATAGTTAGAAACATTGATGAGAGAGAGACATCGATCAGCCGCCTCCTGCACGCCCCCCACTGGAGATGTGCCCACAACCAAGGTACATGCCCCTGACCGGAATCGAACCTGGGACCTTTCAGTCCACAGGCCGATGCTCTATCCACTGAGCCAAACTGGTCTCGGCTTCAGTACCCTTTTTAATGAATTTATATTTTTACTGATTTCAGAGGGAAGGGATGGGGAAAGATAGAAACATTAATGATGAGAGAGAAGCACTGATTGGCTGCCTCCTGCACAGCCCCTCCTGGGGATCAAGCCCGAAACTCGGGTAGGTACCCTTGACCAGAACTGAACCCGGTACCCTTCAGTCTGAAGGCCGATGCTCTATCCACTGAGCCAGATCAGCTAAGGCTTTTCAGTATCCTTATCCTGTGAGCAGTTGGCACATTTCTGCAGCCGAGGTAGGACACAGTACTTGAAACTAGGAATGACAAATCCCTGCCACTCTTACGATTTGGACATCCCGAGCCCACGCAGACATCACCAACCAATCAAGCATTCTTTTTTGCGGAGCTCACAGTATTTTGCAGCTTTTCTCCACATAGCACTCCAGGTAACCTCAGCCAGTCAGCTGGACTTGGCATTCAGCGTGGAACCTGGTTGCCATCTCTGCCCTGGGGAGATCTGCCATGTTTCCAGGTGCTTAGCCCCTGACTCAGGACCCTAGACTGATGTGGTTTGAGAGGCCTGTAAAGATCACCTGTCTCATCCTGTGACTTAACAGAGAAGGAAACTGAGCCCCAAAGAAGAGTATGACAGTCCCAGTGGCGGAGCAGGGCTGGAACCCAGAATTCCTGATTCCTAGGCCAGGACTCTGTCTGTCCCCACATTGCCTTTAATTCCCAATCCCCACAGTTCTGTTCCCACTGGGGCACTTACTCCAGCTGAAGGCGCCACAGCCCTCCAGCCCAGGTGGCATCTCTGGCCATGGGAAGGCGCACGTTCACTGCTGTGCCAGACCACCGTGTGACCTTCCTGCAGGGCCTGGCCCCTCATGCTTGCTTCCTCCTTGGGCCTTGCTCTTAGACCAGGGCTTCCTGGCCCCACGTGCTGCCACTGCACACTCTGCTCCGGGCACATTGGACAGTTCCCGAGCAGGCCTCAGGCCAAGCTGGCTCTTCTACCCAAGGGCCTTTCCCCTGCTTATGTGCTGCCTCTGCCCACCCCACCCCGCACTGTGGCTGGTGCATCCACATGGACATCTTCCCTTTCTTATTGCCTCCATGGTGGTCCAGATGGACATTTCTCATAACCCGCCCTGTGCCATTCTCTCATACTTTCTGTTCATTTATCTGTCCATGAGCTCAAGACCCACTTTAAGGGTTCCCATGTCAAATTTTCTTTTGCTTGCCCAGCTGGTGTGGTTGAGTGTCATCCTATGCATCAGGAGGTCACAGTTTGATTCCTGGCCGGGGCACATGCCTGGGCAGTGTGGGAAGTGCAGGAGGCAGCTGATCAATGATTCTCTCTTATCATTGATGTTTCTATTTCTCCCCTCCCTTCCTCTCTGAAATCAATTCTATATCTATATCTATATCTATATCTATATCTATATCTATATCTATATCTATATCTATATTTTAAAAGTCTTTTTCATTCTGTCCTGATAGCAGTATAGACTACTTATCCTAACTTCTTTTCAGCTTAGCTCACCATAAAAAGCTGGACCAGAGACCTACTTTTTTTTTTTTTAAATATATTTTATTGATTTTTTACAGAGAGGAAGGGAGAGGGACAGAAAGCCAGAAACATCGATGAGAGAGAGACATCGATCAGCCGCCTCCTGCACACCCCCCCACTGGAGTTGTGCCCGCAACCAAGGCACACGCCCCTGATTGGAATCGAACCTGGGACCCTTCAGTCCGCAGGCCGACACTCTATCCACTGAGCCAAACTGGTCTCGGCCCAGAGACCTACTTTATCAGCTCTTTCTGATTTTCTGTAATGGAAGTTGTGAAAGAATGACAAACACTCAGAGAAGGGAGATATCAATGGTATTAAAGTCAACGGGAGCCTTAGGGGGGAATATAATTGAATAAAAGCAGTAGGGTCTAATGTCCCTGAGTTATGAGCCAGGAGGAGATAAGGGATTTAGGTACACATCCACTAGATTTTGCTGTGGTTTGTCACGGATTTGTAATGGATAAATTACAACTATCCAAATCTGTGTGTTGGGGATAAATATTGGAGAAGGCTGTGTGATGCATGGAGCTTACAATAGAGCTAGGTATAGTATTCATCAAACCCCACTCTCAAAAAAGTGCTTTCCATGGCTTTTTTCCTTGTTCTAGTGTTTTGGCTAGAGTCTAGACTAACTTCCGGTACTAAGTTGAATAGAAGCAACAATAGCCATTGTCCTTGTTCCTGAAGTAGGGGGCTGTTTCCAGTATTTTATCATTAAGTATGATGTTGTAGGTTCCTCATTTAATCAAGGGAAAGACCTCATTGCATTTCCTGTTTGTCCTGAAGAAAGGAGGTCAGGTTCTAGCAATTATTTTGGTCATGTATAGCATTCTCTCTCTCAGCCAATGGAAGGTCCATGTGTCCTAAAGCTGCTGTACAGCTGCACAAGTTTGATTCCTTGAGTTACCTTTGAGCCCTATCTCTCCGCTGACTCTGTAGTTTCTGGATGTGATAGCCGCAATTTAAACTTAGGTTTTGCCAGAAGACAATACGTCTTAAAGTCAAGGAACATGATTTTTTACATCGCAAATAACTTGGTCTTAGCTCTGACACTCACTTGCTGTATGTATCTCATTGGATGATTCAGCCTCTTTAAGCCTTCACTTTTTTTTTTTTTTTTAATAGAGAGAGGAAGATGTGGGGAGGGAGGGAGAGAGAGAGAGAGAAAGATGGAGGAGATTGATTTGTTGTTTCTCTATTTGTGCATTCATTGGTGGATTCTTGTATGTGCCCTGACCAGGAATTTGAACCTGCCACCTTGGTATATCTGGAAGATGCTCTAAACAACTGAACTACCTGGCTAGGGGGCCTCTTTAAGCCCTAGTGTCATCCTCCGTGAAATGGAGAAAATAAAAGTTGCTACATAGAATTGCTTTAGGGTCATAATAGCTTAGGCAAAGTACTGACTGTTTTCCCAGCATAAAATAAGCTCTCCGCCTCATGTCATTGAGAGACGTACCATGCCTGGGAGATCCTAAGTGACAGCTGCCTTCCGTCCCGGCAAGACCAGCTTCATGGCAGTGTGACCAAGGCAGTTGGTATTAAAGTCCTGTGCTTGGTTAATGCTCTGCCATTGCCATCCAGAAATTCTTTTCTTTTTTTTGGATAAACAAAAGCCAAGTTTATTTGTTCATTTCTTGCATTTGAAGCACTCCTCGATGACATCCTTTGCCTGAGACTCTGCCATAGTCCTTAACCACCACGCACCTGCAGCCGACCACTTTATGGGGTTTTCTCTCTCTGCCGATTGTACAGAGGCCTATCCATTCCCCTCATTTCTTGTTGTCGGCAACCTTAATTCGGTTGATTTGGTGTTCAGCACAGAGAGCCCCCACCGACCTGACGTACAGAGGCTCAGCACAGTTGGATGCCAGTACACAAAGGCGGGCTTGGCGCTCGTCTAAGACTTTGGCAGCTTCGTGAATTCCGCGCGCGAGGCCATGGTGGATGAGGGCGGTGTTCAGCACCGCTAGCAAAGCAGCATTCACGTCCGTTACACCTCCTGCAGCAATGCCTTCCTCGGCCACGGCGGTGGGTTCTGGGTAGAGCCGAATCTTGAACGCACCCAAGCCTCCACCTCCGCCTGCAGAGACCCAGAAATTCTTAATTCTCTTTGAAGAATGGGCCCAACACTTTGCACTGTGCCCCGCTAAATATGGGGCCAGGCCCGCCTCCAAGAATGACTAGAACTCTGTACTTGTTCTTCTCTTCGGGAAATACCCCCAGCACTGATCTGTTGTTGATGATGATGTTGTTAATCCTCACCCCAGGATATTTTTCCATTGATTTTTTTTTAAGAAAGAGTGGAAGAGAAAGGGGAAGATGGAGAGAAACATCAATGTGAGAGAAACACATCAATTGGTTGCCTCCTGCACGAGCCCTGACCAGGGCCTGGGCCGGGAAGGAGTCTGCAACCAAGGTATGTGCCCTTGACCGGAATCGAACCCGGGACGCTTTGATCCGCAGGCCAATGCTCTATCCACTGAGCCAAGTCGGCTAGCCCCTCCACTGATTTCTTAAGGAATCACTTGCCCCGGAGAGGAACCTCTCATAGAAAAACTGGGGTTAGCATCCCGTGTCTCTTCTCACTGTTCCATTCTGGGGAAATCTATGCGTCTCTCTCAGAAAGGAATATTTTATATTGCACAGACATTATTATATTTAGGCTTTTGGAATGAAGATCTAGGTTCAAAACCCTGCGGGGCCCTTTATGGCTGAGTTACTTAAACAAGGTAATGTCTCTGTCTTAGTAGTAAAATCTATATCTCGGGCAAATTAAACAGGTAATTGATGTGAAGTGCCTTTCACAGGCACCTAGTAGGTGTGTGGTCACCATGAATCCTTCCAGCTCTTGCCAGAACAAACGAAAATTAGGGCACTAGGACTTAGGAGCTATGCTGCTGCTAATAAAATAAATAATATGATTTATTATCTCACCGCTGTTTGGGGAAAGGTATGGGCTTCATAAATATGTATTGGAAAGTACTTAGCAAATGAGTAGAAATAATAAAAATATGGCAAAGTAAATAGCTCCTATAAATATGTCACTGGGTAGACAAATTAGTGTTTTATTACAACTGAATACGATTGCTCACTGAAAAGGATTTCAGATTACTTAAACAATGGGCACATTATTGAGTGTCTCTCTGGAAGCCTACGATAAAGATGAAAAATAGGGATGGCTAATACTGAAGGTGGAGAAAGGAGGAGTGTGGGTAAACAGCTCCGTCCGAGGCCTCCCCGCTTCAGTGACAGGCACATTATTTAGCAGCGTTCCAAAGTTTTAGCTGCAACGTGGACCCCAGGACGCAGGAAAGCTGATCTCCACAGGATGTCTCCAATTCAGATGTCAGTGACTGGGTTCAACAGTGAAAGAAGCACACTCCCTATAGGAACTGAGAGCTCAGCTTGTAAACTTAACTTTACAAAAAGACATCTATTGGTCCCACCCCATCCTTGACTGAGACCTGTTAACATAAAAACCTTCAAACCTGTAAAGAATTTTTGTGAGTTTACTTGAACCAAACTGCCGTCAATTGCCAGGAAGCAGAACCTCAAGGAATTGAGATAATGCTCCTGAGAGAATGGCGGGTTACATCTGTATTTATACATTGTAAGCAAAGGAAGGGTTGGAGGTGGGTTACTTGAAATCCATAGGTGATAGACTAGAGAAGCGAGAGAAAGCAAATCCAGAGTTGGGGAAGGGGGACCCCTGGGATTGGATAAAAAGTAAAATGATAGACACATACTTAGGTGGGTGCAGAAACAATTAACATCATCATTTGTGTCGTCTGTCCTGGCACCTGGCACCATTAGGTTGTGCCTCAGGGGCTCCAGAAGAAGGGAAGTTACAAGTTACCCAGACATGTCAAGGGTATGTTATCATAGATGCAAAAAGACAGACAGGCTCTGTTAAGATAAAGGCTGACCTTGTCAGGAAGATACCGGCCTAGGATGTAACTACCCACCATGACTGCTTTTAGTTAAAGTTTAATTTCAGAGCATCCTTTCTGGTGACTTGAGGTCTCTGAGTTTGCAAGACCGCCATGCAGGTCTCCCCTGAGCTTGTCAGATCAGCATGTGGCCCCTTCCGTCCACAGACTTATTAACTTTTTCTTTCTTTTTTTAAAATATGTTTTTATTGATTTCAGAGAGGAAGGAAGAGGGAGAGAGAGATAGAAACATCAATGATGAGAGAGAAGCATTGATCGGCTGCCTACTGTACGCCCCCTATTGGGGATCGAGTCCGCAACCCTGGCATGTGCCCTTGACTGGAATTAAACCTGGGACCCTTCAGTCCGCAGGCCAACGCTCTATCCACTGAGCCAAACCAGCTAGGGCTAACTTTCTATGACTATACATTAATTAGCATCGAGAGAAGGAGAGAGCCGGGAGATCAGGTAGAGAATACCGTGTCTTAAGTAGCCAGGTAGGAAAAAGATGGGCGGGCACATCTATTTCAGGTGTGGGAGGCGTCTAGGAGGCCAGTCATTCCATCAGTTTCTGGTGGTGGAAAAACCCGGTTTCAAAATCCAGCTCTGTCTTTTTCAGTATGGCTTTGGGTCGATACTTAATTCAGATCTTCATTCATGATATGGGTATACTACTACTCAAGTTTGCTGGGTTCTGGGAAAGACTGTAAATGATATTTGTAAAGTGACAGTCTGCATGTGAAATATTTTTACTTCACTTTTCCTTGTGATATTCCTTATTTAAAATGCAAAAAAACACACAAAACAAAACAAACAAACAAAACAACAACCAGAAAACACACCCAAAACAAATTGCTCAGAAAAACTCTGTGAGGTTTCCATAGGAACCTAAAGCATAAGAAAATTAAGTGTCAATAGACTCAAATCTTCTAATCAGAGGATTCAAATTTATATTATTTTCATGATAGGTATTTTTTTTTTAACCCATGCTGGCTAATGACTCCCCATGCAACCCTGGTGTTTTATAGTTTACTAAACCTTCTGTGTATTAGCTTACTTAAGTCTTCCTACCAAGCATGGAACAGAGTGCGGAATCTCAGAGGGAAGGAGAAGGGCGGGTGGGAAGGAGATAATCAACCAAAGATCTTGTATGCATGCATATATGCATAACCCATGGGCACAGACAATAGGTGCTAAAGGCCCCTATTAGGGGGTAGCCTGGAGGGGGTCAATGGGGAAAAAGGGAGACGTGTATTACTTTCAACAGTAAATATATATATATTTTAAATCTTCCTGCCAACCTGCATTTCAGGAATGAGGAAATGAGTTCAGAAAGACTGAGTACCCCCCCGAAAAGGCACCGCTGGTGAAGGGCTTTCAGCACCAGCCATTTTCACTGCGCCACGCCTTCCTCTGGACAGTGTCCTCTCCTTCCTAAGATGAAACTAGCTAGTTCTGGGGGGTTGACAGGGAAATGCTGGTTGACAGAGGTGCTATAGAGCAAGTGGAACAAACGAGGGTTTTGATATTGAAATGTTTTAAGTGAAATTACAGCGGAGGGGCTGGAGGATAGGAGAGGGGCAGAACAGTTAGCCTGTTCATAGCTGGGGCCAGGTGACAGACAGCTCACATTCCTGAGTATACATTGGAGCTTTGAATCAACAGACAGCTACTAGCCCGCTACTAGATGGGCCATCGGATCTTGCATGTGCATAAACTCTCGGGACTGTTGCGGGCAACCAGTCAAAAGTAGTCAATGTTTCTTTCTTACAGAGGCTGCTGCCATAGAACTGCTCCCTCACTTCACCTCATCGCACCACCCTTACCTGTAGGCAACGTGAATTCTTTCCAAACACCTTACATCCTCCCTCACCCTCCCCTCCTTGAGATATAAGAAAGAGGCCGGTCATCGCCAGGATCAGGATGGAGGGACATGTTGCCTTTCCCACCGAGGCTGCTGCTGCTGGTTTAGACTTCCTGCCCCGGGACCTTTATGGCCCACTGAACCCTTTCTTTTGAAAAGGCTTTCAGCCCTGGCTGGTGTGGCTCAGTGGATCGAGCATCGGCCTGCAGACTGAAGGGTCTCAGGCCCAATTCCGGCCGAGGGCACATGCCTGGGTTGCGGACTCCATCCCCAGTCGGGGGTGTGCAGGAGGCAGCCAATCAATGATTCTCTCTCATTAATGTTTCTCTCTCACTCTAAAATCAATAAAACATATTTAAAAAAGGAAAAGGCTTTCAGCCATGGATGTTAAGTTTTTTTATTTAACAATGCCCTACCTTCCAGCTGTGGGACCTTGAAGAGGCTAGTGAGCCCCGATGGGCCTGGGTTTCCTGCAATGCAACTTGGGAGCCATCACCTGCTTATAGCATCGCGAGGAACAGGGAGACACGAAGGTGCGGCGACTTTCCAACTTTTTATTATGCAACGAGTCCGAAGAGGTTGAGGGACTCTCCCACGGTCACCAAGCTGGACAATGGCCCAGCTGAGACTCGGACCTGCACCCTCATCTCTTCGCGAGGAGAGTAAAGCCCCTGACAGACACCCCGGGGGACCCACGCCTTGCCCGGCTCGGGCTCCGGCAGCTGGGCTCCGCCAGGGGGCGCGCGCGCGGAGGCCGCGCTGTCCCGGCGGCGCGCGCCCCTCTCTATGGTGCCCGGGCGCGGCGGAGCGGAGGCGCGCTCCCGAGAGGGGGCGGGTCCCGCCGGGGGCGGGGCCACGCGGGGGGCGGGGTCAGCCCGGCCGGCCGGCTGGGGATGGCTAGGGCGGGGGCCGACTTCCTGGGGCCGCGGGTGAGGATGTCGCGACGGCCCCCCGCTCCCCCTCAGCCCCGGAGACGCGGCCGCGGCGCAGCCTGGAGCCCCCCCGTCTGAGGCGCCCGCCGCCCGAGTCCGGGCCCCACTCCTCCGCTCCCAGGTGCGGGCCGAGCCGGCGGCCACGGCAGGTGAGGAGAGGCGGCGGCAGGCAGCGCTGACCCGCGGGGCGCCCGGCCCGGCATGGGGTCCAGGGTGCGGGGTGGCGGGAGGGGGCTGGAGCGAGGGCGCCGCGCGGCCGTGGGTGTCGCCTGGCGGCGTGGTCGGGGGCGCCTTCCCCGTGCCGAACGCGGCCTGGGACTCTGCCCGCCCCGCACGGGATGGGGGAGCGCCCGCCTCGCCGCGAGTCCCGTGCACGGTGGCCGCACCTGTCCCGTGACAAGTCCCCCCGAGAACGCATTTCCCCTGGGGAGCCCCAACTCTCGCCCCGAACGCCGTGCAGACCGGCAGGTCGGGCCAGCTGGTGGGGGGGAGGGCGGGGGAAGAGACTGCTTTACGGCGGAGGAAACTGAGTCAGGACGGGCGGCCCGCGCCCCCCTCCAGAGGGAGGAGCTGGTCCCGCTGCTCCGCGGAGGGGGCCTGCGGGCTCCTTGGAAGAGGGGGGCGGCCGGAGCGTGCAGGCTTTGGGGAGAAGTTTGGGAATGGCCACGGGGAGTTGCCTGTGCCCGTTCGGGACGGTGTGAGTGAGGTCGCCCGCGGCTCCGGCGGCGGAGAGGGACGCGGCGGGGCCCGGCCGCGGCTCGCTGCCCCGGCGGCATCTGACCAGGGAGGGGAAGGAGGGTAGACCCGGAGCCCGGGCCGGGCAGGCGTCTGTCCCCTCAGAGCTTGGTTTCAGGCTGGCAGGAGGTCAGAACAGCCCCTTTTCTCCTTTTTGTTGGTCTGTCCTGGGTTCTAGGGGAAAGAAAAGAAAAAAAAAAAAAGACCAAAAAAACCTGCTTGTGTCGTCCAGGAAGAGCGTCCCACGCGCTCCCCGTCTACCTCCAGGGAAGGAGAATTGTTAGCTGGGAAATAGGGTTTTACCCACAACTGTCACTTTGCACCCTGGCCAAAGGCCAGTGACGTGATGAACAAACATCCCAGGTGCGTACGAGCTTCTGAGAAGACAGTGAGGACCGTATTGCACCCCTTTTTTTACAAGTGGTTGGGAGGATGGAGAAGACTTCCGGTCACCCCTGGGGCGACAGCCCTTTGGAGGAGGTTGTGGTTTTCCCAGGGACAACTGAAATGTGGTCAAGGCTGTTCATGTTATGGAGCCAGTTTTCTAGGAATAGGCGCAGACAGGGGTCGTGGGCTTTGTTTGTATACAGAGTTCTTTCTAGGGGCGGGAGCTGGCAGGGAGACTTCTTTGCTGTTCAGGGGATTTCAGGTTGGATAACTTATCTTTTTTTTTTTTCCTGATTGCATTCTCTTTCACTTTCAAGGAAATAGATAATGGCGGGAGTTTCTGAAACTTTGTCCAATTTTCTAATTCTAGGCTTCAGGATACAATTCAAAAAAATTACAGTTTATTTAGCGGCGTGAAGTTTGCAGATGTTTGAAAATTGTATATAACAATTACAAATGGACGTGGCAGAGCTTCCTAGTAACTTGATTGTGTTTGAAGAAAATTCCCGTGTAATCGAGGACACCTCCTTTTTAATGCCTGTACCTAATTATGAAGGCCAGTTCACTAAAAACTTTCATATTGATCCGGCAGACAGCTATTAACCTGACTGTTTACACTGGGATCAAGGGTTGTAAACTCTCTTAAGTTGACTCCATTTAACCAGTTGCTAAAATAATACACACACAAAGAGAGAGCCCTTCTCAGAATGCTTAGGAATTAGTTTTCAAACTTTTCCCCAGCCCAGGCCCATGAACATAACTCTGCTTAGCACACCACCTAATAGGGAAATCATTTTGAGAGCTTTAAAATAGCAGTGGAAAAGGCATTTCTCAGTTACCAGCATTTAAGAAGACAAAACAGTAACAATAATAAAAAAGGACAATTTCCCCCCTAATTACATGTTTATTGTGGAATTTAATACAGCCACACCCATCTACAAGAGAGTTGTGCCTAGGACTTTTTGAAAGCACAGAAAATTGAGGTGTGTTAGGGGGACTCATTCCAACTTGACTTTTTAAAAAAATCCTTATAATAGAACCTTTACTACTACTGCAATTTTTAAAAATATATATATTTTAAAATTGATTTTAGAGAGGTAAGGAGAGGGAGAGATAGAGATAGAAACATCAATGATGAGAATCATTGATCGTTTGCCTCCTGCACACACCCTACTGGGGATCAAGCCCACAATCCATGTGCCCTGACCGGAATTGAATGGTGACCTCTTGATTCATAGGTCGATGCTCAATCATTGAGTCATGCTGGCCGGGCTACTGCTAATATTTTACTGGTAGATTAGAGACATCATACTTGTGCTAGCCATAGTGCTTGTTTTCAGAGGAAAGATTTAAACTCTGCACCTTGGAATTTCAAAACCCCTGCAATACAGAGGTAAGATACAATTTAGAGTTTAATGAAAATATATACTTTAAATTGCTGTTGTAGCCTCAGGGGGTGAGCTTCTTCATCCTCATCATTATTATTATTTGGTTGTGGTTCCTGATTATTATTTTTGTTTGGTTACTGCGCATTGGTAGTAGTTACTTGTGTTAAGGTAAGACAGAGTTTGGCAATTGTAGTTTTATATCCAAATGCACCAATTCCCATTTCTTCAATGGGAAGATGGTCTGGCCACTTTCATGTTTTGACTTTGTTCATATTCATGGAGTTTTAAAATCCTAAAACCAGTTGGGCTCTTAATAGGAAATCCTCCTATAGCTCCCATGAAAGCCAACCCACGTACGTAGGAATCCTCAGTCTCATGTGTCGAAAGACCTCAGTTCTCCCGGTTCCAGGTTTTATCAGTTGCCACGGCCAGGACAGTGGTTTTATCTAATCCTCTAATGCCATTCTTAGTTTAAACTCATTGTCCTCTTTTCTCTTAGGTAAGACTGTCTAGAAGTTTCTCCGCTTTCTCTTATTCAGATTAAATATTCCACATTCTCGATGCCGTCGGGCCTGTTAACGTTCTAAATTGGAGCTAAGCAGTTGGTTAAGAGAGTTCTTTACGTTTCTAAACATTTTCCTTTTTCAAAGCAAGCACAAACTACATTTTCTCCAGGGAAAACCAGCTCTTTGAATCTCCTAGAAAAACAAAAGTTGTCTTTTCCAGCTTTCCAACAATATAAAAACCTTAACTTCTTTCTTTCTGGTTTTGCCAGTATAGTGATGAACTGGAGGTACTGGGAGAGCCTGCCACCTCCTGACTCATCAAAAAAGCCCACATTGTATTCAGTGCAGCTTTGGCGTTTTGAGTGTGTTTTATTGCAAGGAATTTTCAAAAGCCAGTGTTCTTTGGAAGATTCTGTGGTACCTAGCCCTTTGCAGCTGAGTCACTGAGGGGTTCCTTAAAAATACAGGTTTTCTAGGCCCACCTCCTGGAGATTTTGATTGAGTGAATAAGTGATCTACATTATAAAAACCTCTCTTGGCATCGTTCCCAAAAGCTCCGCAGGTGATTCTCATTTGTAGCAGGTTTGGGAGCCACTGTCGTATTGCTTTGAAATTCTTTATAAATTGGTAGTCCCTTTAAAAGCTTCATGTTTTTTCCCCGGATGTTTGATTTGCTAGAATAGCCCATTTCCTAGTCCTGACAGATAAAAAGGAGCTTTTATAACTTTTATGTAAATTGCCTTACTGAGAGGCCCTCTCTGCTGTATTATGTAGTGGGAATCATGAGAGAGGGTTGGGGAAAGTGGCTTCCTTTATTTCCTGAATTGACAAATGAATGATAATGTGGAAACAGCTGGAAGTCGGAAAACTAGTCAATCTGGTTATGGTCAGTGTTGGAGAGGAGAGAGGCCTGGGAATTCTCTGTATGTAGGGTTTTTAAATAAAGCCAACTTGCCAGATGTTTCGCTTCTACATAGCTGAAGCGCTTATTAAAAATAATAAGATGCGTAATAGTCAGTAAAATGTAGTCACAAGTACTTTGCTGAGTTCATGGAAAGAAGAAAAATTATTGAAATACAGAACCATCTGAGTTAAAACAGAATTGGGGAGCTCAATATGTTAGGGAATTAAACTTTGGAAAAGCTAAACAATGTAGGAAATAGACAATTGTGAGTTTGAATCTCAGCTCCTCCATCTCCTGGCCGAGCTCCTTTAGACATGTTAGTTAACCTCGGTGAGCTTCATTTTCTCTTCACCTGTAAGGTGAAAAAAATGCCTGAGAGGATTGTTATGTGGATTAAAAAATATATATATTTCCTGTGTACGTTGTAGGTAAGTCAGTTGAATGTTCTTTTCTCCTACTTTCCCATAAGATTTTTTATTCTGTGGGCTTAAGATGTCTTGCTAAATCTAGCCTTCTCTATATCTCTAGGAATATCTACTTAGCTTTTTTCTTTAATTTAAAAAACTTTTTCAATTACAGTTTACATTCAATATTATTTTGTATTAGTTTCAGGCGTACTCCATAGTGTTTAGACAGTTATATACTTTACGAAGTCACCCCCCCCCCACCTGATATTTCCAGTACCCACTTGGCACCATACGTAGTTATTACAATATTAGAGGCCTGGTGCACAAATTCGTGCACACGGGTCGGGGGGGTGGGACCAGAATGCAATTGGCCCTCTGGGCAGGTGGTGGGACGCCCTTGCCTGCCTGGGATCTGGATCAGTCCCATTGACACTCGGGAGCCACTTGGTGGCCACTTTTATATTGTTTCTTATGGAGCATCTAGGGAGGGGAAGTGGCCACCAGGAGGCTGTAGTGCCATTGGGATGATGCCGGTGGCGAGGTCCGTAGGAGCCTGGCCCATTCTCCGGAGATTGGACGTGCAGGACTGCTGAGGGAGGGAGTGGCTGCCACCGGGCTGGTGGGCCGCCAGGATGGGTTGGTCAGCTGAGTGGTGCTCTGGCTGTGGGAGCACACTGACCACCAGGGGGCAGCTCCTGCGTGGAGTGTCTGCCCCCTGGTGGTCAGTGCTCATCATAGGTTGTTCAGTCGTGTAGTCCCTTAGGCTTTTACGTATATAGATAGAGATTATTCACTGTATCCCCTATGCTGTGCTTGACACCCCCATAACTATTTTGTTAATTACCAATTTGTACTTCTGAATCCCTTTACCTTTTTGTTTTATATACTCACCAAAGACATGTCCATTGATTTTTGGAGAGAAGGGAAGAGAGAGAGATTGATGAGAGAGAGAGAGAGAGAGAGGGAGAGAGAGAGAGAGAGAGAGAGAGATGTGCGGGAGAGACATTGATTGGTTGCCTCCCACAGGCTGGGATCAAACCTGAGACCTTTCACAGTTTACAGGATGATCTCCAACCAACCGAGCCACACCAGCCTGGGCTTCACCTTTTTCACCCAGTCCTTAAACCCCTCCCCTCTGACAACCACCTGCTCTCTATATCTGAGCCTGTTTCAGTTTTGTTTATTTTGTTCTTTAGATCCAACATACAAGTGAAATCATATGGTATTTGTGATATTTGTCTTGCATTCAGCTTTTTTAGAAGATATATGAAAGAATGAGGAATAAAGTTAAGTGTTAGGGTTGCCGAAGGAGGAACACACAAGGCCAGAGGGGTGAAGGATGATGAATTTATTAGGTCATCTCGAAACCTAGATGGGCTGAGCCCCAAAATGGCGTCGGTTCCCAAAGACTGAGAGTCAGAGGTTTTAAAGGACTAGGCGGGCTTTTTCTGGGCGGAGAATTCCCTGTGCAGGGCCGGATTCTGGGAAACTCCAGAGGAGAGTGCTAATGGTCTTAGCAGGTGGAATGTGGTCTAAGCGAGTGGAATGTCCATTGTGAAGTGGCCTAAAGGGGAGTTCCCAGGGGAGGGGTATCGATTCAATTATTTGATCAGACCTAACATTAAGAACTAGAGATTATGGGTAAGAATTTTTTTTAGGTGTGGAATGTAGGCTTATAGCCAGAGTTATTATCTGCAGGGATAACTTAACCCTGTCCACATTCTGCCCTATGTGTCTGGGTGGTGCCCAGGAGCTCAGTTCAGGCCAGGAGGCTTTGAGGGTGTCCCCATTAGTAGCACCTGACATCCATTTCTTTCTTCATCTCCCCTTGTCTGCCTTTTGGTCCCTCTTGTTTCTTTTTCTCTCCTTCCTTTCCCTCTTTCAAATTGGCCTTCCATTATTGAAGGCAGGACCCTGGAACTCCAGGCTAAGAGGTTGCTGGTTGCTAACACCTGTCTCACAGCTAAATGAATAGGCTCTTTTGTGGGCAGAATGTTAAAAAAGCTGATCAGTACAATACTGGTTTAAAGGACCTATTAAGGATACAGCATATGTAAATCACAGAGTGACTTAAAGCCCATTCTAAAGATTTGTTTTCTTACACTATACATTTTGTATATTGAATTATGATGGTGGTTGAATTTTTACATCCCAACCATGAATTTTATTGCCCAAATAGACTAATTTCTGTCGTATTGACTGGGAATCATTTATATTCCAAAGAAGTTCTGCCCTTAAGGGCCTTTTTTGTATTCCATAAATGTCTAACGAGTGTGTAATACAATTAAAGTTTTGTTCACTGCGCTGCTGACATAATTAGTTTAATTTCTGGACCTTATATATTTTTGTTGGCAGCTGGGAAATTAAAATACTAGACATTGCACAAAACTGCTTTTTTGAGGGTGATTTTACTGTCTGTTGAATGTATGTAGGCCCCAGGGTACATTTTAAAAGACGTCTTATTCAACTTTACTGTAATAGTCTCTTTCTCTATATAGAATTAATGTATTAAGACACATAATTGGCTATTTAAGCATTCAAAAGAGACAGTATTTGGCCTTTATCCTGTGATTATATTGTTTTCTACAGCTTTTGAGGAAATGTATGTAATTTTTTGGAACCCCTAAGTATATTACAGTTACATGAGCATGTGAACTTTTGCAAAGACTAGAGAATTAAGTGGTTTTCTCAGATAAGGTATATTATTTAATTCCCTCCCCAAATTACTGCTCTCTTCTTTTTATTTTTAATTTTTAAAAAAATATATTTCATTGATTTTTTTACAGAGAGGAAGGGAGAGGGATAGAAAGCCAGAAACATTGATGAGAGACAGACATCAATCAACCGCCTCCTGCACCCCCCCCACTGGGGATGTGCCCACAACCAAGGCACATGACATTGATGGGAATCGAACCTGGGACCTTTCAGTTCCCAGGCCGACACTCCATCCACTGAGCCAAACCAGTTTCGGCTGCTCTCTTCTTTTTCGATGATAGTGTTTGCAGACCTGATAGGAAAGTGGAAAGGCTGTGATGCCTGGCAAATCCACTTCACAACTTTTCTGTGATACATTTCACGGAATCATAGGCTCTAGTCTTCAGGAACAGAAGTTGTTCTCAAGGAGACTTTACATTTCATAACCTCTAATCCACACTTAATTCCCTACAGGATTTTGGAGAGATTCTCACCAGGCTGTTGGTTTCGTGGAGTTAGGACCTACACAGGTTTTTATCTGTTGAGGCTGCTAACGGGCTTTTTGCACCCGTTAATGAAAAGTGACCTTGGTCTGGTAATTTCTCCTTGTCCTCTCCTACAAAAAGAAACCGGGAAACCTTGCTCTGCTCCCTCAGCGGCTACAACTCGGGGGCTGAATTTGAACTTAAAATTTTTCATTAAGTAAGAATTACTTGACTTTTAAAATTTGCTCCTTTCCAGTGCTAAGGGCTCACCAAATCTCCTAGTTTAAGATGCACACCCCCTTCTAGAATTGTATGTAAAAATGGGGTTTCCTTATCGCTTGCCTGTGGAGTGGTCAGGCTCCCTGGGACAAACCCTTTGTTTCCACCAGGCCAGTTCTAAGAGTAGGGGAAGCCCATCCCATTTGAACGGTTTGGGGCCAGGATGATTTGCTGAAACCCTTTAACTGCCTTGCTCCTCTTTAAAGAAATGCTGCCTGGTCATCCTGAAATTTATAGGAAGTTTGGCCAAGTGGAGGCTCTGCTAGCCTCTGAGTAGTTAAATGTAATTAGTTAGTAATCAGCACCATTGTTTATTTGTAACTGCTGGATTATGTTAACTGGGAGAAAAAAAAAGGAAAGGAAAAAAGGCTTTTCTTAAGTAAATGGAATACCCTCACCCACCCCATCTTCCTGCTTGTTTCACTCTTCATTTGCTTGGGAAATCTTTCTAGTCTTAGTCCTGATCGCACAGACTTATGGCACACGGAATCAATATTTTTTATCCTGAATTAGAGCGGAAATTGTGTGGTCCCTCCAGCATTTTCTTCGAACCTAATTCTTTAAAAAATTGTTTTTAATTATTTTCATAATGATTAAGGTGTCTGCTTGAAGAATAACCAAGGCTCCTCTGTTGACTCCAAACCTTATCCTAGGTCTAGAGTGAATGGGCCGATAGCCAATTAATTATACCCTTAATGACCAGGCTAAGTTATTATTTTACATGGTGTGGAAGAAGATTCACTAGAGCATAAGCCTTTATTTGAAAATGCTGGACAGAAGGAGCATTCTAATTTGGAGAACGAGGGCAGAATGATTTCTAGGGCTTTAGCAGGAGTGGATCTACTGAAGTTCAGCTAGTTTGAGAAATCCTTAGAAAAGGATGTTCTGGAAGAGGGAGGAATTGTTTTTGCAGGTTGGCAATCATTGTTTGGGCAGTTTGGATTTGATGGAGATGGAAGGGAACAGAGGTCAAGATTTTATGCAAGGGGCACAGGGTGAAAAGGAATGACCAAGGGACTAGGACTTGACCAGTCCACAGTGGAAAATTCTTAAGTCTTGCATTTTCTACCTTTTGGGCATGACTAGATTCAGGTACCATTTGTGGTCATTTTGAAACTGGTCAACAAATGGATCCAGGCTGCCTGTCACTACTTGAGTCTACTAAGCAGAGAAAGGGTTGAGTCATGTATGAGCATTTATTCCAATAATGCGGGTAGGATGGGAGAGCATCAGGTCATCCAGGAAAATCTGTTCTGTGCCCCTCCATAACCCAGCTGCTTAGATGGGGTCAGAGAACAAATATTACCTGGAGAATTAGGCAGAAGGAATAAGAACGGGTATAATGGTTACAGATTACAGGCAATGTGGGCGGGGGGGTTGCAAAGGGCTGGGGCCTCTGGTGTCCATACTAGGTTGTTCCTCCTTCCATGATAATAGGCAACTCTCAGATGAGGAGAATGGGCCGCATCCAGGTCTGGAGGCATACAACTCTCAGCCAGGTTAGAATGTGCTTTCTTTCATCAGAATAAAACAATCACGATTAATAGAGCACGATTAATATTTTTTATAACTATAGCTGTTTTCCACTCTCCTATTTTTCCCTCCCGCTCCTAAAATTTTTGCCATATGTTGATGGAAGAGTTTGCATAATCATTCTGTGTCAAAGCTGAAGTTTACTTTAATCAGTGTTTGCTACAGAGCAGGTGGGGAGGGGCATGCCATAATATTTCCAGAGAACTTGTCAAACAGGCACTCCACCTTCCTTCACCATAGGGTTGGACTCAGCGCTCCAGGTGATGCTGAATCATCATGCCAGCGCCCACTGATCTAGTTCTGGGTTTCTCAGCTCTGACTATTTTTAAAATATATATATTTTATTGATTTTTTTACAGAGAGGAAGGGAGAGGGACAGAGAGTTAGAGACATCGATGAGAGAGAAAGAGACATTGATCAGCCACCTCCTGCATGCCCCTACTAGGGATGTGCCCGAAACCAAGATAACATGTCCCCGACTGGAACCGAACCTGGGACCCTTCAGTCCGAAGGCCGATGCTTTATCCACTGAGCCAAACCGGTTTCGTCACAGCTCTGACTATTGACAAAGTTGCAGATCAGTAGCTTGAATAGTGACAGTGAATCAGCTGATTAAGGGGGGGACACAAATATGATAGTCCTGCAGCTTCACCTCTAGAGAGTCTTCATCAGATTCCTCAATTTCATTTATTTAAAAAAATTTATACAGCACATCAACATGTCTCATGAACAACCAAAACAAATAATATCCTGGCTGGTGTGGCTCAGCAGTTGAGCATCAACCCAGGAACCAAGAGGTTGCTGGTTAAGTTCCTGGTCTGGACACATGCCTGGGTTGTGCGCTCAGTCCCAAGTACAGGGCGTGCAGGAGGCAGCTGATTGATGATGTTCCTCTTTCATTGATGTTTCTATCTCTTTATCCCTCTCCCTTCCTGTCTCTCTCTAAAAATCAATAAGGACATATTTTTTAAAAAAATACATGACAATTATATCTAATTTGTTTTTTGTTTGAGATACAGGCTAGCCACACCTGCTCTGTTATTGAGGAAACACTTGCAAATGACAGCCTTGTCTCCTTGTCTCATCTTTTTAGAAACAAGAAACATAAAAATAAGCCATGAGTTTTGCTTAGGAGAGATTGGTACAAAATTTAAGAGTTCTGAATATCATGTTAGGAAAGCAGTTTTTGATGCCAGAGCATGTAGTTAAATGTTTATGTGTAATTAAATAATATTTGATCTTTCCAACCAAACCTTATTTTTAAAATGAGGAAAAGTTGAAATTTGTTATATAATATATTACAAATTTATAAAAGCATATTAATATATGTGTTCTGTTTTAATTATTTAAAATATTTTTTACTTAAAATAATTTCTTTATCAAGGATTGCATATAAATTGTGACCTTTTCTTTATTCATAAAGGCATAAATAAGATTAGATGTCACATTTTAGTGGGTATAGGAATCTCCTGGGTGCTTATAAAAAAAACACACCAGATTCCCTCTAACTGGTTTGGCTCAGTGGATAGAGTGTCAACCTTTGGACTGAAGGGTCCTGGGTTCAAGTCCAGTAAAAGGGCACATGTCCGGATTATGGGCTCCCTCCCCAGTGGGGGCATGCAGGAGGCAGCTGATCAATTATTCTTTTTCATCATTGATATTTCTATCTCTCTATCCCTCTTCCTCTCTAAAATCAATAAAAGATATATTAAAAAATATGTTATTTTATTGATTTTCTACAGAGAGGAAGGGAGAGGGAGAGAGAGTTAGAAACATCGATGAGAGAGAGACATCGATCAGCCTCCTCCTTCATGCCCCCAATTGGGGTTGTGCCCACAACCAAGATACATGCCCCTGACCGGAATCGAACCTGGGACCCTTCAGTCCACAGACCGACACTCTATCCACTGAGCCAAACCGGTTTCGGCTAAAAAATATTTTTAAAAAAGATAGATTCCTGGTACCTAGCCCAGACCTACAGAATCAATGTTTGGGAATGAAGCTGGGATTCTGATGTAGCATCTCTGCAGACCGTCCTTGGAGAAAATATTACTATAAGAAGGAACCACAGATTTAAAAAAAAAAAAGGTTGGTAAGCATGGATCTTCGTGGGCTGCCTTTATTTTGCAGAGGAGAGAAGAGCCTCAGACTTACCCAGAGTCTTCAGCTCATTAGTTGGCTCTTGGAGAAAAGCAGAAAGGTCTTTTGATGCTTAATTTAGTACTTTTCCAAGAGATTATACCGTGGTGTGGCCTTATTGGTTTCTATACCTTCAAATCAGAAGCTATAGAATAGAAAGGGCCAGGGTGCTTTGATAACTTCAGAGCAATAAGTGACTGAATTGACACTTAACAGTGTAAAATATTAGTGCTTCTCAAACTATCTGTGGAAGGGCCAGCCTTGTAAAGTTTTTTTTCCAATCTGTTGCCAACTAATATTGTAAAGTACAAGAAAAATAAATTATCAGAAAAATCATGCTCTCGGAAGCTCAGCAATATCTAAGTGCTCTAAAAATTCTTATGCACTTGCAATTACTATGAGTTTTTAGTGTATTAATCTTGCCATGGACCTCCCTGGAGGGTCTGCAACTGCATGCTCTGAATAGTATTGTTCTAGGAGGTTCTGAGGATCTTAGGAACTTGATATCAGGGGTATTTGATCATTTTCTTCCTTGTGCTTCCTGTAACTGAAGCAACCAGTGGAGAATACCCATTCCTTCTTGGGGAGAGAAGTGCCATCACTTGGTGATTTGCTAGATCAGAACCACAATTTTAATATTTGGGGATCAGGTGAAGGATACTTATCTTTAATATATTTAAGAATAAATGGATAGAACTTACATTTGATGCCTGAATCAGGAATGATATTTATTTCTTAAAATTTCTTGTCTCATAGTTCATAAAGATGCTTAGCCCAGCTGTTGTGGTTCAATGGTTGAGTATCACCCCATGAACCAATAGGTCACCGATTTGATTCCCTGGAGAACACATGTCCAGGTTATGGGTGATTAGGCCAATCTGTGGGGCGACTGGTGGGGCGATCGTGGTGGTGGTGGTGGTGGGGGCGCCTGCTGGTACCTGCCTTAGCTGGCCTGCTCCCCTGCCACTGCCAGTTTCCTTTGTGGGGTGACTGGCAGGGCCATTGGGGGCTCCCCTACTGGTACCCACCTTGGCTGGCCTGGGGCCTGGGGCCTGCCTGGGGCCTGCCTGGGGCCTGTGGGCTGGGGGAAGCTCCTGTATTGAGTGTCTGCCCCCTGGTGGTCAGTGCACATCATAGCGACCAGTTGTTCCACTGGTCAATCATTCGGTTGATTTGCATATTACACTTTTATTATTATACTAGAGGCCTGTTGCATGAAGAGATTCGTGCAACAGGCCTTCCAGCACCGGTTTTTCTCTGGTACCTGGGACCCAGGCCTTCGCTCTGGCCAGAGTCAGCCTTCTTCGTCTTCGCTGTATACTCCAGAGTCTGCAGTCTTGTCTTTGCTGTGGCACTCCGCTTCTGTAGATCCCTTCGCCCCTGCCCTCCCTCTCATAGCAGGTGTCCTGCCCCGCCCAGCCACTCCGGACCTGGAGCAGCTGGGAGCCACCATCTTTGGCCTTCTAATTTGCATACTCACTCTGATTGGCTGGTAGTGGAGGTACAGTCAACTTACATGTTTGTCTATTATTAGGTAGACTAGAGGCCCGGTGCATGAAAATTCATGCACTGGATGGGGGTCACTCAGTCGGCTTTCCCTCTCTCACAGTCCGGGAGCCCTCAGGGATGGGAGGCGACCTGGACCTGGTGATCAGGGGAAGGCGACACCCAATCACACCTCTGCTACTGCCACCTCTGGCAGTGCTAGCCTCGGCTGGCCCTAGTTACCTGCATTGCGGGCTGGTCCTGAGCATGTGGGGGCGCTGATGGGACTGGGGGACTCTGGAGGGACTGGGTGCTGCCATCTTGTGGCTGTGGGCATTGCTGTCTTTGAGAGCGGGACACCAATTTGTATATTCCCTCCTTATTGGCTGTGGGCACTGCCATCTTTGAGGGCAGGGCAGTCAATTAGCATGTTCCCTCCTTATTGGCTGTGGGTGCTGTCATCTTTGCAATGGTGTGAGGGTCAATTAGCATATCCCCTCTTTATTAGATAGGGTGGGAAACATGAATGAGGGTGTTTTAGAAAATCTCTATGCCTGCTATGTGAAGTCTTGAATTTTCACTTTGAACATTACATTTGGATGTTATAAAACCATCTTTACACAATAGTCCCCTTTCCTATTGATATGTTGCTAAGCGGAGCTTGGGAGTGTTAAGCATGCTCAACAGGGTTTACTTTACTCACTGCATTGTATAAAATGATACTTTTTTCTGAATGAAATTGTATGCATTTTGTTGTTGTTGTTGTTAATCCTCACCTGAGGGTATTTTTCTGTTGATTTTTAGAGAGTGGAAGGAAGAGGTAGAGACAGAAACATCGATTGGTTGCCTCCTGTGTGTGCCCTGACTGGGGCTGGGGATTGAGCCTACAACCAAGGAACGTGTCTCTGACCTGAATTGAAACCGAGACCCTTTAGTCCTCAGGCTGATGCTCTAACCACTGAACACCCGGGCTAGGGTTATATGCATTCTTTAGTGGAAGTTAGAAGTGGAAGGCTTATTTGTGTCTACAAGTATGAGAGAATTTGGTGTAAGACTGTTCAAAAGACTGACATGTATTTTCTTGTGTGATAGTTCTCTATGTGTTATATTTCATTGCACAAAAATTACCAGCAGTTGCCGAGACTGATTTGGCTCAGTGGATAGAGAGTCGGCTTGCAGACTGAAAGGTTCCGGTTCAATTCCGGTCGGGGGCATATACCTTGCTTGCGGGCACATCTCCACTGTGGGGCGTGCAGGAGGCGGCTGATGGATGTCTCTCTCTCATATATATATATTAAAAAAAGAAAAGAAATAGGTTCCAGTTCATATAATGTGGGCTTAAAATTATGTTTGTACATGGGCCTTGTGTGGAATGTGATTTAAAGATGATATTAGCAATACTTGTTACTTGTTTTACTAGTTTTAGTTCTATTTGTACTGAAGGATTGTTTTATAGTTTATTTCTAATTTTAAAATTATAATAGTATTTGTTGTAGACATTAGTCACCTTCAAAGCACATTTGGCTAAGCAGCCTCGGGGTAGAGGAGAATTTATTGGTAGTTTTTGTTCCCTCCCTCTCCTTGCCTTCCTTTCCCATTTGTCAGCTGGCCTTTTCAATAGCTTGGCTTCTACAGAAGTCATAAAGATGTTGGCACCACATGGTGCCTCCTGTTGTGAGTGATCGTGAAGTAACTGGTGATAGACTACTTTTAGTAAGAAGCCCTGATCAGTACGTATAGAAAGTAAAACTTTGTTATTTGGACTTGAGACACGTGTCCTGCTTTCAGTATGTGTGAGGCCCTGTGAAGACTGGGTTAGAGAACCACACAGGGGAAGTATCATTTAAATTTTTTCCACTGACCTCTCTCTCACATTTTGAAGCTACTGAGACTTTGGAGTAAGGAAAACTATTTGCAATAAGAAGCCTGTCTGTCACATGTGAGGTGACCCGAGCTTTCACAATTTATTTGTCTAATTGGTGCAGTTTTTAGATGCTTTTGATTTCAAGCAGATACTTTTGGCTGAATGCTGAGCTCAGTGAGTTCATTCAGCATGGGTTACTTTTCCTGCCTTCTGATTTTGTTGTTCATGGCTCTGGGGGAGAGGGGGCGGGGAAGGGGTTCAGATAAAAATATCTGGAGAGATGCTATAATTAATATAAAAATATTAAGATATGCTAGGTACTATTATTTCTGTAGAAAATATTTGCAACTATGTTCTAAGGCAATATTAAAAATGATTACTGCCGAAACTGGTTTGGCTCAGTGGATAGAGCGTTGGTCTGTGGATTCCGGTCAAGGGCATGTATCTTGGTTGCTGGCACATCCCCAGTAGGAGGCATGCAGGAGGTGGCTGATCGATGTCTCTCTCTCATCAATGTTTTTAACTCTCTATCCTTCTTTCTTCCTCTTTGTGAAAAATCAATAAAATATATTAAAATAAAAATAAAAATGATTATTGTTTAAAATTTAAGAAAATTAGATTCCTTTATTTTGGCTCAAATTTTGTTCACTAGCTTAACTTGCCACAAAATGATAGATTATATAGAAAAATATTTTCCACAAATGAAGTACTTAAAATATCGCAAAGAAACCAGTAACATATGAATAATTGGTTTGGTTATTTCAGATTTATTGTTCACTGTTCATTGAAGTGTCAATCCTTAGAACTTATGCTAAAATCCAACAATGAACCAATTTGTCAGATTAGTTTAAGTTACTGTATATACTTAAAAGAATATGACTTTTTCTTGAAGAAATAGCAATTAGAGTCTGGCCTTCTATCAGAGTCTGAATAATTAATATTTTACTATATTTATCACACATTAAATGTTTATGCACAAAATTGAGGAGTTATTATGGTGAATGTTTTTAAAAAATACTTCTATATTTTATTTTGGTAAGAGTTCAAGTTTTCTAAATGGAGGTTTTGCTCTAACACTAAAAATTCCACTACATATTTTAAATTTTACTCTAGCTTCTGCTCGATAAATAAAAATCTCAACAAAATAAATACCTGGAGGGATAGGCCACACATAATGCCTGAAATGTATTTCAGGTGGTTGGGCCAACGGCCTGATCTATGTTTAAAGTCTCTCTCTCTCTCTCTCTCTCTCTCTCTCTTTTAAATAGGAGGCACTGCCAAATAATATGAAATGTGCTTTGCTTTACAAAGTTTTCACACTACTTTGGTTCTCTGTAGTGGTTGGACAGTTGAATGAATAATAATAATTGCATTTTACAGTCACCCCCCCCACACACACACATATTATCCCTAATCTTGGCCACCAGTAATCTGTTCTCTGTCTATAATTTTGTCATTTCTGAAATGTTACAGGAATGGAGTCATAATAGTATGTGAACTTTTGAAATGGGCATTTTCTTATTTAGCATTTCCATCAAGTAGTTGAGTGTAGCAATAATCCATTCCTCTATTTGCTTATCATCCCACGGTATGGATGCATCAAGTTTAACCATTCATCTATTGAAGGGCATACTGTGGTGTTTCCAGTTTTTGGCTATTAAAGAGTAAAGCAGTTATGAACTTTGTGTGGATACAAGTTTTAATTTCTCTGGGTTAAGTGCCCAGTAATGCAATTGCTGCATCTAATGGATTAGGTTTTTTAAGAAACTGCGAACTATTTTCTAGAGTGGCTATACCATTTTACAGTCCCACCAGCAATGTGTGAGATCCAGTTTCTTTGCATCTTTGCCAGCATTTGATAGTGGCACCATTTTTTATTTTAGCTTTTCTAATCGGTAGCATATTTGGTTTTAAAGTTAATCAGGTAACCTAGTAAAACTGATCTGACTGGCAAAAAGCAAAGACTTTTGAGTTGAGTGTTGTTATCTCTCCATGTGGCTCTGTCTCTGTACAGTGCTCAGTGGTCTATTGCCATGCTTTTTAATTTCCCTGAGAAAGGGAAGACTAAACTTAGAGAAAATCAAGAACTGTGAGCATGAGACTCTCTTCCTTTATCTGGCAGTACATAGCATAGCCCTGCTTCTAGAACAAACAATGCTGTCCCCAGACTGTGAAAGTGTGCTTAATTCTTTATAAATGTGCCTCAATGAATATAGCCTTAAGTATACTAAAAATATGGCTCAGCATGGCCCTCAGAACTTGTTAAAATTGTTGTTTCTTATTTGTGAAGTGATCCTAGGTTATTCCTTTCTGGTTAATACTAATTAGCTTGCATTACTCATTTAAAAATACTGAAATAGCCCTACCTGGTTTGGCTCAGTGGATGAGTATCAGCCTGCCGATGCTCATCCACTGATTGGGTTGATCCCCAGTAGGGGGCGTGCAGGAGGCAGCCAATTGATGATTCTCTCTCATCATTGATGTTTCTATCTCTCTCTCCTTCTTTCTTCCTCTCTGAAATCAACCAAAATATATTAAAAAAACACACAAAACAAACTAAACTAGCACAGAAGTATATATATAAAGCAGAAGGCAGACCCTCATCCCTCCTGGAAATAATACTATTAAATGATTTTAGACATTTTAACTATGTGTTTTGTATCTTTCTCTCTCTGTATATATTGGGTGGGCAAAAGTAGGTTTACAGTTGTTCACATGGAAAATTATAACTAATAGATAATAATACAAGAATAAACTGTTTCATGCACTCACAACAGTAAACCTACCTTTGTCCATCCTCGTATGTTTGTATATATCCTGAGTGTATATTTGTGTGTGTGTGTATTCCCCAGCTGCTGTTCTATAGTGCCTCTTTTCATTTTACTCCAGTGGATAATGTATAATAGACATTTTTCCCTGTGCTTTTTTTTTTTTTTAAAGCACTTAATGCCTGAGACAGAGCTTTGGGTTCCTTTCCCTAACGTTTCCCCTCCCCCCACCCCCTTCTTATAAAAGGGATGAGAGATAACTTTGAAAGACCTAAACAAAACAGATTTTATTCCTGTCTCAGGGGTTTGGGTTGACATAAGGTTGTAGTTTTATTGGCAAGAAAGTCAGTAGAATTCCGGATGTTAGTATCTATCTATTCATTTTTAAAAGAACGCATCTGATTTTCTGATGTGATCTCTCGCAGAACCTTGAGGGAAGCAAGAACGGTGAGCACAGTAATCTTTAGAGAATGTGCAGTCCTTGGGGTATTTGCCTGCTCCTCAGTAGCTTAGTCAGATAGTGCTTTCCTGAGTGCTGCTGAAGTGCAGTTCCGTCTTTATTTTGAAATCTGTCTTCTCTCCCTCTTCCATTACTTTGATTACCTTGATGGGACATTCAAGCCGAGAAGCCTTATCCTTTTATTTCCATAGCCTGCAGAAGTCAGTCTGAAGATTAACTGTAGGCGAACAGGTAATCTTATCTGCTTGGCGGGGCATCACCTGTCAAGATGAAACACATGTCAACAAAGGCCTCCTAGACTTGAGGACCTGAATGAAGGTAACTTAATTAATTGTGTGGATGATAATTTAGGAAGTTTGACTGATTGGAGGCAGGGCACGAATATGGAGGGATTGGAGAGGGAGAGAGAGGAGAAAGAGAGAGAGAGGGAGAGGGAGGATGAATATTTGGGGAGGAGAAGAATGCAGAGGTATACAGTAAGGAATTCAGGAAGTCTTTGAAGTGGAATTACAGAATCTTTGTTCTGAGAGGGTGGTCACTGGGCAATAGGTCGGGAGCTTACTAGTCATTTCATTATGAAGCTGTTTAGGCGAAGGAGTTTGATGACAAGGGAGAACCTTTTCGCTGCCCTTTTTCTGTATAGAAAGTTACACCCATCCAGTGGTGCCGAGATTTCTGTTGTCAGGTGTCAAAAGCGCGCTGGCCCAGATGGCCATTTGGCCCCATTGCTGACCTCCTTCCTCCCAGTGATGCCCTCAGGTCCTCAGACTGTCCCGGCAGCTTCGGATTTCCCCTTTTCCTGCAAGCCTGCTGCGCTTCAGTTCCCGACATGAGGAGCCCAGTATTTCATGGCACCTGAGGCAGGCATCTCCCCTTGATATCGGATACCTTTCTGAACTCTGAAGTATTATACCACAGTGGATAGTAAAGTGCCTACAATTACATTACAGAGCAGCTTCTGGTAACTGCGCCGGCGCGGGCAGGCTCAGCCTGTGTGCCCTCACGAGCTCCGGGGTTGTTTTGCAGCAAAGTGCCGTGCAGCGGTTTGGACCTCACACAGTGCCAGTTCTGTATCTGAACATGAAAGCGGCTCGTTAAAGATTAAAGGGCCTGCCTGGTCCTCCTGGCCCCAAGATGGAATGATTTCCACCATGGCGACAGGCTTTGTCTCCCAGGAGAGGCCATTTTATACAGCAGGTTTGTGCTTCCAAATGTTACAGTAAGCCTGCATTGGCTGATGCCGCGGTGATAAGTTGGCATTTGGGTACTCTCAGGACATATGAGCTATATAGCATCCCATGGTTTGAGTTTCTGGGCAAAACTGCCTCCTCAGGAAGTCAAAAGCCTCTACTTTCAACCCCTGTCTTTGGGGAGTTTTTCTCCTTTGTTTTATTTTACTTTTCTGTTGAGTCAAGTGAATTTTAATTTTCACAGGCATAAAAAGTCCATTAAGCCCCTTGTACTGCATCCCAGGTGTGGAAACGTCTCAGTCTTGCACCACTGTGGGTGACAGCTAAAAATCCTTAAAAAGTAGTTAGGATAATGGTCTCTGGAGGCTTGAAGAAAATAATGGTCCAACGGACAAAATAAATTCAGTTCAATTGTTATGTTCATGGTTGTTCTTGTGGGGGAGGGGACTAATGTTTAAAACATGCTCAGTGAGACTACTGTTCGGTGCTGTTTCAACAAAACCTTCATTTTATTGGGAACAGTGCTTAGGGGACTTACCTATGACCTGTCTCTCAACTCATGATCCAAGGCCCGTCTGCATCAGAATCACTTGGGAGAAGAGGATACTTATTAAAAATTCCAACTTTGGGGCCTCCGTCCACTTTTGTGAATTCAGTTTCTGGGACTGGGATGGCAAAGATAATTTTCAATAAGCACTCCTGTTGATTCTTAAGTATCCTTAGAGTTGATTCTCGAGTGTCCTAAAATTTACTTTATATTTCTTGTTTAATTTCTGTGTTTGATTGACATGCATATTATCCTTTTTCTTTTTTAAAAAAATCCTCACCCCAGGATATGTTTTGGAGAGGAAGGGAGAGAGAGAGAGACATTGATGTGAGAGAGAAACATCAATCGGTTGCCTCTCCTGTATGGGCCCTGACTGGGAATCAAACCTGCAATCTAGGTATGTGTCCTCATAGGGACTTGAACCCTTAATTTTTTGGTGCATGGGACAGTGCTCAACCAACTGGCCAGGGCCATAATGTCCTTGTTGAAGAGGGAGGCACACTAATGTTAAAAAAAAAAAAAAAGGTTATAAGATCCCAGAACACCAAAGATTAGAATTTGGCAATATTCCTAATTCTCAACATGGTGAGACAGTCACTGTTTTTTTGGGTTTATCATTTCGCTATCTGTGAATCAGAAAAAGTATGTGGACACAGTTAAGATTAATTTTGTTATAAAGAAGAAATGTGCAGGATCATTTAAGATGTTAGGAACAAGAAAGTAGGTAGGTATTGAGAAAGTGAGAAGGGGACAAGGTTACAGTAGTTTATAAATGGTAAAATAATTTTAAACTTTAATTGAATTTTAAATTACCAAGTAATATTTGGACATATGTTTATTGTTTAAAAAATTTCAGCCCTAGCTGTTTGGCTCAGTGGATAGAGTGTCGCCCTGTGGATTGAAGGGTCCCAGATTTTTTTCTGGTCGAGGACACATGTCTGGGTTGTGGGCTCATTCCCCAGTAGGGGGCGTGCAGGAAGCAGCCGATTAATGTTTTTCTCTCATCATTGATGTTTCTCTCTCTCTCTCTCTCCAAAATCAATAAAAATAAAAAAATAAGAAAATTTCAAATATTGATAAAGCCAAAAATACCTCCTTGAGATACTCACATTCAAGTTCCCTCCCTGGCATGTGTATCCTCCCATATCTTTTGTATGGATTTGGTAATTTTCTATGGATTTGGAAGGCTATAGGATTCTGAGAAATGAATATTTTTTATTTCTATTTTGACAGCTGGTTACTGTTTATAATGTTAATATGTAATGCAGAAAAAAAAAACGTGGGTTATCAATGGCATTACATATTCCTGTTCAAGTAAAACAATGGGTATGGTGTATATACCTATATACACCACACACACACACACACACACACACACATACACACACACACACACACACACACACACACACACACACACCACTAGCATATCTGTTGTGGCCATCCATTAAGAGTATACTTATAGCCGAGACCAGTTTGGCTCAGTAGATAGAGCGTCGGCCTTCGGACTGAAAGGTCCCAGGTTCGATTCCGGTCGGGGGCATGTACCTTGCTTGCGGGCACATCTCCAGTGTGGGGCGTGCAGGAGATGGCTGATCAATGTCTCTCTTTCTCATCGATGTTTCTGACTTTCTAATCCTCTCCCTTCCTCTCTGTAAAAAATCAATAAAATATATTAAAAAAAAAAAAGATTATACTTATAGCCCTAACCATTTGGTTCAGTGGATAAGAGTGTCAGCCTGCGGACTAGAGGTGGGTGGGGAGGGGGTGTCCCAGGGGGTCCCAGGTTCGATTCCGGTCAAGGGCATGTACCTTGGTTGTGGGCACATCCCCAGAGTAGGGAGAGTGCAAGAGGCAGCTGATCGATGTTTCTCTCTCATCGATGTTTCTAACTCTCTGTCCCTTCTCCCTTCCTCTCTGTAAAAAATCAATAAAATATATATATATTTTAAAAAATGTATACTTACATAGCTTTGGGTGGTGAATTATTTATATGAGTTTTCAGGTAATGCATTGAAAGAACTTAAGCACAAAGCCACAATTTTTAAAATTTCTCATATACTTTTATTTTCTCATGATTTAAATTTATCCTCATAAAACATCAAGTGTCTGAAATCATTAATTCAAATTTAGCACCATTTTAAAACTCTAAATATGTAATTTTCAGCCTTTCCAGTTTAAAGAAGGAGCTAGGATGGAGTAAGGTTATATATGGGGGAAACGGATGGGAACTGTACAGAATCCCAAACAGGGAAATGATAATGTGCGCTAGCTTATTACCTCACTTACTAAATGGTGTTTATCTTAGTATAACTAGAAAGTTCTGATGTTTCTGGTCTCAGGTTGCTGTTCGTATAATGTACATTTATTTCCTGGGCACAATACTATCCGGATTTTCTCTTCCTTATTTACTAATACAGAAGCAGTCAGGAGCTTCTAAGATACACTGTTTCTTCCTTGTGGAGATACCATATTTGTATCTACTGTATGTGCCTTGACAGTTGCTCCATCCATGTTAGAATGTGTGTGACTTATCGTCCACTACAGCAATATTTTTTAAAGTGTGGTCCATGAGATAATGGTTGTTAACTGCTACAAGGATGCTTTTATCATTTGAAAAGGACTAATTAACATGCACTGTAGGAAAACTTTAAACAGCCATTTCTGAAAAGGGAAACACTGAAGGGTAGGAAAGAAAAGAGGGAAAACCTTATACGAGCTCAGTATGGCTAACCTATTGGAATAATATAGTTAAGGGGAATTAAGTGAGTTGGATAAAAAACATTTTTAAAGTAGCTCCTTGGGAAGGAATAGAATTAAATAGCATATTTTTAAACCCAAATTATGAGTTTAAAAATATACTACATGTATATTTTAATTGACCTAATAACATATATTAAATGACCATGGGGTTGGCAGCTGCGTCCAGTTTGAAGCTAGATGTGGTGCCTCGAGTGGCTGGGCCAAAAAATAGCTAATGACCACGGGAACAAGGCCCGAAGGATCTGATGTGAACTTTAATTTCTTTTTTGTTAAATGAAAACACAGAGAAAGCAAGGACTTTATCTTTCGTTTTCTTTGTATAGCACCAATGCCAATTCTAGCCTGTCAGGGCAAATTAAATAATGATTGCTGTTGATGAGCCAGTCATTCTAGAATTGATTTTTAAAAAGAAGCTAGCCAATAAATGAGAATCAACAAAAATGTAGGGATTTTCCTTTTAAAAGCAAGTATGAATGCAGTTTTCACAGACTCCTATATTCCTTAAGCATCTATAGGTCTGATGGTGGGTAATTTAGCTTTAGTATCAGAGAATGTGACAGCTGATGAAACAAATCCTCCAGTATCGATCTTAATTAGAGAACTTGAGTTGTCTAAAGAAATAGAGGGGCCAGAGAAGGCCTAGTGGGGGGAAAAACAGCGAGCCTGGTTCGAGCTAAGAAAAACTCACCCTGTGGTTTAAACAGCTTGTGACGACTGAGCAAGCTCCCCTAGTCCTCTGACCCCTCGGCGTTGCAATTTGTAAATGCAAAGTGACTTTAGCAGCCTGGGGGGGGGAAATCCTCCGAGCAGTGAACCTGCTACCTGCAGTAATCGTGCTCTCCTGAGCCCCAGCTGTTCTCAGATGAAATTTCAGAAGGTGACCACTGGCGTTTTCTGAGTAAAGGCTCCGGAGCCCACCAAGTGCCCAGCATTGGAAGGATGAGGTTTACCTGTCCCCAGTAATCAGCACTCGATTAAAAAAAAAAAAATCAATGGGCACCTTTTCCTTTCCGGGTTGCCGTTGGTTGCGGTTTGCTCAGGCCGAGCTGTTTGGGAAATGTGAGTTTTGCCTGGCATGAGTCAGCACGGCCCTGGGTAAACTGCCTTGCTCTGTGGCAGTCTTGCTTACCAAAGATATGTCCCCAGGCGGCACCATTCACTTTGCCTGAAAGCCGCTGCTGTTGGTTCCTGAGATGATCTCATCTGAATATGGCTCCAAGGACTCAGCGGCAGGAGCTGGAGGCAGCTTGCTTACTGCAGAGGCAATGTTCTGAAACAGGCAAAATCAGGTAACCGCCGACCCTCTCTCTCCGTTCCGTCAGCTAGACTGAGCTGCAGTGGAAAATCCTTCTTCCGAAGTGAGCTACTGCCTGATCTTTGGGTAGCTTCAAGTTAATCCTTCAACTCTTTGGGACTTACAGGGGAAAGTTTTCATTTCGTTTGGCATCTGGATGTGGTTTTAGACCTAATTAGACCGTGTATTATATCAACCTTAGAAAAGTCAAACAGATTTACAGCTTTATACATCTCTGCTCTTGGTTTCTGTCCTTTTTGTGTCTTGTGAGAAATAGTTTAGTCAAACTAAACTACACTGTATTGTTAAAGAAAGGGAGAAGGCAAACATATTTGCTTATCTACTTAGTGATCATGAATATGGAATTGTAGAGAATTCAGTCTACCAGTGAGTTTCCATATTCTTTTCTGAGGTATTAGGAATGTGGTAGGCAGTTAGACAGACGTGAGCAGAGCAAGGACAATGGGTCAGGTACAGAAGGTCACCAGGGTGGAAAGCCCCAGGTGACTAGGAAAGGACAATTGTAAAGTGGGACCAGGGTGACTTTTCCTCCCCTATCATATTGCTGGTCAAGAGATTTGGACCTCTGACCTTTCCTCCCTAGAGATAACATTTAGCCCTCAGCTGTATTTCAGCTCCAGGCCCAGAGAAGCAATTAAACCAGCCATGTCTGGACCAGCTGCATCGAATAACAACGCCGTGCCCTGCTGCCGGCCAGTCCATCAGTGGAGACCACAACCCTGAAAGGATACTCCTGGGAAACTGCTGAATATGCAATTGAGATCTTCCCCAGGGACCTCCCCTAAAATCTTCACCCTTAAAACCCTTAGGACCCTTTGCACTCTCTTTCCTGGCAGCAAGCCCGAGGGCCCCCCCCTCCTCCTCTTCCTCACTCCCAAGTTCCAAGGGCCCTTCCTTTACCTATGTAACTTGTTTCCTAAGCCCATTTTTTTTAGGAATTGCTTTTTCTACCTCTATGATTTACCAAGTAAATGTTCTCTTACAGTTTGGGTCTCGGCTCTGATTTCTTTCCTAGCCAGAACCCAAATGTTGAGGTTGCTGAACTCAGGTTTGGTACAACAGGAAGAACCTCCCGTCATCCCTAATTCTGTTGAGGCTATTATCATATCTCTCCCTCTTCACCTTTAAACTTTTAAAATTTTCAAACACTAGTTAATTGCCCCTTTTGAAATTCGCTTCTGCTCCTTACAATTGTCTCAAGTGTCCATGTTCTCTTTTGCCCCAGGCCTTTGCACAAATAAGCCTTCTCTGAAGCACCCTGCCCCAACTTAGCCCTCGTGAACTGGCTTCAGCCTGGAAGTCACTTCCTCTGTGAAGTCTCTTCTTACTCACCAAGACTGGATGGGTACTCAGGAAAGCCCTGTGTTTACTCTAGTCCAGTGGTTCTCAACCTGTGGGTCGAGACCCCTTTGGGGGTAGAACGACCCTTTCACAGCGGTCGCCTGACTATTGGAAAACACCTATTTCCCATGGTCTTAGGAACCAACACACCGCTCCTCGGTGTAGTAAAATGTAGCAATGTAGTTTACTATTGTCATATTAAGACTGTTACCCATGCTATACCACGATTCAAGACAAAATTTCATTTATTTGTAATTAGAAGTAAATATTTCACAATATATAATTACATATTGTTTTTGTGATTAATCACTATGCTTTAATTATGTTCAATTTGTAACAATGAAAATACATCCTGTATATCAGATATTTACATTACAGTTCATAACAGTAGCAAAATTACTGTTATGAAGTAGCAACGGAAATAATTTTATGGTTGGGGGTCACCACCACATGAGGAGCTGTCCTAAAGGGTTGCGGCATTAGGAAGGTTGAGAACCACTGCTCTAGTCATACGATATATTGAGAATCAGCTTCTCTTGTTAAAATTATAACCAGGGTGCTTGGCAAATAGTAGGTTCTCAATAAAGGTAGAATGAGGAAGGGCCTACACTCTACTTCCACAACTCTGATCCTCTTAGCAACCCTTTATTTTGGCTCCCACCGCCATTATCCTAGTGATAATTTTCCCTGAGCATCATCAGTAAATTCCTAATTCCCAAACCCAATGTTCTGGTTTTAGCCTTCATTTTACTTAATCTCCCCAAAGCACTTGGCACTATTAAACCAGTCTTTTTTCCCAGCATCCCTCTTCATTGGCCTTGCCTTGAGTATGTTCTCATTCTCCCCCCGCCCCATTCCTCTAAGGATCTCTATTATACCCATAAATTCAGCCATGCTCAGTATTTCTTACCAACTCAGCTGTTTCTCCCAAACTTCAGATCCTTACTTCCAGCTTCACAGATCTTGACAAATTTTGTCTAATTTGACAAACCTACTAGGTTGTTCAAAAGGCACCTTCAATTCAGCACATGCACACCATTATCTCCCTTACCCAGTATGTTATCTGCTTATATTGCTGCATGTTTGAACTCTGTTAATTATATCCAGAAAATCTTGTTTACTAGTACTCTCCTTATGCCTCACGTTCTGTGAGTATGCTAAACCCACAGTTACTAAACCCTTTTGTTTACTACTGTATTGAACTACTGCTTGATGGGTGTCTTTTCTTTATTCCCACGGTAGTGCCTATATTTACCAGAGTTTGAAAACTAGGTGTTTTGTTCAGTGAACCCAATGGCTTAAATTTTGTGTGCAAATGGTTTTAGGCAGGGTCTGTACTCTGCAAAGGTTACAGGTACCACCATTCTCCCAGATCTTGTGGACTAAAGATTTTACCCACTCTGCCTCTCCAGGCATTTGAGTTTCTTCTGGTTCAGACCTTAGCAAATCTTGACCTGACTTTTTGCCACTCCATAGGTCTTTCTCTGCTCCATTTTCATATTCTTGCCCAAGTTATTTTTCTAAAGGCCAAATCTAATCTTTTCAGTCTCGGGTTTTAAGAGTGACAATGGTTCCTTATTTCCTGCTTAGCTCTGATAGGTGTAAAGTCCTTCACAATTTGACCCTGCCCTACCGGTCACTATTACCCGTCTTATTTCCTCCTTCCCCCAGCCATTTCTCTCCTGAACTTTGCATCTTTCTATTCCTGGTTTTACAGTGTCCTTTTAAGACTCTGCTTTTTCCTAGTGGCCTCCTCTTCCCCAACTGGCAAAGTGCTCACCTCCCTCCATCCCCTCCCCCATCTGGGGACTTAGTTCAGATGTTACACCTTTTCTGACTTTCTCATATAGAGTTATTCTTTCTTATTTAGATTTCTGCAGCATGATGGGTCTCTTCCACTAGTCTGTTGAGATCCTGGCCCCTGACCTAGTTCCATCAGACAGTGGCTGAAGTGGGTCTTCAGGGTCAACCACTGGTCCACATGTCTTTGTTACTCTTTTTTTTTTAAAATATATTTTATTGATTTTTTTACAGAGAGGAAGGGAGAGAGATAGTCAGAAACATCGATGAGAGAGAGACATAGATCAGCCGCCTCCTGCACGCCCCACACTGGAGATGTGCCCGCAAGCAAGGTACATGCCCCCAACCAGAATCGAACCTGGGACCTTTCAGTCCGCAGACCGATGCTCCATCCACTGAGCCAAACCGATCTCGGCTCTTTGTTACTCTTGACAGTATAAGAAAATTTATAAGTTTTCTTACAAGATAACATGTTTTTGAGTTCTGTTTGGTGAACTTGAGCCCATAGTGCCTTGTTCTGTGTATGTCACTTGAAACCATCAGCTAACCTTCAAAATTAGTTTGAAGATTAAAGGGCTTGCTAAAACTGAGTTCATAATGTCACGTAACATTTTTTAAAAAACATGTCTTTTTCTTACTTATTTAATTAATTGACCATTAATTAGAGAACTGGAAACATCAATGATGAGAGAGAATCATTGATTGGCTGCCTCCTGCATGCTCCCTACTGAGAATCGAGTCTGAAACCCAGGCATGGCCCTTGGCCGGAATTGAACCTGGACCCTTCAGTCTGCAGGCCTATGCTCTATCCACTTAGCCACACCAGCTAAGGCTTACCTAACACTTTTATAGTAATTTACAAAATTATTCCTTTATATCATTTTATTTGATACCTATAATACTCTGTATTGGGTAGGCTTTATTATTTCTACTTTGGTGATTATAAAGATACTTCTGGCATATAGGCATATATTCAGGTAAGACTCAGAGAGAATATGTGTTTTTACATTACCTTAAGCAGCCTGTTAGTTAAGTGTTGGGTTCTACAGCAAAGGCACCTTTGCTTGGTATGCAGATGCTAAGACTCCTTTTCCAAGGCCCCTTTATTTTTGAGATAGAAGAAGGAGGTACCCAGACCCTGCCTCATCTATGGAAAGGCCCTGACAATATTAAGAGACCTTCATGGAAATTAATGGTGTGCCCACTCCATCCTCTTAAGCTTTGCTTTTATGCTTCAAATGTCTAGAATTTGTTAAAACCTGCAAAAATGTCCTGTCAAACGAAGTTGATGAGTGAAGGGAGTCATCAGAAATAGAGTAAGCCTAATTTTTTTTTAATTAAATATATTTTTATTGATTTTTTACAGAGAGAAAGGGAGAGGGATAGAAAGTTAGAAACATCGATGAGAGAGAGACATTGGTCAGCTGCCTCCTGCACACCAGGCACTGGGGATGTGCCCGCAACCAAGGTACATGCCCTTGACCAGAATGGAACCTGGGACCTTTCAGTCCATAGGCCGATGCTCTATCCACTGAGCCAAACCGGTCTCAGCTTTTTTTTTTTTTTAATACATTTTTATTGATTTTTTACAGAGAGGAAGGGAGAGAGATAGAGTTAGAAACATTGATGAGAGAAACATTAATTAGCTGCCTCCCGCATGCCCCCCACATGACTGGAATCGAACCCAGGACCCCTTCAGTCCACAGGCCGACACTCTAGCCACTGAGCCAAACCGGTTTCGGCAAGCTGAGTGTTTTTAAAAAAATAGTTATTCATTTTTGATGGAGAAAGAGAGAGAAACATCATTTTGTTGTTTCACTTATTTATGCATTCATTGTTTGTTTGCTTCTTACATGTGCCCTGACTAGAGACCCACAACCTTGGTGTATGGCATGTCACTCTAACCAACTGAGCTGCCTGGCCAGCTGGAGTAAGCTGACCAGGTAGTTTGGGCATATGATTGTTGCATATCAGAGTCATCTGAAAGCTTTTGCCAAGCATGGACTCCTTAGGTACCATGCATGTGACCCGGTACTCCTGAGGTGGTTGGCCCATAACAGATACTTCTGTTAAGAACAGAAAAGATTTCACAGTAATTCTAGTAAGCGCTAAGTTTGTAGGGTAATTTACAACTGTGGCGGTGCTAATGTGCTGTATTTGGGACTATGTGGAATTTGATTATGGAAAGATGAACCATAGGGCTAGGAAATAATCTGTTAGATACTGGTATATGACATCTGATTCTGGTCCCTGCATACTTGAGAGAGGAAAAGATGATTAAAAAGTTAAAAGGAAAGTCATCATTAGAAGTTTTTTAAAAAGGAAAGATTTTAGCCTAGAGAAGGAAAAGTTAAGGCATGGCTTGATTATCATCTTCAAGTACGAGAATAGCTCCTGCCAGGGGATTTTGAGTAATTGTTCTTATGTACTTCAAAGACTTAAAAGGAAATGGGCTTAAATTGAAGGAGGAGTAATTTTAATGAACACGAAGAAGGGTTTCTTGAGCTTCAAAGTTGAGAAACGTTTGAATGACTGCTAAAACAGTGTTGAATTTCTGACTGTTTCAGTTATCTATTACTGAGTAACAAATCACCCTAAAACTTTTAGTGGCTTCAGATGACAACCATTTTATTGCTCATAATTCTGTGGGTTTAGTAGTTCAGGGAAGAGGGCCATATTACTTTTGCTCTATGTGATATCGATTAGACTGGAGGATTTATCATGGCCTCACTCAAATACCTGGGGACTCAGCCCCTGCTGTTGGCTGGGACATCTTGGTTCTCCTCCATGAGGTCCATTTCTCTCTTGGCCTCATCATTCATTAATCTTGATCAGGCTCCTTTTACATGATGGTTGGCTTCCAAGGGGCCATAATACAAGCTGCAGGGCCTCTTTAGGGCTGGGCCTGGGAGTCATACATCATCACTTTTGCCCTATGCATTTGATTTAAGTAAGTCACAAGTATCACCCACATCCAAGGGGAGGGAACACGGACAAGGGTAGAGTGGGTTAAGTCCATTTACGAAGTCATACTACACAAGGGCATGGAGTATGGTTGGGATTATTGTCACCAATTTTAGAAACAATTTACCACACCGGCCTTAGAGATTTTTAAGGAGAGAATAAATCAATACGTGCTTATTGAATAGGTAGTTTGGGCATGTGATTGGCTGCATATCAGAGTCATCTGAAAGCTTTTTGCAAACATGGGCTCCTTAGGTACCATGCTTGTGACCCGGTATCTCGTAAGGTGGTTGGCACATAAGAGACCCTGTGTCTTTTCTTTCAGGTAACTCTCAGGAAAATGACAATGGGGTTGGAGAAAGGGAACAAGACATATAGATAATAATATTTAAGGCAGAACAGTAGGTGCTTTAAGATAGGCCTGCTGGTCTGCTTCCAGGGCGTGGCTGAACCCTCCACCTGGCATGCTCTGGGCGTGGCTGAACCTTCCACCTGGCATGCTCTACCTTCCAGCCAGCCTGCTATAAGTTACATTTCACTCAGCACGTCATCAAAGGAGTGTTTCTTTTCTTTCTTTCTTCACTTTTTTTCATAGTTTCTAGCACTTTTTCCTTCATAGCATGTTTTAGTTTATAATTACATGTTTATATGATTATTTGACTGATGTGTGATAGACAAAGTAGGTCTGCTTTGCTTTCCAGTGTCTAACATAGTGCCTGTCTCATAATAGGTACTCAGTAAGTATTTGTTGAGTGAATAAGTGGTTGATTGAATGCATGAGTGAATGGATAGTTTAATTCCATTTTAAAGGGCGATTCAAATTTTGGACAGGTGGAGCAAATGAATGGAAAATCATAGTTCCGCAGCAGAATGTGTGGATTATATTGCTCAGATAATTTCAGAATATTGGAGGAGCTGGTTTCAGAAGAGATGAAGGTTTGGTTTTGAGTGTACTTGTGACACTAAATTTGAGGTCAGGATATCTAGCAGGCATTTAGAAATGAGGTACTGAAATTGAAGGGTGAGATTCATTCCAGATACTTAGATTTGGAGTTATCTGAATGAAGACTATGCAACCTATTCATTCAGTGAATACTGATTTGCGCTTCCATTGTGTATCAGACAACTGTGTCATAGGGAAGTGAGCTGAAATTTGACTGAAAGGAACCAGCTTCGTGACAAGAGCTGTGGACAATGTTCTAGGAAGGAAAGGAACCACACGTGTGTAGTCCTGCGGGCAGTAAATAATTTATTATTTTTGAGGGACTGAAAGGAGACCACCAAGGGCTTAGAGTGAGGTGCTGGTAGAGAGGGAGATCATCATGAGGTAAAGTGAGAAAGGTAGGCAGGGCCCATAACACATGGGGCCTTTGTGGGCCATATAGGGAGTCTAGGCTTTACAAAAAAGCATATTGGGAAGGCTTTAAGCAGGAGAGGAAAAAACAGAGTATATATATTTTAAACACAAGGTTACCCTGACTACTGTGTAGCAAATAGAGCAGCAAAGAGGGAGCCACTACGGAGGTGTTTGCTGGAGTTCTTGAGAAAGAAAGTGGCATATAAGGCAGGATCTGGCAGTGGACATAGTGAGAATGGGATACACATTTGCCGGATATATTTAAAACGTGGGACCAATATAAGTCACTAGTGAAGGGAAGGAAGAATGGTGAGCATGGAGCCCAGGGGATATTTAGAGGACAAAAGAAGGAACAGGGAAGGAGAGAGGAAGATCAGTCTTTGAGATCAAAGGAGAGCCAGGCTACTGCACTCTAAGTGGGAACTGACGGGGAAGAAGGAGCCTGTGAGAAGGACTTAGAGAAGAACATAGGCCATTGGTGCATGGAGGAGGTCACGAAGGTTAAGGACTTAGGAAAAAGCCAGGCATTTAGCTGTCAGAATATCATAGGTGTCCTTGGAGAAAGGTCTTGCAGTGGAGTGGAATGGAGTGAAAGAACAAGTGTATGATGTGAAAGGGAAGCGGCGTATTAAAGGGGAAGTTAGGAATTAAAGAGAAGGGGAGGCAGAGCAGAGAGAGATCACTTTGTGCAAACCTGCACAGGGGGAGAGTATGTGCGAAGGAAGACAGGGTTTCAAAACTGTAATGGACCAATATTTACTGAGCATCTGCTCTGTGCTAGGAGCTATACCATGTCTATTCTATTCATCTGTGTCTTTGAACAGTTTGTCTCATAGTGTAGTGACCTTCAAAATGGATTTCCAAATTATAGGGGAAGGTAAGACCTTCCTTTGGGATATGGGAAGGAAATATTAAAAGTTAGTTCTTCTGTATTTTTATCTTGATCCTGTGAAATTCCTTTTTAGTGCTATATTTTATTTTTTAATATAATAAATCTTTATTTTTCAGATTATTACAATTCTTTCTCTCTCCCCCCACCCATAGCTCCTCTCCACCTGGCTCTCACCCCTCCCTCTGTCCTTACCTCTGACCTCCATTGTCCTCATCCATAGGTGTAAGATTTTTGTCCATTCTCTCCCTGCACACCCCTCACCCCTTTCCCCCTGAGAATTGTCAGTCCACTCCCTTTCTATGCCCCTGATTCTATTATATTCACCAGTTTATTCTGTTCATCAAATTTTAAATTCACTTGATTTTTAGATTCACTTGTTGATACACATGTATTTGTTGTTCATAATTTTTACCTTTACCGTTTTCTTCTTCTTCCTCTTCTTAAAGAGTACCTTTCAGCATTTCATATAATACTGGTTTGGTGTTGATGAATTCCTTTAGCTTTTTCTTATCTGTGAAGCTCTTTATCTGCCGTTCAATTCTGAATGAAAGATTTGCTGTGGGTAGAGTAATCTTGGTGGTAGGTTCTTGCTATTCATCACTTTGAATATTTCTTGCCACTCCCGTCTGGCCTACATAGTTTCTGTTGAGAAATCAGCTGACAGTTGTATGGGTGCTCCCTTATAAGTAATTAACTGTTTTTCTCTTGATGCTTTTAATATTCCCTCTTTGTCTTTTGCTCTTATTTTAGTTATGTTTTATCTTATTGTGGTCCTCTTTGAATTCCTTTTGGTTGAGGTTCTGTGCACTTCCTGGACTTGTAAGTCTATTTCTTTCACCAGGTGGGGAAAGTTTTCAGTTATTATTTCTTCAAATAGGTTTTCAGTATCTTGCTCTCTCTCTTCTTCTGGCACCCCCATAATTCTGATGTTTGTAAGCTTGAAGTTGTCCCAGAAGCTCCTTACACTATCTTCATATTTTTGGATTCTTTTTTCTTTTTGTTTTTCCAGTTGAATGTTTTCTGCTTCTTTGTATTTCAAATCTTTGACTTGATTCTTGTGTTCCTCTAGTTTGCTTTTAGGTCTCTGTTTAATACTTTTTATTTCAGTCAGTGTATGTTTAATTTCTAGTTGGTCCTTTTTCATCTCCTCTTTGGTCTCTCTAAATTTATCCATCTTTTCTAGGAATTTCTTGAAAAACCTTATAACTGGTTTTTGAACTCTATGTCTAGTCATTTGCTTTCCTCCATTTCTTTCATTTGTGATCTGTTCCTTTGTCTCTGTATTTTCGCTGCTTCCCTGAGTTGGCAGAGTAGCTTTATGTGCTAGCTGTCCTATATGGCCCAGTAGCTCCATCTCCCCAGTTACCTGAGGTGGACACTCTTGGTGCACCCCTTTGTGGACTATGTGTACAGTCTTGTTGTAGTTAAGTCTTGATTGTTGTTGGTATCACTGAGGGGGATTGACCTCCTAGCCAATTGATTGTGAGGATCAGCTATGTCTACACTGGGAGAACTTCTGTGCTGGAGTCAGCCTTATGATACAAGACTTGCAAAATGCAAAAGCTTCTGTGTTCAGCTTGGATGGGGCGAAGTTTCAGGGCTGAACAGATAGCCTTGGCTTCCCGTCAGCCCTGCCCTACTCGGCCCCTGGGTTTCAGTGTCCCTCTATAATTGCTACAGCCCTATTTGCGCCTACTTGTGCTTTTGCGCCTCCAGACTTCTGCCTTTCGGCTCCCCTGAGTTTCCGTGTGCTCTGGGGACCCATATGAGTCTGGGTCCCCAGGGTCTCATCCGAAACTGGGGTTCAGTGCAATCAGAACTGTATTTCAGCGCAGTTGGGAGGTTCTGTCTTCCTCCTGCTAGAGAAAGCCAGCGGCACAATCAGCAGTCAGTTTTCTCTGGGAGCACTTGCGCGTGCCTCCAGACCTCTGCCTTTCACTGCTCCCCTAACTTTCTGTGCACTCCTCCCTTTTCACGATAGTCCAGACTCCCACTGTATGAGTCTCATCTGGATCTGGAATTCAGTGCAGTCGGAACTGGGGTTCAGTGCAGTCAGAAGTGGGGTTCAGTGCTGTTGGGAGTTTCTGTCTCCCTCCCGCTAGAGGAAGCCAGCCAGGCCCTCTGCTGCCTGTCCTCTACATGAGCATGTCTCCGTACCTCAGCTTTTTGCAGCTCCTCTGAGTCTTTGTGAGCCCCTCTCTTTCCTTCTAGTTGTAGAATTTCCACTCAGCCAGCTTTCCTGTGGTTCTAGATGATGTCCGTTCTGTCTTTTAGCTGTAGTTTTGAAATCGTTGTGTGAGGCAGCAGTTTAGGTGTTTACCTATGCTGCCATCTTGGTTTCTCCTTAGTGCTGTATTATAGATAGAACACAGTATATTTGTATAGTAGTACTTGTCTACTTTTTGTTATACATAGGTATATTGGAGATGTGCTATTTAAAAAACACTAAACTGATGGTCAAAAATGGTGGATTCTACTGGTCTAGTGAACAAAGGGGAGTTTTTGAGAGGGAGAGAAAAAAAAGGCAGAGGAAGGATGGGAAATCAACACACAAAGTAGTCTGCATGTTGTTTTAAACTTCTTAAGAACCCTGTGAAGTTATTTCCCCCGTCTTACAGACAAGAAACTAGGACTGGAGAATTGAACTTGTCCAAGGTCATACAATGAGTTAAGTGGTAGAACAGGGATTTGAAGTGTAGTTACCTTTAAAAACCTTATCACCGCCGAAACCGGTTTGGCTCAGTGGAAAGAGCATCAGCCTGTGGACTGAAAGGTCCCAGGTTCAATTCCATTCAAGGGCCCGTACCTTGGTTGCAGGCACATCCCCAAGTAGTGGGTGTGCAAGAGGCAGCTGATCAGTGTTTCTCTCTCATCGATGTTTCTAACTCTCTATCCTTCTCCCTTCCTCTCTGCAAAAAATCAATAAAATATATAAAAAAAAATAAAACAATCTGATTAAAAAAAAAGTTAATCTTTAAAAAAATAAATAAAAACCTTATCACCTCAGTCTTTTCCCTCTTTATTTGCCTAATGCTTTTTCATAGTTTCCAACTAATTATCTTAGTGATTCTATAAGAAATATATTAAAATATCCATTTTGCTGTTGAATCTGACACAGATGAAACAATTAGTGCAAGCCTACATATCTAGTGTGTGACAACCACTGGACTCCTGATTCCAGTGTACTTTCCACTGTCCACTGTTGACTCAGAATAAACGGAATTGGTTGTTTTGGTAAAGTAGGTGAGGAGGTTTCTAGTTATCTGATAAAGAAGTGGAAGAGGGGATAAGGTTGGAAGATTACTTTAAAGTAGAAGAAAGTAATAGTTTCCATTTGTGGAGCACTTTGGGTTGTAAGGCTTTGCATTAATGACCTCCAGGTATTCCGTAGGTAATGAAGTTTAGGTAAGTTAAGGACCATGAATAAGGTCACTCAGGAGGAGAGAGTTTTGACTTCAGTCCCCATGTCCTAAACCCTCACAACCACAATGCTCTTTGGAAAGTTGATGTGGAAATATCAACTAGAGGTGAATAAAAGATTTTCAAGCCCAGTGATTGCTTTCCCAGTGAATGAATTTGCTGAGAACCCTGTAAATAAAGTCTTCTGACTTTTCTGTAATACTTGGTAGCTCAGGTGTTGGAGAGATTAGGGAAGGAAGGGGAAGAAAAACAGAATAGCAGTTCAGTAAATCAGAAAAAGGCTCTACGGTACAAGAATGGCAGATTGCAATTTGTGTTTTATATTCATCCTTTATGTTTTGAGTTTTTAAAAAAAATTATTATTGAGCTTTAGAGGGAGAGAGCTATAGAAACATCGATGTGAAAAACATTGATCCCTGTAAAAAAAATCAATAAAATATATTTAAAAAAACAACAGAAAATATTGATGGCTCCCTCCCACACCCCACACCAGGGTTAGGGCCTGTAACCCTGGGATTTAAGCCAGCAACCTCTTCTTGCATGGGGTAGACGCTCAACCACTGAATTACACTGGCTGGACTTTAATTCATTCCTTACAATAAACTTATTGTGGTTCTGTTTGATGCAAGGTATATTGGGATATGGAGGAAAGAATGCAAAGATGGATAAGATGGAATCTTTGACCGCTAGAATGGTTAGAGAGGGAGATACAGTGCTTTACCATAGCCCCTGATTGAAGGGTCTGAGAGAGGTGGAAGGTGGAGAAGTAGTATTCATATTGGGTTGTTGTGGATTGAGGGTGGCATTATGTAGAGCTGGCCTGGTGGTGCCATCTTGCTTCTCAGGAAGACCCCTGAGGGCTTTGGTTCTATGCTGTAGGTCTGGTTCTCAGGGCACAAAATGTATTTTGTTTTGCACCTGAAAATGATAGGTCTTTTGGAGATAGGGTTCTATTTAGATTTGAGTGACTGTGCTGTGAAAGGAATGCCAATTTATTATTTTAGAGTTAAGGATTTAACTTTCCTGTTAACAGGATTCTGGATTTTGCTAGGATAATGCTTTTCAATATCAAGAGATCTGAGAAATGAAATTTAATGATATCAAGTTTGCTTGGTGAACATGGAATAATACGATAAAATAGTTTGTGGGGAAGGATACAGTTACAAAAAGCTAAGATTATTGATTGCTTACTATATGCCAGGTATTGTACTAAGTGCTTTGCATACAGTAGGACATTTAATTCTCCCAGTGGTCCTCCTGCAAAGAAGGCTCAATTATCCTCACTTTACAAATGAGGAAGCCAGGGCTGTCTCCAAGATGCTAAGAGGCTGAACTGAGATGGTAATAAGTCCCTCTGATTCAGTCCATATCTCTGGCTGCTACTGTATGCTGTTTCCATTTAAGCTTCAGGGAAGCATCTTACCCCACTGCAGAGAAGATGGAGTGTCACCTACCTTCAGTATTTCTCTCGCTTGGGTGATTCTGGAGTTGAAATGGCCTCATTCATTCATTCATTCATTCATTTAGATTTAAGTTTCTTTGTTGACAACACTTTGATGTGGTCACATTCTTTATTTAAATATATTAATATCATTGTCTTCTCTTCTTATTTTTGGTTTGGAAGACATTGTTCTCCTTAGCAGTGGTTCTCAACCTTTCTAAAGCCGCAACCCTTTAATACAGTTCTTCATGTTGTGGTGACCCACAACCATAACATTATTTTCATTGCTACTTCAGTTAATTTTGCTCCTGTTAATGAATTGTAATGTAAATATCTGTGTTTTCCGATGGTCTTAGGCGACCCTGCTAGCAGTTCTCAACCAGTAGGTCGAGACCCACAGGTTGAGAACCACTGCTGTAGAGCCTAAGACCATTGGAAAACACAGATATTTACATTACGATTCATTAACAGGAGCAAAATGACAGTTATGAAGTAGCAACGAAAATAATTTTATGGTTGGGGGTCATCACAACATGAGGAATTGTATTAAAAGGTTGTGGCATTAGAAAGGTTGAGAAACATTGCCTTAGAGGGACTTTACATGTCTGTATATATTGCTTTTGTATTGATTTTATTATCTTAATTTTATGGGTCAAATTATGAGATTTCTCCAGCTCCTAATTTGTCAATCTCCCTCCGACCCCCCCTCCTTTTCCACTGGATTTAAATTCAAATTCCAAGTTTGATGTTGAAGTACTCAGTCTGACTCCATTTCAGCTATTCAGTTTAGCCACGGCTCTCTGGATCACTAGTTATTATTATTACCATCCCTCCCTTTGAGCCCACTTATTTCTCAAGTCAGATCTAGTTATGCACTGTACCTATATGTCCTTGATTTTCCTACTTGGGAGTTCTTGGTTCTGCTGTGTTTTCTGCTTCGAATGTCTTTCTTTCTGTGAAGCCTCCTTGTCTGATCCCTTATTGTCAGTAATCACTTTCTCCTTAGGGTCTCATAGGAGAGGATTCTTTTCTGTCTCCTTTATGGCACAGTACATACATTTCAGTTGTTTGTGTACATACCTTTATCTCTTACTAGATCAGAGCCTCCTTGTGCAGGTCTATCTGGTTGACCTTTGTGTCTCCGCTTGTGTCTAGCTCAGTTCCCTGCGCAGAGTGGGCATTTGATATCTGTTGGATGAGTGAACGAGCAAACAGAATTTCAGATTTAAGTGTCTGCTTGTTGGTTTAGATTTCTTCTTCCTTTGCTTCCCTTACTCCTTTTCCGTTTCCTTTTCTTTTAAACGTGCTGTGCTTTCTCTTACACTGACTCACAGAAATCGTCTTCCCCACTCCCTTTTCTTACCCAGATTTTGCCTCATTCTTTCCCCATTAGCAGTCCCTGTGTGGGAGGGCCACATGCTGCTGGTCAGATTTTCTCCATCCTTTTGTGGCTGGCTCTGTTCTCTCCAGGAATCATATGACCAGCATGGTTGCATTAAGATCTTACCAAAAAGACCATGTGTCAAGAACAGCCCTTAAGATTTGCTAGCCTGTTGCTTTCAATCAGGAAAAGTACTGATAGACATTTCAAGGGAAAGGGAAAAAATTCTTGGGTACTTGGCAGGTGCATGAATGCATATACTCACACTGTGGGATTGGGATGTTAGAGGGAAATCAGGTTAGGGGCAATCAGGAAAGCAGGCAGGCGAGCAGTTGGGAGCCAGAATATATCCTATTTGACCATAGAAATAATGCGGGAAGCCACCGAAGCTTCTTTAACTGTTAGCGTTGAATCCCTGAACTTTTTTCTACAGCTGGAAGAAACATTAAGAGATTGGTGTAACCCAGCCCTTTCCAGATGAGAAAATAGACCCGAAGAGACTAAAGGACAGGTCCATAAGACAGGGCTATTCGTTACCTTGTGTTTACTCCCAGTGCTGAGTGTGACTTGGGGGAACCACCACCTCTTTGAAAGCAATGGAAGTTTTGCTTGAAGTGGAGGCTTTGGTCTCTAAAACTGAAGGCTTTTGCAGTGCTGAAAAGTAGACTCTGGCTGGTAGCAGGTTGGATCATGGAGTTTTGCTTCTGGGAATTTGCTCAGTGGGAACTGGCTGACAGAAAATTGTTCCTTCTCTATGGAAAAAGAGGCCAACATTTAATAATAAAAACATATTCATTGTTTCTTGTTATTGTTCCCAGCCCCCATATGCTAAGTTTTTTTTCAGGCTTAAGTTTCTTATCTCAGCACTTTTTGTGTTTTCATTGTTTACTCTAGGTCAGATGTTAGAAGCAGCACGGGAAATCCAGAAACTGCCTGAGAGGCCCATACTTGTTTGTTGGTGCTTTTCAGGTGACTTTTACCTGACTCACAGAATGATATGTTTTATTGTCATTGAGCCATTTGTTGGTAGATAGGAAAGTTTACCTACCTGTTTGTGGCTAGGGAGCAGCCGTGGATAGACACAGCTCAGAACAGGAAGTCAAGTGCAAACAGGATGTGCTTGGCTTTACTGTAACCTGTGTGCCTGTGTTTTGAAACTTACTGTGGTTAAAAAGACTTCGAGTATTTGAGTGTGGCTGAAGAAATGTCTGCTTCTGGTTTGAAAAGGAGGTAAGGTACCTTGACCATTACTGCCCTTGCCTATATACAGGTCTTTCTTCTAGGGATTAGGTCTTTCTTTCTGATGCTGAGGCATAGTGAGTTTTCTAAGCTTACACCATTATTATATCCCTATCTATCTATATACCCTGTCTAATAAAAGAAAGAGTAATATGTAAATTGACCATCACTCTAACACACAAGATGGCTGCCACAAGATGGCCAGCAGGGGAGGGCAGTTGGCAGGGACCAGGTCTGCAAGGGAGGGCAGTTGTGGGCAATCAGGCCATCAGGGAAGGGCATTTGGGAGGGACCAGGTCTGCAGGGAAGGGCAGTTAGGGGTGAGTAGGCTGGCAGAGGAGGGAAGTTGGGGGAGACTGGGCCTGCAGGGGAGGGCAGTTAGGGGTGACCAGGACTGCAGGGGAGGGCAGTTAGGGGCAAACAGGCTGGCTGGGGAGCAGTTAGGCATTAGTCAGGCTGGCAGGGGAGTGGTTAGGGGGTGATCAGGCTAGCAGGCAGAAGCAGTTAGGGGCAATCAGGAAAGCAGGAGGGCAAGCAGTTGGGAGCCAGAAGTCCTGGATTGTGAGAGATGTCGGACATCTCTTGACGGGTCCCAGATTGGAGAGGGTGCAGGCTGGGCTGAGGGACACCCCCTGCCCCCCGCCCACTCCGTGCACAAATTTCATGCATCAGATCTCTAGTATATATATAAAAGGCTAAGTGACCATTAGGACTGAACGACTGGAACTACCAATCAACAGGTCACGGTGATGCACACTGACCACTAGGGGGCAGACGCTCAATGCAAGAGCTGCACCCTGGTAGTCAGTGTGCTCCCACAGCAGGAGTGCTGCTCAGCTAGAAGCCGGGCTTAGGGCTGGCGAGTGCAGCCCGCCGCTGCAGCAGCGCTCTGAAGAGGCGGCAGGTGCAACGGGCCGGGATGCGCAGCAGTGGAGCTGCACCCACGCCAGCGTGGGCTCCTCCCTGGCTGCCTGCCGCTTCGGCACTGCTACATGCCCCCTGAGGGATCTGGATTGCGAGAGGGCGCAGGCCAGGCTGAGGGACCCACTCGTGCATGAATCCGTGCACCAGGCCTCTGGTGTTTTATAAAACAAAACCACTGAGTTGACTGATTGGTAGCTATGGGATTCAAGCTGTGCTTAGCTATTATTTTTTAAATAACAATAGAAGATCTTAGCCTAGATTATAGGTTTCAAATTATAGGTTTCTTTTGTTGGATTCCAGGATTTCTAGCACATCTTTTGAGTGTTTCTCCAGCTCCTAAGCTAGGTAGTTGAACAAATTAGTCTTTGAGTTGAAAATTTTTCTTTGAGGATTGAAGGCTGGATCTATTGCTAACTGCTGAATTGTTTTACCCCTAGGCAAGTTTCTGGAGAAGAGATTAAATAAGTAATCTGTTTGTGGGTCATTCAGCTGGTAAACAGCCTTAGGAACCCTGTTTTCTGAACCGCCCTCCCACTCCTCATTGTTTCCCACTGTGAAATCTGCTTCATTATGTTCATCAGGGGGCTGGATTGGCTATAGAATAACTAATTTTGGAATCTGGGTTATTATAACTGCTCGAGTTATTTCAAAACAGGTCCATTCTCACGGTCTCAAAACAAACTAATGGATATGAGGCAGGAAAAGGTCTGCTCCTGTTTTTTGCGCATTATGTATCCTTGACACATTGCAAAGAAGACTATAGTGCCTTTTACTTCTGTAATTCCAGGACCAAGTGGGCAAAGTAGTAGCACATTTCAGCACCGATGAGAATAGCATTACTTCCTGATATCAGCACAGGTATCTTTTTTTCTTTATAGATGTGTTTTTTTCTTAGGAAAAAAAAAGAGTAGAAAAGATGTTTGCACTTTGTTGTGGGACATATAGGCAAAGAGTAAAGCCTGGAGACCAGGTTACGCACGTGTCACCAGGAGATAATATGGGGAGAATACAGATGTTGTCTTTGTGATATTAGACAAACTAGAAATCTCCATTTCTGCTTCTTGGGATAGATACGAGGCAGGAGAGAAAACATTTTGGAAAGTCAGCATAATTTTCAGATTGAGTCAAACATCAAGCCAGAGGATTGTGGAAGGAAGGAAGGGAGGGGGGATCTGAATTCACCCTGGATTTATCACAAAATCCCATCTGACTTCAGTGCAGTGTAAGCAATTATGGAGCACCAGATGGAGGGCAGAGGTGTATGTGTTCAATTCTTAGAATTTGGTGGAGAGAAGGGGCTGAGGAGTTAGGGGACCAAGTTTTAACAGGCTGGACTGTGGGAAAAGTGACCAACTCCTTAGCACTGGGGGAGACTTGGGAAGAAATGTAACAGCGCAGGGCTGCATCCAGGATAAACTAGTGACGGCCTCTGAGAGGAGTTCTTTGGGGATTAGAAAATTAAGAACTGGTGGGAGGGACCGGGAGCCATTTAGTTCTTAGAACATCATTGGAAAACTAGATTGAGTCTGATTAAAGGTATCAGCATGTCTAACAAAAAGATAGATGGGGGCCGAGACCGGTTTGGCTCAGTGGATAGAGCGTCGGCCTGCGGACTGAAAGGTCCCAGGTTCCATTCCGGTCGAGGGCATGTACCTTGCTTGCAGGCACATCTCCAGTGTGGGGCGCGCAGGAGGCGGCAGATTGATGTCTCTCTCTCATTGATGTTTCTGACTTTCTATCCCTCTCCCTTCCTTTCTGTAAAAAATCAATAAAATATATTTAAAAAAAAGATAGATGGGGGATATAGCAGATAAACTTTGTAACTTTAAAGAACCTTAAAAAAGTTATTCATGAAATTATTTATAGCCAACTTTTATTGAGTATCTGTTATGTGCTGGGCTTTAAATACCACTAGAATCTAGAGTCTTTATTCATTCTGTATACTACAGCTCATTTGGCTATAGTAACTAGTGCAAGTCCACTTTGGAAAGGTAAAATGCCTGATTTTGATACTAGACAGAATGCCTGTCTTGAAGGGCTGCCTTTTCTTAGGGCACAAGAGTGCCAGAAATCCTCTCCAGGAGCATTTTTTTTTTTTATCCTGGTTACCCATTAGTCAGTCACTGTGATAATATCCCGTGAAAGCAGTTTCTTCCCTCAGAAGGTCCATAAAAGCTTATCTAGTAAGTCCTTTTTCCTGCACAAGAGAGTATGCGGGGGGGATTCGTCTCTTTATTCTTGATGAGCTTTATCATCAGTTTTGATGGAAGAAGGATCCTGTGGTAATTAAACCGCAGGTCTGTTTATTCTGTTTTCAGCATTGTTAGGAGATTTTACTCTGAACTGCTTTCTTTTCCTGATTGACTCACCCTTTGGGGCAGAATGCCTGGGCTGAAATTCACTGTGTAGGTTTCTCTGCTGCAGTGTTCAATCTGTCATCTTCTAAACTTCACACTAAGAAGCAGCCATTTAATTGGTCAGACCTCCAGGGTGATATTTTGGCACAACTCCATTGGTTAGAATTACTTTTCCCTGAACTTCAGAGCAGATGCTGAGGCCCCTCTGCAGATATTTGTCATAAACTAGTTGAAACCAGGGAGTTTCCAAGAACATTTATAACTTGTGATTATTATGTATGTTTTTCTGTTGTTTACAACAGTTACCACTTCAGGAAAAGAGCTCATTTATTACCAGTGGCAAGTAAATCTCTCTCCTTTTCTTCCCTTATTCATAGTGTCACCTTAACACTTTATGCTCCAATACCTTCTGTTCCAGTTCATACATCCTTTTGTCATGTTTTTCTTTCCACCTTGCTTGCGCAGTGCGTGTCAATAGCAGCAGGCAAAGCTCTGCTTAGACCTGGATGTATCCGGTGGAAGTCTGTCTCTTTGATTTCTAGGATTTCTTTTCTGTTATTTTACTTCTCCATTTGCTTTTTGCGCATTTCTATTTGTGTCCTTTGCAATTCTCATCACAGCACCATTCCAAACCCAAGCCCCTGGAGGGCATTGAAGCCTGAAGTGATGGTCTGTTGTTTATCTTTGAGGCTCTTTCTGGTTTTCTAATGCTGTATTAATCCTCAGTTTTAATATTTTTCTGGTACTTTCAGAAAGTAGTCTGTTACCTTTCTTTTCTTATTTCTCGAGTAATCTTAGCAGACACTTAAAAATTATCTTCAGCATGTAGGAGGTAGGCTCTTCCTTACAGGTATTTATGTGGTTATATGTATTTAAACCCCTTAATTTTCTGATAACTCTAGAATCATGATTGGGGAGTTTTCAAGCATGAATTTCTGCCTCACTCCCTTAACACTCTAATGCTGTTACCATTAGTAATCTATACTAATAAAAGGCTGATATGCTATTTAGACCGGGAGATCTTCTGGATGTCCTTCTGGACAAAGCCATGATGGCGGGGCCAAGACAGAGGTGGTTAGGGGTGATCAGGCCAGGAGGGGAGGGCAGTTGGGGGTGAGCAGGCCATTGGGGGGGCAGTTGGGGGCAAGCTGGACAGGTGGGGGGGCAGTTGGGGGCAAGCAGGCTGGCAGACAGTGTGGTTAGGGGCAATCAGGCAGGCAGACAGGTGAGGGGTTAGGAGCCAGTGGTCCTGGATTGTAAGAGGGATGTCTGACTGCCATGGGATTGGGCCTAAACCAGCAGTCAGACATCCCTCTAGGGGCCCCAGATTAGAGAGGATGCAGGCTGGGCTGAGGGACACTCCTCCCCCTGACCCATGCATGAATTTCGTGCACCAGGCCACTAGTACTTCAATAAATACCTGGTGATCACATTTACCTGGCACTAAAGCTGGGACTAATGCTGTAAAGTAGACTCACTCTTGTTTCCTGTTTCACTTTCCACACCTAACCATGGGAGATGAACACTTTAAAAATAATTATACTTTAAGCGTCAGCCCAAGGACTGAAGAAGGGTCACAGGTTCGATTCTGGTGAAGGGTATGTACCTCATTACCCTTGGTAGCAGGCTCTATCCCCAGCCCTGGTTGGGCACATGCAGGAGATAACCAATCAATGCATCTCTCCCTTCTGTTCTCTCTAAAAACCAATGGAGCCCTGGCCAGGTTTGCTCAGTGGTTAGAGAGTTGGCCCGTGGACCAAAAGGGTCTCAGGTTCCATTCCTGGTCAAGGGCATGTACATTGGTTGCAGGTAAGGGCGAGTGTAGGAAGTAACCAATCAAAGGATGTGTCTCTCTCATGTCAGTGTTCCTCCTCCTCCTCATGCCCCATTACTCTTTCTAGAAATCAATGGAAATAATATCCTGGGGTGAGGATTAACAACAAAAGAAGAATTATACAAATTGTTAGGCAGTTGTTAAATACAGTGCTACTGAAATGCTCATCCCCTCCGAATGCAATCACCATGCAATGCAGAGACCTTGCCAGTTCTTATTCTTGGAATGCTCAGCACCTAGAAGGTTTGGCAGACAGTACTGCTAAATAATCAGATGAATGAATTAAAGTTATTGGGAGGCGTACAAGATGCGTGAGAGCAGACAGGGCCAGAGGTTTTCCTGAGGAAATAAATGCCACCTGCGGCAGGTAGGCGGGAGGCTGAGAAGATAACTTGAGAGAGATTCCTGAAGCCAAAAGAAGCTTGGCATTTGAGGGACTGAAAGAATGGAAAGGCAGGGGAGCTGGAGTTAAGAGCAGGGGAGAGGGAGGCCCTGAGCTCAGAGGATTTACTTTCAGTTTTATTTAATGGTTACCTGTGAAAAATGTATTGAAAGAAGGGTAATAGAGCATTAGTTGTAGTTGACACAATTTGGTCAAAAACCCCTACTTAGCTGGAACAAAGATGGCCAGAATGGAAACTGAAACACATCCTAAATGTTGATTAAGGGCTTTATCTTTAGAAAATTAGGGTCTATCTATAGCTCCTGACCCTGAAGTGGAAAGTAGGAAATGCAGATGACTTCCTGGATGTAAAAATTAAAATGCTGGGGTTTCCTAGGGATGGTTTTTCTGTCCACTCCGAGTTTTGAAGGGTTGGCTTGGTGGGTAGGTATCCTTTTTTGGTGTCCCTAGAAGGGAGTAGAAATTAGTATTAGGTAATTCCTCCCTGCTAGCCACTTTTTGTGATTTCTGTTGCCCTCTCTCACAGGCAGTCCAATAACCTGCTCTCCCAGCACACAGGCCCTTGAATTTCTAGTGCTAAGGGTAGGGAGTATGGATGGTGAAAGAAAATCCCCTCTTTCTGTAGGACTACAAATTAATTAAAACACCGGACTTACATTCTGTCACTTTCTAGCTGTGTGACCCTGATCCAGTTACCCAATCTTCTTTATTTACAAAATGAGCATTTAAATTCTGATTTTTCCTGGATTATTGTATTAAATGAGAGAATAGATGCAAACATAACAACCCACTTGGCACATGTTAGGTGTTCTGTAGTGTTTTAACTTTTTCTTAAAAAATGAAATTTTCTATGATCATTTGAGAAAGGGAGCCCCTGAGTCTAAGTAACTCCCCCAGTTTTCCTCGTGTCTGCTGCTGGAAGAAACAGCATAGCAGACTTTCTCTCTCTTGCCCAAAGCTTCCAAAGCTTTGGTAATTTTTTTAAAAAATATATTTCTTATTGATTTTTTTACAGAGAGGAAGGAAGAGGGATAGAGAGTCAGAAACATTGATGAGAGAGAAACATCTATCAGCTGCCTCAAGCACACCCCCTACTAGGGATGTGCCTACAACCAAGGTACATGCCCTTGACTGGAATCGAACCTGGGACTCTTCAGTCCGCAGGCCGACACTCTTATCCACTGTGCCAAACCAGTTTTGGCAAGCTTTGGTAATTTTTATTAAAGTATTCCTTGGGAGGTGGATAGAGCAGGCTTAGCCTGAGCCTGAGCGCTAGTGTCTTTGAAATCTTTACCATGTCAGTTTGAATAGAGGCTCTGGAAACTGTTTGGGAGAGAGGCAAATATTTAACACTAGAGGTCTGGTGCACAAAATTCGTGCATGGGTGGGGTCCTTAAGTTGGCCAGTGATCAGAGTCTAACGGGGCTGTTTCTCCCTGTCCCTATTGGGGCTGGGCCAGACAGGGCCTGCCAGACAGGGCCTGCAGGACAGAGGGAGGGATGAACGCAGGCGGTTGGCCACCAGCCCCAAGGAGGGAGCTGGCCCTTGACCCCCCTGGGAAAGGGGTTGTGTCCGCCGCTACTTACCCCGTTTCCTGTCCCAGCCTGGGGTCCAAAGGTCCCGGTGGGGTTGGGAGAGGAGGCGACAGTCACTGGGTCGGGCGTGGAAGGAACAGAAGCTGAATGCTGATGCCACTGGCCAGCTGCGGGTGGTTGGCTGTGGGAGCACACTGACCATCAGGGGGGCAGCTCCTGCATTGAGTGTCTGCTCCTTGGTAGTCGTAGTCAGTGTGTCATAGTGACTGGTTGTTCGATCATTCAGTTCTAACGGTCGCTTAGGCTTTTATATATATAGATTAGCTCCATGCCTTATGATAATGCCTGCCATTTACGAAGTACTGCCTTCTCTTTCTGTAAGTTGAAAGCCTGGTAACTTGCCTCATGCCTTGACCAACAAAGGAATGCTCTTTATACCGATCACCTACTTGTCTCCAGCTGTGACACATACGTACATTCATTCATGTTATACTGAAGCTCAGAGAGGCAACTTTCTCAAGCTCATTCAGTTATGTGTTAGAGCCAGAATTTAAGGTCAGGTGTGACTGTCAGTGTAAAACCAAAGTAAAATGTTTATTTGGGAACTTTTTTTTTAATTTGTTTGTTTTCTAAAAATTTAGCCCTAAAATGAAATTCTTATCTAGGAACTATGCAAATTGTCTGTTAGGTTTTAGAGCCTGGGGGACTGTTTCCCTCTGCTCTGTCAGCCTTGTGAAATACCCTTGTTTATGTCCCGCCCACAGACCACTTGAGCAGGGCTATGGATCTAGTTCTAAAGTTGCCTTGGGTTCTAAAGTTCCACAGTGTACTTGTCGCCTCTGTGACTTAGGTGTTCTGAATTCTTTATTCTCAAATAAATAGCTCAGAAATAATCTCAGGATCACAGAGAACATGCTTTATTGTCCCACACCCAGCAAGTGAGAGCAGTCTGCAGTATGGTTTACTCCGTGGGTTGCTTACTTACAAACGCAACAGTTGCCCTGTTTGATGCTCGTGTTGCCACCAGCATTGTAAATCTTCCCCTTCCGAGGTGGACACCTCAGGCAGGTTTACTGGAAAATTCCAACTGCGATTCTGAGATTCTGTACTGAATTAAACAGTCTCAAAGGGCGTTCAAGTTTCTTTCCAGACAAACTTATTTTTTAAAGGAAGAAGCAGCCTTCTACGTGGAGAGATGATTTTAAATTTCAGGTGAGTGCTCAGAATAATGATTGCTTCTTTATTGTATGGGTGATGTGGTCAGCTGTGCTAGAGCTCCTACCCAGGTCCCTCGGGTGGTAGGAAACTCAGACTTTAGGTAAACAGAGAGAGAGGGACATAGCGCTTTCCAGCCAGTCATCGCTATTGCACATCTAGGCTGTTGCCGTTTAGCATCTAACTTAGAATCTAATGGTAATTTACTTTAATGAGCTATTTATGGAGTACTTACTATAGGTTAGGCACTTTATGTATGTTATCTCTCATCCCTACTATTACCTTCCAACTGGGGAGGTATTATCTCCCTTATGTAGGTGAGGAAGGCAACAGACTTAAAAAGCTTACGTAACGTGCCCAAGGTTAGCTACCCTTTGCTTTTGATAAGGGATTTTTTTTTTCATAGCCACTTTATGTCGTATAAATATTGATAAAATGCTTTGGGCTCTAAGGAGAGATAACTAGTACTTGCTTCACCAGCTCGTAGTGATAAAATACTGGGTGTTCTTTTGGTCTCAGTTTGTTCATGCCACAAAGTATTTGAGTATCTGCTATGAAGTGGCAGTGTGCTTAGATGATGCCAGTAAAAAAGTGAAGACAAATATAATTACAGATGATGATTGTTGTCACGCAGGAAACGAAAAGGTCAATGAGAGTGTATGTGACTGAGGAGGATCCTCTAAATAGGCAATATTCAAGTTGAGACCTGAAGGATGACAAGGAGCCAGGAGAACAAGCTTTTTTAAGTTTGCCGGGAGGAGCTTATATGCTTGAGGAATGGAAAGGGGACCATGGCTTGAAAAGCTTAGTGAGTGGTGAGGAAAGGGGCATGATGTGAATTGGAGAGGTAGGCAGGGGCGGATGGCACATGCAGGGGCGGATGGCACACGCAAGGGTCTTCTACTTCTAAAATGCAGTGGAAATCCATTGAAGAGCTTTAAGTGTGTTTTGGCAGGGAGGAGGGAAGTGGATGATGCCTGTGGAGAAAAAAATCGGAGAGGGGCAGGAACTGAAGCTGGGAATCTAGTTAGGAGGCTGTTCTAGACTGGAAATACAATAGAGCACAAAGTCCTGGCCCACGTGGATTTTTTCTTTCAGTTAGGTGACATAGTTAACAAGTAAGCAGATAATAGTAGCTGGTACTAAGTGTCATGTATGAGATTAGAAAGTGATATTTAGACTAAGGGATGATTGACAAGAAGGAGCCAAACATCTGAAGGTCTGGAGAGGAGTCTAGGCAGAAGGAACAAATTGCAAGTTCAAAGGGCCTATGGAGGGAAATGTAATAGATGAGAGATGGTGATTTAGACCATTGTCAGGGGCAGGGGAGATGGGAATTTGAGTCTTTGGCTTAAGCATGGCATTTAAAGCCACAGATTGGAGGTCTCCTTGGGAGAGAGAGTGGGCACCAAAGACAGCCTAGGCACTCCCAACATTTAAGAAAAGGGGGAGGGGAAAGAACCAGCAAAGAAGCTTTAAGGTAAGAGGTAAATCAAGAGTGCTGAGTTCTGGAGGCTCAGAAACGGTTAGCAGGGTGAGTGTTTCAAGGAGGAGGGAAGGAGGGCCACTGCGTCCTTGCAGGAGATAAGTGTCGCTTGGAATTCCTTGGTGATCTTGCAGAGATTAGGTGCAGTGGGTAGGCCAAGCTAGATTGGAGAAGGCTGAAGAGCGAGTTATAGGTTGAGCAAGTGAAGTCAAATACTGAGAGAAATCTTGATGTAGAGGAGAGCAGAGGAAAGGGCCTTTAATAAGAAGTAGGGACATGGGCTCAAAATGGTTTTCTTTATTGTTTTTTTTACAAACTACAAATTACAAATATTATCCTAGATGCTTTAAAAGCCTTTCTTAAATAAGCTTTTGATTGAAATATAACTAGAGAAGTCCACAAATTTTAACTTAGGCCTGATGAATTAATAGGCTTTGGGGTCTAAGTGACGTCTGTTCAAATCCTGGCTTACTACCCGTTAGCTGTGACCTTTTGCAAGTCAGTTAACTTCTCTAAACCCTGGCTGTCTCACCTGAAAATGGGAAGAATGAATGTGCCTGGCCAGAATTGTTGTGAGGATCACATGAAATAACACTGGGTATTACCCAGCTCAGTGAGGGGCAGATAAAAGCAGTCTTCCAATGAATGGCTGCTTTCTTCTTTACTTGTTAAAATATGCAATTATTTATCAATTACTTCAAAGAGGCATAGCTCAGCCATATTGCCAGGCTTTTCATAGCTGTTCAAAGCCATTGCAATTGTACTTTAATTGCTTTTTATGGATAATATGCAAGATGAAGCAAAGCCCATTCTGTAGTAATGATCCATGACGTGGGATACTTTATGCACTCAGAGCATAGATGCTTTTAATAATTCCAGGAATATGGTATGCAGTAGGCAAACTACTCTCAATAAACAAGGTGATTCTGTAAGGCTTGCCATCTAGATATTTTCTGATTTGCCACATCAGAAAGGTGCTTATTTGAGGATTTGGGGGCATTTTAATTAGGTGTTTTAAAAAGATTTTTATAAAGTCTTATGCATTGCGTTCACCATAAATATGTTGATTCCAAAATGTTGCTGTCTCTGCATCCTTGTGAAGCCTGTTGTTGCAGGGGCACTTTAACACACAGACCAGTCAATAAAATGACAACAGACTGGATGAGAATCTTGGGGACTTGACTTTAATGCTGTAGAATTTGGTGGTTAGCAAGATGGTTTTGGAGTTGCACTGCACACTAGCGCTAATTTTACTAAGACACGGATATTCTTTTTTTTTTTAATATGTTTTATTGATTTCTCACAGAGAGGAAGGGAGAGGGACAGAGAGTCAGAAACATCGATGAGAGAGAAACATCAATCAGCCACCTCCTGCACACCCCACACCCCCCACTAGGGACGTGCCTGCAACTAAGGTACATGCCCTTGACTGGAATCAGACCTGGGACCCTTCAGTCTGCAGACTGACGCTCCATCCATTGAGCCAAACTGGCTTTGACAGGACACGGACATTCTGACCTCTCTATGCCATGTGGCCATTCTTTTTTTAAATTATATTTCTATTGATTTCAGAGTGGAAGGAAGAGATAGAAACATCAATGATGAATGAGAATCATTGATTGGCTGTCTCCTGCACGCCCCACACTGAGTGAGGATTGAGCCCGCAACCTGGGCATGTGCCCCCAGTAGGGAATCGAACCATGGCCCTCTGGTTCATAGGTTGACGTTCAACCACCGAGCCACGCGGGCCAGGCCATGGGGCCATTCTGACCCTTCTCTGCTCCGTGGTAGAGCCCATGACAACCACCGATCCACATAAAATTATTTGACTCGATCAGGTGAACAAGTGAAGTGGTTGTGTAGGAAGAAATCACATTACCTCCCCCCTGCCTCTGACTGTACTCACCCCACCTGGGATCAGTCATCTATCTTACCCTGGGTTACCGCTGTAATTTTCCTGTTCAGCGGGGATCAGTCTCCCAAGAAATAGCAGCATACTTACCAGCTGACAGAATCTCAGGTGCGAGCCAGCCGTTCTCGCCTCACACCACAGGCTCTTCCCCAGGGAATGTCAGCTTTCTTGTTCACGCCAGCCCTCCATCCTCCATCCTCCTCCCCTGGCAGTTTTCAAACACACTCGGTGGGGGAGCAGAGACAGCGTTTGAGGATTCAATCTCCCCGTCCCTCTTTTCTCAAGAGGGTGAGGGGATTTGGAGAAGGGATTTCCAGGCCCTCAGTGAAGGGTTGATAGTTTTCTTTAAAGATCAGAAGGAGGTTTGCAGATCTGAGAAGGAAGGTTTTCCAAAGTTGTTAACATAGGGAGACTCCTTTATACACCTCACAATTGGTTCCACTTTAAATTACATAATCAGATGCCATGTATTTGAGTCTGTTCAGGGCTGAGGGAGGAAAAAAATATTCCCAAGAGAAAAATGTGTAGTTTGTATGGCAATGTTAAAATGACAAACTCTTTCACTCCCCAGAATAACCCTGAAGATAGTTATTATTTAGACTTAGGGTTTTCCAGTTTGGCAAGAGAGTACTTTTTGTTGTTGCTAACCCTCACCCAAGGTTGAATGGATATATATATATTACATATATATATATACACTTTTTTTAGAGAGAGTGGAAGAGAGGGAAGGGAGAAACATCTGTATGAGAAGGACACATCCATTGGTTGTCCCGCAAATGCTCCCACCGGGGCAGGGATGGAACCAGCAAACCCAGGTACTTGCCCCTGACCAGGTATTAAACCCTGACCCTTTGGTGCACAGGCCAGCGCTCTAACCACTGAACACACTGGTCGGGGGAGAGCAAGAGAGGATTTTTAACTGACCCCATTAGGAAATGTGTCTTTTTGGTATGTAAATATATGTCAACAAGAGTAAAAGCCTAGTCTGTTGACGGGTGAACTTGTTCTGTTCGGGTGAGCAGGTGTGAGGATTGTTAGCAGTGGGGATTCTTTCCACCTACCCCCTTCTTCCATATATATTCCCCAGGATAAGACTGTTCTTCACTCAAACATGGGGCTTATGAAATAACCCTGACAAATTTCAAGTCTTCTCACAGAGCCCAGACCTTGTAAGAGTAGCCAAATACTTACACAGGCCAAGGGCTTTTCTTTCAAGGCTCCCTGGAGGAGGCAGTTCAGATTAGATACAAAGTTGAGACAGTGAAAGCAGCGCTAGGGATGATTCATTCTAACTCCCAACTGAGGGAGAGCTTTCTGAGCTTTTGTGTCAGGGTGAGCTGTACTGCCTTCCTGGGCTGAAGGCCCCTGGGTGCAAGGACCCAGAGTCACTTTTGGTAAACCCCAGCCAGGCCCAGCACATAGCTGGTGCTTCTGAAATAAAGCACAAGTAGAAACAGACTACAGCGGGCCAGCTTTCATTGCAAACATATTGGTTCTTACTGATGGTGCTTTACCACGTGCATTTACCGGTTGTGGCAAAGTTCTTATCTCTTAGGAAACAGTTGCAACATGTTATTCCCAGTGTGGAGGAAAATGTGTTTTCTCCTGGTTAAATCTACCATTTCCCCTCCTTTTCCTTTTTATTTCCTTTTTCTCTGCTAAGGCTGTCAGCGTATCATTGGTTATATCTGTCTTTATTTCTGTTCCACTCTCTAGTGAAAGGTGACTTTTCTCCTGCCCAGAAGTGTCTATCCAGGATCTGATTGGTCACTGGGTGCCATGTTTCCTGCTATTCTGGCCCTTACTCCCATGATTGATCACTAGCTTCCTTCCTCTATAACCTCTTACTCTTTAGAGTTTCCTCTACAGTCTTCAAACATGTCTACATTTCTCTCTATTTTAGCGACCTGGATCTTCTTCAGCTACTGCTTTCTCCTATTCACAGTCAAAAGTTTCTTGAAAGAATAATTTATGCTTAGAGTCTGGCAAATCCTCACTCCTCATTCACTTCCCAGCCTGAGGTTATCTTCCTAAACTGCTCAGGCAAAGAGCATACCCACATCTCCCTAAAACTAGTCCGTTTCGCATTTTTTATTTTGTTTCACCCTCTGGGTCATTAGCTAGCATGGATAATTTCTTCTTGAAACGGTAACACTCTCAGCATTCCACCTCTGAGCATTCTTCCTTTCTCTGTTCTGCTGCTTGGTTTTCCTCTGCTTGCCCTGTAGATTGGGTCTTCTCACAGACTCACCTCTTTTCTGCCCTCGACCATCCATCAGTCTTTTGCCTCCCTCTGCGTTTCTTTACACACTTGTAGAAGGCTGAGGATTCCCAAACCTTCATCTTCAACTGAGACCAAACCCCTGTGTGCTGGGCATACATCAGCATGTCCCACCGTACAAAACTCAGCTCATCATCTTGCCTGCCCCCTCCACACACAGGTACATGCCTCTTCCCGAGGGCTTTATCCCAGTTACTGATGCCCCTGTCTGTCCTGTTGTGCAAGTCAGAGTCCCTGGGGTTCATCCAAGACTGCTTCCTTCCTCCCTTCCCCCACCTTTCCAGTTCATTGACACAGACTGCCAATTCTGGCAAAGAGCTGGGACGAGCCCCAAAAGCCGATCGTAGTCGTGAAATCTCTAGGCTTGCTTCTTGCCTATGCATTCCCAGAGAAGTTGTAGTTAAAATGCTGTTACGATGATAGTAGCGACAACTAATGTTTATTTAGTGCTTCACAGCCAGATAATGTGCAGATGGGGAAAATGAAGTACAGACAAGCTATGACTTGGGTAACATAGCCCATAGACGGGGCTTGGGACCTCTGTTTTACCCAGATCCTATATGTTCTTTGTAGTTTTACACTGTCACAGATGTTTCCATCAATCGATGACTTAAAGAATTACAGAATCCCTCCTTCAGAGGGCTACGACACCACTGTTGTCTCCATTCTCCTGACAACAAAGAAATCATTTAATTAACTGCTCTTTGCTTCATTATTCCATGTGAACTGTTAATTACCACAGTAAGGTGGATTACACCCCCCTGCTGTCTCCCGTCTGTGGAAAGCAGGAGTCTTCGAGTCTTCGAGTCTTCATGCAAGTAGTAGTGAGTCAGAGAGGGATGTGTCGGAAAAGGAGCACACGTGCTTAGTTAAGATTTAAATATTGTGTGTGATTCATTCACTCAGTAGTACTTGTTGAGCCACCTGTGTGCTGAATACTGTATGACTAATGGTTCCTGTTCTCCTGGGGTCACAGGTGAGTGTTTGGGGTGGGGCGGGGCAGATGTAAATTGGATCCACCTACAGAAGTGAATGCATTATTTCACAGGTGTATTGGAAGCAAGTGTTGGGAAGCTAAAAAGGCCCGAGAGCAGCCAGAGGCCTGGCGTTAGAGCTGTGTGAACCAGGAAGTTACTCCCTCTGCTGGGCCTTTGGCTTTTCTAGAAAAGGGCCCAGGTTGAACCCGTTGGCTTCTTAGTGCCTTCCAGCTTATCGTATCTTTGAACTCTGATTCAAAGGCACTTTCAAGAAGTCAGGCGGCAGCGCAGAAAGTACCATTCTTTTATGTGAACTGATTATTGAGTAATAACACTAAATGTTCCACTTACTATCTCGTTAAACATAGAGTTCAGGCTCAAAATGTCCGTGTTGACTGCCTTGGTCTACTGAGAAAAGCACACTCTTACTTTATCACGAATTACTTGGCATTTTAGTGGACTGTCTTGCCATCTTTAGGTTATTCTGACATTTGGGAGATTACCTCCTCTTTGTTTTGTGATCTTAAAAAATCGCCAATCCCGCTCTGGCTAGTTTGGAGAGAGCATTGGCTGGGAACTGAAAGATCACAGGTTCCATTCCAGTCAAGGGCACATGCCTGGGCTGTGGGCTCAATCCCCAGTGGGGGATTTGCAGGATTATTTTTAAAAAATCACCAATCCCTTTGTCCCTAGTACCTATATTTGGTATGTCAAATGGGAAGAATAATCCAGCACTTTTTAATAAACTCACAGAGGCACTGATTGAGCAGTGAAGCTGAATTTTATTTATTGAGCATCTACTCTGTGCACAACACTGCTAGGGGAAGGTACAGACGTGAATAAGAAGTGGTTACTTCTATCGAGGATGTGTGGTTTAGCGGTAGAAAGCAAACGGCAAGCGTGTCCATGCATCCAGCTGCTATAGGTGCTGTGATGGAAGCTTACGTGGGATTGCAGGTACAAATGTCTTAAGAGGAGTTAGTTCTGCTGGCTGGTGGGGAAAGGGGGGAGAGGGAGGAACCAAGGGGCAGCATGGTGCAGGGAGCAGAAGTTGAGGTTTAGAGTCAGAAGGACCTAGATTTTCTGAATCTTGATTTTCTATATATTAATGTGTGAGCTTGACTTCTCACCTGTATACAGGAAACCTTTTCACATAGTCAGTGTGAGCATGGAATTATGCAGTGTGTGTGTATGATAAACTTGTGTCTGTGAGCTCTAGGGGAAGGTCATATTCTTGAATAAAGTGGATGTTAGGCCTCTTGTAATTGCTACAGCAAAATATTTTATTTGAAGTTAGATCTCAGATTAAACCCAAACATGGATCAGCAACCTTTCAAAGGTAGTGTGCCCATCCCATGCTATCCTGGCAGATCAGGTATCTGTAGTCGCTTTTTATGTGCAAAGGTGACGTGGTGGTGCAGGAGGTGGCAGTAAACCAGTGGCCTGACATATTCTACCTTGACCCTGGCAGCAGGAGTGGTTTGAGTGTCCCAGCCCACCTATGCCCTCAGGAATGGGAATGCACTAGAGGTGTGTCTTCATTCTGACCTTTTTCCTTTTCCTCCCGGTCACCAGATTTTATCATGTGGGCAACCTGTTGCAACTGGTTCTGCGTGGATGGACAGCCTGAGGAGGCCGCACCACCCCAGGGAGCCAGAGCGCAGGCCTATTCCAATCCTGGGTACAGCTCCTTTCCTTCCCCAACAGGCTCGGAACCAAGCTGCAAGGCCTGTGGGGCCCACTTCGCGAACATGGCCAGGAAGGTGAGTGCTGACCACCCGGGGCCCTGGGGCCAGCCCCTGGCCTTTCTCTCCTGCCTCTTGCCTTGCCTCTGCTTATGCAATGCCGGAAACCCAGACCCAGGCGTTTCGCAAAAGTAATAAAGGAAAAACGAATCAAGCAAAATCAAAGCATCTCAGCGTAGATTTGGAGTCTGCTAGACCTGAATTTCGATATTAGCTTTGCCCATCTACTAGCTGTGTGACTTAGCCTTTCTTGAGATCCTTTTCCTCCTTTATAAAATGGGGGTGTAGCAGCTGTACCCATCTCACGGTGCTGTGAGAATAAAATGAGACGAGCTGCAAAGGCCAGGACATTCAATGCCTGCACTGTAGCAGGCACTCCGTGCTGTTCCCTTCATTAGCTGCCCTCATAAAGAGCCCCCGACTGCAGATTAATTTGTTCATTTTAGCAACAGCAACGCCACGGACGTCTCAGGTACATCAAGACCTTAACAGCACAGACTGGAGCTTATATACTGTGGCGATTTGAAATGCTCCATGGCATGTTTTCCAGATTAGTGAGCAGGAAGGAAACTTACTGGCTGGGTAATGGTGTGTGGGTGTGGGCCCTCCCTTTGTCAACTCCCAGAGGCAGTGTGCTCTCTGGTCAAGCGCCATTAGCGCTGACGGTGAACCTTGACCTGGAGAAAGAACTGTATTCTGCATTCTTCGGTAGAAGGAGAGGTTTGCAACCCAGAATGGGATGTTAAAATGGTGATAATAGGAAAATTGAGAGGAAGAAACCCTTTTTAAACCATCTGCTATATGCCAGGACTGTTTTAAGCAGTTTAGATCTGTTTCATTTAATCCTCACAATAACTCTCTGATGTAGGCTTTAGGATTCCTAAACTCCCATTTTATGAGAAACTAGGGCTTAGAGTTTAATAGTTAAAAGGAAATGGTGAGATTCTGGACAAATAGCATAAGAGACATTAAAATACTGCTTCTCTTCCCTCCTTAGGTAGAACCTCGAGATCACATAGTTATTAATGGCAGAGTCAGGATTCAAACCAGGTCTTTGACCCTCAAGCTGTCTGGCAGAAGACATTCGACATGTCAGAACTTCTGCAGCTTGGAATGTAGCTTGAAATGTTGACCCACCTGCCCTTTTTGTCTGTAAATGATCGAGGACTGGCATTTTACCCTGTAGGTTGTGTTTTGCCTGCACTTCACTGTAATGCAGCAAAGGCAGGCACATGGCAGAGCTTTATTGTGATTTGTGGCTACCCAAGAACTCAGCCAAAGAGCCTGCTGCAGGCGGTCAGGGAGCCAGGGCTTGGTGGGCAGAGGTACCCCTCCTTTTATACTTACACGAAAGGTTGAGTCAATAGATTGAGACCGAAGTAGAGAATAGAAGGAACTCGGTGCCATGTGGCCTCAGTCTTCTCAGTGATGGAGATGGTGGGGTGGAGTTAGGATCTGAGATGAGGTGGAAGGAGGGCTATTGGGTATTTGTCACACGCTGGTGCTGAATTTGGCATTTCATATGCCTTATCTTCATTGGTTCCTTACAGAAGCCTATGAAACCTGTACTATTATTTATTCCCATTTTACAGATGAAGAAATTGTTCTCTTTGTCTAAGGCAGTAGTTTCAAGGACTCCTCAGGTACATCCAGAGACCGTTGGATAGCCAGAGCTGCTGTTCTCACAGTTACACTGTGAGGAGTGTTAGAACAACTGCTGATAGAAGTGGCAAAATAACTGGCAAGAAGGAATAGGTAAAACCTTGTGTAAATGAGCAGCATGAATTTGCAGTAGGCTTATTTGAACCTTTTTTTTTACCTGGTAGTATATAACTTTTTATTGTTATTTAACAATTTAAAAAAAGTATTACAATTATATAAGTGTATAACTTAGAGTCAAATTGTTCGAAAAGTTTGTCCCAAACAATAGAACCCCCTTCTTCTCATTTCGCTCTTCTCAGAGGCAGCTACTTTCAGCTCTTTGGGCTGGTTCTTTTAGTAGTTACCTCCACATTACTCTTATATATCTGCTAGTGGCCCGGTGCATGAAATTGATGCACTCTGGATGGTGGAAAGGGTCTCCAGCCTGGCCTGTGCCCTGTCACAGTGCGGGAGCCCCTGATCCATTGCCCCAAAGAGGTAGGCCGGAGCCAGGAGAGGCCTCTGCACTCCCAGCTGGGGCCGCAGGGGAGAGGCCTCTCTGTTGCGGCCCCACCCCCATCCCCCGACACTGCAAGTCCCCACCCACCTGCGCCTGGTGAGAACACAGCCTGCTGATCGGTTGTTATTGTGATGGTGTCCTGACCAATTTTCATATTACCCTATTATTAGTATAGATATCTACATATAGCTATCTATATTTATATATCTCTATCTCTATCTCTATATCTATCTATCTCTCTTTCTCTATACCTATACCTATACCAGTGCAGGAGACTTGGGAAGTTAGGGTAGAACGAAGGTGGATCAGGTGCTGAAGGGCCATGACTGCCTTAGTAAGGAGCTTGGAGCATCAGAAGGATGTTAAACCACGCAAGACCCGGTCAGTCCTGTTTCAGTAGTAGACGTGGCTTCACTAGTAACAGGTGTAGCATTTAGGGAGCTTGTACCCACTTAACACCGGCGAGAAGTGATCCGAGGCTGGTCTGAGGTGGTGGCTGAGACTGATCATATAGCTCATTTAGTGAGCACCTTCATGCCCTGCTCTGTGAAGTAGTACTTGTTAACCCATTTTACAGATGAAAAATAGGAGACTCAGACACTGAGTTACTTGCATATGAAGACAGGTGAAATGTAGGGGAATTTGAAGATAACAGGCCTCGGAGCATCGCAAATGATCAAACTAAGGAACTTTCCTCCCCTATTTATTGGAAAAGTAAGTGATTGAGTATCTGCTGTGTGTCAGGCGGTGCCTGAGCTGGACAGGCAGAGGTGAAGGAAGTCATGCCTGCCGAGCAGAGAGGTTGCAGTCTGACCGAGGTGGGGGTAAATACCCAGCCATACAAAGAAGACAGAAAGCAGAAGCAAGAATACTTTTTTGCGGGGAGAGGGAGGCAAGTTCCAGTTTGGATATTTTCTTGTTACAAAAGTAAGAAATAATTTTGTGTGATTCATAATGAATTTTGTGAATATTAAGGATGTTTTCTCCAATTAGAAATTTTCATTTGTAATTTCATGCTTAAGTGAATCAACATTCTTATCAGAAGGGTTTGGCATTTAACAGCCATGGCTTTTTGAATGTCTTGTCTGAAGAGGTTGAATTGAAATCATTACAGAGATCCTACTACTTTTCTTCATGTGGTCAGTAATTTCTGAATGCTCATTCGGTACAAAGCACAGATAACATTAAGGATTTCCCAGAGAGAACCTAAGACAGATATATCTTCTGCCTTCCCAGAGTTTCCAGACCTATAGAGAAATGGCAGGCTGTTTTTGCCACAAGCCAAATATCCCATCTGTATTGCTAATACTACCTACTGGTATTACAGCCCTGACAGTTCTGTAGCGAGTTTGGCATTCAGCCTCTTTAGTTGGACCAGTTTGAGGAGGAAGATGAGTTTGTGTTTGGAAACCTGGATGAGGTATTCACATCTCTGAGTGCACAGAGGAACTGGGTTCCTAGGTATGGCAAAAGCTCAGAGATGAGGCAAAAAAGAACCTGTTTGTGATACCACACCGCCTTGCGCTAAGGTTTAATACACAAGATCTCATGTGATACCTCCAGGTGTCCTTAGGCCGACAGACCACCTGCCTTCAGGTGAGGGAGCTAATGCTCTGGGAGGTTTTCTGTTTTGCACAAGTTCCCGTAGCTAGAAAGTGGACAGCCAGGGCTCATCCTGAGTGTGTCACTCCTGGCTGCCCTTTGCCCTCTCAGGGGGAGGCAGCAACGAATGCCTGCCTGTAGGAAGGGCCGTGAGGAGAGGGGCTGGGAGGGTGAGAAAGTGCCAGGGAATATGGGTGGTGGGGAGGAGGAGGAATAAGCGAGGGGCGGATTAGCAAAGGAGAGCGTCTCCCCTGGTAGCCATGAAGGGCAGTGTCTGGCTGAGGCTCCACTGCCGGCTTTTTAATGCTGGATGTGTGCGTTCTCTTGGCATTTATGCAGGCACGTTGTCTCCACCAACTCATCTTTCATGCTGCCTCGTTCCTCAGTTGGTTTGCACCATTTGCTAGAATTCATACGTGCATGATTCTTTGGCTCATTCTGCCCACATTTGTTGGTGGCCAGCTGTATTTCTCTTTCCTTTGTTCTCTCCTGTCTCTGCAAACTGGATTTTAGCCTCCAGCTCTCTTTCTCCTTTAGGGTGTGTTTTGGATGCAGGCTGACTTCAGAACTTCAGAGTCCCTGTTGGAGGGTGGTGGGCATAGAAGCTGGGTTGCTGATCTTGCACCCAATAAACCACACACACTTAAAAATACATATATATTGATTTCATAGAGGAAGGAGGAGGGAGGGAGGGAGGGGGAGAGAGAGAGAGAGAGAGAGAGAGAGAGAAACATCATTGATGAGAGAGAATCATTGATCTGCCTCCTGCACACCCCACACTGGGGATTGAGCCTGCAACCCAGGCAATGTGCCCTGATTGGGAATCAAAGCTCGACCTCCTGGTTCATGGGTTGATGCTCAACCATTGAACCATGCTGGCTGGGCTAAACCACACGCTTTTGAAGAAAAAGGGGAGTGTTGCTTAGAGCTGGGCTGATTGAGCAGCTCAGGGCTTTTTAAATGTGTCAAGCTAGGTCTTGTCAAACTGCATTGACAGGTAATGGTCCATGTCAGGACCTACAGCATTATGACATTGAAGCCTCTTCATTTCACTATCAGTCATCCTAAACACATTTTTTTCCCAATAGCAAGCTTCTGGTATGAATGAACCCTCAAACCCCAAGGTGTCCGTTTTCCACCTGAGTTGCTATTGGTCCCAGACCATTAGGAAGCCAGTGCAGCCTTGCGTCCTTTGAAGTCAGTTTTGAACATTTTGTTGTCTGGTTATAACTGTGTGGAGAATAGGGAACTTGATATGTTTCCTTTCGCAATGCCTTCTAAGTATTTATAGTCAAACTGGGTGGTAAACATCATGCCCCCTCCCCTCACTACATGAATGACACTTAGACAAGACTAAAAATAGCTGTCTCAGCTCTGCAGACTGGTGCTTCAGCCCCACACAAGTGTCTGTGATTTGGCCTGCGAGAATCCAAGTCTCTTGGGCATTCTTGTTGGCTTGAACAGAAAAGAGGGAGCAGAAATGTTGAGGTTAATACTTAAGTCACCACAGGATGAAAGGTTTTTTATTTCTATAACCGATGAGTGAGCCCTGACCTGGGTGGCTCAGTGGTTAAGAGTGTTGGCCTGCAGACTGAAGGGTCCCAGGTTCGATTCCGGTCAAGGGCATGTACCTTGGTTGCGGGCACATCCCCAGTAGGGGGTGTGCAGGAGGCGTCTGATTAATGTCTCTCTCATCGATGTTTGTAGCTCTCTATCCTTCTTCCTCTCTGTAAAAAAATCAATAAAATATATTTAAAAAAAACAAACAACAACAACACAAAACGATGAGTGAGTGTGACCTTTAGGATCGTCCCAGCGTGCCCAGGAGTTACCTCTCCTTGGGAGTGAGACTGCTCCTGGCGCAGACAGCTCAGTCAGATGTCACTGTGTTCCCTCAGCCTGTGGGGCAAGAGGCTGAGGCTTTGCTTCCTGCGAGTTGAGCAAGCCATCACGTACTGTGTTGTCTGTGGCTGTGGGAGTTGCTGCTGCCAGGCGGTGCCAGCTTGCCTGCCAGGCCTTCTTGTTGCCCTCTGAGACACTCTGTACTTTCACAAACGAGAGCTCCCTAAATCGTGTCCAGAGGGCCTCCTATTGCTATCTAAATATTTGTCTTGGATGCGCTCCCCTGCCCCACTGAATTCCCAGCGCTCGGAGCGGGCCTTCCTGGTGGGGCAGCCTGGCCACCAGCCTCCGGGTGGGGCACTGGTTTGGGAGTTTGGAGGTGGAGAGCCAGGCTCTTGACCCAGTACCATTTCAGCTTGACTGGCCTGGTGGGAAGAGCATGACTGTGCGCATCAAGCTCAGACAGACCTTGAGTCTGAATCCTAGCTCTGCCGCTTGCTGCCTGCCCGTGAATATGATACTTACAACTCTAGGCCTCAGTTGCTCTGTCTGTGAAACACGGAGGTACATGAATACCTACTTTGCGGGGTTGCTTCGAGATTTAAATGACAAGCTGGGTATAGCTCTAGCATATAGTGGCCCTCAGTAAGTTTAATTAATGATAGTAATAATCACCACCACCACAACCTTTATACATTTGCTTTCATATCTCAGCGATAAATACAATCATAGTTCAGGATTTGAATCCTGTCTCTCATCATTAGCTTATATTTCCTAGCAATAATAATAATTAAAACAGTTAAACTTATTGTGGACCCCTATGCTACATGCATTATCTCTTAACTTTACAACAATCCTATGAGGTAGATACTATTATCACCCCCATTTTGCAGATGAGGAAACTGAGGGTCAGAGAAGCTAAGTTATACACCCAAGGTGACATCACAAGAAATGGAGGAGGGAGACAATAAAAATATAGGGGTTTTTATTTTTAAAGAATAGTTTATTGATTTTTTTAGAGAGAGAGGAAGGGAGAAGAAACATCAATATGAGAATAACATCAATTAGCTGCCTCCTGCACACCCCCTACTGGCGATCGAGCCCACAACCCTGGCATGTACCCTAACTGGAAATTGAACTCCAATTTCTTGGTGCATGGGATGACACCCAACCTACTGAGCCACACCAGCCAGGGCAAAATGTAGGGTTTTTTTAATTCTAAACCTGGTAGTCTTTTTTTTTTTTTAATATCTTTTATTGATTTTTTTTAGAGAGGAAGGGAGAGGAATAGAGAGTTAGAAACATCGATGAGAGAGAAACATCAATCAGCTGCCTCCTGCATACCTTCTATGGGGGATGTACCCACAACCAAGGTACATGCCCTTGACCGGAATCGAACCTGGGACCTTTCAGTCCGCAGGCCGACACTCTATCTACTGAGCCAGACTGGTTTTGGCTAAACCTGGTAGTCTTAATAGCCTTTATTTCTCTCTCAATAAGATAAATAAAGCCCCACATGGGATAATAAACGTAGTGTCCTGGACATGGTTACACAGGTGCATACAGAGGGTCTGCTATCTGAGTGCTTTTAACCTGAAATATTCAAATTAGCTTGCATCCTTAGATATAGGAGATAGCTTAGGTCTGTGGTCAGCAAACTGTGGCTCGCAAGCCACATGCGGCTCTTTGGCCCCTTGAGTGTGGCTCTTTCACAAAATACCACGGCCTGGGTGAGTCTATTTTGAAGAAGTGGCGTTAGAAGAAATTCAAGTTTAAAAAATTTCGCTCTCAAAAGAAATTTCAATCGTTGTACTGTTAATATTTGGCTCTGGTGACTAATCAGTTTGCCGACCGCTGGCATAGTTAAAGGGTAACTGGCGGTCTCGCTGGTCTTGGCAGCCCTAAGCTCCCAGCCCACTCTGTCCTGTTCTTAGAATCTGATGTGGTTTCCTCTGCCTCTTGCTCCAAGCAGCAGACCTGCCTGGACTGTAAGAAAAATTTCTGCATGACCTGTTCGAGCCAAGTGGGAAATGGGCCCCGCCTCTGCCTTCTCTGCCAACGATTCCGGGCAACCGCCTTTCAGCGCGAGGAGCTCATGAAGATGAAGGTGAAGGACCTGCGGGACTATCTCAACCTCCACGACATCTCCACTGAAATGTGCCGGGAGAAAGAGGAGCTGGTGCTCCTGGTGCTTGGCCAGCAGCCTGTAATCTCCCAGGAGGGCAGGACTCGCGCCCCCGCCTTCTCCCCGGACTTCCCTGAGCAGCAGGCCTTCCTGACCCAGCCTCACGCCAGCACCATACCTCCTACCTCACCCAGCCTCCCTTCTTCACCCTCGCCAGCCACTTCTGTCCCCCCCGCCCCGGCTCAGGAAAATCAGCAGGTACTCTGCCCGTTGGAGGGCTCCCTGCCCCTCCTGCCTGCCTGTGGGAGGGGGGCGGGCTTACGTGTCTATATGATGTGAAACCTTGCTGCCTACTGATGCACGGGTGGCATTTCCTTGACACCACACTCAGGTTCTAGCTCTTTTCAGAGGTGAGAATGCACAGTCCCAGGTTTTTGGTGTGTTTTTTAATACATATATATCCCAGTTAAACATTAAAAAAAATTCATTGTTCCAGAAATACTTGAGAAAACTCAGTTAACTCTCCAAATTTAGTTCTGTTCAAATTGCCCTGCCACAGACTCACCTTTATTGTGGGCTTTTTTAGCTGGGTAGTAACCATCCCAAGGTGCATAGGAAAGAAAGGACCATGTAGCCGAAACCGGTTTGGCTCAGTGGATAGAGCATCGGTCTGCGGACTGGGGAGTCCCAGGTTCGATTCCGGTCAAGGGCATGTACTTTGGTTGCGAGCACATCCCCAGTGGGGGGCGTGCAGGAGGCAGCTGATCAATGTCTCTCTCGCATCGATGTTGCTTACTCTCCCTCTTCCTTCCTCTCTGTAAAAAATCAATAAAGTACATTAAAAGAAAGAAAGAAAGAAAGAAAGGACCACATAGAGGGGAAGGGAGAGCAGGGAAACAGTGACAAGACAAGGGCACTGTTCTCTGGCCAGTCACCGTCCCGGCGGCGGTGGTTGGCAGAGGATGAACAAGACGCTGCCTGTCATCATCCCAGGGGGGCTAGGGGACGGTACGCTAAGAGCAGCACATTGAGTTCTGCACAGGCACCGGAAGCCAGGAATGAGTACTCTGCCCTCAGAAAGCCTCTCTTAAGAGGGACGGGAGGCACGCTGACCTGACTGGGATAAGAGTGAGGTGGGTGGAGTTGACCATCATGTAAGGAGTGATGGTGTCCTGTAGGTGAACTCAAGTGCCTTAGTGGAGGGATTAGAGGATCCATCCAGTTTCCACACCCAGTTTGTAACTGACTCTGGTCACCCCGGGTGAACTTTGAGCCTTTGACAGTGAGATGAGGTTGTAATCCCAGCCACTTTCGTTCTTGCCAGATGGTGGGCGGATTGACTCGTGTGATGGCACGTCCAAAGAGCTTTGAGCTACTTGGAACTGGCAGAGTGCTCACGTTGTCTGTTCCCACCCGGAGAGTGGATGGCTGCCGCCCGCTGATGAGCTCCGCTTTTGCCAGGACTGGGCCCCCCGGTTCAGCTCTGAGGGGCACTGAGGCCTACAGGCCAGGGTGACAGCAGACTTACCTGCAGGAAACTCATTTACTCCCTGTTGGCTGAGCATGCTTTCCACCCGGCTGGAGTGTAACTCTTCGCTGAGCTCTGGCTCTCTCTCTGCTGGGCAGGTTTCGCCCCCCTGCTGCGATTTCCACCCGAGCTTGGCCGAGCACTCCTCTTGTTTATGGGGAGCTAGGAGAGCAACTTGAGCAAATTGTTCCTCCCAGGGAGCCTTCAGGTGGGTTTTTTAAGGAAAGGAAGAGGTTTGAAGCCTCCTGTCTAACTGGAAATTTTCAGGTGCCCCTCGAGCTTACAGTAGGTGCCAGATCTCATGGGCACTTCTCTGATCTCCGATGTTTTCCGAGGGCCTTCACGTCAGCTCACACCCCCTGTTCTGGTGAGAGCTGCATTTTGCAAGCCAGAAAGCACACCTGGGGAAGTCAGGTAACTTGTGCAAGGCCACCTGCCGGTTCCACAGTGAGCTGCACCCAGCGTGCCAGTCTCTTGGTGCTTGCCAACCAGGGTTCTTCCCTCTACCTTCAGCGCCCTGCAGTCGTGGCTGGGGAAGGCAGTGTGTGGAGTAAGCAAAACTGGACAGATGCTGGTTGCAGATTTTGATTTAGCCAGTGGGCAAAGGTAATGCACTCTGCAGCATGAGATCCAGTTTCTCTTTCCAAGAAAAAAATAGACCGACAAAAGCTGCCTGTGGAGGAACAGGATAGGCTCTGAAAGATGGTTTTGTGACTCCCAGCTGAGACCAGGAGGCCAGTCCGTACACATCTACATGAAGCTAAGAGAAAACGAGGGGTGTTGATACAGGCATGGTTTGGGTGCCTCCCAGTACCTTTTCTGCTACACACGTGATCTTATGCTCCCTTGGCATTTTTGGTGGTGGTGGTGGCGATTTCTACTTTGCATTCTTGCTGTAGTTGCTTGCCTCTTCTTAATTAGCTCCATATACGGATCCTCGTGGGAAATGAGTGGCTGCGGCCAGCGGGTGACTGGTTTCCTAGGTTGTCCCCACCACTGGACAAGGCCTGTGGGCTCAGACACCTCTTTGCTCTGGGCTCACAGGAGGCTTTGCCTGGAGGGGGTGGAGGGTGAAAAGGGATCTAGTTAAGGGACTTGTGGCTTAAATAGTGGTGGGATTAACAGACTCATATTCTGATACTCCTTGGCAAAACCTGAACAAGGACCTAGGAAGAACTGCTTGAGGGGTCAGAATTCTAAGCAGAGTGAAACTTTAAGCGTAGGCATTTGTCTTAGGTACCCTTAGGCTAGTAGGCTCTTAGGTGCTTTAAAATAAACGTTTGACCAGGTTGTAAGGTGGCTTTTAGTAATATGTGCCCTGCTGGGCTGGCTGGACCCATTTCCAGACTGTGAGAGGGGTGATGGGCCAGAAGAGAGGGAGTAGGTGGTGAGGGTCCGGAAACTGTTTCAGCCGGGCCGGTTGAGGATTTAGGATTGAGGAAGGAAAGACATGTTGTGTACAGTTTGAAGAAAGCAGTACACAGTGGTCTGAGGGGCCAGCCAAGAATGGAGGATGGACATTAGAGAAAGGGCAGTTTGGGGTCAGAGGCAGTTAGTGAGCAGCCACCTGCCGTGGACACAGGGCCTTCCTTCCACCTGAGTGGAACATCAGCGACGAGTGGGCTGATGCCATCCTGGCGGTGGCGGAATTCATGCACTCTGGTTCTCTGCCTCACAAGGTCAGTATTAGAGAGCAAGCTTTTGTCACGCTGATGTGCAAGACTACAGATTTCGGGAGCGGGTGGCAGTCATGGGACATGGTGTGAGCTCAGGACAGGTCAGTGCTCTGCTAATTAATCCCTGGGCCATCTCTGCAGATATGATGACAGCTTTCTCTTCCCACAGGCCAATGGCCACGTGTCTCAGGACCAAGAAGAACCCATCCACCCGGAGAGCAGAACCAGGGCGCCTGCTGAGGATGAGACCCAGGTGGGCCTCTGCTTGATCTGGGTCTGGGTCTTGGCTTTGCCCTTTCCCCCATGTTCTCGGGCTTTCTTAGGAACCTCTCAACAGACTCTGCAGTGGAGAGAAGAATCAGTCTGTGATGAGAGTCCCGAAATTCTGTTTCAGGGGCGGGGTTTAGTGCTAATGTTCTGTCGAAGCTACCGGAATGTTAGTGCGGAGCTGTGAGGTGACCACGGAGACTGGGGAGCCGCATGGCCCATCGGTTTCCAGTCTCTTGACTTTCTGAGAGCCACCAGAGCGCAGGCTGCAGGTGCTGCTGTGCAAATGTCATTGTTCTGCTTGGAGCACACAGTGGCCATTGTCAGGGGAAGGAGGTCAGATAATCAGGAGGAAAGCTGAGAGGGAGGCCGGCCTCAGCTGTGGCGGGGCCAGTCCAGAGGGCTCAGCCGTTAGGGCACGGAGTTATGGTCAAGGTTGCCTCCAGAGGATGGCTCGCCGGGGAAGTCCGCCTCTGCCGTGGGAAGCAGAAATCTCTGCAGTGGGGAGACAGGCCAGCACCGTGCGAGGAGGCTTCTCGTGCTGCCACATTTCATCTTCCCGGGAACCCAGTGTGCTAGCTCTGCTCTCTCCTTCATGCGGGGGCAGGCAGGCTCAGAGAGAGGAGGGCTTGCCACAGATCGCTTAGCATTTATCAGCGGAGGAGTTAGGATTCACAGTGAGGGTCATCGGCCTCACATCGGTGCTCCTTCTCTTACATGCACGCTGGCTTTGTGGCTGTGGGGCCTGGGCACAGTGTGGGTCAGGCAGGGACTGGTCTTTTTCAGTGCAAAGCACTGTGCCCGGTCCTCTCCCGGCCTCTGTTCCTGCTTCTGAGCTCAGTCACCAGAAGATGGTGTGCGAGTGCTTTGGGGTCCTTGGGGAGAGCCAGCAGAGTTTAGGGCTTAGCCCACCAGTCTCATCTCTGCCTGTGTAGTCCGTCGACTCAGAGGACAGCTTCGTGCCGGGCCGGAGGGCTTCTCTGTCTGACTTGACCGACCTGGAAGACATTGAAGGTCTCAATGTGCGGCAGCTGAAAGAGATCCTGGCTCGCAACTTCGTCAACTACAAGGGCTGCTGTGAGAAGTGGGAGCTGATGGAGAGGGTGACGCGGCTGTACAAGGATCAGAAAGGCCTCCAGCACCTGGGTGAGGGACTGAGTGGCAGCTGTCACTCCACAGCATAACAGCGTCTTCCGAGGAAGGAGTCCCCTTACACGTTTGCCTCATCCAGTAATAGCTGTCATTGGAGCTGAGTGCCAGGACTGGGTTAGGCGTTGACTGCGTTTATTTAATCCCCAGGGCAGCCTATGACATAGGCATTATTCATCCCCTTTCTGTTTGAGAGCCAGGTTGAAATTGAGAATTTCCTGGTCTAAGTTCATGGCCTTTCCCATTGTATGCCACCCCCGCTCATGACTACCTCCGACAATACTTAAAACAATAGGGAGATTAGGAAGCAAATCCTTGCGCACACTGTATGAAGAACTATTACACTAATACCTGGGCTTTTCCTTTTCTCCATTTCCCCAATCATTCTACATGGCATCACTTTCAGGTGATGTCTCGTAAAGTATCTATCTAGGTCTGTGATCACCCGAATTCACAAAAAATACTTTCTGCTATGACACCCCCCTCTTCCTCACCCGCCCCACTGCTGATTCATGGTAGATACTTTACTAGTAAAGGCAGAAAGCCCAGCAGAAGAGAAACATATTTAGCAGTTTTGACTCTGCATTTCCTGAAATGATCTCACTTAGAACCCTTTCCCCTTCTCCTACCTTCCCTCTCCTCCTGATTTAGTTCCTGCCTATCAACATGTCCATTCCTCGCATGCTAACAGAGATTGAAGTCAGATTTCAGGCTCTTCCCTCCCAGTAGCTCAAATTCATCAGAGTTAGGGGACGTCTGGCCATTCACCTGATCAGGCTTACCCTTCCCTTTGGGACTGTCCCCAGAATCGCCCTAGAGTTGTGAGGACATAGAGAACAGGAGATGGGAACTCCCGATGGGGACTTCATCAGGATGCCCTGCCTGGCTGACTGGCACAGACTGTGCCTTCTTTCCTGACTCAATGCCAGCTTTAAAAGCAATAGGAACGAGCCCTAGCTGGTTTGGCTCAATGAATAGATGTCAGCCTGCAGACTGAAGGGTCCCGAGTTCGATTCTGGTCAAGGGTTCCAGTTGCAGGCTCGAGCCCCAGTAGGGGGTGTGCTGGAGGCAGCCGATCAATGGTTCTTTCTGATCATTGGTGTTTCTATCTCACTCTCCCTCTTCCTTCCTGTCTGAAATCAATAAAAGATATATTTAAAGAAGGCAATAGGAACAGGTCTTGTGCTTATGCAGTATCCTTCCTGCTTGGCAGTTTTGTTCAAACTAGTCTCAGACCAGTACAGCCCCCTGTTCTGAGACTAGACCAGACACACCAGCAGGAGCTTTCTGAGTCCACAGCGTGTGCAGTGAGTGGGGAGGGCAGGTGTTTCTCTGGGCTCTCGGCTGCCCTGGTGCCCAGCAGGGAAAGGGCAGAGATCAGAAATGAAGTCAGGGAGGTTGGAGGCTTCCTGGGATCATCACATTCAGACGTCTTCTTTCTCTTTCCTTTTCAGTGTGTGGTGCCGAAGACCAAAACGGTATGTATCTGTGTCTGTGTGGCAATGGCTCCTGCTCTTAGCCCTTCTCTCCTTCAGCCCCAGTAGAAGTCTGAGCATGTCAACATCTGGACAGAGGGAGTGAGGAAATTCACTGAGAGCCAGGGCTTCTTGGCATCTTTCAAAATCCCCAGAGCAGCAGATCTGGGGCAGACAGATTGGCACATCTCTGGGTTACCGGAACTCAGAAGCCAGCCTTTGTGAAATACTTCCCAAAGCGAGTGGTGGCATGTGCCACGTTCGGTTCACTTTTCATTCTCCGAGCACTAAGGCACACCTTCCCCTACACTCCGTTCTCGTCTTCAGGGAAATCACTTGGGTTGTTTAACAGTTTCCGTACCAACCAAGAGGAAAGGCAATCCTCTGAGAGAGCCTTGTTTGTCCCGAGCTGCGCAGTGGCTCGAGCTGCCCTGTGAGGTCAGGCAGGTGTCACACATGGTGCTCTGTGGGCACAACATGCAGATCCCACCTCAGCTGCCTCACATCCACCTGTGTGTGAAAGACCACCCGAGCCTGTGGGTACTCCCAGAATGCACTGTGGGAATCTGGCTGGATTTGGCATCATTCTGAAACGCTCTGGTACACCTCTGTGAAAGCCTCAGGCTGTATGGTTGTGAGCTCCTCCCCAATGAGAGCATTCTCAGAGTAGTGTAAGGGACTGCAGAGCATTTTGAAACTTCCATAAGACTCCAAATGATTACTTAGTAAAATGGCTTTTTGCTCAAAATGGGACAGTCTTCGGGCTGATAATTTATCAAGAGTTGAGCTCTTTTCAGTTCCCCCAAACCCTTTGGGGTTCTAGATCTACTCCCTCGCCTTGGTGCCAAGATCATGCAGATCTACTTGGTGTCTTCCTTTCTTTTTCTGATTTCCTTGGGAGAATGCTGGCAGCTGAGTTGAGGAGTTTAATGTTATTCCTGAGAGAAGTAATCAGTGATGACATTCTGCCCATTATTCCTGCTCCCTTGAGGTATTTGTGTAGTTCAGCCCTTTCCAAACCTCGCTTGTTAGGGCTGATAGCTCTCCTCAAAGGGGTAACCAGGTCTCATGACCTTTCCGAGCCAGCCCCCTGCAGTGTTTCCTGACGTTTTGAATAGTTCAGGAAACAGGAAAAGAAAGTGCAGAAGCAACAGGACCCTGAGGGGTAAGGGTGGGGAAGGTGGGGATGGGAGAAGGGATTCCTTTGGGAATGGTAGAGGTGACTGGTGCAGTCCAGTCCCCTATTTATGGCTACCTCCTCCCGGCTACCTGGCTGGGGTGTCTGGGTTTTGGACATGAAGGTTTTTCTGTGTGTGCAGCTAAACTAGGATACTGGCCCACTGTATCTCACCACTCAGATAAGAGGGTGAGCTGTTAGGAACTGTGCACTGAGCATTTAATACCCCCTTAGGCCGCAGTCCAGAAGGCCCTCTGGGATCTGAATTCCGGCTTCTCTATTTAGCAGATGTGTGCCTTGGGCAGGCCACGTGACTCTTTGGCCTCAGTTGCTTCATATATAACATCAGTAGTAAGAGAAGGTACTTTGTAGTTTTGTGAGGATTCAATGAGTTAAAATATGCAAAGCTCTCAGAACCTTCCTTGTCTGGTCCCTGCAAGCATTCCGTAAGTGTGAGCTGTCCTTCCCTGGGGAGATGTTAATTCATTAGACATTTTGAGAACACCTACCACATGACTGGCGTTTTAGGGATTCAGAGATGAATATCTGACCTCAAAGCACATAGCAAAGGCTAAGTATGCAATTGTAGAAATGGAATGAATTTTTTGGATTAAGGAACTCATAGTGGGAGAGATAAATAGGCAAATTCAAACATTCTTACCCAGTGAGCATTCCTGGAGGTACGCATGCAGTCCTGTGGGTGCAGACAGAAGAGGGACCTGCACAATCTGTTGGGCTCTTGTACGGGGGAGTTTCTGAGGACACCTGGGAGGCAGGGGGAGTCTGTAAGATAGCACAGTGGGCCCCCTGGTCCTGGGCCTTATTAAATTGGGGATATGTTTACAGGTAAGTCTTGCGATCCTTAATCACTCATTCCAATTGATTTATACCTAAACTTTTCTGAACCACTTTTTATCTTCTCAGCATGTTCTGCCTCAGGGGATAATGAGTCCCAGAGTGCCATTCACTCTGTGTTACAGCACAAATTGTCTGAAGATGATTTCTTTTGAGCTTTGGGGACTTGGCTTGTTTAGTTCTCATGTTCTAGGGGCATTTGATCTACACATACTTTGTCCTTCAAACCTAAAGCCTGGTCTGTGGAGATGCGGTTAGAGCAATGGACTTGGTTACTGGAGGAGTGTTTCCGTGGGGTCCTAGTTGAGGGGAGGCGTGTGGCTTTAGGGGTTTGTTCATAGTGTGCCTGTGCTCTCCCACCTCCATACACTCACTCTGCCCCTCTCCTGCCCTGTGTTTGTCCAGGCGGAGCAGTGCCACCCAGCCTGGAAGAGAACCTGTGCAGGATCTGCATGGACTCGCCCATTGACTGTGTTCTGCTGGAGTGTGGCCACATGGTAACCTGTACCAAGTGTGGCAAGCGCATGAACGAGTGTCCCATCTGTCGGCAGTATGTGATCCGAGCCGTGCACGTCTTCCGGTCCTGAGGGCTTGGTACCGGCTTCTTCAGTGCCTTACAGGGACACAGTGTGAGGTTTCTGGGCTCAGGGTTGGCAGCTGCAGAGGGGCAGGCTGACAAGAAAACCTGCAGTGTTCCCAAGACCAGGGCAAGCAAAGATGCTGTCACCTCTGAGCATGCTTGTCTTGCCACGGAGGTGCACCTCTTGGCTGGCAGAGACCCGAGGCAGTGAGAACGTGTAGATCGCTTGGGCAAGTCCCTGTTTCAATGATCTTGGGTGAAGGAAACTGATGGAGAGAGGACTTTCCAGAACTTGGACCGGATCTTCCCCCCTTCCTCCTATGCCCCACCCCCTTGCTGCTGGCTGTGTTTCACCAATCAGAAGTCCTGGTAGAAATGGTTCTCTCCCTCCCCAGCACATTTGGATTTATTTCTGGTTTCACTGGCTTTCTCTGCTTTAACCTACCTTTGCTAAAGTTTCTTGCTACATTGTCTAAAATCCATGTGTTTCCTCAGACCAAAAAGATGCTCGCTTACTACACCAATAATGATTCTGCCTAGGACAGAATTTGGACCAGTCAGCTTTTCTCTGGTGGAAAATGAAACACAAATGCTATGGAAAAACTTCCAAGTCATTTAGAGCTGCTTCCTTCAGTGCTGGGGTTAGCTGCTGGGATTAGTTGTCAGGCTCCCAGCCTGAACTTGGGAGCCAACGAAGCATCTGGTTCCCAAACTGCTGGGAAGTTCCGGTGTCTGTGAGATGGTGCCTGGATCATCTCTGCTTCTCTTGAGGCCCGACTTAGCACCATCCTTCATTTTAGTTGGAGAAAAGGGAGAGTGTTGGGAGGAATCAAAGGCTTTTTGCTTAACTTTGACTTCTTCAGCAGACAGGAGTTCTATCCCCCTCGCCCCTGTGAAAGAAGTCTCTTTCCCACAAGAGTTAAACATGGTTTCACTCAAGGCATCGAGACACAGGCACAGAGCCTGGCTCTTCTCTAGCCAGTCTTCTCCTAAGTTCCTGGGACCAAATCTGTGAGACACAGAGCCCCTCCAGGTATCAGAGGCACCGAATGAGGCTGGTTTCAGCGTCGAGCAGACAGCTGGAAGCCTTGGTTCCCCAGCTTGGAGGGGCCTCCTATTTCCTTTCTCAGTCTACTGATTTGGGGGTAGATGAGGAAGAAGTACTCTCTGGGCTCTCTAGAAGGATCGTGCTCTCGAGCCCTCAGGGCCTTTACAGCACCGGAAGAACCAAAGGGCTAAAGGAACGTTTGCTGGACCAGTTTAGCCAAGCACAAACATACATGCTCTCAGAGGAGCTGTGTGTGCTGCCATTACCAATGGATGATCTATGCAAACCCTAAACACCCAAGGGCCTTGGCAGATAACCCTCCCCCCACTAATCCAGCCAAGATAAGAACCAATCGTGACTCCAGAAAGTAGAAGGAAACCTCCAAGAGGACCTGTTTATTGGTACAGACATACTTGGCTTTCCCTCCATCATCAACCACTAATCCCGTAGGAAAACCAAATTTCCTCAAGTAGTTGTCAGCTAATCACTGGGCCACTTACCTCAACATTATACCAAGTCCTGGATGATTTCATTCTGGGCCATAGCCTTTGTAGGAACCGGGGGAATGGAGATTTCCCCGTGAAGACATTTTTTGCTGGACAGTCAATGCTATAGTTTACAATGCCTACCAGTTTAGCAAAGGATGCAGCTGCTCAGTTCCATTGTGAAGCAGATGTATGTATATGCAACTCGGTTAATCTCTAGCAATAACTTTGGGGCAGAAGCTGGTTCTCTTCCTACTTAAAACTTGCTCAGGCCTTACCTCTCCCTGCCTCCCAATTTCCCTCCTAACATGAGTTCAAGATAATATGGTAATGGTTGTAACCTCAGTAAGAATTAGAACTGATGTCATTTACTCATTTTGGAGAAAGAATTGCCTTTAAGTCTTCTAACCTCTTTTGGTGACGGTTTTCACTTAAGAAAAATAGTGTCAAGCAACCCTGATTTTTTTTTTTTTGTATCTTTATTACACCAAATAAAAGTTGGGAATTCCAAGATCCCATTTTAGTTACTATCTAACCTAGATAGAAAACTTGGTTTTTATCTTTGAATATTCCTTCTGGCCCCTCATAGATCTTTGGTCTTAATTTTACCATGGAAACATTCTTCCAGTTATTTCTTGGCTTTTGCTGTGATTGAGAAACTTCAGTTGAGACTTTTAAAACAAGAGAGCTGACTGGTTCATAATGTTTGAATACTTGGATCCAAACTAGTAAGAATAAGCTGTACAGGAATTAGTGCTCAATAATATTGTATAAATATGTTGAAATTTTTTGGATGCGAATGTGTTACTTCAAGTGGCTTATATTAAGATTCTCTCAGACTTGGGTGTAATACAAACCCAGATGTGTATTTTTTGTTACAGATCTCTGCTTTTTAATTTTGTAATAAAGTTTCATTATAGATGCCTGTCCGATCTGGTGTGAGGCTGTCAGAGATCTGATAGTTAAGATTGACAAGAGCTGATCAACCACAGGCTAATCCCAGGTGTGTGCACATAGGTATGCACTTGAGACTGCATTATTGTTGGAGTTGCTTGGATCATGTCCTGTGGCTTTGGTCAAGACAGCCCTGTTCCACAGACAAGGAAACTGAAGCTTAAGTGTTGTGACTTAAGAGCTCACTACTATGAGGGAGAGGCCTGCAGTAGCCTAAACGAGGATGGGAGCTGGGTAGAAAAAGGACCAATTATAAGATCAAATATGAAGAAGCAGTGAGTTCAAACATTGCCACTGATTTGGTGAGATGGGCCTTAAAGATTATATATATATATCCTGGCCGATATGGCCACATGGCTTAGTGTTTGAGTGTCGTCCTATGAACCAGGTCATAGTTGGTTTCCCTGTCCTGGCACATGCCCTTGTTGGGGGCACAATCCCCCCCAGTAGTTTGTGCAAGTCGAGTGCATGCAAGAGGCAGCCAATCGATTCTCTCATCATTGATGTCTCTCTCCCCTCCCCCCACCCGCCCCTGCTTCCTCTCTAAAATCAATAAAAGTACATTTTAAAAAGGTTATGTGTGTAGAAAGGAGTCTGAGGACAGCCAGTGTGTCCAGTGAAGTCTTCATGTGATCCTGAAAGACGGATGGTGGCTTTTGGATACAGCTATGGTAGCTGGAGTGGCTCAGAGGTTGGCCCAGCCTTGTGGGCAGACTGCTGTGTGTGCACAGGCCTGCCAACACCTCCTTGATCAAGTGCCCAGGGGAGGGGACTCCGGAGAATGCAGCCTTTGGGAGAGCTAGGTTGTGTGCGGCTCTGCCCTGTGACTGAGACTTGTCCAGTGTGTAAAGGCTTGAGGCTGAGCCACAGCCTTTTGTCCTCATTGTTTGGAGCTGTTGACCCGTTGAGCACCGTGATGACCTCTATCTGCTGCCAAGCAACAGCTTACAAAGGCTCAAGGTCTATGGAAATACATGAAAGGATATAAAATTGTATATATGGTATAATCTCAGCAGCTCAAAAAAATCTCATGTCAGAAAGACTGGAAGGAAAGCACTTAGTGAATGGAAGTGAACACCCAGCAAGCACACCCCTCAGCTGTGAGGCTGCACCCTGAATGTAAGCACCCAGTAAGGACAGGTGGGGCTGGTCAGTCAGGCCAAAGGGCAGCGGCAGTGTCCTTTGGCAGATTCTCCAGGGGAGGAGTGCCTTGTTCTGCTGCCCTGTCCAGTTGTGTGGCCTGGAGGCTGGAGAAGGGGCTGGAAATTTATGTAGGTCATCACTCAGAGGATCAGCTTTTGTCTCCACTGAGGACAGAATAAAAAGGGTGTCTTATTCCCAATACTGAAGCCAGACTGAATGGTGCCTATTCAAAACCACCCACTGGCCTGAGCCAGAGACAAGGCAGCACCGCCCCCTCCTGCTTCTGCCTCCCGACACATTTTAACCAGCAGGTGGAGACCCAGGTCAATTCGGTTAAAGCTGGCCTCCAGCAGAGTATATTGCCTTCATGGCACAAACCAGAGGAGGCCTGGATGGAGGTCCTCAACCTACAGGCCCAGACAAAAGTCCAGAGGTTGAGTCCTATTCCTCTCACAGGGGAGGACACACAGCCTGCTGGCTTAACATCAGAAAAGGAACGGACCCTCAGAAGGCAGCAAGCCTGAGAACACAGGGATCAGGTGTGGAACCAGACAGCCACCTGATGACTGCATGCAGTCCAGTGTGAGCTGTGACACAGGCCAGGCCTCTCCTAGGAGGGTCTGAACATGCATGCCACTTGACTTTCCCAACTCGGTGAGGCTGTGCTAAGTGCTTTCAGAACTTACCTTGAGTTCATTCACTCTACCGTAACCCCATGAATCCTAACCCCATTCCTTTGGAGGCTGAGAGGTTGAATAACATGTATACAGTGATACTATTAAATATCAGGACTTGGATTCAAACCAGGTCTCCCTGCACCATCCAGTGAGGTAGTCACTAGCCACATGCGATCACTTCAAGTTAGGTTAGCATGAAAACTTCAGCTCCTCAGTTATGTTGGCCACATTTCAAATGCTCAACAGATGTGGCTAACTCGTGTGGATCCATCAGTTAAGACTAGTGGTCGGCAAACTCATTAGAGCTCGGGAGCCGCGGTTTGCCGACCACTGAGTTAAGATCTATGGCACATTTTCATTGCCGCAAAAAATTCTATTGAACAGCACTCGTCTACGCTAAATTGTTTCCCTTTTATTCAAAAAAATCCGTCAGTCTTGGGTGGCACAGGAGTCTTTCCTGTAAGCAGGCTGTGTGGATTTGTCCCTGGGGTCATCCTAAAGAGCAGTCTTATTTCCAGATGTTGGGGAGGCTGATCCTCCTGGAGCCTGTATCCCCCAGAGGAGTAGCCCAAACCTCCCTTTTCTCCATAAAGGTCCCACTTTCCTACCTGATCCTGGTTCAAAGCAGACCCACACCCTGTAACAGGAGAATCAGACAACTAAGTCATAAAATTAATTTGTTTCCTTTCAGATGACGCTTCACTCTTGGCAAAAAGGACCAGACTGGTGCATGTTTTGCCAAATATAAGCAGCATTTCTGAGGGCGGGCGGGCTAAGAAACAACTTTAAAAGGAGTGGAGTGAAAGGGGCAGGCAAGGAAGACGATTTCAGGAGCCCAGCGTTCACTCCTTAACCACTGGGGGATTTACAGGGGTGGGGTGGGGGGAGGGCAGAGATAACTGCAAGGTATTTTATTTTAAAAAGGAAGCAAGGCTCCCTTTTAAAGAACATTAAAAGACAATAACCAGCACCTGGATCTGGAAGATCACTACAAGCCAGCAGGAGCGTGCCTGCCCTGCTGGCACCCGGAGCACCTGGCTCCCGGTTGGAGAGACCATGCGGTTGGTGGGTTTGGAAGACGCGCTGCTTGGAGAAGGAAGTCCATCCTTGTCCGGCTGGGTTCTGCCCCAGCCAGGAAGGGAAGGCCGAGGGGAGAGGAAAGGCAGCAGGCCTAGCAGGGAGCCACCAGTCTTCGTTTCCGGATACACGCCCAAATCCACTCTGGGGAGACCTGCTGGGCCTCAGGGTTCTTGTCCCTGCTACCCAGCACATGTGTGGCTGAGGCCAGGTCAAATTCCTGTACCAGGTCCCCGTCAAATGCCACAAAGTAGCGTCTGAGACGGCTGAAATCTGGCGTGGAGGGCGGCAGGTAGAGCCGCACCCCAGTGAAGATGTCCAGCAGCACCTGCAAACGCACAGGATCAGAGGGGTCGGAAGAGGGGCCAGTCTGTGCCGGGGGCAGGTGGTCTCCACGCAGATGAGCATAGGCCAGAGGAGGGTTAGAATAGGAGCCGAGATGTAGGGAGCCTCACTGGTGGTCAGGACATGACTGGAAAAGGTTTACTGGGGAAAAGACCCAGACATCAACACCCCCATCCTCCAGCCACCTCAGAGTACTCAGGGATGGAGACCTGCTGGGTTCTTAGGCCTGCTAGCGAGCACATGGGTGGCTGAGGCCATGTCACTCCTCCACCCTTGCAGAGCAAGCATGTCAAACTTGAGGCATGTGGCCCGCCGGCTGTGAGTTTGACATGCTTGCTGTGGAGGAAAGGGAGGAGACAGGGCCCAGCTCTGGAGCTGAAGGGAAAGTCATGTCTCTAAGGATCATCCAGTGGCTGGTGGTCAGTGAGGTGCTCATTCAAACAGTCCGCTACACAAATGGCTAGAATGGGGGCCGGACCCAGCGCACTGCTGGGATAGAGTCAAGGGCTCCAGTAGGAAAAAGATGGCACAGGTTCTCCAGGTCTGCTGGGGCCTAGGTTCAGGGCCTGAGCTGCGGACTTCTGGCAGGTGTGGGTGGTGTGACTCTCCAGTGACCAAGGCTCTCTTCTCTATCTGCCCTTTGGGCCACCAGCATCCCCAACGTTAAGCCCAGTTACCGGCCTCAATAAGTGGTTGAGTGGAGTCAAAAACTGAGGTGGCACTAAAGGGAAAAGGCTTCTAGGTGCGAGGACAGGCGCTAAGCCAATGCGAGCCCTCTCCACTCCTTGCTGGCTGTCCCTGCACCCGCCCTGAGCACAAACTCACTGCTGCACTCCCACACCCGACTGGGCTTTCTCCCCTTTAATGTCAGCTGGGACTGGGATCAGCAGCCGGGGGTCCCTGCCGCCTCTTGGCTGGTCTGGCTGTCTACCTCCTGCCTCCAGACACAGCTTTCCTTCCTCTCGGCTCCCTGGCCCGCCGCTTCTGCAAGGTAACGAGAGGGCACAGGTAGAGCAGCTGAGGGAGGGGAGGGGTTAGGCCATTAGCCCCCAAAACACCTTTGCTCATCTCTCAAAGTTCAAGTGCAGAGTGTTGGGAACATGAGGCCCTGGACCAAACCAGCCCCTGGTGCACTCCTCACCCTCACCTTTGCTTGGCACGGGGTCTCATCAGAAGCCTTCCGCTTCTCCCCCACTTTCACAGTGGACTTCGTGACCAGCTTCTCCCCCACTTTCACAGGGGAAGGCTTTGCAGTCGGCTTGTGGCCTGCAGGAGAGTGCACGGGGTAAGAGCTGGAGAGGACCGGGGGAGCTGACAGCGGCCCCTGAAGTGGGCAGCAGACAGCTCCAGGCCCGCTCCTCTGAGCAGGGTGAGAAGTGAGAGCTGAGAGGTAGCTAATCCCCAGAGATGGGCTCTCCCAGGGTCCCGTCACAGGTTTACTGAGCAATGGCGGGGGCCCAGCAGAATGGACTCTGGCCCATGGCTGGACACACAACAGGAGTGCAGTCAGTGTCAGCTGCATGGACAAAGAATCACATGATCCGAGAGCTGGAACGGGAGACTAGGTCCTGTCCTTTGAAGTCCACCCTCACACCACCCTTCCCTTCTTACCGTTTTTGCTGTTGGGGTGCTGCAGCTTCCCTCCCGCCTTCTTGGCACTGGGGGAGGCCTGGTTGGGGGAGGTTCTGGCCTTCTGAGGCACAGCAGGCCCCGGGGTGCCCTCGTTCTCTCCGTCGTTGCCCCCTGCAGTGGAGCTCCCTTCGTCTCCGGCGACCACAGTGAAGTCTGCCCGCTCCTTGGACAGCTGGTACAGTTCCTGCGGAGGAGGGAGGAGGGCGGCCTCAGAGGTGGTCTGTGCGGTCTGCTTTAGGCACATGTGGCTGGGTGACAGAGAAGAGAGACAAATCCCTAGGGAACAGAAGCGGGCTTCCTGGGTGCCTTTCTAAACCTCGGCTCTTTCCCTGAGTCATCTGAACAAACCACAATTCCCTGTTCGAATTAACGTGGAGGCTAGCCGGGGGCCAAGCCTCAGCAAGCTGCTGTGAGAGGAGCTCTAGGACCCAGCAGCCAGCGGGGCCTGGTGCCCAGCGCTGCTGCTCCTGGCCCTGCCACGGTCTGGTCTCCCTTTCTACCTGTCCTTGCTGTCTCAGTGGAATGGGAAGAAGGGGAAGACAGAGGACATGGGAACAGGCCGAATGCCCACGGTTTCAAGGCTGGGATAATGGGGTGGAGGACACACATGCAGCTGGCACCTTGAGTTGGGGGAGGTTGGTGGCAGATTTCCAGTCCTTATCATCCCGGATTCGGGTGCAGCGAGGGAACCGGATGGAGATCCCGTCGGCAGTGTGAGCCTCGGATTTGGAGAATTCGGCCCCTGTGATCTCCCACACGGCAGCTTTCTGTCAGTGGGAAGCTGGGTCACTCATGGGTCAGAGGCCACATCTCCCACCCAGCGGGAAGCAGTGCAGACAGTTAGAACTCGAGCCCAGGCTGGCGGGGGGATGGCTCATGTCTCGCTGCTGCTGCTGCTGCTGTGACCTTCTCTTACTGAGAGCAGGGACTGGGCCAGGTCACTTCTAGAGCAGACCTCTGCGACTGGGGATGGGTAGTCTCTTTCCCTCTCCACTGAGGATTCCTCAGGGTTGGCTGGGAGCCCAGACCCCTGCCCCTGGGTGGACTGAGGTTGAGAAGGCATCTCTGTGGCTAGAGAACTTGCAAGCCTACTCAATGGGCTGAAGACCACAGGCCGCTGAGTTGATACCTTCGGGTCTGGGACGATGAAGTCGGGATAGTAGATCTTGTTGATTTTCAGCCAGCTGGGTATCTTGCTGGGATCCTGGAGGAAATAAGATGTTGTTTTGGGCTATTCCCAAGCCAAAACCAGACTTCACCCTCTCCCAGTCCTGGGACTATGAGAAGAAGTGACTCAGCACAGAGGGCTGACCCTCAGCTCATGCGCAGAGAGGGTGTGACCTGGAGGGCCTGCAGCCGTTTCCACAAGGAGGCAGGCAGTCAGAGAGGCTGAAGGCCTAACACTGCTCCCATGAACACAGACAAACGCTACCTGCGGTCCCAGAAATGTGGCCAGCCCAGAGGCCGGGGCCAGCAAATCTCCCTACCTTGCTGATCTTCACCATGTCCAGCTCCTTCTGCAGGCGGGCGAGCGTCGCGTCGTCATGGCCTCCTGAACACTTGGTGACTGTGCACCACTTCTGGCTGCTTGGGTCGTAGCAGCCCATGAGGAAGATGGACATCATGCCACCTGGGAGGAGGGGGGCTGGCTGTGGGTGGAGGGCACCCTCTCTGCCCACCCCACCCACCATGAGTCAGCCTGCTGGAGAGCAGAGGCCTGGGCTTTGGCATCAGAGTGCGAGCTCACCTCTTGGATCTACCTCTTACTCGCTGTGTAAGAGTAACCCTTATGAGCCCCAATTTCCTCTTCAGTAAACGAGGGATAATCAACATTTTGTTGGGCTCTGGTGAGGACTAAAAGGAGATGAACGGTGCCTGACACACAGTAGGTCCTAGAAGTATTAGTTCTTCAGCTTTCCCTCCAGTCAGGAAATTGAGATTTTCTCGGAGGAGAAGGCTGCCAGGCCCTGAGTAGGTGGTGGTGAGTTTCTCTGTGTGGGGCCAGCACAGGCTATTCTTGTCTGACCTCTTCCTGCCCAATCTTTAGCTCTCAGATGTCGCTGACGGCTGAGGTGACAGGGACTGAGTTGGGGACCGCTAATCCAGAACTCTGCAAGTCATGACTGGCCTTGCTGGCAATTTAAGCCAGTAAAAAGGCCAGCCCGTACCCTGAGTGGTGCCTTTCAAAGAAGTATCTGCCCAAGGCCAGAGCCCACGCTGACCTTTGCTCCCTTGCCCATAGAAGGCCCCAAGGACCACCAGGTCGGCTGTGTCGGCCATGGCCCCCTCATTCAGATAGTCTTTCTTCACTTTCAGCCAATGCCGCTTTCCAGGCTCATATGTACCCTGAGGGGAAGCAAGAGAGAGACCACACGCTAGAATGGAAGCGCCATGAGGGCGGGATTTAACTCTTCACACAACCCATCAGACCTTCCACTGCCCATCCACCCCCAGGGAAGAGTCCTTGGGCTCCAGCACTACAGGAGACACAGCAACCCATTCTCTATCTAGATCCAGAACAGAGCTGTCCAAACCTGGAAAGATGCCCCTTAGCACCCATGCCAACACCGCAGGCCACCACCGCCATCTCCTGGCCAGGGCTGGAAAGGCTCAGCAGGGAGGGCTCAGTGTACCGGAGAAGGCAAAGCCTGTGACCATCTTACCTTTGCATCCTTCAGCACCAGCCCTTCCAGGCCCTCTCGGATCACCCGGTTTATCATGTCGACCAAGTCGGATGCTTTCTGAAGTATAAGAGGAGAGATGTTGACAATCGAGAGGGTATGAAAATTGAGAGGGTGCTATGTGGAAACACCTTGACTTGAATACACAGAACAAAGGTTTTGCAAAGGGGGGACCCTGCCAAGATGCTGTGGCTTTGAGACACAGGGAGCCCACCTAGTAGGTTTCATGCCCAGCCCTCCTAGGTGGAGACCAGGAGACAACATGCACATCAGCAGCCCCCATAATATAACTCATGTCTCAGTCACATCGGGCCCACGGGGTTCTCTGCCCTGCTTTCAAACCATTAGGCGCTGCCTAGGTGGGGTCTTCTCTCACCGTAACTTGCTTCATTTCTGAGAACATGATCCGGTTGGGAATTTCAACCATGTTATCACGAAGAAACTTCCGCCGCTCACACAGAGGCCTAAAGGGGGCATAAGAGCCGAGGTCAGGCCAGGATCCTCCCACCCCCATTAGTTCTAAAGAGGGCAGGGACACAGTGACATGCTGCTTCATGACACTGTGCCATGGCTTCAAGCGCTTGTGCCTAACAGTTCTGCCCGTCAAGGGCTACAGAGGCTCCCTCCCAGACAATGTGAGCTTGGCAGAGAGCACCTCATCCGTAGTTCCTGTTTCTACTTTATTGAATCATGGCAGAACTGGTCTCTAGCCCCAACAGATTGTATGAATTCTGGTCCCTCCCAAAAAAGAACGCCGACTCTGTGTTTTTTATCCTTGGTACCCGCCTCATCCCAGGCCCAAGGCTGGCTGTTGCTTGGGTCAGCAGACCATAAGCCTCTGGACCTGAAGCCTAAACCCCAACTCCTACCACAACATCTTTTTCTCCCTTCCACTGCCCTTCCGCTCCACGCTCAAGGATGTGAGCCAGTGTGGGGGCGGTGGCACGGGTACACTTTCTAAGTGCGGAAGAGGCCAGTACTGGCTTCTTGGGCCTAAGAATTTGGAGGCAGCAGAGTCAAGACTGCTAGTTCTCCCTAAAATGGTCTTGCCCACAATCCCCGCCAGCCACCCCTGCACCCTCATCATGAGCTTCCTGCTGTGAGCCTCTTCGGAAGGCAAAACCTCTGAGCTGAAATCCATCTGTCATGTCCCAGGGGTGCTGTTGGAGAAAGAAACTGAAACCCTACTGTGCTCATGTCTGTTTTTGTCAACGGTCCATTTGCTGTAGCGGAGAAAGTTTGGGGGTGGGATTGTGACTTAGACTCTCAGAACTAAGGCCTAGTCATATCTTCTCTTCCTAACACTAAATGGGGAGTGGACTGTGTTGCAAGTGTCAGCCTTCTCCTGCCACTGCCCCTGGCCCTGCCCAGCTCCTGGGCACAGAGGTATGCAATCCAGCCCCTTCTTTACCCTCCTTTCCAGTCTGAACTCCCCACCTCCCTACCCAGGAACTGAAAATAGGTTCCTCACCTGTCCATCAAGCTGACATCATTGAAGTAGATACAATCAAAAACAAACAGGCAGACATTAGCATCCTGGAAGGCAGCTTTCTGTAAGGGCAGAGAAGGGTAGTAGGTACAGAGGGAAAAATAAATGAGAATATAAAGTGGGTAATACCAGTTACTTCTGAAGACCCTCTGAAACACCTGATAGAAAACTATTTGTGCTGTGGGGTCTCTGGTCCATAAGGGCACTTAGCAGATGGTCCTAAATAGAAACCGACCCAATAATAGTTCCCAATACTAGATTCTTTTTATGCCAAAAAAAAAAAAAAAAAAAAGACTTAAACTCTGGGTTAATTCAGAAACAGTTCAGAAATGAATAAGCCCACCCCAAGTGAGTGATCGATTCCTCCACTTTCAGACTGATAGCACATGCGCATGTACGTACACACACACACACACACACACACACACACACACACACACTCTCTCTCTCTCTCTCTCATACACACACGCACCCACACTCATTTTTACCTTTGCCCTAAGCCAGTACCTTGTGTACACCCAGCGTCCCAAAGGGCAATGGTTTGCCTGTCTTAGTGTCGATCAGGAGCACCTCAGAGTCCAAGATCATGCTGTGGCCCCCAGGGAAAGCCTGGGGGATGTAGTCCTTGAAGTGGGCCACCTGGAGGGAGGAGAGTCACTTAAGCGAGGGAGAAGCAGGCAGCAGGACCTGAAGCCAAGCCACAGAAAGCAAAGCCCAGGCCCAGCAGGAACACAGAACACAACACATGGAAGCCAGCTAACAGACGGCACAGACCTCGGCCTGGTCAGCCACCTGACAAGAGGAAAGGGTGTGTTTCAGGACGCTGTCCAGACCCAGGAGGAGGCTGGCCCAGGCTGAGTCCTTTTCTATGGGCTTCGAGGAGTTTGGCGGAAAAGAATAAACAGAGAATACGTCAGGGCAGGCCCGCAGGAAGAGAGGCAGGAAAGGTGGGCAGGCAGAGCTCATGGGGAACAGCAGACTGGATGGAAAAGATGGAAAGGAAGAAATGAGCCCCCATAGGAGCAGCAAGAAAACCCGAGAGAGACTTCTCTGAGTGGGAGCTCTGAGCCCAGAGCCATCTTCAAAGCGAGTAAGAAAGGATGCTTGGAATGGATTTTTCTGATCAAAGCAGAGCCCAGTTTCTCAGTTCCTGCCAGGGAGAAGCCCACTGCTCTCCATGGCAGCCCTACTCAGTGACGGCAGCAGGGAGGTCCTAACTGTGGTCCAACTCCTCCCTGGCAGGGGACACAGACCACAACCACATGCAATTCTTAGAGGGGGGACAGGAAAGCCTGCACCCCCGTTCCACTGTTTCAATCCCCTTAGGAGTCAAAGCCACAGGAGAAATAAGGGGTGAGTGGAACTTTATAAAGGAGAGCAGGGAAAGGGCTCGCATTCTGGGGAGCTGGGCTCCGCCTCCTCCCCGGGTAACAGGAGGTGCCCACAGAGCCACTCTGCCAGGAGCTTTCCCTCAGCAGTTTTCTATGGGGTACACTCAGGCTCCCTGGGGAGGGAAGCGGCTGTCCGGCTGTCCTCTGGAACACCTGAAACGAACACCTCACTGCTCCGTGTGCCCGCAGGAAGGCCCCGCTGAGGGAAGGATGTGAGCCACATACCACAGCCTCTCCACCCTGGGGGTTCTGAGCTAGGAAAGAAGGGGCAGCATGGATAGGAGGTCCATATACTCACTAGCTACTGGAGCCAGGTGTTCAGCTGCTTTTCCTGAAGGGAGCCCCCACAGAGGCCCTGAGAGCCGAGAAGGGCTGAGTAACAAGGCTCTCACTGCCCCGATGTCCGCCATGGGGCTTTGTTAAATGTAACTTCCAGAGGACCAGGCCTTTGGTTCTATTATTTTTATTTTTACTTTTTGCTCTATGTCCACCTCTAGAGCATTGCCTAGCATAGACTAAGCACTTGATAAATATTTGTTGAACAAATTCACAACCCAATAGCCCCTTTGAACCTGAACCATAATTTACCTCAGTGGGGAGCACATGGAAATGGAAATGCAAGACACCATCACAAGTCACTCTCCGGATAGGCTCTGTCCCACTTCACTGTGGGCAGGGGACGCTCAATGTCCTCTGGGCTCCGTGCTGACTAACCCAGGTCTGGGCTCTGGCTGGCCTTCTGAGCAACCCCTCATCATTAGAAGAGTCCAAAAATGAATGTGTGAATTCATTCATTTACTCAACAAATCCAAACAAACCTATTGCATGCAGAGCTGGCATGGCTGTGGCACAATCTTAAGAGGCAGAAGGGAAAACAGTCCTGGTGGGAGGCAAGGCACCTTACCTTGTGAGGTAGGACAGGCTTGAGACTGCGGCTGAAGTAGCTGAAGTGGTCTCCGTCCTTGTGTACCTGGACTCGCTCCCCGTCATACTTGATCTCGGAGTACATGCCGTTAGGACACTTCTTCATCGCATACTCAATGGACTTGCAGGCCTCGGCCTTGGGTGTGGGGGTGGGGGAGAAAAGCTGGGGATTTACAGGTGCTCTTCCAATGAGGGGTGCTCAGCAGAGACAGCCCAAAGGTCCTGGGATGCCTACTGAAGCACACCCTCAGGGCAGCCACTGACGAGGAGATGGGGATGGAAGAGGCTGGATAGTATCATATCTGGAGTTGATACAGGAGCTTGCACTTTGAGGACTATGAATGCAATTCATTGCAGAGCTAACAGAATTCCACTGAAACAGCATTTCACTCCCCACTCCCAGTAATTTAGGACCTTGCAGGGCTATGGCTTATTAAACATAGTGGTTATCTCAGCACAGGAGGTACGTAGAGATAAGATTAGAGTGCAGGTGACAGAAATGCTGGCAGGGTGGCAGTGACCAGGGGTCCCTAGGACAGGACAGGACAGGACACAAGAGTGCTTATCAAATACCTGTGCCATCTTGATGCAAACAATAATGGCTACCATTTGGGGGATATTTATGTGCGTCAGATCATATAAACATTTCATCTTCGATGTAGTATCTTATGTGACAGATAATACCGTTTTCATTTTATGGATCAGAAAATTGAAGTTCAAAGAAGTTAAGTGCTCACTTAAGATTACATAGGTAGTAAATGGCAGGAATTAGGTGTGAATTTAGGCTCAGCTCCGAAGGTGTGTGGTTAACCCCTAAGCTATATAATCCATGCCACTCTTCAAATGACAGTTTGCAGAACAGACTCCAGAAAGAATTCTAATAAAATCAGAAAGCCACTGCTGCAGATGACCCGGGTACGTCCCTGGGACGGAGATCTCGCTATTTTGGTGCTGGCTGTCGCTCTCACATTCCTAGGAGGGAGAGGATACTTCCCTACCCCACACATAGAACCTAAAACCTAGGCTTCAGACAGTTTCATAAAAAGCACGGCACAATGGGACAACCCAAAGGATCTCCTAGTAGGCATGTAGCACACATATAGGGAAAACCAATGCCAGAAAGGAAACCCTATTTCAGAGAAATGAGTGGAGGCCCAAGATGGTCTGTCAGAGCTGGTCTTCATTCTCTAGGCTTCCTCTCTCCAGAAGAAAGGGAGGCCCAAGTCACTCTGCCATGGGAAGCCTGCTCTGCCTCCCACTCTGGGCTATTTTGAGGAAGGTCACAGAGCCTCAGGAGTTACTTACACACCCACCTGTCTTCAGGAAAGATGATGAAAAACCATCCTAGGTAGATGCTTCAGAGGGTTTCACAGATCATTCAGACAAGAAAACTAACTTGCTGGTGGCAGAGCTGGGCCTAGAGTTCAGGTATTCCCAGAGATCACGGGGTCTTCTCCTTGGCCTTTACTTCCCCATTGAAAACACCCTCCTACAGCTCCACTCTTCCTTCCCCAAACTCCTGCAATCACCTTTAAGGGCCATCAGCACTGACACCCTCCCCCCGCCCCCCAGGAAGGAGAGGAAACCCAGAGAGGGGTAGAAGGCAGGGCCCGAGCGGCATCCTTACCAGCATGGGCTGCACCGGGGTCATCAGCGAGGCCTGAACGCTCAGAGCGCGTCTCCGGCCTGGCTCTTTCTCCACCTCCTGCTCATTGCGGAGGACCCGCTCCACCACGTCCTGCAGGTTGCGCGAGGCTTTGAAGGCTTCATAGGCATTGGGGTCGAGGGCGTCTAACCTGCCAATGTGGACAGGAGCACAGATACAAAACCCCTGCCTTTGACCTTACTGCTTTAGATAGCAGGCTGTCCTCACAGAGGAGAGAGGGGACAGGGCTATGTCCTATTGTCTAAGGACTATCACAGGAGGAAAGAGCTCTTGGACAGCGAGCTCTTCTGAGACACCGTGCCTATGTGGATGCTACTCTAGCCAAGAGGGGGCTGGAGTGGGCAACTGACCCGTAACATGCTTTTTGTGAGAAGGGTACTGTCATCTCCATTTACATATGGGGAGACGCAGGCTGAGCTAGGCCAAGAGACAGGTCCCCAGAAAAGAAGGTAGAATCAGGATTCAAATCCAGATCGGGACTCCAAAGTCCTGACACCAGCTGGCAACAAAGGAAGCTGGCAGCTTAGGCTGCAAAGGAGCTAGTACTTACACGTGTTTTGCACCTGAGTTCATCTTCAGATCATGTTTAATCAACCTGATGATGCACTTAAGGTCATTGGCTGTACACCTAGGGGATGAGGCACATTTAACTTGGTCTTTGAAGAGCTCTGAATCCCCAAACTTTCCTTCCCTAGTGATTCCATCTCCCCTCACCCATCCCCACGGGCAGCTCCCCAACCTGGAGGCGATGTCCTGCAGGGCCTGCTGCTGCTCATCCTCCTTGGTGAGCTTGGAGAGCCGCAGGAGGAATTCATCCACCTCCTGGATGGTGAGAAGGCTCTTGGCAGCTGGGGGGAAAGACTTGCTCTGCTCAAAGAAGACTCTGATTGTCTCTGACACGTCACCCTGTCTCCGAAAACCAAAATGCCACTGCTGCAACCCCAAAGTGGCCAAGGGTCCTCCCCAATCCCTAGGACCTGAAGAGATTTCAATCATTGCTCCTATCCCCAGCTCACACACACTGACCTCACTTCTTAGAGAATCTATCCCACCCACAGTTTCTAGAAAGAGTACCTCCATTCACCAAAGGATCTGGCCAACTGCCTTAGCTGAAAAGTGACACAAGGACTAATTCAGGGCTGAGCCAATCTGATTCCCATTAGAATTTGAACTGAGAGACAAATATGGTCATCAGATAACAGGGGGTGCTCAGATAGAAACTTTCCACGGTGCTAGGGCCAGAGCCATGGACACACCAAAGCTGAATGGTAAGCCCAAGTTCTGGGGGAAAGGAGAAGAAGAAAAAAATAGGGTCCAAAAGGAGCCCCAGGAGAGAGAGCAGGAAGTCTTAAATCCCGAACCTCGACCGCTGGCTTTCGTGGCTCAGCAGTAATATGACTTCAATCCTCAAAACCTTATGAAACTAACAGGTGTAGCCTCCCCTTCAGCTCTCTCATAACGGAAGCTTGCTCAAATGGGTTTCATTTCCTAAAACAGCCTGTGCCCCAACCAGAAAGAGACCGCAGGTGCCTGGCTTGGCAGAACCCCACCTGGAGTGCCGCCCACCCTCCTTTCCTCTGACCTGCTCTAGGTCTCGAGCCATATCATCTGGGCTGCAGTTAAAAATGCGGCTGAAAAGCTTCACAATCTGCTTATCATTCAAGTTGTAGACGCTCTTAATAACACCCGGCAGCAGCAGCTTCACTGTTAGGTAGACGTCACCGTGGAAACCATCTGGAGACAGACGAAAGCAGCTTAAACAAGTAAATACGTAAACTCAAGGAACTGAGAGATGGCTACATTGCTGCCGGTGCTGCTACCGCACCCTGTGCACTTCAGGACAGCAGCAGAGGTCAGTGTTTGGGGGTTTATGTGTCTGCCTCCCCTGAATAGCCCCTGGATGAACTCCCACAGAGCCGTGACTTTCACTTTAAGTGTCCCCAGTGATGAGCATATTGTAGATGCTCAATGATGACTTGTTAGATGAATGAAAGAAGCAGAGTGGAAGTTTCTATTCCAAGCTGTGCAGTGATTCACAAAAACCTAATCATGCAAGACAGTGATTCCTCCTCTTGCTCAAATGGGATGGATTCTTCTGGCCTCCTGGGGGTGGAATAAGGGCAGGGGAAGAAAGATGCCAATGTGCTCAAAGCAGAACTGGCTATATACTTGGCGAGGTCTAGTACAAAAATGGAGATGTGGGCTCTTTGTTCAAAATTATTAAGAATTGCCCAAACAACTGAACGTTGACCAATGAACCAGGAGGTCACGGTTCGACTCCCAGTCAGGGCACATGCCCAGGTTGCAGGTTCCATCCCCAGTGTGGGGTATGCAGGAGGCAGCTGATCAATGATTCTCTGTCATCATTGATGTTTCTATCTCTCTCTCCTCTCCTTTCCTCTCTGAAGTCAAATAATCTATAATAATAAAAGCGTAATATGCTAATTAGCCGGAAGACCTTCCGGATGAAGCTGCAGGGGCAGGGAGCCAAGGCAAAAGCAGCAGAGGCCCCTGGGAGGCAGGAGGCAGCTGCCATGGTAGCGGGGGCTGAGCCCCTTGCACAAATTTCGTGCATCAGGCCTCTAGTATATATATATATATATATAAAAAAAGAAAAAAAAGAATTTCAAGCCAGCAATAGCAGAGCATTCAACCCGTGCAACTGCACAGTTCACATGCCCATGAATCTGGCTATGGCTCTGAACTCTCCAGAGGAAAAGCCCACCCAGAATGCTCCGGGCCTCACCTCCAGCCGAGCCTTTCCGAAGGAAGTCCTGGATGATCTGGGTCTTCGAATTGTAGCTAGGATTTTCAGCCACCATGGCGCACAACTTCCGAAACTCACGTAGCAGACAATCCTTGTGTTTGGGGTCACATTTGCTTGAGGACAGACTTGTCTTAGGGGTGGGGCTGGAGCGGGCTTCCCCAGAGTTGTTGGGCTTGGCTGTTGGAGAAGAAACATCGGAGAGGATTAATTTTTCTTTATTGAGAAGGAAGACAGGGAAAGTAACAGGCACTTGCTGGTGCTCTATATGTAGCTTCACTTAATCCTCCAAAATAGCCCTTTGGGGTACATATATCACATTTTATAGGTAAAGAAATGAAGGTCAAGTAATTTCCCCAAATCGCACAGCTATTAATGACAAAGAAACAGTGGCTTCACCCAAGTAGAGGACCAGGTGAGAAGCATCTCTTTATATGAGCGCTTCAGAGAACAAAGGCCCCCTTCATGCCAAAAGTGGCCAGGAGGGTCTCAGAGCAATTATATGTAAAGCTGACCCCAGAAAAGCTGGGATGAGGAAGAGGGAAGAAATCAAAGGATGTGTTAGTCAATGTGAAATCATTGCTACCGCAGACTGTCAAAGCTGGAAGAAGCCATAATGTTATCTAGTTCAAGCTCTCCTTCCTGATGAGAAGACCTAGGCCTGAGAAGAGAGACATTCCTAGCCCTTTGCCACCCCCATTACCACTTTCCTTTCTTTCTTAAAGGTTGCCAACGAGCAGGGCTTTTCTTCCAGACACCCCAAATAATTGCACAACTCTTCAGTGACCCCCTCTACATCTCTGTGACCATTTACAAAACAAATTTCACTTTGCAGGCTTGCAGCAGAGTCATTAGCAAGCAGCATGCTGATGTAGACTGCTGCTTGTCTGGCTTTGTAAATTATAAATGCATCCTCATCTCTGACCTGGAGTGTAAATAGGATATTAATGGACAAATCTTCAAAGCATCGATGTTCAGCAGGTTATAAGAACCAGAACACTTTATTTCCCTCCAACTTCTCCCAAATTCCCTCCCCAGGACCAGGGCCTTTCCAGAAACATGTTGTCCTTATGGTCACCTGAACTGTTCTCTACCTTTGGCCTACCATTAGCAACAGAAAAAGCACCTCAGAATTTTAAACTAATAAAAATCCCATAGACTCAGGCACCCTTTTACAACCTTCTCTCTTGTAGTCTCGTGAGAACACTGTGGGATACAGGAGGCAGGTGCTGCCATTCCCACTTCACAGATGAGGCCACAGAGGCTCAGAGGTGAAGTGACTTGCTCCCCTGAGCAAGCTGTTGGGTCACAGTGCTGGAACCAGGACCCAGGTCTTCTGACCTCAAGTCTAGGCTTTTTCTCACATAAAGCTACCATCCACACAACTCCTGTGTCCATGTGTTTTGGCTTCATTTTCTGAACCTGAGTTAGTCAGACAATGTTCCCAAATAAGGCACAAGAGGATGTAGGAGAAAAGAGCACACGTGCTGGAGTTAAACAGACTTCAGTATAAATACTAATTCCATAATAAACCTGAATATCAACTGTTTCATTACGAAACAGACCTAATGAAAGTACTTCCTAAGGTTAACTGAAGAACAAAAACTGCATATGTGAAAGCCCCTACTTTGTCCAATGCTATCTTACATAAGGCGTGTATGATACCTGCCTTCTCCCTTTCATCTCTAGTTTGGGCAAGTTTAGGGAAGCAATTTTTCAAAATTCTTTCATTATCAAAAAAAAAACAAGGAAGTAAAGGGCAGGTTATAATAAGCTGTCTGACCCAAGTAACTACTTCAAAAGGAAATATCGTCACCGAGCAAATATCTTTCTGTTACAACAGATTAAAGTATACAAAGAAATGCAATATAGGTGGAGTATTGTGAATTAGCATCATCTGTCTCTGCTCAGATGGAAGCAAATTATTGAGACAGAATTTCACTCTTAGCCACGTCCCAAATAGGAAAACGAGTTAAAAGGAGGATCATAACAGCTAATGTAGAACCAACCTATCTTACCTGAAAAGCCAGAAAACTTCCGGGGGTTGGTACTGGTAACAACTGAAGCACCTTTCACTGGAGAGGTCACCTGGCCCATGGTTGTCAGCTTAGCCTGGACAACGGCTTTCTTCTTTGGTGTGCTTGCTGCCTTAGAAGACAGATCTGTAGAACCCCCAAAGCAAGGAAAACGGCCTTCAGTGGAAGATCCCTGAGAAAGCTTCCGAACGACCTATCAACTGCTCTTACAGCCTTGCTTGGCAACCATGGTGTTACCCCAGGGCTGACTGCTGCCTAGGTGGAGGCACCTGGTAATATGATACTGGGAAAGGTGGTTCTGGGGACAAAAGACCCAGTCACCCTTTATTTATTAATAGCTTACATTTTCATAAACACTTGTTACCTCTTATTCCACATATAATAATCTCCAGATTATTTGGGGGAAATCAGAAATCATTATATCGATAATACTTGGGAACCTCAGCTCCATGGAATTAGCCCCAATTTATAGATACATAAGAAAGTAAGTGAAAAGGCAGAGAAGGAAAACTTGTGGATGCTGAGTTATTCGAGCTGTGACAGCTCGAATGAGATGGGTCAAGAAGTAACAGGCTGAGGCCAATGGCTAAGGCAGGACACAGGAGGACAGAGAGCTTGAAAAAGGTATATATGAGGTTTTCTCTCCTGGATGTTTTTTTCCCTCAAAAAACAAGAATAAAAACAAAACAAAATAAGGATAGATGTCCATTTTTAGAATCACAGAGTCCTCCTACAGTGATAAAATCTATACTTAATTGAAGATTAGTATACACCACTTTAAATATTACTTCACTGATGGTCATAAAGGATTTGGAAGTAGCAGTTTATGATTTCTAAAACAGGTATTAATGTAAATATGCATGTAGGTGAGCCTTTACTATTTATATCTGTATTTGTGTATGTGTAGTTTATGTCTATACATATACATTTTCTACTTCTAACGAAGATATCCCATGGCAACAGGACATGTAGCATTCAGATTTTGTCTCTAATGCCACTCCTCACTAACAGGAATCAGGACTCTTCAGAGAAATGACGGATCCCAGGGCAGGCAGAGGATACATAGAAGGTAGACCTAAGAGCATCCTGTATGCCGAAGAGTAAGGGAGTACTTGAAAACATTAAAAAACAACAAGATAAAGGCACTCAGGACAAAGAAACCAGCTCAAAGCATCTCCCAAATGGCCACGTATGGAACATTACAGTACCAAATTAATAAAATACACTAAAATTATAAGCCACCAGGAAAAAGAAGTTATCTATGATTCCAAACTGAAAATAAATTGATAGACAAAATTGATCTACCAATAAATATTGTGTTCAAAAATGTCAATGTAATAAAAGAAAGACTATGGAATGTTCCAGATGAAAGGAGGCCAAAGAGATACTACTAAGTGCAATACCTCATCATAAGATAAGGATTCCTATAACAGATATTAACAACTGCACAGAACTGGAATACAGATGGTAGATTACAGTATTTTAAATTTACTAAAGAATACATTTACTAAAGTTGCTAGCTGTTATGTGGGATGGTCATGTAAGAGAATGTTCCTATTCTTAAACTCTATGTGTGTAAGGAGACAGTAACAGAGAGAGCATACATAAACACAGACAATAAACCAAAGACGGTTAAATGTCAACAAAAGATAAATCTGGGTGAAGGGAATATAAGTGTTCTTTGTACTACTTTTATTCTTGCAACTCTTCTGTGAATTTGAAATCACTTTCAAATAAAGTTAACAGGAGATAGATAACACTGAACCCTACTATCCTTGTCATTTTTTTCTCAGCACCAGTAAGACGAGAAAGCAGTAGTCACCCCACCTGCAATGTGCTGGCTTATCTGTTCCTTCTCATTGTCTTCCAGCTCTTCCCAGCCTTCCAGCTCTGTGAGGTCCTCAATTTTTTTTGTGGTGGCCCGGGCCCGCTCCAGTTTCTCAAACATGCATTTTATGTGGTACCACTCTTTCATTTCACCCCCCGACTCTGAGAAGGGATTGGGCACCACTTTGCCGATTCGGCATACACCCTTCACAATCTTTTCCTTGCATTTTTTGCAGCCAGCTGTGCTGCGCTTGGCATAGTCCACGCAGAACCGTTGCTCAGCCATCTCACAGGGCCCACCGCAGAGCCCCACATGCGACCCTGGCAAGAAGGCAAGGCAGGTGGCACGTGGTCTTAGATTGCCTTTATGAAAGGACAGAATGGGCTTTCTTCTCTGAAGGAGGAGGCAGCGCCCATGAAGCCAATCTGTTTCTGACCACTGGCTGAACTGTTTTACGTCTGGCCAGAGACGTTCTCGGAATAGGCGCACTTCTTTTCGGCTGAGGACACCGAGGACTGGTGGGGAGAGGATCTTGAAAGCCAAAGTCATACAGCTGCACAGAAAGGGTGAGAGGCAGAAAAGGTGAGATATAAATGAGGAGCGAGGCCTTCAAATTCTCCAAGGTCAAGGTCCTATACAGTCTATGCTGACTCATCAAACACTTTCCAATGTATAACAGATTTAATGCCTATGAGGATGAAGAGTTCTAATGCAGTAAAACTCAGTCTGCAAAGGGTATTCAATTATCTAATGTACACATATATAATTAGTAAATCGCAATCAAGAGAATCCAAATAACATAAAAGCTTTTCTCGGGAAAGCTTTTCTCAGGCCATCAGCAACACCCAACACTCAAAATGAATGATGACCCTTAAGTATTACAAGACCTGAAGCTTTTTTTTTTTAATCACCAAGAAAAATTATATGCCCATGAAGTTTTGTGTTTTTAAAATATTTTTATTGATTTCAGAGAGGAAGTGAAAGGGATAGAAACATTAATGATAAAAGACAATCATTGATTGGCTGCCTTCTGCACACCCCCTACTGGGAGTCAAATCCGAAATCTGGGCATGTGCTCTGACTGGGAACTGAACTGTGACCTCCTGATTCATAGGTCAATGCTCAACCACTGAACCACACAGGCCCGGCTCCATGTTTTTAATGTGAAGTATAGATATATGCCACCCTTGAATCAGACTGCTTGTGTTCAAGTCCTAACTCATTAACTGTGTGATCTTGGTAGGTTACTTAACCTCTCCTTTCTTCAATTTCCTCAACTGTAAAGTGTAGATAATAACTGTGCCAAGCTCAAGGATTTGTCGCTCTAAGAGCAAAGCCTTTGGAACAGAGCTGGGCACATGGAGAGGCTCCCTAAGTGCAATTAGCCTGTTTATATTTCAGAAACTCGAATCAGGGAATGCTAAAGTATCGGGGCGGCCAGAATCAAAGGAACCAGTAAATCAATCCCAATGGAAACAGGAATAATATGCGCATGGTATCCCCTCATTTTCTTAGATTCCTATTTTCTGAAGTCTCTTCATAGGTCTGATTTTAAATATACTGGAAATTACTGCAACCTGTACACTGCTTTGTGTGAAATTGCTATTGGGTTACATATCATGAAAAGCAGACTTCACTCAATGTCGTGCAATGTGATGCAGGGGAAAGCAGGTGGGTGGGAATCGGGGATGAGAGTGCAAGTGTGACCTTACAGGTTAGGGACAATGTTATCTTTGAGAAAGGCCTCAGTTTTCTTGTTTGTCTGTTTTTGTTGTTAATCCTCACTCAAGGCTATTCTCCCACTGATTTTTGGAGAAAGTGGAAGGGACTGGGGGAGAGAGAGAAACATGGATGTGAGAGAGACATCAACTGGTTGCCTCCTGCACACTCCCCCACCGGGCTGGGCACAGAAGCCTGCAACCAAGGTAGGTGCCCTTGACTGGAAAGGATGCTTCAGTCCGAGGGCCTACAAGCCAAACCGGCTAGGGCTGAGTCTCTTTTCTTATTTCTAAAACAGGGAAAATAATACCTACCTCCCAGAATAGTTGGGGAAGTGAGAATAAGTCCATGGATGGGCTGGTGTGTTTTGTCTGGGGTGGACTGTGAACGGCTTAAAAACGTATACAAGATATGCATATTCATCAATGCATTTTTTTTTGGAGCACTCTATGCTTTTCATGAAATTCACAAGAAAACTCTCTAAACCTCCAAAACAGCGGTTCTCAACCTGTGGGTCGCGACCCCTTTGCGGGTCGAACGACCCTTTCACAGGGGTCGCCTAAGACCATCAGAAAATGCAGATATTTATATCACGATGCAGAACAGCAGCAAAAGTTCATGGTTGGGGGGTCACCACCCCATGAGGAGCTGTATGCAAGGGTCTCGGCCTTGGGAAGGTGGAGAACCACTGCTCCAAAAGTTTAGGACCCACAGAGCCTGGCAGGTGTGGCCCAGTGGTTGGGCAGACCATGAACCAGGGGTCACACACGGTTCCATTCCCGGTCAGGGCACATGCCCCGGTTGCAGACTGGGTCCCCAGGAGGGGGCGTGCGAGAGGGAGCCAACCTGCTTCTCATCATTGTTTCTCTCCCTCCCTCCCTCTTCCTTGCTCCCCCTAAAATCAATAAACATGTTTTTTTTTTAAAAAAAACGAAGCCCGCGGAGGTGAGGTACAGGAAGTCCGGATGGCAGGCTCAGAGAAGGAGCTGAGAACGTCCCTCGGAACTCGGGGGGGTGGAGGCCCAGGCGGCGAGGGCCACGAGGAAGCCAGCGCGGCTCGGAGGAGGCCGGTGGGTCCCACTCCAGGGCCCGGCTCGGCGGCAGCAAAGGCGGCCGAAAGGAGCCTGCAGCCGGGCCGCCGCGGCTCCGTGCGCGGCACGGGGCGGGGGAGTGGGAGCCCGCACCGCCGTTCCCGGAGGACCTGCCCGCGGAGCTTTCGGGGCAGCGGGTTAGGGGCCGCGGCCGGCGGACACTGGTGGCGCGGGGACGCGGGGACGCGAGCCGCCCCTCGGGCCGAGGACACAGCCAGGGCCGGGGAGAGGGACGCGGCCGGGGCCGGAGCGGCCCCCGCGGGCGCATCCTCCGTGGCGCGGACCCGTGGGGGTCCGGGGAGCCGCGCGCCGGCCCCCTGCGCTCCCGGGGGCGCCACGTCACTGAGGGTGTGCCCCGCACTCCGCGGGCGGGGGAGGAGCTGAGGGGGCTGCCTCCCGGGCCGCGTCGCACCTGCCGCCGGGCCGCCGCCTCCCCCCTCCCCACTGCCTGGTCCCTCCGCGCCGCCGCTCACCTGCCTTCCCGGCTCCGGCACCCAGCGAAGGCCTCGGACCCGGCGCCCACAGCCCGCGCTCGGCCGCCGCGGTGGTATCGCCTGTCTCTTTAAATCCGGGTCCTCGAGCCGGCCGCAGCGCGCAGGCGCGAAGGTCCCGGCCCCGCCTGCGCCGCACGGCCCCGCCCAGCGCCCGCCACGTGGGGGATTGTGAGGCTGGCGAGGTCCGCGCCGCGCTCCGTGGGGCCCGGCTCGTCTCCGGTCCGGGCCCTGCAAAGCAGAGGTTGCGGGACGTGGTGGCCCCCGGGGCCGCCGCCCGGCCTGGAGTTCCGAGGACTCCCTGATTTGCTGACCATGTTAGAGACGGTCTAGTCTGTAAAGATACTGGTTGCGAAACTGTATTGTCATGAGCCTGGGGAAGGCAACGAGTACTATGTCCTTCAGCCTACTTTTCTGTATCCCTCTCTCTCGTTTCCACACAGTGCCTAGCGCACAGTAAGTATCCTAAACTAAAAATACTGTGGGATTGAACAGGCACGAGGTAGAGAGAGCAGATATAAAATGCCAAGAAGCGATGCGGAGAGTAATGCCGATTGTGTATTGTTTAAAACGTATTATATCAGCGGTTCTCAACCTTCCTAATGCAGCGACCCTGTAAGACAGCTCCTCATGTGGTGGTGACCCCCAACCATAACATTATTTCCGTTGCTACTTCATAACTGTAATTTTGCTACTGTTATGAACTGTCATGTAAATATCTGATAGGCAGGATGTATTTTCGCTGTTACACATTGAACATAATTAAAGCATAGGGATTAATCACAAAAACCATATGTAATTATATATTGTGAAATATTTGTTTCTAATTATAAGTAAATGAAATTTTGTCTTGAGTCGTGGTGTAGCATGGTAACAGTCTTCATAGGACAACAGTAAACTACATTGCTACACTTTGCTACACCGAGGAGCGGTGTGTTGGTTCCTAAGACCATGGGAAATACTAGGTGTTTTCTGATGGTCTTAGGCGACCCCTGTGAAAGGGTCATTCGACCCCCAAAGGGGTCGCGACCCACAGGTTGAGAACCACTGTATTATGATTTTTTTAAACCTTGGGTCAGCTTTTTGAGAGATTAGGAAGGCTGTTTTTACAGAAAAGTAGCAGGCGCAGAAGAGGTTAAGTAAACGTGTTCAGGTTCCAGAAATGGCAAACGATTGGGCATTGTGAGAGAGGTAAGCCCACAGGAGACCCTGGAGGGAGGGAGGTGCCCTGGGAAAGGAACCAGCCTTTATTATATGGAAGGGAGGGAGAACCTGTAGGGCCTTAGGAAGTAGTAATCCTGCTGAAGCTGGGTGTAGGGGAGAGACTAAGGGAATTAATTAGAAAGTTCTTGGTGCTGGCTTTGGCTGCGCATATCCTAAAATTGGAATAATACATAAGCGTGGCTCCTGCCCAGGGATGACAAGCAAATTCACGAAGCAGTCCACAATTTTAAGGAAAAATGTTTGTTCCTTTTTATTGTATCTAGATGAGATGACGAATGCTAACTAAACCTATTGCCATAATCATTTCACAATTATGTAAGTCAAACCATTATGCTGAAACTTTGAACTTAGCTACATCAATTATACCTCAATAGAATTGGGGGGGGGGTCCTTGTGACAGATGAAGGTGGCCCGAATAAGCTCAGTTGTGGTGGAGAGAAAGGAGCATTTTGTAATAAACATTTAGATTTTAAATGACCTTCTAGAGTCTAGACAAAGTGCTCATTAACCGAAAGATGAAAGAGGATGACTTGAGTGAGCAGGTAGATAATAGCGCCATCAACCGAAATGAGGTGAGAAGGGAGGAGGAGGCATTCAAGGTGAGAGGATGAGTTTTGTTTTGGAGATAGCAAAGTGTGGTTGGTTGAGGCCAACCTCGATCCCATTGTTGGAAGTGAGGTGGTCTCTTACGTGTCCCAGAATGAACAAGGTCTTTGGGATTAGGTCACTGGAGGTTTAAGTCCCAGTTCTGGCAGTTGAGTGATCCTGTACATACTCTTATTGCTGCATTTAAGTGTTGTTTGGAAAATCCCCGACTCTTTTTCCCTAGCTCTGTGCTGTCAAATGCTGTCATTACGAGCACATGTGGCTCTGGAGCTCCTGAACTGTGGCTAGTCTGAATTGAGATGTGCTGTAAGTGTAAAGTACACACCGGTTTCAAAGATGTGTTACCAAACAAAAGAAGACTGCAGACTATCTAATAACATATTTATGTTAACTATATGTTGAAGTGATTATTTGGGATATATTGGGTTAAATAAAAATCTTATTAGAATTAATTTAAACTTTATTTTTTACCCTTTTTTTCAAATGCAGTGACAATGGAGTAAAAACTGGAAAGAATGAAGGAGAGAGCCACGTGGAGCTCTAGAGTAGAGGGGGCAGCAGGTAAAGGCCAGGATGTGTCTCATGTTGGGAGCTAGCAGGGAGATGGGTGTGGCTGGAGCAGCAGGAGTCAAGGTTGAGAAGAGTTGGAGAGGTCGGCAGCGTATCCCAAGATAGATTCTGTAGGGTCTTATAAACTACTGTAAAGATGTTGGCTTGTATCGCAGGTGAACTAGGAAGCTAGTGGATTTTACTGAAGAGAGAAGTAGTAGCATGATATGACAGACTTTTTTTAAAAAAATGTTTTATTGATTTTAGAGAGGGAGAAATATCAATGTGAGACAGAAACATCGACCAGCTGCCTCCTGCACTCACCCTGACTGGGGACGAACCCAATACCTGGGCATGTGCCCCGACTAGGAATCTAACAGCTATGCTTTGGTGCACAGGTTGATGCTCAACCCACTGAACCACACTGGCCAGGACTGAGATTTTATTTTATTTATTTTTTAAACATATTTTATTTTATTTTAATATTTTTTATTGATTTTTTTACAGAGAGGAAGGGAGAGAGAGAGATAGTCAGAAACATCGATGAGAGAGAGACATTGATCAGCCGCCTCCTGCACACCCCACAGTGGAGATGTGCCCGCAAGCAAAGTACATGCCCCCCACCGGAATCGAACCTGGGACCTTTCAGTCTGCAAGCCGACGCTCTATCCACTGAGCCAAACCGGTCTCGGCTAAACTTATTTTATTGATTTTTTACAGAGAGGAAGGGAGAGGGATAGAGAGTTAGAAACATCAATGAGAGAGAAACATTGATCAGCTGCCTCCTGCATGCCCCCTACTGGGTATGTGCCAGCAAACAGGGTACATGCCCTTGACTGGAATCGAACCCGGGACCTTCCAGTCCGAAGGCCGATGCTCTATCCACTGAGCCAAACTGGTTTCCGTAGGACTGAGATTTTAATAGAATTGCTATAATTCTGGCTGCTGTATAGAGAAATTGGGAATGAGTTAGGTGGCTACTGTACAGATGTAGGGGAGAAATAAGGGACACTTGGGTGCTAACAAAGTAGTAAGAAACAATGTCAGGCTCATAGACCCCTAGGGGATCTGTGGATAGGCTTTGGGGTGTCCATGAACTTCCTGAAATTTTATCTGTATATCTGTGTGTAAGTGCATTTTTGAAGGGAGAGTTTTATTGGATGAAGACTCATGATCCAAATCGAGAACAACCTTGATGCCAAATAAGCAGGATGCCTCCTGTCAATTCCTAGTTACTCAAAATCCCAAGGTGGTTAAGTCCTTCCCTCAGACTCAGATCCCAAATCCTCCAGGGCATTGATCCTGTTTGTGAGCCTCTCAGAGCTTCGGCCACCCCTTTTAGGAATGTCGCATGACATGGCTGCCAGTTTAGATTCATCAGAATTGTTAAGAAAAAAAATAATCACTGGAAAATGGTTAGATTCTGTTCATTTTTTATGCTATTATGGAAGCTCGGCAGCCAGAGGCAGGAATACGGAAAAGGCTTCAGACCTTTGGAGAGAAAATGCGGGACACTCGTGAGGCTAGTTTGCTCTCAGTGAGTCCCCTTTTTAATAAGCTCTGGTCTATGAATCATGTAAATCTCAACACCGAGAACTGATTTTATGGTTTGGTTTGGTTAATAGTCACACAATTAAAATACATTGTAAAAAACGGTGGTGGTGTTTGCCAGGATAAATATTTAAAAGGGAACAGCTGTAGAAAGGTGTATAATTCAAATCAGCCCATGCCTTTTTAAAAAAATAACATTTTTATTAATTTTTAGAGCGGGAGAGGAAGAGATTGAAACATCAGTGATGAGAGAGAATCATTGGTCGGCTGCCTCCTGTATGCCCCCCTCTTGTGGATCGAGCCCACAACCTGGGCACATGTCCCAACTGAGTATCGAACCAATAACCTACTGGTGCATAGGTTGACACTCAACCACTGAACCACACTGGCTGGGCAGCCCATGGCTTTTTAAATAAAAGCTATCGAGGCTGCCGAAACCGGTTTGGCTCAGTGGATAGAGCGTCAGCCTATGGACTGAGAGGTCCCAGGTTCAATTCCGGTCAAGGGCATATACCTTGGTTGCGGGCACATCCTTCGTGGGGGGTTTGCAGGAGGCGGCTGGTCGATGTTTCTAACTCTATTCCTCTCCTTCTCTGTGAAAAAAACAATAAAATATATATATATATAAATTAGGCTGGTTCTTAACCAGAGCGGTTTCTTGGTCTCTCCTGTGAATATCTGTGTGCTGCAGCTGCCAGTTGAGGTAGGACAGAACAAAGAGGGGTCAAGTCCAGTATGCCTGTGGGAATAGCTGCCATGGCACAGGGACGGGGGTCACAGTGCAGGGTTGAGGTCACAGAAATGGAGTGAGAGAGGCAAAGTTGCTACCATCTCCCCTGAATTTCTAGGTTGGGTTTTCTGGTGTGAAATCCTGTTGGTTACATTTTTTAGGAAGCAGGTTAATAACTTCCAAAGGGCAAATGTATTTCACAGAGATGTGCCTGTTTGGGAAGCAAACTTCAGTTCTGTCTCCCACTGGGCTCTGGGCTGGCTGCTAGGTGTCACTGGTGACAGTTGGTTTCTGGCTCTGATGCGGCGGGCGGAGGTTGGAGATCAGGTTACACACTCCTTCCTCTCATTTCCTCACACCATTTCCTTTATACCAGAGAGCCCCTACCCTTTCTCTCTCCTTGGGGAACTTCCACCGGAGCCCTCCTTCTGAAGCCTTCCAGCTGTACAGCTCCATGTGCCCTCAGTTCCAGTCTTGGTCCTGGTGATTGTAAAGGAAGAAACTCATTTCCATTTCTATTACATGCAACACTCTCGGAATACTGCTTAACTTCTGACACCAGACATGGGTTTCCTACACCAGGCAATTCTGTGACCCAAGCTGAGTGTCCTGCTGTTTAATTCAAGACACTATCTGCCTGCTGTTAGTGTCAGACTCCATAGGTTAAGGGCTCAGTTTCACAAGCGTATCTATTCCCACCACTTCAGGTGATGATAATCAAGTCCAGGATGTTGCTCCTGATGGACCAGCTATAGGGCAGAGCTTCATGGGTTTGATTAATTAGCTAGAGAAGCTCACAAAACTCAGGAAAACAGTTTATTTACTGGATTACTGGTTTGTTAAAAAAGCTATAATGCCTGGTGGGTGTGGCTCAGTGGTTGAACGTTTACCTATGAACCAGGAGGTCAAGGTGTGATTCCAGGTCAGGGCCCATGCCAGAGGTTGTAGGTTCCATCCCCAGTAGGAGGCGAGCAGGAGGCATTCGATCGATGATTCTCTCATCATTGATGTTTCTCTCTCCCTCTCCCTCTCTGAAATCAATAAAAATATATTTTAAAAAAAAAGCACTTTCATGCATTGAACTCATTTAATCCTCTCAGTCCCAGAAGGTAGAAACTGTTTCTCTCCCTGTTTTGTACTTGAGGAAATGAAGGGTGAAGGAACTTATCCAAAGGCATGTAGTTAAAAAGTGGTGGAGCACAGGGCACGGTGTAGTTGTTGTTTACAGTTGGAATGTCTGGGAAATGAAGTCATTATTCTTGCTCCCATTGGAGACTACTGGGAGTGAGATTTATTGCTGGTGAAACAGGAAGGCAGGGCAAGTCTCTGAACTGCACCCTTAAACTTGGCATCAATCTAATTTTAATTCTTGCTATTTTGGGGGATCCTCTCCCATTTTCCACATTTTATTAAATAGGAGAGAGACTATTGGACTGGGAATCAGGTTACATCTTTGTCCTACTTTGGCAATGAATTTGCTGAGTGACCTTCGAAAAGATGTCTAAAATAGAGGCTGTTAGCTCTGATCAAGTAATTGGATCCATACCCTTTTCCCCTGTGAACTGACCTTTTGACTACATCACAACCAGCATTCCCTTTCGCTTACTATAGACCACATTCCACTTGACCTAAGACCATTACCCCACCCTGGGCCACACCTCACCCTCCCTCCCCACTAGCCCTCCCCACCCTGGACCAGCCCAGAGAATTCTCTGCCCAGAAAAAGCCCGCCCAGAGTCCTTTAAAATCTCTGACTCCCCATCCCAGGGTGCTGGCACCATTTGGGGGCTCAGCCCATCTGGTCTCCAGATGACCTAATAAATTTATAATTCTTTACCACTTTTGGCCTTATGTGTTCCTCCTCCTGCAACCTAAGAGGTGATGATGATTTTACTTTCTCCGGAGGTGTTGAGATTTGAAAATATAAGTCATTTTAAATAATGATGAGGGTAATAGTAGGGACTTTGGAATTGTTGCCTTGAGCAAGTTCCTTCACTCCTGAGCATGTTTCCTCATCTGTAAAATGAAGATATTATATACAAGTTGGTTGTGAGGACCAGAGAGGGTGTATGTCAAGCCCTAGCATACTGCTAGACACGTGTAGGAATCCAGTAAGTGGTAACTATTATTAATAATCTGACAACCGTGGTTGACATTTTCTTATAATCACTCTTGGCAGAGTTAACAAACAAACCATACACACCATACACACACACACAATGAAAACAATAGTCCCCCATCATCAACCACCCAATCAGTATGGTCCTCTGAACTCCCCTATAGGTGACGCTGGCTCCCCAATGGGCTTGTAGCCTGCCAAATGCTGTTAGTAAAGTGGACGTGCAGCCAGATGGAACCTTTTTCCTCCTACAGACCGGCCGTGCTTTCAGTGAAGGATGGCTGAGTGCAGCGACTCGCTCTGAAGTAGCTTTGACTGCCAAGTGACAGGCAAAATGAGCCAAACAAAATGGTGATGGCAGAGAAGGGGACTGAGGACTGAGCAGCTGGAGGCAGTGTGTACTTGCTGACTCTGATCTCACTCTGCCACTGATTCCCTTTATCCCTCCTCTTCTCCACTTAAGAGGCCTCCAGGCCATCAGAACTGCCCACTAGCTCCCGCTGACGTATGGGCATCCCTCTGCTTTTCTGCTGCCATGAGGCATTCTTATTAGCTGCTAGATGCAGAGGTGGCCCATTACAGCCCAGGGCCTGTTGTGTATACTCTCTGCTGCTTTCCTCAGAATAGGTCAGGGCTTCATGTTCCAGGAAAAGATTTCTGAGCCCTTTAAGCTGTTCAATGGACTTTTATTCTGGTTCTGACTTCCAAGAGTCAGGTTGGTCTTTTTACCACTTCTCCACGCAACTTTCTGCTCTGTGGGTGTTATTCATCCCCCAGATATTTATTGAGCTCTATTTATTAGGTGCCTGGCATTATTTTAAGTTGTGAACAAGACATGCGAGCTCCCTGGGCCCTGTGGAGTTTACATTCTGGTGGGGGAGGAACATAATTTATGTACAAATGAATAAGCTAATTTAAGACAGTGTTAATGAATTCATAGGATAATGTGAGTGATGGGGGTGGGAAGATAATGTTTATGTCATCTGAGAAAGTGCCGTTAGGACTGAGAAGTGAATGATAAGACTGTCATGCTAATTGAAAGCCGGTTCCAAGAAGGGAGCCACACGCCCAGGTCCTGAAATGGCATGTTTGAGGTGTAGAAAGTTAACTAGTGAGAATCAAGGGGAAGAGTGTAGCACAGTGGTCGGCAAACTGCGGCTCAAGAGCCGCGGCGGCCGCTCTGTTAACTGATGAGTTTGCCGACCACTGGAGTTGCAGATGAAGTTAGGTACAGAGTGGAGACCCATGGATCACACTCAGCCCACCTTGTGTTTGAGATTTCACTAAAAACAATAACAATCTTGACTTGCAATTGTTCTTGAAAAGTAAGAAAACAAACACAAAACACACCAAAAAACTGACTTGATCATCCAGGCCACTCTTCCGGAATGATAATTAATTTCAACATAGACCAGTTAGGCTCGCCTTTCCCCTCCCACCCCCCTTTAATGGGAATGTGGTCATTAGTTCCTAAGTAGTAGTCATGTGAATTAGTGATTGCTGAGTGCCAAGTAGGCTTACGGACCAGGATTCCTGCCCCCCAAGTGTGGGGGGAGAATATAATGGTTTTAAGTGACTGACTTACCTAAATTTTAAAAAAGATTACTTTATTGATAACAGACTGTGGCTAGGGAGGGGGAAATAGACAACAATTAATGCAAGAGATGTTGGGGTGGCTAGGACCAGTGGAAACAGAAAAAAAGAGTGGACAGATTCTGAACATATTTAGAGGTAGAGCAGCCAGGACTTAACTAATGCAGTAGATTTGGGGACTAAGGGAATGAAGGATGACTCCCAGGAATAAGGTCAAGGCTGGGACTATGAATTGTGAGTCATCAATATATAGGTGATATTTAAACCCATGGGTATGGATGATCATTGAAGGAGGAAAGGTAGATCGAAAATAGGATGTAGTTTTGGGATTTTTCTTTCTCCTTATTCAAATGTAAAGTTTCTAAACTCCTGGTATCATATAGGCTATTAGATCTTAGTGTTAAAAAGAAGTCTAAGGTCATCTTTCTAGCCACCACTCCTACCCATATATTTACTCAAATCCCCCCTACAACATCCAGCCAAGTATCTAGCCCATTGGTGTATCATAAACAGGAAACAGACTATATCCGTTCAGGCTTGCCAGTGTTGTTTTTCTCGATATCTTTTAGGTGAGTCTCTCTCTCGCCTTCTCCAAAAAGGGATACTATTGAGAGTGAAAGGGGACACTATTCATAATTACACTAAGAAAGCTGTCACTTTTCTGGGCAAACCTTGCAAGCAAAAGTAACAGTACTTAGGCCATCTCTGTCTTTAGACAGGCAACTTTAAAAATCTTTAAAAGGTGAGATGCCACTTGACACATGGCAAGATTAAAGATTTGAGTTAAATATCAACAAAACCATCTGCTCTAATTTCTGGCCAGCATTGCTCAGTGGTTAAGTCTTGACCTATGAATCAGGAGGTAGCGCTTCCATTCTGGGTTGGGGGGGCATGCAGGAGGCGGCTAATCACTGATTCTCTTTCATCATTGAACTTTCTTTCTCTCTATCCTCTTCTCTTCCTCCCTCCCAGAAAGCAATACAAATATATTTAATTTTTTTAGACCTCTTTCTGGTTCTGACTTTCAAGAGTCAGGTTGGTCTTTGTACCACTTTTTTTTTTTTTTACCACTCTTTTACATGTCATTTGATTCTCACCACACCCTGTGAGGTATCATTTTACAATGAAGCAAACTTAAGGTTCAGAGAGGTGACTCCCCCAAGATCACTAGCCATTAAAAGCTAGAATGGGAACCTGAACTTGAGTCTTATTTTCTCTTGCCAATTTTCTTGTTCTTCCTGTTACTCCATACTAATCTAAAAATTGTTACTATTAAAGGTTTTAGTCTAAATTATATACTTTTTCATGCAATTTTAATTCCACAGCCTCTTATTTTGTTCCCTGGCATGTAAAAAGTAGTCATTACATCCATCATTAAATGGAAGCATTTTGTAGATTGTAAGGCACTGGGCAAATGCACATTTGAAGGCTAGTTAGGAAATCAGCATTTTTCTTCTCCAAGTAGGTGAACTGAATTAAACTGGTAAGTGGGTGAGAGGATTACCTTTGTAGCATTTATAATAATTCTAATATATTGTTGGCTAAATTATGGGGTTCTCTAAAAAGAGAACAAGGGACTGGAAGAAATCTTGGGACTAATTCTCACAATTTGGGAACGTTGGTGGTATTCAGTCTAATGCCAAAACCTGTATGACCCAGTTCAAAGAAGTATAAAGGAGCTCTCCAATGTGTGTAGCTGTTTATATAACAAGGATTCACTTGATTTTGGTCAGGGCCCCATCACTCATGCACTTGGGAGCAGATTGAGAGCTTTTTTGGACTTCCTAAAAACTCAATGGGGTTTGTGTGTGTGGTAACATACCTGGCGGTGCTTAAGCTCTTCTTTAACTGTGTCATAATTGAGAACAATCTCAGGAATACTCAATTGTTACCCTAGCTAGTTTGGCTCAGTGGATAGAACGTCAGTCTGCAGACTAAAGGGTCCTGGGTTCGATTCCAGTCCAGGGCACATGCCTGTAATTGTGAATTTGATCCCTAGTAGGGGGCGTGCAGGAGGCAGCTGATCAATGATTCTTATCATTGATGTTTCTCTCCCTCTCTGGGGGGGGGGAATATATATATATATAAAAATTGTTAAAAAATAAAAGAATATTCAATTGTTAACTTAGAGAAATTTCCAACTCTTTCCAGCATGGCAGTTGAGGGCCTCCACAATGGTTCATAATCTACCTTTTCAGTAACTCCCATTTTCAGGAATGAACACTACTGTAAATTCTGCCCACTAACTCTGAGCATATTTAATTTTCCCACCTATATACCTGTTTTTGTTTTGTTTGTTAACCCTCACCCGAGGATATCTTTCTGTTGATTTTCAGAGAGTAGAAGGTAGGGGGAAGAGAAAGAGAAACATTGATGTGAGAGACAATTGATTGGTTGCCTTCTGCATGTGTACTGACTGGGGCCAGGGATCAAACCTGCATGCCCTTGACTGGGAATTGAACTGAAACCCTTGTGTGCATGGGCCAATGCTCTAACCACTGAGCAACCAACCAGTGCTCCACTTGTATACCTTTCTCTTTAAATCTCCAATCCTTTATGGTAGCCATTAGTTACAAAGGGCTAGTGTGTACTTGAAATGTGGCCAGTCTAAACTGAGATGCGTTAGACACATCCAAATTTCATAAATGTAGAACCCCCAAATTGTAAAATACTTCACTAGCATTTAAATATTGATTTCATGTTGAAACATCAGTATTTTCGACATACTTGGATTAAATTTATTAAAAATGAATTTTGTAATTACCTGAAAAGTTAAAAAAATATGTGGCTTGCATTATATTTTTAAATGGACAGTGCTCTAGATCAATAGCCTCATCTCTTTAGCCAGCACAGAACTGGACCAACCATTCAAGTCCATCTTTGTACCTACTCATCTTCTGAAATAATGAACGATGAATGATAGAAAACTGGTTTCTTTCATATAGTGGAGGCAGGCATGCCCATTCTATGTTATCAAACTGAAGTTGCTATCACCAATCAGCTGACAGCTCAAGAAAGCAGACTTTCTACCAAAAGCAATAAAATAATATTCTCAATAAGTGTTAGATAACTTCTTTTAGGCATATACACCTATAAACTCCCCCAAATCTTTCAATTGTATCTTGATCTCTCCTTTTCCTCCCCATTTCTGGTCACTGAAATGTTAGCTCTTCCTGTGAAATTCTTTCAAATCTATTCCTTTTCTCTCAATCCATACTTAAAGTCTACTATAATTTAAAAATCTAGTTTTGAAGTAGTGTACCAGCTTCCTTTCCCCCTATTTATGCTGATTCCATTCTACACAGAATATATATTCCCTATTATATAAGATATTATAGTGTAGATGCTGCAACTAGAGTCATCTTCTGTAAGTTTTTAGCAGATAAAATTTTTTGCTCAAAAACTTCACTTTCCCCACATTGCCTACAGGAAGAATTCTTTCATCTAGCATTTAAAGCTTTTTCAAACCTTATCTCTGTTCCTCTCCTCCATAATACCTGGGCTTTAGGGAAACTAGACTGAGTTTATGTAAAGCACTTAGAATCCTGCCTCACCTATATTGTAAGAACTATATAAACCTTGGTTATTATTACTACTCATTTTTGATGGGGTTCAAGTCCAGTCAAGGGTACATGCCTGGGTTGCAGGCTCGATCATCAGTGGGGGGTGTGCAGGAGTCAGTCAATGATTTTCAACATTGATGTTTCTCTCTCTCCCTTCTCTCTGAAATAAAAACATTTTAAAAACAGCTTCTTAGGTGATTTTCATGTGCACCTACATCCAAGAATCATTGGTTTACTTGAAAGAAACTTTGGGTTAAGGAGGCTGGTCATGTTTGGCATATATTTTTCACCATGTTCTCCTACAGCATGTTTGAAACAGAAACAGAATACAGAGAATTGATTAGCTGTGAATGACATGAATAGGAGTAGTGTTCTTAAAAACAACGCAAAGCTCTCCCACCCTCTTGAGTTTGAACTAGGGGGGGGGGGTGTCCCAATACACTTGGTATTCATCAAAAAGCTTGTCTGTTTAGGTCCTACTTCTATGAACTTGTAAATTTCAAAACAGAATTAAGTAAATATATATTTAACTATGTACAATATTTACAGCTTACAGATTTTCCAACCCCAAATTATACATTTAAATCCGCAAATATGTGAAAAAGTTGGCATTTTAACATACAACACTGAAAAACTTTCCAAACTTTACCTCCAAAATATTTTACACCCATTTTCCAAAGTGCTACTTTCCCAGGCTCATATTGTACTGCAACCACCTCGTCAGGTTATCAAACCCCCAGGACGGAGTAACCGGTGTATGGAGAGACAGCACTTTTTATAGGCATTAGACATACTGGGGTCTTGAAATCCTACAACAACGCCCCTTTCACCCTCCAGTCCTGAGACAACAAATCCTGCAGTTCTCCCTCATCGTCGCTGTCCACGTTCTCCTCCTCCTTTTTCTGCAGTTCTTTTATGGTCAGGACCTCTTTCAGCTTATGTTTTATTTCGTCCTGGCGGTTCCGCAGTTTTTCCACCCGACGGTAACACTCTATCTGCTCATCGATCTCCCCAATCTGCCGGTCCAACCGTCCCTCCTCATCCTCTTCGGCAACGATGGCCTCGGAAATGGTGTTGACCTGTCTCATGGCTTTCTGAAATTCGTCCCACTCTTTGTCCATCTGGTCCTTTGGGGCGTCCACCTTTCGCACCCTCGCGTCTATCTCGGGGTCGTCAAAGAAGCCTTCCGGTAACGCCTCCGCCGTGTTTTCTCTCCTCTCCACGGTTTTCTCGTGTATTTCCGCTTTCTCAATGGACCCCGAGTGAGGAATTAGAGGGGCCTTGGGAGGATTCGTAGTCGAGAAGTCTCTCGGGAGCCCGCTACTTGTGGCCTCCAGCGAGGAGGAAAGGGAGTGCTCCTTGCCCGGTGCGTCGGGGGGCTGCGTGCTGGCGTCCCCCTCGGGTCTCTCTCCGTCCTTCTCCTCCTCCCCCTCCTGCTCCCCCTCCTCCTCCTCCTCCTCTTCATCATAATCAGGGAGTAAGCCGAGTGCCGAAGCCTTACCGGGGGTCGCTCTAGTGGACTCCTTTCCCGCTCTGTCCGCGCTGGTCGGCAAAGCGGCCGTGGAGGGCTGTCCCGGAGGCACCTGCGAGGCCTTGGGCCTTTTGGCCTCGTGGCTGTCCGAGTCGGGCGCCTTCCTCTTGGCGGACGGGGGCGCGGCGCCGGCGGACGGGCCCTGGGCGGCCTCCTTGGCGCCTTTCAGCTCGGCCACTTTCTCCCGGTGCTGCTTCCCCAGGACGTGCGTCTGCCACAGGAGCTCGCTCTTCACCGGCGCGTTGCACAGCACGCAACTCAGCTGCCCCAGGCGGTTGTACTTGGCGAACGGGGACTCTATGCGTTTCCTGTTGGTGCTCAGGCGCTGCTTCTCCTTCATCAGCCGCCGCAGCTCATCCTGGCTCACCACCCGCTTCGCGGCCGCAGGGCGAGCCGAGGCGGAGGACGCCATCTTCGCGACCCGACCCCAGGCGCGCCTGGCTTCCGGCCCGGCGGCGCGCGATGACGTCACTTCCCGCCGGCGCGCGATGACGTCACGTCCCGCCGGCGCGAGGCTTGGCCGAAGCTCCGGGGCGCAGACGCAGGCGCTGGGTTTTGCCTCCGGACCGCGGCTCTCGGCTGCCCGGCCGCTCGGCTGGTCCCGCCATGGCGGCCATCAAGACGTTAAACGCCAAGGCCGAGGTGGCGCGGGCCCAGGCGGCCTTGGCGGTCAATATATGCGCTGCCCGCGGGCTGCAGGATGTGCTGAGGACCAACTTGGGTCCTAAGGGCACCATGAAAATGTGAGGCGGCGGTTGGGCGCGGCGGTTAGGGCGCCGGGGTCTGTGGGTGTCGTCGGGGCGCGCTGTCGGCCCACGTCCCGCTAAGAGGTTGGCGCCGTGTGGACGCGCCTCGTGGGCCTGGCTTCCCTCGTTCTCCTCCCTGCCCGGAGGTCATCGCTGGCCCCGGGGGGGAGGAGAAAAAAGGCCCCACGAGTGAGGCTGTGATGCCCTCGCCCGCCCCTGCCCGCCCCTCCACCTTTCCTGAAGGCTCATAGGCCGTTTGCAAGTTCAGTTTTCCCTAGGAAGTGTAAGCCATCTGACTTCCCTTACGACTGGAAGCCTGGGTGCCCTTGGCTTGGGGGCGCGTGGCAGGTGTGGTGGGAAGGGTTAGGAGCCTGAGGGCTGAGAAGGGAATGAGTTCCCCTTCTGTGAGGCCGCTGGCAGGTTCCTTGGATGCTCTGGGCCTAGGGCTCTTCATCTCTCTTAATCCATTAAGCATCTACAGTGGCACCTCGAGATACGAGTGCCCTAACATACGAGGTTTTTGAGATAGGAGCCGTCGAGCGAGCGATTTTTGCTTTGAAATACGAGCAACATTTGAGATAGGAGTCATCGGCTGCACACGACCCACCAGTTTACCGTGACTCGAGCGCCTCATAGTTTCCCACGCCTCAAGGTGACGGAACGAATTGAACTCGTATCTCGAGGTGCCACTGTAGTTTATTTAGCACCGTTATTTAGGACAGCGAAGGAAAGAGACTAGGGAAAGGCAAAAAGATGTAAGGAGAGATACAGCCTCAGGAATGAGCAAATTAAATGTGCAGTAAAAGGTGTAGGAGGAGAGAGATACAACCTCAGGAATGAGCAAAATAAATTAACAGCTGAGACCGGCTTGGCTCAGTGGATAGAGCGTCGGCCTGCGGACTGAAAGGTCCCGGGTTCGATTCCGGTCAGGGGCATGTACCTTTGCTTGCGGGCACATCCCCAGGAAGGGGGCGTGCAGGAGGCGGCTGATCGATGTCTCTCATTGATGTTTCTGACTTTTTATCCCTCTCCCTTCCTCTCTGTAAAAAAATCAATAAAATATATTAAAAAAAATAACAGTAAAAGAGGGTGCTTATCATGTACTAAGTGGGATGCTGAGTACACAGAGATGACCAAGATAAAGTTTTAGTTTTTAAGGGGGTTTATTAGACACAAATGTGATGTAGATTCTGTATAACATTATATATACATTTTAAAATACGTGCCAGGCATTGTATTTTTTAATCATATAATAGGTGATAATAGCGAGAAAAGGGACTGATTATTGATGGAATAATGGGGAAGGAAAAGACTCAGATAACAGATTATTTTTTGTCAGAGCCTTGAAAGATGAGTTAGAATTCACCAGCTGGAGAAGGGAGCAAAGGTCTTTTAAGTGGAGCAACTTCAGGAATAAGAAAATCAGTTGGCATAAATCCAAGAGAAACAAAAACAAACATGATGTATTCGGGGAACCATAAGATTTGCCCACAAGATTTCATTTTGTAGATGAAACATTTTAAATAGATACAACCAGATTGGAAAGGGTCAGCTATGTCATTGCTGAATAGTATGGATTTTACCTTGAAAATGATGGAGAACATGAACATCATTGAAGGATTTAAAAACATATATATTTCTATTGATTTCAGAGAAGAAGGAAGAGGGAAAGAGAAAGAAACATCAATGATGAGAGAGAATCATTGATTGGCTGCCTCCTGCATACCCCACACTGGGGATAGAGCCCGCAACTTGGGCATGTGTCCTGACTGGGAATCGAACCATGACCTGCTGGTTCATAGGTCCACGCTAAGCCACTGAGCCACACCAGCTGGGCGGAAGGATTTTTGAGCAGTAAACTGAGTCATCCTGCCTTATAGGAAGATAAATGGAGGGTAGATTCAAATTCAGATATATGTGGATACCAAATAGTCCACACGGCTGATGATGATGACTGGAAATGGAGAGGAGGGGGGTACTTTCAAGAGACTTCTAGGTTGTAGAATGACAACTTGATGCTGTAATAAATGTGAGGGATGAGGGAAAAAACTAAACTGAATGAATGAATGATAACATTTCACCAAAATAAACCTGCAGGAAATTCACAAATGTGTGCCTGGTAGACTTCCAAGTACTCTTCTGGACCAAACCACTGTCATAACTCACCAAATGCACTTAATCCTTAAACTTGTAAATTGTCCATTTGGAGTGAAATCGCCATAGCAGTCCATCTGGGGAAAAGTGATTCTGCGGTCTGCAAATGGAGTACTTACTGTGGTATCTCTCCGGATGATGGAAGTTTTCCAAGCCCCGCTCCCTGTATTAATGATCGTGGAGTGGCAAGCGCTATGTCTTGCTTGACTCTTGCCATCCGAAGTTAATAACATCACTGTTTTCTGAACAGGCTTGTTTCTGGTGCAGGTGATATCAAACTCACCAAAGATGGCAATGTGCTGCTTCATGAGATGGTGAGCAGATGCTGCTGACTTTAATAAATCTTAATAAGCCTTCACTGAGAGCATAATACAATTTGTATATCTTTAAACCAAGGCTGTCAGCTAAATATTGCAGTCATGAGATATACTTGTTGGATTAAACCTCAATAAAAAAATGTTTTTTGGCTGTTTTCACATCTTAGTAGAGTCTAAGTAATAGCTTAGGAATGCTTCCAAATTAGTTGAATCTTTTAAGGGCACCACATTATGTTCTTTATAATTATGGAAAAGTAAAAAGTTCTTTGCAATTTTAGTAAATATATTCATCTTCAGAATTGAAGGATTTAATCTAGTTTTGGAAATGCCATTGCATTCTGAAGCAAAGACTCTTATAAAATGTTCAAATCTCATTAGTTCTCAACTTGCAACTCGGTCTTGACATTTATTAATAATTGATAATACAAAACTTGTGAACTTGTAGAATGATGCTTATTTCATGTCTTTAAAAAATATTGTTTAAAGTATTACAGATTTCTCCTTTTCTTCCCCCATTGATCACTCCTCCCCCTTCCTACATCCTGTCCCTAAGCCTTCACCCTTATTTCATTTCTTAGTTTTACCATTGAGTCTTAGGTTATCTTGTTTTTGGTAGACTATTTATTTCTTTATTCTCTCTCTCTTTAAATCTGTTGCTTACTTTTTCCAGCAAATTCAACACCCAACAGCTTCCTTGATAGCGAAAGTAGCAACAGCCCAGGATGACATTATTGGTGATGGTACTACTTCAAATGTTCTAATTATTGGGGAGTTACTAAAACAAGCTGATCGTTACATTTCTGAGGTACTATAATTTCATAGAATTCATAATCATGTGGTACTTTATTTTGAATGGAAACGGGTTTTTTACACTAGCAAACTGGTTTAATTTTATTTAATTTTTAATATTGATTTCAGAGAGAGATGGAAACATGAATGAGAATCATTGTTGGCTGCCTCCTGCACGCCCCCTAGTGGAGATCGAGCCCACAACCAGGGCATGTGCCTTGACTAGAATCAGACCATGAGCTCCTGATTCATGGGTTGATGCTCAACCAGTAAGTCACAATAGCCGGGCAAATTTTAATATATTTTATTGATTTTTTACAGAGAGAAGGGAGAGGGACAGAGAGCTAGAAACATAGATGAAAGAGAGACATCGATTGGCCACCTCCTGCACACTCCCCACTGGGGATGTGCCCGCAACCAGGATACATGCCCTTGACTGGAATCGAACTTGGGACCTTTCAGTCCACAGGCTGACGCTTTATCCACTGAGCCAAACCGGTTTCAGCAGCTGGGCAAATTTTAGATGGCAAAAAATGTTTCTGAAGATATTTTTGGACAATTATAAGTGAAAAGAATAATGAACTTTCCCCCCCAAAAACAATGCCTTTTGTTGGAATTATATACCTCTTTCTAAAATGGAAAATTTAAGAGATTTAAAAAGGTACCCCTGACTAATGCCTAAGAAAAAAATACATCACTGAAAAAGTTGAAACCAAATTGAGGTTTAAAAAAATAACTGGAGAAAACTTATTTTTAAAATGAAATTTATTGAAGTGACATTGGTTAATACATTATGTGTCAAGTATACAGTTTTATAATACATCTGTGTATTGCATTGTATACTCACCACCCAAAGTCTAGTCTCCTTTGGTGACCATGGATTTGGCACCCCTTTACTCTCTTCATCCTCTCCCCACCCTTTCTCCTCTGGTAGCCACCATACTGTTGTCTGTGTTTATGAATTTGTTTGTTTTGTTTGTTGATTTCTGTTTTATATCACACATATGAGTGAAATCAGATGGTTCTTGTCCTTTTCTGTCTGACTTAATTTTGTTTAGCGTGATACTCTCAAGCTCCATCCATGTTGTTGCAAATGGCAGTATTTTATCCTTTCTTATGGCTAAGTAGTATTCCATTTTATATATATGCATCACATCTTATTTATTTATTTATTTAAACATTTTTATACCACATCTTCTCTATTAAAGGACACTTAGGCTAACTTCATGCCTTGGCTACTGTGAATAATGTTGCAGTGAACTTTAGGGGTACATATATCTTTATGAATAAATGTTTTAAAAATATTTTGGTATATACCAGAAGAGGGATTGCTGGGTCCTATGGTAGATCTTCATCTTGCTTTCCATAGTGGCCATAGCAGTTTGTATTCCCACCAGCAATGAATGTGAGGTCCTAGACAGGAAAGATGTTTTGAAAATGGTTATTAACAGTTTCTGGAGTCAGGCCTACTAAGGCAAATTACAATATTTCTTTAAGCCTCAATTTCCTCATCTGTGAAACAGGAATAATGTCAACTCCCACTTCATAGTGTACAGAGGACTAAATTAAATAATATTTGTAAAGCTCTTTAGAATAGTGTCTGGCTCAAATGCTCAATAAATGGCAACTTTTAGAAGTTGTTATAGGACTGACTTAAAGGAATGGAAGAAGGGGAGAAATTAGACCCAGTTCCAGCTTCAGTAAGTTTGTGTATTACTTAAAAAAAAACAAAAACGTTTAAAAAATACTTTGATACAATGTCAACTCTGTAGAAAAGTTGCAAGAATATTTCAAAGAATGACACTTGTATTTCTCAGATAAAAAATAAATGTATATATGTGTGTTTATATATGTAATAAGGTACATATATTTTTTGAATGGTATAAGAATAAGTTGCCGATAAGACCATGTAAGTATTTCTTAAAACAAGGGAATTCTCTTATATAATCCAGTATAGTGATCAAAACCAGGAAATGAATATTAACACTGACACATAGATACAAATTTCGTTGAAATTTCATCACTTATCCCAATAATGTCCTTTACAGCAGAAGAAAATCTAGGTTCATGCATTACATTCCGTTGCCGTGTCACTTTAGTCTCCTTTAAGCTGGAAGAGCTCCCGAGCTGTCATTTGTCTTTCATGATAGTATTACTTTTAGGGTACAGGCCATTTATTTTGTAGAAAGTCCCTCAATTTGGATTTGACTGTTTCCTCAGGTTAGACTCAGGTTATAAACTTTGGGCAGGAATGCTATAGAAGTGCTATAGTGTTCTTAATGCGTCATATCATGAGGCACTGTGATGGTAACTGGGAACATTTAATGAGGGTGGTGTCTGTCTGCTACTTCTCTCTAAGCCAGTGCTGATTCTTCTCTGCATTAAAAGGACTTCTTTTGTGCCCATTCAGAAAGACCGTATGATATCATTGTGTCATAATTTTCAGAAATAAAAAGGACTTTTGTAGTTTTTTTGTACTGGACTTAGAATTTTTCTGTGAAGCACTGAAAAATTACTTTTATAAATTATGTACGTACACTTATATTTAGTGGCATTGATGTACTATTACTTTTTGCAGACATACCTATAAATAGGAAAGGATGGTTACTTTAACTTTGGATGAGTTACTTTATAATTTATTGTTTCATGTTGTTTTAATAGGGCCTGCACCCGAGAATAATAGCTGAAGGATTTGAAGATGCAAAGAGAAAAGCACTTGAAGTTTTGGACGAAATTAAAATTAAAAAAGAGATGAAAAGAGACATCCTCTTAGAAGTGGCTAGAACATCTCTACAAACTAAAGTTCATGCTGAACTGGCTGATGTATTAATAGAGGTATGTGATTAATTTTTTACATTCAGAAAGAGTACAGCCTGGCACATGGTGATATCTTTCTTTTTCTTATAAGATATTCAACTATTGCATGTGTTTTTTTTAATGTAAAATAAATTATGGAAGACAAACATTACAGACTTGCTTATTAGATTTGATTGGTCAGAACAGCATGTATAATTTTTTTCAACAGTATCACATTAAGCCTTCTTTTAAGTTAATTTGAAAGTTGGGAGGTCCTTGGCTGCCTATGGCTCACCCCCTGTGGAAGCCATTGGGGTGAGGTACTGGTCTCATACCTAGAGGTCCATATTAACTACGTGAGGTTATACTGGAGAGGTTGTTTTGGCAGTGTGCTTTGTAGTTAAGGTTGCAACTTTAATGAAGCAGGATTGATTTGCTAATACTTCTGGGAACTGCATAATTTGATAACTTCTAAAAGTGGAATGTGTGTAACATGATCAAGATTAGGTGTTTTGGGATGTCTTTTATCAAGGGATTATAGTTTGGTGATATCATTGCTCCTTAGCTTTGCAGTTTCTGAAATTTGAATATATTATGTATGAGGGATGATGATTTCATAACCAAATTCACAAGAGATTGACATATAAGTCAGAATGCTGTCATACTAATTTACTTTAAGGAATATAAGTCCCAAATGGACTGGAACAGTTGAGTTATTTCTGGTCAATTCTCCTTACCAACAGGAAAACCTATTTGGACTATCGGACTAAAATCAGACAATTTCTTACTGAGCAGAGTCTAAATAAAGACTCTGCTGTATTATCTGCTGTTGGAATACATATAGCAAGTAGCTCAGAATCTTCATGCTCTCTGGTTAGGGCTCCCATTTTCTTCTGGAGTTACAGAAGCACTGATACTCTCACTATCCAATATTAGTTTGTCATAGCCTATTAGGCTCCAAAACCAAATGTTATGCCTCATCAAGTAATCTTTTCTAGGAAATTGTGTGTTTGTGTGTGTGTTTTTTTTACTTTATTTACACTTTAGGATGGTTATACTGGAGCACTCTATTTCTGTGATCATTTTTATATTACTTTCTGAGCTAAACAATGGGGTGTGTTGGGCTATGTTTCTCAAATTGCATATCCCTGGTGATATTTGACAGAAAAAAATGAAACACATCTTTCTGAAATGTCAATTTTACTTTATTATTTTTGGGGAAAAGTATTATTTCACATTAAAACAAACATGTATGTATAATGTCATGACATGGAAAGTTTTCATGATAAAACACAAGACTTAAAAATTTCCTATTGATAATAGGTAGCAAATTTGAGCTCTACCCTTATGTTAGATTCCCTTCTTTTTTTTTTAGGTGTCCTTTGGTGGAAAAGTTTGAGAAGTGTTGGTATAGTAGAAGGAGCAGTGGCTTGGCAGTTCCAGAGACCTGAATTCTAGTCCTGGCCTGGCTATTACCATTTAGACCTTGTTTTAGATCTTTAAGATCATAACTTACTTTTTTTTTTAAAATATGTTTTTATTGATGTTAGAAAGAGAGGAAGGGAGAGGGATAGAGAGAAAGAAACAATGATGAGAGAGAGACATCGAGATTGGCTGCCTCCTCTGCATTCTATATTGGGGACGAGGCTGTAATTGGGGTATGTGCCTTGACCAGGAACCTGAATCTCTTGTTTCTTGGGTTGATGCTCAACCACTGAGCCATGCCAGCCGGGCAAGAGCATAACTTCTTGAAGTCTTGTCTTAGTTTCCTTATCTGTAAAATAAATGGTTTGGACTTGATGATCTTTGAAATCTCTTTAGGCTGTAATTATTAGGGTCCGTGACAAAGTGGCACTTTTTGGCCTTGCCCTGTGTTTTGGAGCCTGAAGCTCTTCGCTTGCTTAATCTGGTGACAGATTACCTGGGCCAGTGGTGTTCTTTAGCAGTCCAAACAATTGACTGTTCTCTTTCACTTCTCTTTCAGGCTGTGGTGGATTCTGTGTTGATGATTACAAGACCGGGTTATCCTATTGATCTCTTCATGGTAGAAATCATGGAGATGAAGCACAAATCAGAAACAGATACAAAGTAAATTACATAAACTTTGGCAATACATAGATTCTAGAATATGTGGTTATCTTCAGATATTCTTTCATTAATTTCATTGGTTATTCATTCAACATATGTTAATTGGAAACTTACCAGAGTCAATTTCTTTCTTCAAGAAGCTTACAGTTCTAGTTGGAGATAGTAAACTAATAAGTGATAATAAGTGCTCTGAAGAGGCTAGAGTAACAGTGTGTGTGAAAATAAGTGTGATTTTAGAGCAACATGAAATTAAACTAAAGAACTAAGGAGGTCTCTAAATATCTAGAAGAAGAGTGTTCTAGGCAGAGGGAATAATGGTTGAAAAGGCCTTGAGGCAAAAATGTGCTTGTGTATTCCTTTGTGCTTACAGCAGAATCAGAGGAAAACGTTATAGGAGATGATAAGAGGGGCCACGCAATTAACATTGCCCGAATATGTATATACTCACAGTATATAGCATCTTGTTGATTTGGGACTTAACTAATTTTAAGTGTTCTGTCATGGAACATTCTAAACATATATAAAAGTAGAATAGAATAGTGACATATCTCACTCATCTTTATCTATTTTCAGATTTATGGCTAAAAAAAACCCTTATAGACTCTTGTTCTCTTTCTTCTGCCCTAAACTTGGATTATTCTAAAGCCAGCCTAGATATCATAATTCATCAGTAAATACTTTATTTTTAAAATATGTATATGTATATTTACTTATTTATAGAATTAATCAACAACTATTTATAGAAGTTCTACTTTGTTATTTATTAAATTTGCCCATGTCACTATTTATGGTTTAATATTCCTTATATAAATTCTGAAACTTACATTTTATTTCTTTACACATACAGGGGTGGACAAAAGTAGGTTTACAGTTGTAAAACAAGTAAATAATACAATATTAATAAATAATAGTGCAAGAATAAACTGTTTGCATACTACAACTTTAAACCTACTTTGCCCCATACTGTATAGTCTATGTCTGATAATTACAGTGTTTAAAGTCTGACTTGTCTATTTATGGTGTTTATTGTATTTGGTATTTCTCACACATCATACTTTATTTCTATATGTGCTATTCATTATGTTTAAAAAAAGTATTTGTAGAAATAATTTGCAACCTAGGATTTCTGCAGAGAATTTGAATTTGCTTCTGTATAGAGCCCAGATACTAAATTACATCTGAGGCTTTTGGGAAATATCCACTTGTTGTGAATTCTAACTACAAGTTCATGTAAGGGCTACTTGCTTCTAGTTCATCCTTCTAGTTTATACGCTGAGTATATAGCCTATTGGGTTTCCACATAATGTGAAGAGGGCCTTCTATTAGACCCTGCACCTTGGATGAACTCTGAACTTTTAATTTTGTCTCCTCTCATTGTGAGGTCATTGAAACAAAGTTCAGATTTGCCTGAATTGTCAAATGACTTTGCTGTAGGAGATCCCACAGTTCTCTACTTACCTCTTAGAGTTCTGGTTTTCTTTTTAGTTTTGAAAAGAATATAGCTTTCTAGCATTTTAAAGGTTTTTAAAAAATATATATTTTATTGATTTTTTTACAGAGTGTAAGGGAAGGGAATAGAGAGCTAGAACAATGAGAGAGAAATATTGATCAGCTGCCTCCTGCACACCCCCTACTGGGTATGTGCCTGCAACCAAGGTGCATACCCTTGACGGGAATCGAACTTGGCACCCTTGAGTCTGCAGGCCGATGCTCTATCCACTTGAGCCAAACCAGTTAGGGCAGATTTTGTTTTGTTTTTAACCCAACATCGATTTTGGTATTAGTGTTGATCCAAATTAGCTTACTATTGTTGAGGGCAACAAGTTTTTTATTTATATCTCAGAGGGATCTCTGTGGTTGTGATGTGGAGAATACATTGTAGAGTAGCAGCAGGGAGGTGCAAAGGCAGAAGTAGGAGACCAGTTGGGAATCTGTTGTGATAATAGGTGAGAAGTGAAAATGGTTTAGATCAGGGCATATTTAAAAGGAGCAAGAGGATGTCTCGGTGATTTGACATAGAATGTGGCAGGAACAGAGGAGACAGGATGTTTCTTGGGTTTTTGCATGAACAGCTGGAAAAATGGAGGTGTCATGAAGAAGACTGGGAGGAGCGGGTTTGGGAAAATAAATCAGAAATTCAGTTTGGGGAATGTTATTTTTAGATGCCTATTAGTGGTTGAGTAGAGAGTTGGAGAGATGTTCCGGAGTGCACATAGTGGTCTGGATTGGAAATACATATTTGGAAGTCATCAGTGTATGGATGACTTACAGCTATAAGAGTTGATGAGATCATCTGGGAAGTAAATGTAGATAAAGAAAAGCAGACATTTAGGGATTGGGAACTTTGGCACACTCCAATGTTTAGAATTGAGACAATAAGAAGCATTCAGCAAAGGGAACTGAGGAGAGTGGTCAGTGGGATAGGAGGAAAACCAACAAAGGGTAGTGTCCCAGAAACTAAGAGAAAAAAGTATTTCAAGAAGGAGAGAATAATCAGCTATGTCATATGCTGCTGAATTTTGAGCAAATTGTTGTGAACTGAGAATTGACTATTAGATTTGGGAAAAATTAGTTTTTTGGTAACTTTAAAATTGAAAGCTCATTCAGTAAAGGGGTGGTCATGAAAGATGACTGAAGGTGGGCTCAAGAGAGAGAATAGTTTGAGAAGAAGTGAGGATGCAAATGTAGACAACTCAGAGTTTATCTATAAAAAGGAGCAGAGAAATGGGGCAGTAGCTAGAAGAGAACGTGGGAATGGACTTCAACCCAACCATTTCTTTAAAAAAAAAAAATATATATATATATATTTTATTGATTTCAGAGAGGAAGGAGGAGGGAGAGAAACATCAGTGCTGAGAGAGAATCATTGATCGGCTGCCTCCTGCACGCCCCCTACTATGGACCGAGTCTACAACCTGCAACCTGGGCATGTGCCCTGACCAGAAATCAAACTGTGACCTCCTGGTCCATAGGTCGATGCTCAACTACTAAGACATGCAAGCTGGGCCCAAAGAATCCTTTGTTTTAAAGATGGGGATTTTTACGACAAATTTGTATCCTGATGAGAATGCTTCTTTAGGCAGAAAGACTTAGTGTAGGGGAGTAAGGGACAATGCAGGAGCAGGGAGGGGAAATGGAATACAGTACACAAGCGGAGGAGTTAACTTCAGAGAAGAGCATGGACAGATCATTATAGGAGGTTCAGGTTCAGGTGCTGGTGAATTGGTAAGAGGTAGTGATGGGACTGTATTTTTTCTTGAAGAAGCAAGGACATTTGATCAGCTGTGTCATATGTTTGTGCCACATAATTTAGAGGATAATTCTGGATTGATTTCATTGTGACTTAACAGTCACAGTGTGTAAAGTAGATTATCTTCTCCAATTTTACTAATTTGCTGAGAATGAGGGGGAACAGTAAAGATGTTTGAAGAGTGAAGAATATTGAACGTGTAGTTTGTTTCTTGTTAATTAAAATATCTTCATGTTAAGTTAGGAGTAATCTAGTTAGATTAAAATGAAAAATGTCCTTATATTAAAAAAATTATATCTTTAATGTAGAACAAATATTGGTTATAAAAGATTCATATATAGAAATGCCATTCCCTAATTGGGCATAAATGAATTTTGAAGAGTTATATATTTATTCTTTTAAAAAAAATATATTTTATCGATTTTTTTGCAAAGAGGAAAGGAGAGGAATAGAGAGTTAGAAACATCGATGAGAGAGAGACATCGATCAGCCGCCTCCTGCACACCCCCTACTGGGGATGTGCCCGCAACCAAGGTACATGCCCTTGACCAGAATCAAACCTGGGACCTTTCAGTCCGCAGGCCGATGCTCTATCCACTGAGCTAAACCAGTTTCCGCTGTATTTATTTGGAAAACAGGAAAAAAGACCCCTCAACATGATCTGTATTCCTAACCACTCAAGCATAACTCTACTCTTTAATTTCCTCATATTTTTTCTTTTCAATGCCAAAGTGCTTATTTTTTTTAAGAACAGTTATAATCATGTTTTTTTATGCAATTTGTCATTCTGTGCTTATCAGCCATCCCTGTAAATATTTTTCCATGTTATTACATAGTTTTCATGACTGAAATATTTGGGCCATTATTTGCTGAATAGTACTCTTTTGTTGGACATTTAGATGAACAATTTTCAGTTGTTCCATATAATTATTTTGAACAAATAAATGTTCCTTAGAAACTCATTGTGTGCCTACCTTTCATTACTTGATCAGCTGTGTCATATGTTTGTGCCACATAATTTAGAGGATAATTCTGGATTGATTTCATTGTGACTTAACAGTCACAGTGTGTAAAGTAGATTATCTTCTCCAATTTTACTAATTATGTGTTAGGATTAAAGTTGGTATAAGGAAATGATGTATGCCTTGGCAGTTGTGTTACACCTTTAAGAGCATAATTCTAGCCCTAACTGGTTTGGCTCCGTGAATAGAGCGTTGGCCTGCAGACTGAAGGGTCCCAAGTTCAATTCCAGCCAAGGGCATATGCCCGGGTTGTGGGCTTGGTCCCCGGTTGTGGGCTTGCAGGAGGCAGCCGATCAATGATTCTCTCTCATCATTGATGTTCCTTTCTCTCTCCCTTTTTCTTCCTCTCAGAAATAAATAAAATTATCTTTAAAAAAAAGAGTATAATTCTAATTTTATATCAAATTTTAGAGTGTATATTCAAAGAAAGAAAGAATCATTACATATTTTTAATAGGTTAATCAGAGGATTAGTTTTGGATCATGGTGCCCGTCACCCAGAAATGAAGAAGCAAGTAGAAGATGCATATATCCTTATTTGCAATGTATCACTAGAATATGAAAAAACGTATGTATGTCATTTACTTTTTATAACATTTGAAACTTTTTTCTAAAAGTGTTTTTTAATCTCTTTCTTTCCTCCCACTGTTTAGTGTAAACTCCTACCTTTTCCTCTTCTCCCCACTGCTTTTACTAGCTTGTTTTTATTAATTTTTTTTAGAGAGGTGAGCTCTGGTTTCTTTTATAAGACTGCTCAAGAAAAAGAGAAATTGGTAAGAGCTGAAAGAAAATTTATTGATGATAGAGTACGCAGAATAATAGACCTGAAAGAGAAAGTCTGTGCTCATTCCATCAAAGGATTTGTTGTTATTAATCAAAAGGTGAGAAAAAATGTTTAGATTTTAACTATTTGTAAGTGTTCTTTCGTGTTTCTCAAAGTTTGGTCTGTGGACCTGAAGGAGTCCCCAAGACCATTTCAGGGAGTTGGTGAGGACAAAACTATTTTCATAATATTAGTAATAATGCTTTTTATGTTGTGTTGACATTTGCAATGCTGATGCAAAACTGCTGATGCCTTAGCACAAATCAAAGCAGTTAACATCAAACTATACTAGTAGTCATCATACCCTTCATTGCCACACTACTACACACTGGCAGTTTAAAAAAACGGAGTTCATTTAAGAATGTCCTTAAGAAGTAGTAAAGCTTATTAATTTTATTAAATGTTGATCCTTAAATCTGTGTGACAAAATATGAAGTATGCACAAAACACTTTTGTGGCATATCAAAATATGGTTGTGTTGAAGAAAGCTCTTGTGTAATTGAGAATCATGCAATGCCATTTTTACTTGAAAGAATGACTGACAGACAAACCATCTTTATTTAGACATGGGTGCATGGTAGTTTCTTCTAAAAATGAATGCAGCAATCCTGTCGCTTGAAGGAAAACAACTGACGGTATTTGTTGCCAATGATAACATTTGAGCCTTCCAACAAAAATTAGAATTTGGAAAATCTGTATCTGCCATTGTGAACGTGACAGCTTTCCAATATTTAAAAGGCTTTTCTGGCCAAAACCAGTTTGGCTCAGTGGATAGAGTGTTGGCCTCCGAACTGAAAGGTCCTAGGTTCGATTGCGGTTAAGGGCATGCATCTTGGTTGTGGGCACATCCCCAGTGGAAGGTGTGCAAGAGGCAGCTGATCGATGTTTCTAACTTCTATCCTTCTCCCTTCCTCTCTGTAAAAAATCAATAAAATATATTTAAAAAAATAAAAATTAAAAATAAAACTGACCTTCCTTCTCTTTAAAAAAATAAATAAATAAAAGGCTTTTTCTGATAACATCTGTGATGATATTAGCAAAGGTGATATATTTGATATTGTATTACCATGAATGTGTCAGCATTTGGAAGCTCTGCCTAATTTAGTGAACCAATATTTTCTAAATGCCTAATAATCAATTCAAAGTGCAAGATAGACAAATGGATTTTAGTGTTGCAAACTATGTAGAGTTCATTGATATAGTTCCATATTCCACATTGAAACTAACCACTTACTGGGTTTTGGTATAGTATCAAAGAAGAATGTCCACATTTATCTGAAAAGGCTATTAAAATATTCCTCTCTTTTCCAATACATGTCTCTGTGAATCCAGGTTTTCTTCTTATACTTTAGACAGAAAACAAATTGCATCAAATTGAGTGCAGAAGCAGATAGGAGAATCTAGCTGTCTTCTATTAAGACAGACATTAAAGCCCTGGCCAGTGTGGCTCAGTTGGTTGAGCATCGTTCCCTTCAAGGAAGTTTGCTGGTTCATTTCCTGGCCAGGACACATGCCTAGGCTACAGGCTCAATCCCTGGTAGGGGTGTGTACAGTAGGCAACTGGTTGATGTCTCTCTTACATCCATGCTTCTCACTCTCTCTCTCTCTCTTTCCCTCTCCCCCCTCCCTCTCTTAAAGAAAAAATCAATAGAAAAAAACAAAAAACATATATAACAGACATTAAAAAGATTTATAAAAATCTAAAACAGTGTCTCACCCTCACTGTATTTTTTGTTTAGGAAACTAGAGTAAATTCTTATTAAAAAATGTTATTTATGTTAATATAAATGGTTTCTTATTATATTAAATGGATCAATAAACATTTAAAAAATTCCTCAATTTTAATGATATGATTAATATTATAGATACAGATTACATAAAAAAGTGCTTTGGGCTCTTATTAATTAAAAATACTTTTTTTATTGATTTCAGAGAGGAAGAGAGAGACAGAAATATCAATGATGAGAGAGAATCATTGACTGAAACCCAAAACCCAGGCATATGATCTGATGGAATTGAACTGTTATCTCCTGGTTCATAGGTTGACAGTCAACCATTAGGGCTTAATAACTTTTTTTTTTACCCTTTCATAAACTTTATTTTTTAAATCTTTATTGTTGAAAATATTACATATGTCTCTTTTCCCCCCCCATTGACCTCTTCTAGCCTGCCCATCCCCCTACCCCTATTGTCTGTGTTCATGAATAATGCGTATATGCAAACAAGTTCTTTGGTTGATCTCTTCTTACCCACCCACCCACCCTTCTCTGCCTTCCCTCTGAGGTTTGACAGTCTGATGTCTTTGGATCTATTACTGTTCATCAGATTATTTTGTTAGGGGCTTAATAATTTTTAAGAGCATGAAGCAGTACTGAGATCAAAAAGTTTTAGGACCACCAGCTTAAAACATGCTTGTAACTTTTGTGTTAATTTGCTTATAGGGAATTGATCCATTAGCCTTAGATGCACTTGCAAAACATGATATAGTAGCTCTTCGCAGAGCAAAAAGAAGAAATATGGAAAGGTAAGCTTGCAGATAATTATGTGCCCTAAGTTTATTAACAGATTAAATTGAAATTATCCCATATCTTTCCATATCTTGCTTACATGCAAATATTGTTGAGCAAAATAGTAGTGTACAAATTTAAAATTTTGTTTTTGATTTCAGTAAATAATGTAACTATAAAAATTCAAGATTAACCTACCTCAAAACTTTGTTGAAATACAAGAAAAGTTTTCATCATCTTTTTAAAAATATATATTTTTATTGATTTCAGAGAGGAAGGGAGAGGGAGAGAGATAGAAACATCAATGAAGATGAGAGAATCATGGATGGGCTGCCCTGCTCAGGAATCAAAACGTGACTTTCTGGCTCATAGGTTGACACTCAACCCAGACTGGCTGGGCAGTTTTCATCTTTTTAAGGCAGATTTTATTTATTTACTAGAGGCCTGGTGCATGAAAATTCATGCATTGGAGGGGCCTGCCCCCTCTCAGTGCGGGAGGTGACCCAGCAGTCAAGGAAAGGTGATACCCCTATCACACCTTTGTTGCTGCCATTGCCAGCAGCGCAAGCCTTGGCCAGCCTGGTTACCTGAGCCTTGGGCTGTCTGGGGCAGCTGGGCATCTGCCATTAGAGGCTTGCCTGTGCCTTGGGCCTGCCCTGGGTGGCTGGACAGCCACCATGCAAAGCTTGCTTGCCCCTTGGGCTGGCCCTGAGTGGCTGGGGGGCTAGGGGGGCTGGGGGACTCTGGAGGCCTGGGGGCAGGTCCAGCCGTGCTGTACACCTGCTGCCTGGTGGGGTTGAGGGGACTGGGCACTGCCATCTTGTGGTTTTTGGTGCTGCCATCTTTGAGGGTGTGGCAGTCAATTAGCATATTCCTTCTTTATTATATAGGATTTATTTATTTCATTAAAACAGATTTAGAAGCAGTATAATACAGTGACAATGAATTCTTCCATGTTAGATATGTTTTTACCTTTAAGACATTAGTCTTTATGTTTTCCATAGCCAAAGCTATGTTGACATACAGTATATGTAATTTCAGACTTGCTCTTGCTTGTGGTGGAATAGCTGTGAATTCTCTTGACGACCTCAGTGTAGATTGCTTGGGACATGCTGGTCTTGTACACGAATATGCAGTAGTGAGTATCTCTGGGGGCAGTGATTAGAAAGTAAACAGTAAACTATCTCCTTTTTCAAATATTGAAACTTTTAATTCAGGTTTTACATTTTGAAGTCTGAAAAATACACAGGATAGATTTTATAATATAATTTATTTACCTCAATATTAAGAGTTGAAATATAACTTATCTGCTTTTAACATATATTTAGTTATGGTTGACAAGAAAAATTTACAAGAAGATTGACATAATGACGTTATATCATCTTGTATTATCCTTTAGGGTGAAGAAAAGTTCACTTTTGTTGAGGACTGTGTCAACCCTCGCTCTGTCACCTTGTTGGTTAAGGGACCAAATAAGCATACTCTCACACAAATCAAGGATGCTGTAAGGGATGGACTTCGTGCCATCAGAAATGCCATTGAAGATGGTAAGTTTTTTTGTGTGTGAAGTATATGAAACTCATATTTTCAAAGTGGTCATAAATCTGATAGGTATACTATTTTAAAATATATTAATGATAACTATTCTTTCATTTTACTTTGGGCAATTTATAGTTTGGGTTGTGGTGGTTTTTCCCTTTGCAATATTGTTAATAGTATATTGCCATTTAATTTAATTTATTTTTTAAATTTAATAAATCTTTATTTTTCAGATTATTACAATTGTTCCTCTTTTTGCCCCAGTTCCAGCCCCATCCTCTTCTCTTACCCCCCCTCACCTTCACTGTCCTCATTCATAGGTGTACAATTTTTGTCCGGTCTCTTTCTCACATTCCCCTCACCCCTTTCTCCCGGAGAATTGTCAGTCCATTCCCTTTCTATGCCCCTGATTCTATTATATTCACCAGTTTATTCTGTTAATCAGATTTTTTATTCACTTGATTTTTAGATTCACTTGATGATAGATATGTTGTTCATAATTTTTATCTTTACCTTTTTCTTCTTCTTCCTCTTCTTAAAGAATACCTTTCAACATTTCATATAATACCAGTTTGGTGGTGATGAACTCCTTTAGCCTTTTCTTATCTGTGAAGCTCTTATCTGACCTTCAATTCTGAATGATAGCTTTGCTGGGTAGAGTAATCTTGATTGTAGGTTCTTACTATTCATCACTTTGAATATTTCTTGCCACTCCCATCTGGCCTGCATAGTTTCTGTTGAGAAATCAGCTGAGAGTTGTATGGGTGCTCCCTTGTAGGTAATTAACTGTTTTTTTCTTGCTGCTTTTAATATTCTCCCTTTGTCTTTTGCTCTTGGCATTTTAATTATGATGTGTCTTGGCGTGGTCCTTTTTGTTTGAGGTTCTGTGCACTTCCTGGACTTGTAAGTCTATTTCTTTCACCAGGTGGGGAAAGTTTTTGGTCATTATTTCTTCAAATAGGTTTTCAGTATCTTGCTCTCTTTCTTCTTCTGGCACCCCCATAATTCTGATGTTGGTATGCTTGAAGTTGTCCCAGAGGTTCCTTACACTATCTTCATATTTTTGGATTATTTTTTCTTTTTGATTTTCTAGTTGAGTGTTTTTTGCTTCTTTGTATTTCAAATCTTTGACTTGATTTTTGCGGTCCTCTAATCTGCTGTTAGATCTCTGTATAATATTTTTTTATTTCAGTCAGTGTATGCTTAATTTCTATGCCTCATATCCTCAAGGGTCTCACTAAATTTATTGGCCTTTTCTAGAAGATTGTTGAGTATCCTTATAACTGTGGTTTTGAACTCTAGATCCAGTCGTTTACTTTCCTCCATTTCTTTCATTTGTGACCTGTTTTTTTGTCTTTGCATTTTCGTTGCTTCCCTGTGTTGATAGAGGGGCTTTGTGTTCTATCTAGGTGTCCTATAGGGTCCAGTGGCTCAGCCTCCCTGTTACCTGAGACGGACACTCTTGGTGCACCCCTTTGTGGGCTGTGTGCACAGACTTGTTGTAGTTAAGCCTTGATTGTTGTTGGTATCACTGGGAGGAATTGACCTCCAGGCCAATTGGCTGTGAGGATCAGCTGTGTCTACACTAGGAGAACTTTTGTGCTGGAGACACTTTTATAAGACAAGACTTGCAAAAGTATCTGTGCTCAGCTTGGATGGGGCGGAGTCTCAGGGTGGAGCAGACAGCATTGGTTTCCCATCAGCCCTACCCTAATAGGCCCCTGGGTCTCAGTGTCCTGTGGTAATAGCTGCAAGCACCTCTGAGAGAAAGCTGCCCTTGAGTCCCGCCCACTGCCAGACAGTCCAATTTCTCCCCGTATGAGTCTGGGTCCCCAGAGTCTCTCTTGAAACTGAGTTCAGTGCAGTTGGGAGCTTTTGTCTCCCTCCCGCTTGAGAAAGCCAGCCGCGCATTCAGTTGCCAGTCCTCTCCACACAAGCATCTTGGTACCTGTGCCTTCCGCAGTTCCTCTGAGTTTCAATGTGCTTTTGTCTTTCCTGACAATCCAGTTTCACCCTGTATGAGTCTGGGTCCCCAGAGTCTCACCCGGAACTGGAGTTCAGCGCAGTTGGGAGCTTTTGTCTCCCTCCCACTTGAGAAAGCCAGCCGCGCATTCAGTTGCCAGTCCTCTCCACATTCACCTCTTCCTACCTCAGCCTTTTGCAGCTCCTCTGAGTCTCAGTGTGCTTTTCTCTTTCCTTTTTGTTGTAGAATTTCCACTCAGCCAGCTTTCCTATGGTTCTGGATGATGTCCGTTCTGTCTTTTAGTTGTAGTTTTGAAATTGTTGTGCGAGGCAGCAGTTTAGTTGTTTACCTATGCTGCCATCTTGGTTTTTCCTCGTATGTTGCCATTTTAATTATCTTCTGTTTATGAAATGAAAAAGTACTTAATTTAATGCTGTAGTATCATTTTTTAATTTTTAAAACTATAATAAGCTTTCACTGCTTAGAACATATTTCATTAACACAGGTGCAGTGTAAAGTTTATCATTGTCTAACACGGTAAGTGATCAGTCTGTCACTGGTGTCTGACACTATACTTTCCATCTAGAAAACAAAACAGGTTGGGTGTTTAATGTGCTAACCACTGTGCTGGACACCTGATATTAATACAAAATAACAATGAATCTAAACTGTAAGTGAAAAAAAATAAAAAAATAAAATAAAATAAAGATTAGGGAAGAATATTAGCTATTATTTTTTAACTAGAGGCCTGGGTGCACAGATTTGTTCATTGGTGGCATCCCTCAGCCTGGCCTGCATCCTCTTGCAATCCGGGACCCTTGGGGGATGTAGTAGTGTGCAAAGTGACAGGTGGCCAGGGAGGAGCCTGATCCTGGGCTGGGCACTGCGCTGCTCCTGCTCATCCCGGCTCGCTGTGCCTACCACCACCGCCACCACCTTTTGGTAGTACTGCCATGGAGGCGGGAGAGGCTTTGCTTGCCAAACGGGAGCCTGGTGTCTGGTGCCCATAAGTCAGCTGAGTGGCGCTCCTGCTGTGGGAGTGTATTGACCAACAGGGGGTAGCTCCTGCATTGAGCGTCTGTCCCCCTGGTGGCCAGTGCGCATCATGTGACCGGTTAGCCAGTTGTTCAGTTGTTTGGTCACTTGGGCTTTTAGATATAGATATATAGTGGTACCTCGAGATACAAGTTTAATTCGTTCCGTAACCTTGAAGTGTGGGAAACTATGAGACGCTCGAGTCACAGTAAACTGATGGGTCGTGTGCAGCCGGCCGATCCACGCGATTACTCGTATCTCAACTATTGCTCGTATTTCAAAGCAAAAATCACTCGCTCCACGGCTCGTATCTCAAAAATCTCGTATGTTAGGGCAATCGTATCTCGAGGTACCACTGTAGATATAGATATAGATATAGATATAGATATAGATATAGATATAGATATAGGTATAGGTATAGATATAGGTATAGATATAGGTATAGATATAGGTATATGTAGATATATGTAGACATATGTAGATATCTATATACCTATATATGATAATTTATAACCAGTTACCTTCTGAAAGGAGTTAGGATAAATCAATAAAAACGCACGTTTAAAATAGAATAATAACCACATGAAAGGATGTTCAACATCATTAGTCATTAAGGAAATAAAAATAAAAAGCATGAAGAGATACCATTTCATGTTAGGATGGTTATGGTCAAAGAGCTGGACAATAATAAATGTTGGAAACCTCATATATACCGTTGCTTGTGGGGAACAGTGAGGCAGTTCCTCAAAAAATTAGACATAGAGTTATTGTGTGAACCAGCAAATCAACTCTTAGGTATATACACAAGAGAGTTGAAAATATATCCACCCAAAAAACTTGTAATTGAATGTTCACAGCAGCATTTTCATAATAACCAAATAGTGGAATCAATTCAAATATCCATTAATTGATGAATGGATAAACAAAAATGTGGTATACCCATACAATGGAGTGTTACTTAACCACAAAAGAATAAATAGTGATATATGGACCAACATGATGACCTTGAAAACATTATGCTAAGTAAAAGAGTCTAGACACAAAAGACTATGTTATGTGATTCCATTTATACGAAATATCCAGGAAAGGCAAAGACATACAGACAAAGAGTAGATTAGTGGTGACCAGGGACTAGGCAAAGGGGAAATAGAGACTGATTGCTAATGGACACATGATTGTTGTTTTTTAAAAATGTTCTAGAATAAGATAGGGGTGATGGTTGCACATTCATGTGAATATACTAAAAACTACTGAAAAGTATAACTTTAAAAGGCTAAATTTTAGGGTATGTGAATTATATCTCAAAAATAGATTAATAAATTTTATAAACAGTAGGCCAGATTTATCTGATAGACAAAAGGTAGATATGAAATAATGGTAAAAAGACATCTGCATAATCACTGAGCTGTGCAACTTATTTTACTTCTGTATATGTTTATATATATTTTAGATAATAAAGCACACTTGAATAGCTAGTTGCCTTTTTCTCTGTTCTCTTTTTCTGTAAAGCATGTCTTATCAATCATTTTTTTCCTCTCCAATAGGTTGTGTGGTTCCAGGAGCTGGTGCAGTTGAAGTGACAATAGCTGAAGCTCTTATTAAGTACAAGCACAGTATAAAAGGAAAAGCTCGCCTTGGAGTCCAAGCTTTTGCTGATGCCTTACTCATTATTCCTAAGGTACAGCTATCCTAATGGCCAAAGAACAACTGGTTAGACATAAGGAGTTTCATTATAATTTGCGTATATTATCTAACAGCAGACATATTTATTTGCATTTATTCACATAGTTTGTCTAAGATATTTTTATAGCGAAAGCAGGGAAACTTTTGGAATAACAGCTCAAAAATAACTTTGGAATCCTTATAGGAGTTTAATGAAATAGCCAAATTACCCCCTTGCTTTATTCTCTGAGTTCCAAAAGTTGAAGTAATTCCAAAAATTTCCTTCAAAAATGCTTCTTGCCAAAACCGGTTTGGCTCAGTGGATAGAGCATTGGCCTGCGGACTGAAAGGTCCCAGGTTTGATTCTGGTCAAGGGCATTTACCTTGGTTGCGGGCACATCCCCAGTAGGGGACATGCAGAAGGCGGTTGATCGATGTCTCTCTCTAATTGATGTTTCTAACTCTCTATCTCTCTCCCTTCCTCTCTGTAAAAAATCAATAAAATATATTTAAAAAATGCTTCTTGATTAACTAATCATAATGATAAAGTTTACAACTTAAGATTTAATTAGATTTTAGAGCAGACCTTTATTTTGTTGGTGGTATCCAAAGTATTGTCACTTTAAATTGTGCAAAGTGAGAACTTCAGGATGTTTAGCACTCCCAAATACGACCTTACATTCCATTTTCATTATAATTCTTTATAAAAGGAGAGAAACCAAATATTTTTTCATGTATTAGTAGGACAAAGAACTACCATTCCTTTGCTTTTGTCTTAATTTGGTTATGAACCACATAGAAGCACAGAAAAACTTTCAAATATGCTGTTACTATGAATTACAACAGTACTAACAATGCTAGCAAAGTCTCTTTGATAATTGCTTTAAAATTATTCATAATTTGTGGAATCTTTGTGAGTCAGAAATCTATGGTTTTCTTTCTCCAAAGCAGCAAAGTCAGTAAATAATGATCCTTTAGTTGATGCAAATTGGTAAACCAGTATACATTGGTAATACCTTTTTACTTATCAACTGTTGGTTGGGACCACTTGCAAATAAACATGGGTTGGAGTACAGGTATTTCCATCCCTGTTGCCACAGTTCATGACTTTTCTTGATGAGGAGCACAAAGATGCTGCAAATATGCAGGCTTCCTTTTGTAAGTGCCAGGAAAAACTGGAAGACATGTGGCTAGAGGAACTAGAGGAAACAAGAATACCATTCTACTCCCATGTTTTATGTTTTTTAAATCCTTTGCAAGGAGGAAAATTAATTTAGTGGGGTGGGGATGGGGGAACTCTAATGCCCTGCTCAGAATTTAGTGTGCTGTACAAAGAGAAAAATGTTTAAGTAAATATAAAAAATGTCAGATATATAAAATAGTCATTTGATTTAGATTAAGAATGAAATTCCTCAGAGAGATGATTATTATATTGTGAATATATTTTCCCAAGGCTAGAGAGCAGTGCCTTTTTAAAAAATATATGATATCCACATATATATGTGAAGGTATTCCACACATATATTTATTGTTATTTTTATTTCTCAAGGTTCTTGCTCAGAATTCTGGTTATGACCCTCAGGAAACACTAGTAAAAGTTCAAGCTGAGCATTTAGAGTCAGAACAACCTGTTGGTATTGATTTGAATACAGGTAAGAAAATGAAAAAAAATTAGCTGCTTAATAAAGAAAGAGCTTATACTGTAGTGATCCAGAACTTATAGTAAGGGGGTGGAGGTTTGGATTATTTTAATATTTAAATTTTGGGTGCCTTTTAGTTTACTTTTGAACTTTTTAAATTATTTATTAAAGAAATAGTTGAGTGCTTGTTATTTGACTCTTGGGATTCACAGAGCGAAACAAACAAAAGTCCTTGTTCTTGTGAGCTTATGTTGTAGTGAGCAAGGATATATGTAAAAAATAAACTTAATACATATGTTATTTTTAGCATTTTTTAAAGAGTAATAAGTTCACTGAAAAAAATAACAGTACAAGGATGATTGTGAATGTTAGCACAGGAAGGTTGGGAGGGGGTTTCAATTTAAAGAGATAGTCATCAATGAGAATATATCTGTTGAAAATTTAAAAAGTGAGGATTGTAGCCATGTGGGGCACTGAGGAAAGAGTATTCTAGGCCGAGGGAATGGCTAGTGGGAAAAATCACTATCTGATACTTTAGACAATAGAAAGGAGGAGGAAGGAGAGTGGGGAGGTAGTAGAAAGTCATGTAGGGGCATATAGGCCAGTCTAGCGACTTGGATTTTTACTGTAGTGGGATAGGGAACAATTTAGAGCAGAGGTGTGACATGGCCCAATTCTGTTTAAAAGGATCACTGGATACTCTATGCAGAGGAGTTAACAACAACTATAAGGTCAGGATTGCCGTCAGAGAAGACTGTGGGAAGAGCGGGGTGGTAGTGACCAGTATTAAGTTTTGCAGAGTTAAGTGTGAAGTATCTATAGACTTGCAAATAAAATGGACAGTTGGATGTATGAGTCTGGAGCTCAAGAAAGAGGTCTGGGTTGGAGATAATAAAAGCTTGAGAGTCATCGAAGTGTATATGGTTTAAGTAGAGGAGACTGGATGAGATCATCTAGAGTTAGTGTAGAGAGAAGAGAAGAATCCAGGATAAGCTTATAGGTACTCCAACAGTAAGAGCTCAGGGAAGAAGAGGCAGAAGCAGCGAAGCAGACAGAAAAGGAGCCACTAGTGCAAAAGAAAAAACAAAAACAGGCAAGTTTGCTGTCCTAGAAGACAAATGTAGGAAGAACAGTCAGGAGAGTACGATCACATGTGTTAAGTGCTGCTGATAGATGAGGCTGAGATTCAACCATTGGATTTGACAACATGGAAGTCATTGGTTACTGTGACAATACTAGTTTTGGTGGTATGGTAAATAGTGTTAGAACATACAACAAATGTTAATATATTAACACTAGAGGCCTGATGCATGGAATGCGCGCAAGGAGATTGGCCCCCGCCTCTAAGGCTTCATCTGGAAGCTGGTCGGGAAGGATGTCCAGTCTAATTAGCATATTACCCTTTTATTATTCTAGATTATATAATTAAAATAGTTTGTTTTTATTTGCAGGTGAGCCAATGGTAGCAGCAGATGCAGGAATTTGGGATAATTATTGCGTGAAAAAACAACTTCTTCACTCTTGGTAAGCTTATATTAATAAAAGAGAAAGACTTTTGGGGACATAATTGATAACATTAATTTTTTTCTATTATTTTTGCCATCCTACATTGGGAAAATGGCTAAGTGTATGAAAAGGCATGGTATTCAGTTATGAAGACTAGCTTCTGCTATTATAAGTCCCTCTTAACATTCTAGCAATGTAAGTTATAGGAAATGTTAATCTTTCTGTTTATTTGAGGGGAAAGGGAAAGAAATGACTTTACTGAAATAGTACTCAGGCACAGTGGGAAAATCAAATAATGTGCTTAAAATGAGGTCAGTTTTTCTGGAAAATACAATCAGGCTTCCACTTTATTAGCAAAAGAATTGAAATTATAATACAAGGGCAATGTTTGTATTTATAATAGTTGTGTCTCAGAAAATCTCCCAGCAACATCACTGAAAAACAAAGTACCTTTTGTAGCTGCAGATTGCTATGGAGAAAGATAAGAAGAGTTGGTAGGTTTTACTCATCCTGTCTTCTTTTTCTTCAGCACAGTGATTGCTGTGAACATTCTCCTGGTTGATGAAATTATGCGAGCTGGTATGTCTTCTCTCAAAGGGTGATTGAGTTCCAAATCAACTCTTCTAAAAGCTGAGATTTAGCACATTTTACCTCCAACTACCTTTATATAGCCTGAACCATTCTTAATTTTACACAATAAATGCAGCTTATATTTGTTGGTTTTAGCAGTCTCAAAAATTATTTCACCCAGGTATAAAGAACACAAGGAAGATGTTTACAATCAAAGAGTAATAATGAAAATATTTTCCCCTAAGAATTCTAATCTTATGTAGTAGGTGTTCTGTAGCATCCAGTGCCATAGCTTCTCCATTCCTCTGAGCTGGGTACTCCTGTTGCGCACTCCTGTGTGGGCTGTGTACACCCTCCTGTTGTCATTGAGCTTTGATTGTTGTTGGCACCTCAGTGGGAGGGATTTACCCTCAGGTTGATTGGCTGTGAGGACTGGCTGTGACCACTGTGAAGGATCAGCTGTTCTGGGGTCCATTCCACAGAGCAGAACTTAGTTCAGCAGGACTCTGGTGCCTGCTGGGTCTGCCCATTGAGTGTGTTGCTTGTAGAGGTGATTGGGTGATGCTTCGATGTGATCTGCAGCTGTCTGCCATGGCTCTGGGACATTCCAGGAGGTTCAGGTCAAAGTCAACCACCATCTATGCCCAAGGCCACCCAGCTACAATGCAGTCTGCAGTTGTCTCCTACTTGTGCTGGGCTTGGAGGTGCCCAAAAGAAGCCAAGTTGTGAACCAAGGCTGGCTGCTCTGAGTGCCAGACCTATGGCCACTTAACGGGAGTTACAGGGCATGCTGAGGCCAGATGCTGCTTGTTTGAGAGATTTTAGAAGCCTGAAGATAGACCATTTGCATGGAAAAACCACTGGAAACAGCTTGGCCCAGTAAGTTGGGTTTTAGGGAATCACCATGGTGAGCTAACAGCCATAGTCAAGTTGATGGAAACTCTTCTATAGCACCCAAGGCTGGCCCTGACGCCAGGACAGTTCAGTGCTTCCCTGGATGTCCCAGGTGCCTTTTGAGCTGCTGTCCCAGAACTGCAGTTCAGAGGGAGTCCGCATAAGTTTGTGTAGGTCATTTAAGTGGAATACCTGAATCTCCAGCAGCCCTCTGTCTCATCTACAAACCCCACTGGCTTTTATAGCCAGAAGTTATAGGGACTTCTCTTCCTGGCACTGGAACCCTAAGCTGGGGTGTCTGATGTGGGCCTGGGTCCCCTTGCTTCTCAGAGGAGACCTCCACAACCCAGATAATCCTCCCGAGTTTGAATACTGAGTTAAATCTTATAGTATTTGCCCTTTTGTGACTAGCTTATTTTACTTAGCCCAATGATTTCAAGGTTCATCAAGTTGTGGAAAGTGTTTGAAATTCCTTCTTTTTTTAAAAAATATATTTTATTGATTTTTTTATAGAGAGGAAGGAAGAGTGATAGAGAGCCAGAAACATCAATGAGAGAGAGACATCCATCAGCCACCTCCTGCATGCCCCCCACTGGGGATGTGCCTGCAACCAGGACACATGCCCTTGACTGGAATCGAACCTGGGACCCCTCAGTCCACAGGCAGACGCTCTATCCATTGAGCCAAACCGGTTTCGGCTGAAATTCCTTCTTTTAAAAAAATACATTTTTATTGATTTCAGAGAGGAAGAGAGAGGGAGGGAGAGAGAGAAACATCAATGATGAGAGAATCATGATCAAATGTCTCCTGCACACCTCACACTGGTGAGTGAGCCTATAACCTGGACATGTCCCCTGACCAGGAATCCCAACTGTGACCTCCTGGTTCATCGGTCGACACTCAACCACTGAGCAACACTGGTTGGACTCCTTCCTTTTTAAGACTGGATAATATTCCATTTTATTTATATACCACATTTTGTCTATCTGTTCATCGGATGATGGGCACTTGGGTTGCTTCTATTTTTGGGTGATTGTGATTAATGCTGCTATGAACATGTGTATATAAATAATCCATTTGTGTCCCTGACTTCACTTTTTTTTTTTTTGCTATATACCCAGAATTGGAATTGTTGGATCATATGCTAGTCTGTTTATTTTTTAAAGAAATCACTATACATTTTATATAACTACTAGCAATGCAAAAGGGTTCTAATTTCTCTGCATCCTTACCAACACTTATTTTCTGTTGTTTTGATAATAGCTGTCCAAATGAATGTGAAGTAATATCTCATAATGAGCTATGCAATTTCAAATATGCTACATTTTATCTGGCATTTTTCGGTGTTTGTGAATTGAAGATGAGGTAGAGATTTGTCCACATTAGCTAAATCTGTTTTGTGCTATAACTGCTAGACCTGTCTGTTTTTTAATTTTTACCTGAGGATATGTTTGTTGATTTTTTTAAAGAGAGAGGAAGTGGAGAGAAGAAGAGAAGGAAGAGAAGAGAAAGAAACATTGATTGTTGCCTGCCATGCATGCCCTGTCCAGGGGTTAAACCTGCAACCTTTTGGTGTATTGGACAATGCTCCAAACCTACCTATTTATTTATTTATTTATTTAAATTCTCACCCATGGATATTTTTCCATTGACTTTTAGAGAAAGTTGGAAGAGAGAGGGAAAGATAGAAATATTGATGTGAGAGAAACACATCAATTGGTTGCCTCCTGCACATGCCTGGACCAAGGCCTGGGCCAGGGAGGAGCCTGCAACCGAGGTTGGTGCCCTTGACTGGAATTGAACCCAGGATCCTTTGGTTCTCAGACCTATGCTTTATCCATAGCCAAACTGGCTAGGGCCAGACCTATTTATTTTTAATGTAAATTGTTTAACAATTTTTTTTCTCTTTTGGAGAATAGCCAACATTTAAGTATGTAAAAACTTGATGACAGCTCCTTTAGAAATAAAAAAGACTTTACCCTAAGTTTGTTTCATAAATCTCTCAGTTTCAGTTAAAGTGTCAGGAGCCAAGAATCATTATCCCCCTGTCCGCCATTCTCCTAACAGTTTGTTTCTTACCTGCCTTATTTTTATTCCTTTCCATAACAATAACTATTTCTTTGAGATCACTTTATGGGTGTCATCACTATTGTTTTATGTTTTGATCCTATCTGATAGTCATACATTACTACCCTCCCAACCTCCCACAAACACCACACCATCTCAGGGTTTTGGCTCTTGAACATAATTCAGTTTACTATCTCTAAGTATTAAGGCCTTCTAACAATCCATTCACTCTTCCTTTACAGCTTCCTATATAATTGTCAAAGAGATCTAGGGGAACAAGGATACAGTCATTAAGGAGATCACTACTGACTCTATAAATAGTCTTCCTTATCCTGTTCTAGATTGAAGTCTTTAAGCTTATCAATGTGTAAATCAAGTGCCTCATGAATTAGATTTAATCTTCAATCATACATCTCCTGGCCAGATGTTTAGGCTCTATAGAAAAGGGACAGAGATGGGAAACTGGAAGATCAGTGTTTTTTAGTGCAGTGGTTCTCAACCTTCCTAATGCGGTGACCCTTTAATACAATTCCTCATGTGGTGGTGACCCCCAACCATAAAATTATTTTTGTTGCTACTTCATAACTGTAATTTTGCTACTGTTATGAACTGTAATGTAAATATCTGATAGGCAGGATATATTTTCATTGTTACAAATTGAACATAATTAAAGCATAGTGATTAATCACAAAACAATATGTAATTATATATTGTGAAATATTTATTTCTAATTACAAATAAATGAAATTTTGTCTTGAATCGTGGTGTAGCATGCGTAACAGTCTTAATATGACAACAGTAAACTACATTGCAACATTTTGCTACACTGAGGAGCGGTGTGTTGGTTCCTAAGACCATGGGAAATAGGTGTTTTCCAGTAGTCTTAGGTGACCCCTGTGAAAGGGTTGTTCAACCCCCAAAGGGGTCTCGACCCACAGGTTGAGAACCGCTATTTTAGTGTTTAGAAGATCAATGGTTTATTGCTTAGTGAAAAACACATATGCTGCTAAGCTATACAAAGGTTGCCTTGCAACATAGATTTGATTGTTGGTTTTTGACTACAACCGTTCTTTACTTATTTCATAAATATTAGCCTTTTTTAGAAAGGAGGCCTGGGGACCTGAGTTGGAGCCTTTACTGAGGAGCCTATATTTGAGGACAGAGAGAGGGGGGTGGTGCCAGAATGCAGCTATTTCTCCAGAGCCCACAAACGCTAAGAATGGTTTTCCCACGACCTGACTTGCCATCTTCTCCATGTTCAGCAGAGGGCTTGACACTACAGAACTGAGCTGATGACAGCTACAATGAGCAATGACCACAGTCTCCTTACTTCTGAGACTTGCTTAACATTTCTCAAGTGCTCAGTTCTAGAGTCAGCTGGCATAGCCCTATGCCCGCTCACTGCCTGCTCCAGGATGCAGCCAAGTGTCTTGTTGGACAAATAGCCTGTGGGCCTGAACCTGGCTCCTGTTCATGCCTTGGAGATTATTAATCTAGATGTTGAGGTTGAGGAACAGGCTTGGGTCATATGGTTGCCTGGCAGGTGCTTCATAAAAGCTCAAGATTCATAAGGTAAGGCTTCTAAAGCAGTGAGCTTAAAACAATCTTTTCTATTGCCTCTTGCTTCTGTAGCCCTGGAGCTGTGTACGTAACATTTTGTTACGTAGCGTTTGTCACTGGGGGTGCTGTTGACATAGTACAGACTGTCCTATCCGTTGTAGGATGTTTTGCTTTCCTGGCACCCCTGTTCCTTGTGACAGCCAGGAATGCAGCTGCATTTCGAGATGACCTCTGGAAGATGGGACCACTGAAAGGAAACTTTGTTCAGGAATCTCCCCACTTGTTTGTGTCACTCGATTCATTGTTGTCACTAAACCAGAAGTATTCTATTCTACCTCATCCCCAACCCCGGTCAGAGAATGTGAAGGGCTCTCCTATGGGAAGGGAAACTTCTGTTGTGGAATTGTCTTTGTCAAGTGGGGTCGTGCTGGCTGTTAAGTATGCTGGCTCTGGAGCTACAGTGCTTGGGGTCATAGTCCATCTCTGCCACCTATTGGTGACGTGGGTTCAGCCTATCTTACAGGATTGTTGAGAGGATAGTATGTGAAATTGCTTTACACAGTGCTTGGTCCATACTTTGTGCTTAACAAGCATTTAGCTGTTATTATTTTTATTCCCATCAATGGTATGCATCGGAGGTTAGGGGTATACAGTCTGTGACCTAAGTTGAGTGAAATCAGCTAGTGGCAATAGCCAGGAAACTAAAGAAGTCTCAATATTGATTTGACTGTGGGATCAGGCTTGTGCTGCCTGGAGGCAGGCTGGATGCTTGAGAGTGTGCCAGACGAGTGTGTGCTTTTCTGTGCCCCCCTTGACATACTCCCAAGCTTTACTCCAGACTGTGACTGATGAAACTTGTGTGCAGTTTTGATTGGGGGTGGGGGTGGGGAGCAAAGCCACAAGGCTTGAAAAACCATTTTCCTTACAGTGCAGGGAAAATATTTCTGCTCAAGCACTGCCTGATATGAATTGAGGGCTTTTCCTGAAACTCCAAAGTCTCTAGAGACGCAGGCTTGCCTGTACATATGCACATGGGTAGACTAAAGGAGCGTAGTTCCAGGGCACCAAGATTGTCCGGACACTCAAACCTCCCTCCCTCCCTCTTATGGCTAGAATGCCAACATTAGCATTTATTTTTTGTATTAATCATTATTTACTTTCTGGGATGTTGTTTTACTTGCAGGTGTGCAGAAAAGAGTTAACATAGAAGGCCTGACTCTTATCCTTTGACAGGCCTGCTTACAAGGTCAGTCCATGGCAGCATCTGGTAACTTGGAGTTCAGGAATGTTCCCCCTACCTAACTAAAAAGAGTGGCTCCCTGTGCCTAAGCTAAGCTGTCAACAATACTGTTTATGCTAAATATTTGCTTTTCCTTTTGGGAATCTGGAATTGGGGTACTTGTCAGGCAGAGGGTGCCTACATGACCTGTCTCTCAAAAAATTCTCTGAGCACTGAGTCTCTAAAGAGCTTCATTAATGTCAACATTTCACACATGTTGTCACAGTTATTGCTGGGGAAATGAAGAACATCTTATCTGACTCTACTGAGAGAGGGCCCTTGAAAACTTGCACTCGGTTTTCTCTGGACTTAATCCCATGAAACCTTCTTCGGGACCTCCAATACAATAATATTCTTTAAAAAAATATTATTATTGATTCCAGAAAGGAAGGGAGAAGGATAGAAAGTTGGAACACCTGCCCTAACCAGTTTGGCTCAGTGGATAGAGCGTCAGTCTGCAGACTCAAGGGTCCCAGGTTTGATTCCGGTCAAAGGGGCATGTACCTTGGTTGCAGGCACATACCCAGTAGGGAGTGTGCAGGAGGCAGCTGATCGATGTTTCTCTCTCATGGATATTTCTAGCTCTCTATCCCTCTCCCCTCCTCTCTGTAAAAAATCAATAAAATCTATATTTAAAAAAAAAGTAAGATAGAAACATCAATGATGAGAGAGAATCATTGATTGACTGCCTCCTGCACATCCCACACTGGGGATCAAGCCCACAACCTGGGCATGTGCCCTGACCAGGAATCAAACAGTGACCTCCTGGTTCATAGGTCAATGCTCAACCACTAAGCCATGCCATCCAGGCAACAATAACATTTAAAAAATATATATATTTTATTGATTTTTCACAGAGAGGAAGGGAGAGAGATAGAAAGAAACATCGATGAGAAAGAGACATCGATCAGCCGCCTCCTGCACGCCCCACAGTGGAGATGTGCCTGTAAGCAAGGTACATGCCCCCAACCGGAATCGAACCTGGGACCCCTCAGTCCGCAAGCCGACGCTCTATCCACTGAGCCAAACCGGTCTCGGCAACAATAACATTTTTTACATCACAAGAAAACTATAAGAAGCAAAAATCCTCAATAAAATATTAGCAAACTGAATCCAGCATCATAGAAAAAAGATCATACACTGTGACCAAGTAGTAGGATTTATTTCAGGAATGAAAGGTGGTTTTAATATCCAAAAAACAATTAATGTAATACACCGTATTAGTATAATAAAGAATGAAATCAACACAATCATCTTAGTATATACACAAAAAATCATTTACAAAATCATGATATAGTTCTGTAAACTTAGAGTAGAAGGAAGCTTCCTTAGCTTGATAAAAGGCATTGACAAAATCCCCACAGGAAACATCAGACTTAATGGTGAAAGCCTGGATGCCTTCCATGTTAGATCAGAAACAAAGCAAGGATGTTTACTTTCACTTCGGTCTCATCACAGTACTAGAGGTTTTGTCAGATGAGAAAAGGAAATAAAAGGACTTCATATTGGAAAGGAAGAATTAAACTGTCTTTATTTACAAACACCATTATCTGACATCTAGAGAATTCTAAGGAATTAATAAACACAAGTTTCCCCTAGAGAAGAGTACATTGTGAAGTCTGCATGAGAATGAGTTTTGGGCACTTTCTTCTGGGAGCCCTGCGAGAGCCTGGCACCTTGGGACTTGGACAGAAGAGATGTTAAATGGGAAATTAAAAACCTGTCTGCTGCCTGGTATGTGGTTAATTTATCTACTAGAGACAGTTTGCTCTGATGTGTGTTCCTAAGATAAGAACGGGATGTAGATGTTGTCGGCTCTTTTAAACTCTCCTAAAAGGCCTGTGCCTTCTCATGAATTACTGAGAGTAAACATGGCTCTTGCCAAAGGGATGGGAGGAGCAGGGACTTTGGAATGAGATTCAAGTTTGAATCCTGCTGCTTTCCCTTACTTAGCTGTGGGGTTTTGGGCAACCTGTTAGCTTCAGTGTCCAAATGGAGATGACGGTTATAACTACTGTATCTGTTAAGATGTGGATCTGACTGCTAGCAACTGAGATAAGGAATAATAATAAACAGTATAGAAGTTTATTTTTTGCTCATGTTCAGGGGCAAGGGAGATTAGGGATTTCTTAGTATCATCTGGGGCCCTGGATTCTAATTTTTTTTATTCTATTCTGACCACATGATTTTCATTCTCTGACTTGCCTTTATGATCCATGATGTCTGTTGGAACTTCAGTTATTATATCTGAGTTTCAAGCAGGAGAACAGGCTCAAAAGGCTCACCTCGGGAGTTTCTTTCTTTTATGTAGCTTTTCCAGAAGTCCCATATAATTATTTCCTCTACATGTTAGCCACAGCTTAGTCTTCTGACAATGCCTAATTGCAATAGAGGCTTTAAAATGTAGTCTTGCCCTAGCCAGTTTGGCTCAGTTGATAGAGTATCAGCCTACAGACTGAAAGATTCCGGGTTTGATGCTGGTCAAGGGCACATGCCAGGGTTACAGGCTCCATCCCCAGTGGGGGGCATGCTGGAGGCAGACATTCAATGATTCCCATAATTGATATTTCTATTTCTCTCTCCCTCTCCCTTCCTCTCTGAAATCAATAATAAAAAAAGAACATAAAAAATGTATTCTTTAGTTAGACTCATTGGCATTCGAGATAAAAATCAGGATTCTCATACTGTGGAGATAGGGAATCAGGACAGGCAAAGCATTAATCTGCTAAGCTAATGGAAGGGCTCAGTTATGCAATGCATGAAATGCCAAGCAGAACAGAAGCTCAGGGGTCTCCTCCTGCATCCCTCCCACCTACTCTCTCATTTTGTTGTTAAATCCTCACTTGAGGATATTTTTTTCCATTGCTTTTTATAGTGGGAAGGAGGTGGAAAAGAGTGTGAGAGGGAGGGAGAAACATTGATTGCTTGCCTCCTATACGTGCTCAGACTAAGGATTGAACTGGTTATCTAGGAATATGCCCTGATCAGAAATCAAACCTGCAATCTTTTCGGTGTAGGGGATGAGGCTCCAACCAACTGAGCCACCCTGCCAGGGCTTTCTCACATTCTTTAACCAGGAGTAAGAGGAATGCTTCTTATGGGGCTGAGTATAGGGTATAAGTCAAGCATGTCAAATTCAAAGGCTGCCGAGACCGGTTTGGCTCAGTGGATAGAGCGTCGGCTTGCAGACTGAAGGGTCCCGAGTTCGATTCCGGTTGGGGGCATGTACCTTGCTTGCAGGCACATCTCCACAGTGGGGCGTGCAGGAGGCGGCTGATTGGTGTCTCTCTCTCATCGATGTTTCTGACTTTCTATCTCTCTCCCTTTCTCTCCGTAAAAAAAAATCAATAAAAAAAAAATTCAAAGGCTAACATGTGCAAATAAACAATGTTTAAGTTTATGTAGGCCGAAAAAAAACAAAAGCTTCAATTTTCATAGAAATGTAGGTTTATTTGGATAGAGTCATGCGGAATACAAAGGCTGAAATAAATGAGTAATCGTTAACATTAAATAATAGAACATTTTAATAAAAATGAATATTTTTTCTTGAACATTAACTTACCAGACACTGAATAGCTGCATAAATTAATAAGTAATTAGTGGGATCACTATGGGGTCCCTCAGCAGTGGGTACGGATCCTCAGTAACTGACTTAGGCGAGTAGCCCCAGCCCTAGCCCATACCCAGTTGGTGCAGAGTTAGGAGACAACTTGGGCCACAAATAAACCTATTTTTCTTGTTCTCTGAAAGCGAAATATTTCCTGTTGCATACACCAAACAAGTCAGTCCAGGACTAATAATGTGGCAATTGGCTGCTAAAATATTTGCTGCTAGTGTTAATGGAGAGAAATGGTGCACCTGTGCATAAGATGCATAAGGGAAATGAACGCAACATGATTATAGTAATCAGTCGTTGGCGAATGTTGTAGTTCGTTATTAATCATCCTCCTATCTAATAAAAGAGTAATATGCAAATTAACCACACCCGTTACACACAAGCCACACCCAAAGCCAATCAGGAGCAAGTATGCAAATTAACCAAGAAGGCTATAGCCACAGAGAGAGCAGGAGGGAGGCTTGGGTTGCCCCTGGCGATGGAGGAAGCCAAGCTTTCCAAACACCCTGGCCAGCCCAGGCCTCTGCATAAGGTAACAAAGTTTAAATGGCTGCTGTCACAGGAGTGAGCAGAAGGCTTGGTTCTGTTCCAAGCTACAAAGTTTCAATTGTAGAAGATAAATAAATCCGAGATACCAGGGCCTCCACTTGGGTCACCGGGGGGGCATGCCAGCCTACAAACCACCACAGGTCCTCACCCAGGCTGCCTCACACCCCAAAGGAATCCCCATCCTGATCTGGGACACCCTTTAGGGCAAACCAGCTGGCCCCCACCCATGTACCAGGCCTCTATCCTATCTAATAAAAAAGTAATATGCAGATTGACCATCACTCCAACATACAAGATGGCTGCCCCCATGTGGACACAAGATGGCTACCACAAGATGACCAGGAGGGGAGGACATTTCAGAGAGACCAGGCCTGCAAGAGAAGGCAGTTGAGGGTGACTGGGCCTGCAGGGAAGGGGAGTTGTGGGGGGTTGGGGGGGGACCCAGGACTGCAGGAGAGAGCAGTTAGGGGTTACCAGGCCTGTAGGGGAAGGCAGTTAGGGGCAAACAGGGGAGCAGTTAGGCATCAATCAGGCTGGCAGGGGAGTGGTTAGGGGGTAATCAGGCTGGCAGGTAGAAGCAGTTAGGTGCAATCAGGAAGGCAGGCAGGTGATCAGTTGGGAGCCAGCAGTCCTGGATTGTGAGAGGGATGTCGGATTGCCCATTTAATCGTGCAGTCAGACGTCCCTCAAGGGGTTCCAGATTGGAGAGGGAGCAGGCTGGGCTGAAGGGCACCCCTCCCCCCATGCACAAATTTCGTGCACCGGGCCTCTATAATAATAAAAGCATAAAATGCTAATTAGACCAGACAGCTGAATGACCTTCCAGACAAGTCTGGGGCTGTGAGGGCCGAGGCAAGCCGCTGCTGCTATGAGGGCCGAGCCCCTTGCATGAATTTTGTGCATCGGGCCTCTAGTTACGTATAACAGGATATTGTACAAATTAAGTTATGAAATTTTTATTAGAACGTTTCTTATATACCGTTATATTGGCTGGGCCGTGAGTTTGACATGCTTGCTGTAGGTGATGGGGGAACTAACCAAGGGATCCTTCCAAGGCTAGTGTCTTTTCCATGTGGATACTTGGTTCAGTGCCTGCCACTTCATAGGTGTCCATAAGTGCTTTTTGGATGAATAAAAAAGCATGGGATTTGGAGTCAGGCGAACCTTGTATTTGAATTTTGTCTTTGCCACTTCCTAGTTAAGGGTACTTAACCTCTTGAATCTCACTGGTTAATAAGTTGGGGGCAATGATAGTACCCTCTTTATAGTCATTGAAAGGATCAAATAGGAAAGCACTTTGTAAACTTCCCAAGTACTGAATGGATAACATCACCACTGAATTATATGGAGAGAGAAATAGTATGGGAGGCATCATTTGTTCTCTTCAAGCCATCTTTGCCCAGTTTCTTGTCCCAAGTGACCCTTGTAGCTATGGGCGGGGACTCTGAAGCAGGCTGCCTGGGTTGTCTAAGCTGTGTCATTTAACTACCCTGTGCCTCCGTTTCCTCATTTATAAAATGGGGATCATCATAGTACCCACCCCATAGAGTTGTTGGGAAGATGAAGAGACTTACATAGTTTTAAGAACAGTGTCTGGCACATGGTGTTAGCTGCTATTGTGATTTGGCATTCTCCTCTCTGCCTACTGTGTTTACATATCATGTTCTTTCCTCCTTCCCCACTGAAACTCACATCCTCTTGTCCCTCGGAACAATGAAGCATCGCCTCCTCAGTCCCTGCAGCCACCCATCCTCCTTCCCTTTGGTGATGCTCATGGGCCTGGGGTGGGGGTGTTGCTGTGTGGGAATAGGAGGAAAGCTACTGTCAGAGGGTCTCCTATATTTCCGGCCCTCACCCACCTCAGTGGCCTAGAGGCCTCCAATGCACCCCTCACATCCTTCTCTCTGGCCACACTGGCCTCCCTGCTGTTCCTCCTATCAAGCTAGTTTCTGTCTTGGGGTCTTTGCTTTTCTCTCAGCCTAGAACACTCATTCCTCAGATCTCTGCATGGCTTACTTGCTCATTTAATTTTTACATTTTCTTTTATAAAAATTACCCTGCCACCGTGGCCGGTGTGCTCAGTAGTTAGAGCATCAGCCTGTACACTACAGGGTCTTGGGTTCAATTCCTGGTGGAGGGCACATACCTGCGTTGCCGTCAGGGCATCTGCGGGAGGTAACCAGTGGTAACCAGTCAGTGTGTCTCTCACATGGATGTTTCTCTCCCTCCCTCTCTCCCTCCTTCCACTCTGAAAATCAATGGAAAAAATATCTTCAGGTGAGGATTAACAACAACAAAAATTACCCTGCCATGTCTATATCCTCCGCTTCATTTTTCTTCAGACCACACTCATCACCATCTGAGATTTAAAAAGTAAAATTCTGATTTGTTAATTGCTCATCTCCCCTGAACTAAAATGGAGGATGCTTTCTGTCTCTAGCTGGATCTCAGTGTCTAAAGTAATCCTTGGCACATGGTGGGGTCTCCAGGAGCTTTCGTTGACTGCGTGAATGCTGATCTTGGGACACTATCTCTGACCATTTTCCCCTTGTTGAGCTCAACAGGTGGGTGGGTGAACTCTGGGGTGGGGGTGGGGGGGTAGGGCTGGGGGCTGGTTGTCACCTGTTGGGCTTCAGCAGCAAGGCTTGGGCTGCTGTTCTGCCACCCTCTCTTGGCTGATCCCTACTTTCTCCTCTCCTGGCCCCAGGTCGTCTGCTCAAGTGATGAAAGATAGTTACAGTCAGTTTACAAAGCAGCTTTACACATTGTGTCCTTAAATCTTCAGTGATCATAGTTAATCCAGGGAGGCAGAGTCCCCTTTATTCTAACTCTAACAGAGCTGCCTGCTTTGTGACTCAGGGAGGTAGGCAGGCCTCTGGCCTTGGGAGACCAGGCCACTTCTTGGATGCAGAGTTTTGTTCGGTGTTCAAGCCCGGGTGATTGAATTAGTTGGACTTCATGATCCTTTCAAGCTTACAGGTGTATGATTCTTCAATCCTTATCTTCCCCGTGAGAATACGAAGGCCCGGGGACATTGAAAGACTTGCTCAAGGTGGAGATGTGAGGAAAGGAGGCATTTGTATGAGAGAGGCTTAAAATATCCCCTGGCAAGGTCTGCAAAGGCCCTTAAGCCCCATCTGATTTGTATAGAGTGGCTTGCCCTTCCGCATCCCTTCCTTTCCCAGGTGGTGGTACCGGGCTCAGGACCAGGGTACAAGCTGTCATTCTCAGGGCTGGTCCAGGTGCGGCCTGTCAGGCTTGCCGTGGAGGGGTCAGGGCAGAAGGGCTCCCCAGCCTCTTTGTTTTGCTGCAGGCTATTAAGGGCCCCCATGTGCACATCTCTCATTAATTAAAAATGCTATAAACCATCTGTTTGAGGGGAAGTTTCAGAGGGGCTGCTTGCCTGGCCTGAGGTAGCATTCTTTCAGACCTCTCAACTTTAATTGAAAACATACTTTTAGAATAAAAGCCAGGCCCATAAACCTTTTTTGCTGCTGGTGGCAGTGAGAGTGTGGAGGGTGGGCCTAGTGAACCCATAGGTGACCCAGGCTCTGGAGTCAGGGATAGAGCTATTGGGCGGAATATAGGATTGCTTTAGCCAGCTTGTCAGAGGCTATAGTATATAGGGGGAGAGAGGAGTGAGTAGAGAAGCTGTCGGCTAGAGGGACGAGGGCTGAGAGGCAGTTAGGCCTGGGAAGAGCCAGGAAGCCCAAATTGTCTCCTAACTCTGTACCACTGGGTATGGCCTAGGGCTACTCCCTAAGTCAGTTGCTTCTCCTCTCTGGGTATGGCCTAGGGCTACTCCCTAAGTCAGTTGCTTCTCCTCCCTCTCTCCTTCTTCTCCTTTCTGCAATGGATGGGATGGATGGTTTAGAAATAGGATATACTTGAGGATCCATGCCCACTGCTAAGGAATGGGGCAGACTCTTGGCCTTCATCCTGGTTCGACCTTGGGTCTTTTCCCCACACTGTCCCTGCCCTGCCCATATCCCTGGGAATAATTTCGAAGTTTTGTCACTTATGAAGTGGGACCAGGAGGTGGTGGAGATTTCAGTCAAGGCCTGACACCCTGAGTGCCCTTCCCCGTGGCTGGATTTCTTGGAGATGGGCAGGGCAACTGATGTTCACTAATGACATTCTCTCCAACTGCTCCCTCAGAAGTATAGAACAGCAAGAAGCATCCCCATTTCTCCAGTGTCCAGAGGAGGAAAGGAAAGGCTAGAATAGAAAGGGATGTACCCATGGTCATACAACAATTGGAGCCACAGCCCAGAACTAAGGCCTCTTTCTGCTCCACCTCGCTGACTCTTCTGGTCTCCCTTCCATCCGGGTCTTGGAGTAGAGGGATGACGGAGGCAGGGCCAGTGTACTGTGCACCTGGTACCTAGCTGCCCCAGCCCATGGTGAGCACTGCTTGCCTTTGATTTCCCGAGGGTGACTGTAGATCAGCGAGAAGCAGCTAATTCAGATCTGTCCCCACTGCCTACTGCAGAGCCTCCTAATAGGCCCTCGATTATGGGTATTAAGTGAAGAGGTGAGTGAATCAATGGATGAGGGAAAGAAGGATGGAGGGAAGCTTGTACCCTTTAAGGGAAGCCATCCTGCCAGCCTCTGAGACTCAGAAATCAGAGTGATTCAAGCCAGGGGAAACCATCCAGTGACTGTACACTAGCCCAATCTGCTCCCCCCCCCCTTTTTTTTTTTTTTTTTTGGTTAATCCTCACAAGAATATTTTTCCATTGATTTTTAGGGAGAGTGAGAGAGAAAGGGAAAAGCAGAGAGAAACATTGATGTGAGAGAAACACATGGCTTGGTTACTTCCTGCATGCAACCTGATGAGGGCCGGGGCTGGGGAGGAGCCCGCAATTGAGGTACGTGCCCTTGACTGGAACCGAACCCGGGACCCTTTGGTCCGCAGGCCAACCCTCTCTCCACTGAGCCAAACCAGTTAGGGCCCAACCTGCTCCTTTTATTTATTTTAAATATATTTTTATGGATTTCAGAGAGGAAGGAAGGGGGAAAGAGAGATAGAAAAATACACGATGAGGGAGAATCATCGATCGGCTGCCTCCTGCAAGCCCCCCCCCACTAGAAATCAAGCCCACAACCCGGGCATGTGCCCTTGACCAGAATCCAACCTGGGACCTTTCAGTTCACAATCTGATGCTCTATCCACTGAGCTAAACCGGCTCGGGCCCAACCTGCTCCTTTTAAAAAGGAGGTCCGAACAGGAAGTGACAGGCCTGAGTTTTCAAGCCCACTGTAGGAGAGCCAGGCCCGGAACCCAGGTCTCCTGACTACTACTCTTCCCTCTGGCCCTGGGTAGGGATTAAGGACCAGGAGATCTGAGCCACTTAGAACGGACTTCAAGTCAAGTCACGCCAGCCTCTCTCCACCTTATCTCCCCAAATCAATTTGCAAAACTTCCATTAATACTGTCAGGAAATCTGCAAGCTGTTTAAAGCCAGGCACCACAGCAACTGCCTGCATAATGGCTACCTGGGGGAAGACAGACATTAACGGCATAATTACAGATTAGCGTGGCCCTGGGCAGTTCAACCGAAATTTACTTTTCTCAGAAGCTGGTGGTAGAAGAACTTTAAACCGAGGAAGAGCCTCACACTCACCAAGGGCTGGGCCAGGTGGCTCTGCACCTCTCTTATCAACTCGCTCCTTGCCCGCAGGAGGCTGGAGAGGGACAGTGGAGCAGCATGGCAACTTGTTTGCCAGGTGGAGTGAGTCTGATCCAAAGTAACACTGCAGAGCAGGGGCGGGGACCCTTTTTTCTGCCAGGGGCACTTTGGATATTTATAACATCATTTGCGGGTCAGACAAAATCATCAGCTTAAAAAGTAGCCTGCTATATTTGGCCAAACATTTAATGATTCACCCCTACAGCCTTTGATAGGGCCAGACCGAATGATTTCTTGGGCTGGACGTTCCCCACCCCGGCTGTAGAGCATGGCTTCTCCAACTCCGGGGGACAGCACAGCGCCTGGGCATTCTGTGAAAGTAGGTCTGGTTTAGAAGGGGTGGGGTGGGGCCTGGGACTCTGCCTGTGTCACCAGCTCCCAGGTGCTGCCCGTGCAGCTAGTTCTTAGAAGACAGTGAGTAGCAAAGCCTGGGTCCCTGGGGTTGCAGCGGTCAGGTTTTTAGGGAGCTGTGGCCATGTGTCCACCGCCTTCCTGAACCCCACCTTGGGCTCAGTCCACCCTGTCTGGGAAGAAACTGGCATCCCTGGGGTCGTAAAAAGAGCATAGATTTCAGAGTCAGACAAACCTGATCTTGAATTTCAGCTCTGCCATCGACTGGCTACGGAGGCAAGTCATTTCACCCCCACTGGCCTCTCTTTCCTCATCTGCAGAATGGGGATGCTAAGCTGATCCTGCTTCTCCGGGATGGCAGGGGATTTAATAAAATGATGGTGCAGTAGCACTTCGCCAATTGGAAAGCCCTATATATGTTTACTGTAAGGACCATTGTCGTAGAGTGCCTTTATTAAAATGACTTTTTCCTCCCCCTGTCACCTGCCTGGTGCATTTCTGAGGGGGGCAGGTCAAATAGCCATCCTCTGCGAAACCTCCCACAGCCAGTGGTCTCTTTGTTCTTGCTTCCTCAGAGCCCAGAACTTTCCCTATCAGAGTTCGTGGAACGCTGTTAGTGCCCCCACCACATGCTGAATCCTGACGGTGTCTTTCTCTTTTCTGTCTGACATTCAGAAGGGCCTGCCTCAACAGATACTAGTTAAGTGACAGAATGATTAACTCCTAAGGGCATAGTAGAGCAAGCTGCGCCCTGTCCCCCATAAGAATTTCCTTTCCAGCTGTCTGCCCCTCTGAATCTCTTCCTGGACTCCACTCCCCCTCCCGCCGCCCCTCCCCGGCCTTCTCCCTCCCTCCTCATTTCACGCATGGAACTTGACGTGAAGCTCCTGTTCCATGCCTGAAGGATTAAATGCAGTGATGAGAAATGTGTTTTCTTATTGTTTTAGGAAGCTGAGCAGGGCGGGGGCGGGGGAGGAAGAAATTGAATCAGAGGCAACAATTTATCTTGTGCTAAAGGGACTACAAGTATTCCGGGAAGCCATGCTCTTACTTAGCACTCCTCCTTTATTGGTGGTGGGGGATGGTTTGGGGGTGGGGGTGGGGGTTGGGGGGGAGGATAATTAGCTGGGACAGCTGGCCACCCACAAGTGCCTGCCCTTGTGCATGGATGAGGGGATGGGGCTCCATGGCTTTGAATGGAATCCCCTGGTTCTGCTCAGGGACCTCTTTTCATTGCAGACACCCGCCAGGGGACTTCCCTTAACCTTCCCAGCCATTGTAGCCTTCGCCTGCGTTTCTTAGTCATTGAGGGGCCATGGAGAGACGCAGTAGGAAGGAGACAGGGCGACCTGATTCTGCCATTTCTGGGTGTGCCACCTTCAGCCTGTTTCCCGCTCTGGAAATAAGGTGAAGGACATAAGTATGTGATTCATATGGGCTGGATGGGTTCCATGATCTAGCCCATAACCTTCCTGGCTCCAGATCCCAATTTTGTCCTTGTGCTCAGAGCGGTTTCTGCCTTTGGGGCTGATTCGTGCTGACAGATACATGGAAGAAGCAGATGCCTCCCGGCTAGGATGCTACACTGGGGCTCATACAGAGAAACACAACTGCCAGTAGATGAATGCCCACCTTAGCAAGGTGGACGCAACAGAGAACCCGGGCCGGGTGTGGGCTCTGCTCCTTACTTGCTTTGTGAATTTCTCCACCTTGGAGCTCGGTCTCCTCGTCTGTAAAATGGGAAGAATAATACTTCCTCCCTGCTGGAGTTGTGTGAGGAATAATGGACTATTGTATGTTACATGCTTCTTAGCTCAGTTTGGCATTTCGAAGACACTTCACAAAGCATTAGCTGTTATTGTTACTGTTGGTTGGTTTTAAGTAAGCAGGTAGATTTTCTAAGAAAGGTTAGCCACAAAGTTCTCTCCCAGAGTGAGAGCTGGGATGGGCACTGTCAAGACTTGCTTCTGGGAGAGACTTTTTTTCCTATTACTGATGTAACATCTGTAGGCATTAGACATAATACAATGATGGGGCTTCTACTCAATTATAGTTGTGATAATGCCTTGCCTCCCTGAGATTCCTCTTTAAAGGAATCCTCACTCACATGATCAGAGCCAGTCTCTAGGTTGGGTCCCGCTGTAATGACATTAATTATAATAACGCTATGAACAGTAACACTTGCCCTAACCAGTGCTCAGTGGTTAGAGCATTGGCCCTTGAACTCAGGGTCCAATTTGAGTTTGATTCTGATCAAGGGCATATACCTTGGTTGCAGGCTTGATTCCCAGTAGGGGGCGCGCAGGAGGCAGCTGATCGATGTTTCTCATCTGTGTTTCTCTCTATCCCTCTCCCTTCCTCTCTCTAAATAATCAATAAAAATTATGTATATATACATACACCCTACACACACACACACACACACACACACACACACACACTCTGAGTGGCCAGATTATTATGCATTCAGAGATCATGGCACAGTAACCTGAGGCAGGTTTCGTTATTATTCCCATTTTACATATGAGGAAATGGAGGCCCAGAGAGGTCAAGTAACTTTGCCCAAGGCACCACATTTAGTTAATTATCCCCACACATGTGAGATTTATTGCATAACAATGATATCCTTGGCAATAAGTCATTTGGCACACATGGAAAGATATCTGTAGGATAAATACCTAGAAGTGGAAATGCTGGGTCAAATTTTGCCATTGCCCTCCATATACATTTTGTCAGTTCACATTCCCACCAACAAAGTGTGAGACCTCCTATTTTTCCAAGAGAGCATTATCAAGCTTTAAAATTAAACATTTTAAAAATCAGCTTTATGAAGATATGTAATTGATCATTTTTTAAGCTATAGGTGAAAAACCATAGATATTCTGCTCAGGATCTTATCATATGCCTGAACATGTTATTGAGTTTATCCATCTTAAAATATATATTGATTCCAGAGAGGAAGGGAGAGGGAGAGAGAGATAGAAACATCAAAGATGAGAATCACTGATTGGCTGCCCCCCTTGGGGATCGAGCCTGAACCCCCAGCATGGCCCCTCCCCGCCGTGGGATGTGTAGGAGGCAGCTGGTCAATGACTCTCTTTGATGTTTCTCTCTCTCCTTTCCTCTTTGAAGAAAAAAAAATCCTCTATGCTTTTCATAATGCAGAGCACAGAGAGGGTATAAGATTTTAATGTTGCCTAAACAGGAACATATATTTAAAAGTATATATTAAGAAACATTAGTCCAAACCAATTCGAAGATGAAAAACAAAGGCTTAACGAAGTGCCCAAGGTCTCCAGGAGTTTGGGGAGCATGCCAGCTTTGGAGTCAGGGAGGTGACAGGCTCCATGTCATGTCTTACTAACTGTGGCCTGTTTCAGGCGTGTCGTCTCCTGTAAAATGGGCAAGAGATCACCCCCTCTCAGAGTTGGGGGAGGCAGGAGCAGAGGAGATTTTGTAAATAAAATGGCCCAGCTTTCCATGCACTGTGGGCTCAGTTCCTGTTGTTATTGTCCATTGGAAGCAGAGCCTATATCCTTCAGCCGGCCTCAGGACCCATCGTTGGGTGCTTCCCCTTGTTGGAAGAGGTGGGGCGGAGTGAACCTCCAGGGACTGGCTACCTGGGTCTCTTCTCTGTCCCCTGCCCTTGTTCTGACCCCTGTCCACAGAGTGAAGATGGGGAGTGCCCCCTCTCTGCAGTGGTGGAGGGAAGAAAGGAGTTTTATGCAGATGAGGAGATGGTGGGGGTGTGGAGCCTGTCTGGGCTCGGGAGCCGCAGCTCCTGTTTGGAAATACAAATTGCAGCAAATTTGTCATCTCTGGAGAGAAATTGCGGTTGGCAATTTCAGTGTTTTTCGCGCTTTGATGCTCGCGTCTGTTTAAGGGGAGAGGAAAGGGCTTGGAGGGAATCAAACTGGGCCTCTGCGAGTGGGAATGAAGGCTGAAAGGGAGCAGGAAGAACAAGTAGGATGCTGTGGTGGCCAACATATTTTGAAAAAGGCCCTTCTTCTAATACTGGCAGGGTGGGTCTGCACTCGGGGGCTGAGACCTTGTGCGGGCCGTCCTCCAGCCCCGAGTGTGGCTGGGTGGTGGACGGGGCACACCGCTGCTGTATTGATAGAACCATCGCCAGACTAGGACCAGCTGGTGGAAATGTGGGCTTGTCCTGGTCCCTGGCTGGTGGCAGCGTAGGCCAAATGAGGTAGTAAAGTGATGCATCAGGCTTTAGAGTCCTCAAGCCCAGCATTTCCACTTCTAGGTACTTACCCTACAGATATCTTTCCACGCGTGCCAAATGACTTATTGCCAAGGATCTATCATTTGGTAGATGAGAGTAGCTAAGAAACACTTGGATAATAGCGCTTACTCTGTGTCTCGTGCTACTTTAAGGCCTTAGGTCTATTAACCCATTTAATCCTCACAGCCACTCTATTAGGCAGGTACTGTAATTTTCCTCCTTTTAGAGAAGGAAACCTGACAGACAGAGAGGTTAAGTGACTGGCCCAGGGTCACACAGGAAGTTGGTAACAGGAACTCAAGTCTCTTGACTATTAGTCTTGAATTTGTTCCCAAGGGGCATTTATGAAGTCAGTCCAGTGCTGACTCTCCAAGACCAGGTGTTGGGGTAAGTGATGGGAAAGTAACCAGGGTGTTCTAAATCCAGGCGAATTGTTGGGGTGCACCTGGTTAATTGTGGGGGCTTCCTGGAGCAGTAGATATTTCTGGAGCAGTTAGGAAGATCCGAGCGGTTTTCTCAGGCTGGTGTGATGGTTCCTCCAGGCATATGACCCTGCATAGACCGAGGCTGGGCTTGGGTGGGACGATTAGGCAAAGAGGGCTTTGGATAGGTTAGCAATCTGGGAGGCTTGTCTGAGGCAGAAAGGGGAGAGACATCAGTGGGTGGTCAGGAACAAAGGGCCCTTGGGTCTCAGAGGCAGCTCAGTGCAGCAAGGGGGGCATAGAGGCCTCAGGGGTGGATAGACATTGCTTGTCAGAGACCTGGAGCTTGGAGGAGACTTGGGAGGGGTCTGATGACCCACCATGGCAGTCCAGAGCCTAGGGTAACTGGGAAGTAGGCGCCACAGCCCCTGGAGGGGAAAGGAGGGACAGTTCTCACTGGTTGGTTGATGCCTTGGGGTCAGGCAGGCATTTTCATGTGGCAGCGGCCCTGTGGGTGCTGGCCACTCTGCAAAGGCCTCTCTGAGCGGGCTGTGTCTCACACCACTGGCCTCAGCCCTGCCATTCCAGTGTCCTGGGGTCAGACAGTCTAAGTTTCCAGCTACACACCTGCTCTCTGGCCTCTGGGCCTCTGGGCCTCTGGGCGAGGCTGCTTTGTGGCAAGCAAATGAGGATCGGAATCCTAGTTCACGGGATTTGTGGGTTTTTACAGCTGTGCCTCTGAAAAGTGACCCAGATGGTTCAGAGTAGCCTCTGTCCCTTCCCCTTCTTGACAGGGCTGTGGCCCCGCCTCGGCCCTGATCCTGCCAAGGGCAGGCTGTTGTCCCTCCCTGCCACAGGGAACACCTTGTAATCAAGGTCCCAGCAATGCTTCTCACCTTCTCCTGGCCTGGACATGGGTGCAGAGGAGCGGGCTGTGGGTTTATGGGTAAGGGCAGCTCTTGCCTGGAGGAAGGTGATAGGAGTTATGGAGGCACTGCCGAGAAGAAGGCCATTGGCAATTTAGGAAGAATTCTGGCGAGATAGATACTTGTTGCTAGGTGACCAGCAGGGGCCAGTCAGGAGAGGTGAGCAGGACTATGGAAAGCCAGGGTCATTTTTATAGTTAGCTTTTCAGTGAATTCCTGCCTTCTCTAGGGTCCTGTCCTTCTGCTTCCTCTTCTCCTTTTCTGCTCCCTTGACCCAGTGCCATCAACAGCGAGTGTGTGCGGAGGTAGGAAAGTTCCAGGCTGTTGGCTTGAGGTTTTTATTTTCTTCCCCTTTACTAATATGTGCAGTATGTGTTGCATGTGTATGTTTGAGTGTGTGTGCATGTGCATGTGAGGTGTTCATACACGTGTGTGTGAATATAAAAAGATACTTGCCCAGCTGGTGTGGCTCAGTGGTTGAGCATCAACCTATGAATTAGGAGGTCATAGTTTGGTTCTCGGTCAGGGCACATGCTCAGGTTGCAGGCTCAGTCCCTAATAGGGGGTGTGCAGGAGGCAGCTAATCAGTGGTTCTCTCTCATCATTGATGTTTCAATTTCTCTCTCCCTTTCTTTCTGAAATCAATAAAAATATATTTAGAAAAATATATAAGAACACCCAGGCACTTGCTATGTTCCTTTACTCAGCTTCCATCATCTCTCTGAATCCTCCCAGCCAACCTAAAACACAGGTTCAGAGAGCTGAAGTGGGTTTGTCTGAGGGGCCCCAACCAAGAAATGAGAGAATCAGGATTTGAACTCAGATCTGCCTGTGCACTTGAGCACCGAGTGACATTCTGTGGAGACAGTGTTCCCTATCTCAGTGAAGCCATTCCCAACCTCAGGAGAAGGGCAGATGCAGGGGAGGTGCCTGGTGGAGAACTCAGCAGACCTATTCTCATATTTGTCACTGATGATTCACTCTTTAACTGTCACCTTCCATGGGCCTCGCTGTCCTAACCTGTGAGTGGTCCTGTTGAAGTGATACCCATGGCTCTGTCTTTGGAAGGGATCCGGGTCCCCAGCTATGGCCTGATTAGACAGGGCACTCAGACAGACTGTCTTAGCTAAGGTCAGGCAGCTCTGGAGGATTCCCCGGACAGAGTCCTGAATGCAGAGTGTAGTTGATGCACGGGACTTGGAGCTGGAACAGGGGAAGAGAGGGGGCTGAAATGCAGCCGGGGAGCTGACTTGTCCACAAGACACTGGGGAACCATTGGTGACATCACCAACCCATGGGCACACCTTGCTTCTTCTTCTGATGAGGGGTCAGGGGCTCTGAGCCTGGAATCCAGGCCCTGAGACATGATGGGTAAGACTGGATCGGGAAGCTCAAAATTGGAGGGGCCATCTGGAAACCCCTCAGCTGGCTTCAGAATTCCCTCTGAAATGTTGGGGTTCCAGCTCTGGTCAATGATTGGCTGATGGCATCTGGTGACCAATAATTCCAACTCAGCACAGACCCACTACGTGTCAGGAACTTTTACACATCCTGCCTTATTAGATGTAATCACAGTCCTGTGGTGGGTATTGTTAATCCCTGCTCTACAGACAAGGACTGAGGCACAAAAATGGTAAATTTCCCAAGAATCATTGATAATTAGGCCGAGATGGTTTGGAAGCCATAAAAGGCCATCTCTGGAAGGACTTCCTTTTGAATGGGTATGGAACACGGAATATGTGCCTAGCTTTGTGTTAAAACACAAAAGGACTGTGGAAAACCGGAAGTCCCACCTACTTTACAGGTGAACACAGGGAAGCTCCAAAGATGAGGTGACTTGCTTAAGATCACACCATCTCCTTTTTTTATTATTATTACTTTTTAAAAATATTTTTATTGATTTCAGAACGGATGGGAGAGAAAGAGGGAGATAGAAACATCAATGATGAGAGAGAATCATTGTCTTATCTGTCCTTAGACTGTCCTTTCTCACTAGCGAGGCAAGAATTATTCTCCCTCCTTAGCAGATGAAGACACTGTGGCCCAGGGAGGAAGTAGTAGGGCTGGGATCCAAACCCAGGCCACTCTGAGAGAAACTGCCTCATCTGGGCCCTGGCCTGGTCAGCGGGATGGGCCACACTGGACCCCGCTCATGCTGCTGGGAAGTGCTGGTCAGCCGTGCTCCTGGCCAGAGACATGTCCCATTAGGTGAAAGCAGTGAGGATAATGTCTTTATGGAAATGGGCTGAGGCTGAGGCAGCGGAGGCATTTGTCTTCAGAGACGCTGTCCTCCGCTCTGCTGCTCGGGCCTGAAGATTTCCCTGGGGGCTGCCCCCACCCCACGGGCCCCTTCCTGTACTTGCTCTGCCCACTTCTCCGCTCCAGTCAGCCCTGAGAACATGATGCTGTGCCCACTCACTCACCTCCCCACCTGGGCCCACCAGCACCGGGGCCTTTGGAGCTGGGCTTCAGTGGCGGCAGGGGGCGTTCTGGTTGGATCCCAGGAAGCACTCCCAGACAATTGGGGGTCCCCACTGTCAGTCGTAGGGACAATGAAAAGGGCCCAGGTGTTGGGGATAGAAGGGCAGGTACCTGCCCTTTGACCTTAAGCTTGGGCAGGGTTCTGACTCATCTCTGCCCCCCAGCTTCGCATCCACATGCTGGACTTGGAACTCCTCTGCCCACACCCCCATTCTGCGCCTGCTCCCAGTATCCCAGATTTCTCCCAGCCTCAGAGTTTGGGGTGAGGTTCAGGATCCCAGAGACAATCCAGCAAAGAGACTCGGACTCCCCCAAACAGCCCCACCCGCTCTGGGCTTACAAAGATTCCAGGCTTTCTGAGCAAAGGACCTCCTCCCTTGACTGCCTGTTGGGGGCAGCCTTACCCCACGCACCCTCTGCAAAGCCCTGTTGCTCTAATGGTTGGGGTGGCGGGGCTCTGGTAGGAAGAGGCACAAGAGTGGGGTCCCCTCCTCCCCTCCCCTGGGCCTGTGGAAAGGAATAGGAGGGAAGAGGGTGGGTTGAGGGTACGCAGGAGTTCGGCTGGGTGTGTGGGTGGGGCATCTGGGTGTCCTGAGGGCCACCTCAGGCTGGTCCAGGGGAAAGCCCTCACCCACACTCCAGAGCTCTCAGTGCTGGGCTATGTCCACACTAGGCGCCTCCCCTCCCCCCCCCCCACTCCCAGGCAGGCCCCTAATGGGTGCCCGGGATAGGCAGTTTAGATAGAGCAATGGGGAGAGAAGGCGGGAGCTAGGCAGCTGGCTACCTGGGCAGGGAGAGGTGGAAACCCTGAGGCAGGAAGTTTAAGGCAGGGCATGACTAGCCTCTGGCCTCTAGTCACCTCACTGCCCCCCCCCCCCCCCCCTGTGTAGAAATGCAGAGGGGGGCAGGGGCTTTGGGCTCAGGGAGACAAGGCTGGGGTGGGGTGGGAGTAACGGGGAGGAGAATGAAGACACGGCTCAAATCCCTAGCTGCTGAGTTGAGGGAGAGGGGAGGAACGTGCTTGGCACATGGGAGGTGCTCACCCAGGGGCACCATCTCCCGACCTCCTTCCCCTCACTCTGCAGCTGGAGAGAGGCCCCTAGCCCAATGATTAGCGCAGAGCTAGTGCTAGACTGTCCTTTCTCACTAGCTTGCCACAGTCACACTCTTGCCACACTCACACACTGGGTGTCCTCGGGCAACTTACTTAACCTTCCCGTGCCTCACTTGTCTTATCTGTAAAATGGGGTAATAATAGTTCCCCCTTCAGAGGGTTGTTCAGAACATGAAATGAGTTTGTGTACATCAAGCACTTAGAACAGTAGCTACCGTGTGTGAACACTCTGTAAGGGTGTGTGCCATGTCACCATTAACTGTCACAACTCCATACATGACACTACCCTGGGCTCCTTAAAAAGCTTCCCCTCAAGTGAGCTGCTTGAATTCCCAAAGTCCCACCTACTTTACAGGTGAGCACAGGGAAGCTCCAAAGATGAGGTGACTTGCTTAAGATCACACTATCTCCTTTTATTTATTAATTATTATTATTATTATTTATTTTTGTTTTAAATTTTTATACATATCTCCCCATTGCCCCCCCTCCCTCCCAGGCATACCCCAACCCCCCAGTGTCTATGTTCATTGGTTATGCTTATATGTATGCATACAAGTCTTTTGATTGATCTCTTATCTACCTCACCTAACTTTAATCTTCCTGTTGTAATTTCAGTCTGTTTGATGCTTTACTGCCTCTGTATCTATCCTTTGTTCATCAGTTTATAATGTTCTTTATTATCCACAAATGAGTGAGATCATGTGATTATTATTATTTTTAAAAAAATATTTTTATTGATTTCAGAAAGGATGGGAGAGAAAGAGAGAGATAGACACATCAATGATGAGAGAGAATCATTGATCAACTGCCTCTTGCATACCCATACTGTGGATCGAGCCTACAACCCAGGCACTTGCCCTGACCAGGAATCGAACTTTGACCTCCTGGTTCAGAGGTCGATGCTCAACTGCAGAGCCATGCTGGCCGGGCAGGACACCATCTCCTTTTAAAAGTGACTCTTAAGATTTCTCCACGTGTGTGCATGGCCTGAGTACCTCGGGGTGCACCTGTAGCCGGGAGCCTCCAGCGAGCCAGGCCCTGACCTGGGCCAGAGAGGATGGCCCCTGCTCCCCCTGTTGCCCAGGGATGACACCATCAGCGCCTGTGGGTTTGGTGAAAGAAGGGCGGCCGGTTCAAGGCTCCCTGTTCACGGGGAGGACTGGGGCCCGTGTGGCTGGAGCAAAGGGAGGTCCGGGTGAGGTGCACCTGCCGGCAGGCCGCGGGGGGAGTTTCAGCTGCTTGGAGACTCAGGCGTTTCCTTTAATTATCATTGCAGGTGGCTGGGCGCCCGGGTTTCCACCTGACAGGTGAGGCTTATCTCCGGGAGCTGGAGAATTGGCTCTGTAATTGACCAGGATGTAAGCCTTTGATGGTGTCCCCTGGCAGTTTTGAATCCTAGCAGGGGGGTGGGGGAGTGGAGGGGATGGAGAGGTAGGGGGTGAGGAGGGGAGTTGGGGTAGGTTTCAATCTGTCTCAGCCAAGCCTGTGGTCCTTTCAGTCCTGGACTCACATGGAGACTTAAACCTAGACAACAAGGCGGGTGCTGTGGGGTGGAGGAGGGGTGTGAATGCCCAAGGGGCGTTCCAGAGTCAGACAGGCCCCATTTGAGTACCAGCTGTGTCACCTGGTCAGCTCAGTTAACCCCTGGGATCTTCTGTTTCCCCGTCTGAAGAGGAGGCTAATGGTATCCACGTGACATGGTTATTGTGCGGAGTGGATAGGATAATGGCTGTGAAGTGCTCGGTGTACACCCAGCACTCTTGTATGTGCCCAATTAAGTGCTGGCTTTACTCAGCGTTTGGTGGATGAAGGACCCACTCCGAGCACACACGTGGTGCCCGGCTCCAGATGGAGTTGGCCCTTGGCCCCATTGCAATGCTAGGCCTACCAAGGCCTGAGAACCACCACCCTCCCTGAGGCGCCCACCCAGGGAAAGGGCACACTGCTTCTCCACGCAACCCCTAGTGCAGTGGTTCTCCACCCTCCTAAGGCCGAGACCTTGCAGACAGTTCCTCATGTGGTGGTGACCCCCGACCATGCAATTTTGCTACTGTTATGCATCGTGATGTAAATATCTGCATTTTCCCGTGGTCTTAGGCGACCTCTGTGAAAGGGTCATTCGACCCCCAAAGGGGTCGCGACCCACAGGTTGAGAACCGCTGCTCTAGTGAGAGCCTTCTGTTTGCTGCCAGTGTGCGAGCTGCACTGAGATCCTGCCGGCTGGCCGTTGAGGAGGAGCTCAGTCTCCTGGAGCCACGGCTATAACACAAAGAAGGAGTGTCTAAGTGGGCACTGAGCGGGGAAAGATGCACCTTGGGGCGATGTGGGGGAAGCCATCCACATCTGCCCTGTGCACGGAAGCATCAGAAAGATGTGGGGGGGCCGAGACTGGTTTGGCTCAGTGGATAGAGCGTCGGCTTGCCGACTGAAAGGTCTCAGGTTTGATTCCGGTCAAGGGCATGTACCTTGCTTGCGGGCACATCTCCACTGTGGGGCGTGCAGGAGGAGGCTGATCAATGTCTCTCTGTCATCCATGTTTCTGACTTTCTATCTCTCTCCCTTCCTCTCTGTAAAATATCAATTACAAAAAAAAAAAAAAATATATATATATAAAAAGAAAGATGTGTGTGTGGGGGAGATGGGCAGAGTGGTTTCCTGGAGAAACAGCATTAACAAAGGTGAGGGGGAGCATCAGCATCTCCCCCACTCTTCCAGCTGTGGCGAAGGGACACATCCCAGGCCGGATGCAGAGCTGGGCGGGCTGTCCCGGGGATGCCCCTTTACTTTCAAGATGCAGTGGGAGGCCAGGTTGGACCAGACTGGTGACAGGACTGGGAAGCTTGGAAGGCGACTCTTCGGTCTGCTGGAAGGTTTATTTAGAGAGAACAGAGACAGGAGGTGAGGGTAGAGGGGGAAAGCAAGACTGGTCTGGCTCTCTCTCTCTCTCTCCTGCTGTGCTGGGGTCAGAGGGTTAAGGGGCACACCTAGTCCTGGGGCTGAGGGTGGGCAAGATGCTGAAGGGACACTCACCCCATGTGGCAGAGGGGCACTTGCCAACCCACGCCTGAGAGCCTGGTGTTCAGGGGAATGAAGCACCCACTCGTGGAGCTTGAAGGGCCTTTCAATTAGTTTTACAAGAGGCCTTCATCTCCACGCGTCTCTCCTCCAAGATTCTGGGGGAGGGGAGAGGAGGGAGGGAGATGGGTTTAGCCATTCAGAGAATTTCCCCAAATCCTCATTTGCCTGGGTCCTACTTGTTCCTCTTTTTTTATTTAAATTTATTTTTTTATTATTATTGATTTTTTACAGAGAGGAAGGGAGAAGGATAGAGGATTAGAAACATCAATGAGAGAGAAACATCAATCAGCTGCCTCCTGCACGCCCCCTACTGGGGATGTGCCTGCAACCAAGGTACATGCCCTTGACCAGAATCGAACCTGGGACCCTTCAGTTCGCAGGCTGACGCTCTATCCACTGAACCAAACCGGTTTCGGCCTGCTTGTTCCTTTTGTCTCCCTAGGACCAGAGCTGCAGGGAGGGGAAGAGATGTATGTAGGAGGGTGTCTGCCTGCCATGGAAGATGCTGGATGTTTGTGTAGAGGAGACGCTGGGTGGCAGGAAGCATGAGGACAGGCTGTCAAACACTTTCTGGTTTGGCCACTTACCAGCTGGGTAGGCCTGAGTATGTCCTTCAAGCTTCTGAGCCTCAGTATTGGAATCTGCAGAATGGGACCATCATGTTTACCATTCGGAGCCATTCTAAGGATGATGTGGATGAGAAATGTCAGGTGAGGGGTTGGCCTTGGACATGTGTTAGCAGATGGATGAGTTACTGGATACCAAAAGGTCATCAGCCTTTGGGGTACATGCCTCAGTTTTAAAATACGCAAAATGAGGTTCATGATAGTACTTACCTCACAAGTTATATGAAGATTAAATGAATTATGTGGAACTGTCTGGCTTATGTTGCTTAACAAATTTAGCCATTATTACTGATTTTATTACTATTGGTTAGTTATTGGGCAAGCTCTCAAGCCCAAGGATTAGGTCATAAATATCAGAACAGGGGCCCAGAATGGGACTTGGCCTCAGGAAGGAGGCCGGAGGCCACAGAAACCATAAATTGGAACCCAGGTCCAGGTGGAAGTTGGAACCTCTACATGGTGCAGAGGCCTGATGGATTATCAAGTCTGGGTTGTGTGTACCAGGCTGGTCTATGGGTCGAGTTACACCCTCCCACCCCTTCAGAGTTCTCCCAAACACATTTCCCGCTCACCTGGGGTTCTAGCTGGAAGGGCAAGATGAAGGTGCCCATGCCAGTGACACCTGCGTTCTAGGCACCTCTACACTGGGCTCCCAGGTGGCCAGGTTCAGAGAGGAGCAGGCCCAGCCCTCAAGGGAGTGGTGATGTCACCCTTGAGCATGCTCTCTTTCTCACAGAAGGGGCTATTTCCTGCGGCTGCGGGTCATGGCTGGGGAGAGAGACAGCTGCCTTCAGGTCAGCTGGGGCTCTGATCCAGCCAGCCTGTGCGGTGATGACCCTTCTGCTCACAAGCATCTGTTTGCATTCACTGATTTTTGGGAGAATAAGACTTAGTTGGTGGGGAACCAAACCCTTAGCTCAGTCCACTATTGGGGTGGTATATTCAGAGCTGGGTTTGCGGACCAGTGGAAGCCAAGACGCTGGGGATCAGTAGGATCCCTGAGGGAGAATCCATGGTGGGAGATCTGGCTGCTGCAGTGTGCCTGAGGGCGGGAGAAGAAATCGTTCTGGGAACAGGCGTGAAGCTGGTCATCAAACCCATCCGAACCCAGTGACACTGGTAGACTGAATGTCATCAGAAAAAGCAGAGTGTGTTGATTGAGTCATTTCATTTACTCTCGAACCCTTTGGGGCCCAAGCAACACCGTGTGTGGGGGGACCCTTTGCTGGCACCTGGACGTAAATCGGATTTAGGGAACTGATTCCCCACCCTGCAAGAGAATGCCAAATTCCTAGCTCAGTGCCTGCTATAAAGTTGATGCTTAAAAACACTTGGTAAAAGCAATAGTAAGGTTTTCTAGAAGCCTGCCTCACTTAGTGAAGTGTTTGGCATAGCAAATGTGCAGAGCAATTGAGAGTGGAAACCCAGCCCTATTCAGGAGCGAGCGGCCCCTTGGGGACTGGCTCCCCAACATGGGAGAGAGTTTGCAAAGGATTGAAATGCCTGAGTTGGCAGGTAGGTTCTTGGAGCTAACGGCATTTGGGGTGTTGTTAGTGCCGTTCACACCCACAGGCTGGTGAAGAAAGGGCTATTTCCCTGTTTTCTGAATGAAGGAGAAAAGTGGTTTGTCAACAGGAGAGATGGGATCTAAGTGGGTGACATTGGAGTCATTTGGCAATGCTGGTAAAAGCATGACACCTGTATGAGTCACATGTTCATTACCTTTTCCTTTCTCTCTCCTGCGAGGCTTATTGATGCCCTGGCTCCAACTCGGGGCTCCGAGGGCATGGTCCCCCAGGGAGGAAGGACCAGCAGGCCTTCCAGCATCCAGATTGCGGGGATTGTCTCTGATGGTCCAGAAAGGCCAGGGCAAGGTTATTTCCAGCCTCCTTTCTCGTGGCCTGGTACCCAGCGCCTTCATGGTCTTCTCCCTCTCCTCCTCAGCAATATACTGTAGTAAGATCAAAGTTGTAAATTATTCACTCATGGTTGGAGAGAGCACATTTCAGAATTAGGGCTGCAGGGCATCTTGTCTCAGAGTTGCCAAGGGCAAAGGCCCACAATTTTGGGTCCACCAGCTCATCAAGTCAGAACCCTGAGGTCTGGCGCCAGGCCTGCCTAAGCGCTGGTCTTCCCACCTGGCTGATTTCCTCCCTGACTTCGCCCTGTTCACAGGTCCTGCCTCCCCTCATCCCAGAGGGAGCCGAGCATCCTCGGGAGTGCCTACGATGTGGTAAGCACCGGACAAGGAATGGTGCTAAGAACCACTGCAGCCAACATCTGTCATGTACGCTCTGCGCACCAGGCACTCTTGGTACTTCATGTGGAATGCCCCATCGAACCCCACAGCAACCCATCTCTTTCCATTCTTATTTCACAGATGAGGAGACCGAAGCTCAGAGAGGTCAAATGACTTACCCATGGCCACACAGCCTACAAGTAGCCAAGGTGGGATTTGAATACAAGCAGCCCAATGCCTGAATCTGCACAAGGTGCCACTCTGTTAAAACATCGTGAGTACATTTATCCTTACCATGACCCCAGGCACAGGTGGGGAATCTAAGGTCTTCAGATTTGAAGTAACTCATTCCAGGATATTGGAGCTAGTGAATAGCAGAGCCCAAATTTGAATCCAAAACATTCTAACTGAGAGTCTATGTTCTTTCTACTACTGCCCTGAGACTATAGATGAGCTGATGACATTCGACACAGCCTTATGAAGGGAGGGATGGAGGAGACACTGGCAGGCCCCTAGAGCCTCGGCCTGGGCACTTGGGTGGGTGGGTGGATGGGCATTGGGGAGCCCTGGCCGATGGATCCAGGGCCTTTGGAATTCCCAGAGAAGGAACTTCAGTGTACGTGTCTGTGGGGAGGATTCCATCGAATGCCGCCACTGTTTAAAGCCTCAGAACGGACAAAGGAGAAACACATACATGCTTTCTGTCTGAGCTGTTGCTTACCATTAAGAGTTTATCTTTAAGTAGCAGAATAATCATAACCCGTAGCACCCACGTGGGGCTGATTAGCTTTGCTGTAAGTTTATTTGATTACAACACGCAAGGCTGTTCATGACTTAGGACGCAGCTATATGGCTGCTCGCTTCCAACGGAGGAGTAGAAGCAGCGCAGCGAGCGGGGCCCAGGAGCATCAGATAATGAGTTTGGTGCTTTAAGAGCATATTCATCAACAGAGACCCTTGTCCGGCTGCTTCCAGAGCGTGGAGCCAGGGATTTCTTCCCATGGGGGCGATGGTCAATGCACAGAGGGCGGGGAGGAAGGGGCGTGTCCAGTGTATATAAAAACTGTGACTAGGGGGGTCGGAGGGCACGCATTCATTTTTAAGACAAATTTAAAAAACCCATCTCCTGCCTGAACCTGAATAATACTAATCTTATTTATGTTTTTGTTAATGCTTTACTAGGTGCTGGGCAATGTGCCCAGTGTTTAGAGAGCAGCCTTATCATGTAGGGAAAGTTGTTTACCTAATTTTACTGACGAGCAGCGAGGCTGGAGAGGTGAGGGCAGCTGCCCTGGTGGCGGCAGCGTCGCTGGAAGGGAAAGAGCTGGGTGTGCAGCCGGGCAGTCTGACTCTGGAGCCTGAACTGTCCCTGCCCGGCGGTGCTTCGGGAGAGTGCCTCTCAGCAACCCCAATGTCCCCCCAAGAGCCAGTGACAGTGAGAATGAGGGTCCTCTGGCAGGTCATGGGGCCTATCTCTGGGCCTCTGGGGGGTGGCGCAAGTTACAGGTTCTAGAGGGAGGATGTCTGGCTTGTCCCAGACTGTGTCCCTCAATGTTCCTAAGCTGCACCTTCCTCATCTCTAAGGTAATGTTCCTGATCCATCTCACAAGGCGGTTGTGGGCAGCTCCTTGTCGGTCGGGAAGCACGGTGTGCCCACTCTTGGATAGGAGGTAGTGGTGAGCAGGAGGGGGAAACCTTCCCAAGAAAAGACAGGCTGGGACAAGGTGGGGAGCCAGCAGCTGAGACCTGTGAGGGAGGGAGGTTATTCTATGGTAACAATAACCTGGAAATATTTTTTTAAATGTATTTTTATTGATTTCAGAGAGGACGAGAGGGGGAGAGAGATAGAAACATCAAAGATGAGAGAGAATCATTGATTGGCTGCCTCCTGCACACCTCCTACTTGGATCGAGCCCACAACCCAGGCTCATGCCCTTGTCTAGAATCGAACCCGGGACCCTTCAGTTTGCCAACCAATGCTCTATTCACTGCGCTAAACCGGCTAGGGAGGCAGGATCTGTTCTTAAAGCTATACCAGGCCTAGCAGTCTCTAGGAGCCTGGTCTTCAAAGTGCAATAGTAGGCATTTGTACTAAGACAATGACGTGTTCTAACTGGCTCTTGGGGAGGTGAAACCGTGTCTATGACAGTCTTCTGGTGGCTTTGCCTCCATGCGTGCCCCTTCAAGGCCACCTTCCTTGGGAAGGACTGCCTCTGGACTGCAGAGGGAGGATCCAGGTCACCCTTTCAGTGCATCACGCAGGGAGGTGGGAGGGGCATCTTCGTCTTCGTCCTTCTCTCGTCCTTGTCCTTGTCTCGAGCACAATGTTAACAAAGTCTCCACTTGGGAGGAGAAGAGGGGTCAGGAGAAGGAGGCTGATTCCCCAACTCGCCAATGCCATCCAAGCGTATATCTCTTTAAATTCTGCCTCGGGGAGTTTGTCAGATGGCAACCACCTGCTCAGGTTCCGGACCAGTGGTCAGCCAACAGCGGCTCGCGAGCCACATGCGGCTCCTGAGTGGGGGTTTGCCTCTCTGTTGACTAATGAGTTTGCCTACCACTGCCCTAAACACCCTCTGCAGCTGCAGCTGTGTGCCAGGGGCTGGAGAAAACTGGCTCTTCCCGAGTTTCTTTTCTCTTCTGTTGGCGACATCAGCAAGGCCTGAGCGTGACGGCAAAATCCGTGCGCCTCTACACATGTTCCTGCTTTGTAGAGGGGTTGATTTTCTCCCTGCTTTCTCCTTAAAAAAAACAAAACAACCCAAAAAACAAACTCTTGTGTGTCAGAGAGATGAAGCCGGAAGAGAAATGTCTCTTTCATGGCTGAGAATTATTGTTTTAAAGGCTTTATTTAAGCCGCTCTAAACAAACCTCAAACATCTGGCTTGTGGCACCTGTGTGCCAACTTGCAGGTTGAAGGGAATGCATGAAGATGGTTGGTACCCAGGGGAGGAGGGGCGGGGGATGGAGGGGGAGGGAGAAGAAGGCACAGTCTCTGTGGCCATCCTGGCGGTTGAGGTTGCCCTGGCCGCTTTCTGTTTCTGTGCTGTGCCTCCTCCGGGGGGCAGGGGTGTGGGAAGAAAACCACTTTCCTGAGAGTGTCTTTATGCTGGAGACATTCTGCTAAGGCAGGGTAGGCAAACTGCGGCTCGTGAGCCAGCCACAGCTCGCTGCTCTGTTGACGAATGAGTTTGCCGACCACTGGGACAGGGGCTTAATCACAAGGACCAACAACAGCCTGTAATTGTTGGAATCCAGAGACTAGGTCAGAGGTCGGCAAACTCATTCGTCAACAGAGCGGCCTACGGCGGCTCGAGAGCCACATGTGCTTGCGGTTTGCCGACCACTGTGCTAAGGCGAATGTATCCATGCCCATTACTCAGGCTTTAAAATCTAAAGAATCCAGGACATGAGCCTGCGAGAAGCAGGACTGGGGGGAAGGGAAGGAGGGTTGTATTAATGCAACACATGTTCTGTGCCAGGTGTTTCCATTTCCTCGGTCAGGTTCAGTTCTTGTAAAGGCTCGGGAGGCAGGTGTTGACGTGCTTTCATTCTAGATAAGAAAATGGAGGTTATGACTTGCTGATGTTCACCCCAGTGGCAAGTGGCAGAGTCAGGAGCCAGTCTCAGTTTCTTCCACGATCTCTGGCCACTTCTCCCAGGAGCCCCGGGCCTGGCTTCTCAGAGCCATAGTCTTCCTCTCCTGACACGGATGGGGCTGTTCTCTGACCAGCCGGGAGGGCGGAAGGGAACGTTCTGCAAGCGACTTCCCTGATGATGCAAAGGCGCCAGCTGCCATTCCTGCCGGGATCTGTGGGTGGGGAGCAAGTTGCTTATTTTCTCTGAGCCTGAGACGTCTCAGGTGATCAGACCCTGCTGTAAGGATCCCACACTGGACGTGTGTGTAAAAGCCCCCCGGCCTGTGGCCGGCACAGGAGAGGTGCTCAGCAAGTGCGGGTCTCTCTTCTCCCTCTTTCCAGCTGTGAGGGGGCCCGAGCCTGGACGCAGAGCCAGGTGCTGAGAGGCAGAGAGCCCCAGGAAGGCCAGGGTGGCCGGCGTGGTCTCCCTTAAATGGCTGGTCAGAAGAGGCTAGTGTTTAACCTGCTAAGGGGACCTGGGAGAGGGAGTGGGAGGCTCAATGTGGGTGGTCCACCTGTGTCTCTTACCTGGTGGGCCAGAGCCCTGAGGTCTACCTGCTGGAAGGTCCCTCAGAAGTCATTATGCCTAGCTCTCTCATTTTACAAACAGGGAAACTGAGGCCAGAGAAGGCCAGGGTCTTGGCCAAGGCTCCTAGCAGGTAGGAAGCAGAGCTCTTGCTGGGCCTCAGTTCTTCAGCGCTGGAGTCAGGGTGGGCTGGGGAGGGGGGATGTAGAGCGGCACAGCATGAGGGCACCAAGGCTGTGGCCTCCCCACACCCCCAGAAACCGCACAGTTCCCGGGGCCCGGCGCCCCTTACCTAAAGCCAGGGGTCTGTAGGGGGATGGGGAGGGGTAAAGAAGGCAGGCTTGGCTCCCACTCCTGTGGATGCCTCTGGTCGGTCTGTGAGCATCTGTTCACCTGTTCCCTCATCACTGTGTGGGCGGAAGCTGCCCATTAGCATTTCACACCCTAGGTCTCAGCTCAGCCAGGCAATTAGGATGCCCGACATCCGAATCTCTTGCCTCTAAATGCACCCGGGAAAGCGCTCTCCTTTCTTCCTGAGCCTCAGTGTTTCCAGGTGTGGAACGGAGGCGAGGGATCTGCCTGGAAGGTAGGAGTGGCGGAGAAGCCCCTCAGTGATGCTTCGGAGGCCCGAGATGTTAAATCAGATAAATATTCAACCTCCATAGAGGACCCCAGCCCGCGGGCCCCCATCGTGTATTGGCCACTTGATCTTTCTCTCTCCACTCTCCTTTACCGTCTCTCCTCCCTCCCTTTGGTGACATTTGTTGAACACCTGAGAAGCCTGGCGCAGTGGCAAAGCCAGGACTGAGAGGGAGTGGGTGAGGTTGGACAGTGGGATTATCTAGGAGAGGGGAGTATGTTTAGAGAATTTCTTGAGACTCCCAGGAGCTAGAGGGGTATTGGAAAGAAGGAAAATAAACTTGGGAAAGATAAGGTGGCTCTGAGATCAGGGCCAAGCCCCAGGAGAGGCCAAAGAAGTAGAATTCGGAAAGGGGGTGGGTGGGTGGGGGTAGTGGGTCTTCCCTGAGCTGAGATCCAGGCCGAGCTCAGAGAGAACCCGGGCAGGGGTGGGGAATCCTGGGTCCTTTCCCACCAAAGCGAGAAACTCCAGAGTCCTTTCGTCCAGGTTCACTCCAAGGAGCCAGACAGCAGTGGTGGCTCTGGGCCCGCTGGCTGGGATCCTCGATGGAGGCTGCGCAGCCGATGCCCTGGGCCTGGGGGAAGGACCTGTCTCATTGGCATTTGGCAGCAGGCATTTCTGTGCTTTGGATGCCAGCTTGTCCCAGTGGGGCTGCCTGTGGGTTCCTCCAGCACCCGTTCGCTCTTGCCTGGCATTCTGTTCCTACCCTGAAAGCGGAGGGAGCCCAGACCACTTGTTGGAGAGGAAGAACTTGAGCCCACGGAGGTGAAGTGAATTGGGCCATGCCACCCCTGTGCCAGCGGCAGTGCTAGCATGCATGTCGGTGGGCTGCTCTTTGGGAAGGGAAGTCTTTGATGGTGGCTTAATTTGTGAGTTTTTGTTTTTAAATTAAAAGGATAAAATTCGAAGACAAGAAAATGTGCTCAAGGCTGGATGGGCTTTTGTACAAATAAAGGTCTTGACTGGAAAATCAGTCCTAAAATAATAACAATCAAAAGATGGGTTTGGACCCTTCTTCCTCGGCCGGAAGCTGGAATCCCAAGTCAGCACCAGACAGTCTCTGCTTTCCGAGGCTGTGGACAGGAAGGGTTGCTGGGAGACCCATCTTTGGCTGCCCCTGTGTTCTTGGGTTTGGGGTAATCGTTCTCTAATGCGTGAGTACCAATCTTTTAAAATACGTTTTTATTGATTTTGGAGAGAGGAAGGGAGATGGAGAGAGAAAAACATCAATGATAAGAGAGAATCATTGATTAGCTGCCTCCTGCACGCCCCCTACTGGGGATGAAGCCAGCAACCTGGGCATGTGTCCTGGTTTATGGGTCGATACTCAACCACTGGGCCACACTGGCCTAGCTGAGTGCCATTCTTAAATAGAAAACTCAAGGATAACCTTGAGTTTGACCCCACTGATGTTCATTATGATGTAGACAGATCCTGGACACAGGGTCCAAGGACCTGGGCCCTGTCAGCTCACCACTGTCTGATTTTGTCACCTCGGTCAGGTCATAAAGTGGCACCCCCATCCCCCCGCTCTTTAGACCAGAGACAGTGGCGTCTCCCCTTCCCCAGGGCGATCTAAAGAGAAAAGCACTCTGTCTTCCAGTTTCTCAGCTCAGTGCTTTTCATTGCAGAGGCGCCTGATACATATTTGTTGAAGGAATGACTATTTATTAGAGAAAAATGAGGTGATGAATGGGAAGCGTTAAAGTGGAGCATGAAGGACTTTGTAAGAATCTCTTAATACTGTCGGGTGAGCTCCCCGTCTCTGGAGTTGGTGGAACCTGTATCAAGAGGTTCTTTCTACACAGGCCGCACCGTATAGAACTTTCCTGGAGGGAGGCTTCTCTTCTGTGCCCATGGCCCTTGGGGCAGACGTGCTATGCGGTGGCTCAGGGATCTGCATCTGTGACAGAGAGCAGCGTGTTATTGCAGGACCATTCCCGACTCCCACGGCAGGGGTAGGAGTACACATGCTCCCAGGGATTGGGAACCTGCACCCCATTCAGCAGGCCCGGCCCTCAGAAGCAGCTTTGGCTCTGTCAGTTACCGTTATGTGTTCAGGCAAATTGTTAAAAACCTGCCTCATTTTTTAAATATTTATGGTGGGCTTATTACAAGCAACAACAATAACAAAATAAACATATTTCACCAAAATAAAAAACCTTTGTGCTTCAGAGAACATTATCAAGACAATCAGAAAGCCAACCTATGGAATGGGAGAAAATATTTTCAAATTATGTAACTGCGAAAGGACTTGCATTGAGAATATATAAAGAACTCTTACAGCTCAATAATAAAAAAAACAAATAACCCAATTAAAATGGGCATAGGATCTGAATAAACATTTCTCCAAAAAAGATGTGCCAATGGCTAGTAAGCACGTGAGAGTGGTGCTCAGTGTCATTAGCTGTTGGGGAAATGCACATTAAAACCACAGTAAGATACCACTTCACAACAGCAGGATGGCCAGGACTTAAAGGAAGATCAGTCAGGACAAGTATTGGTGAGGATGTGGAGAAATTGAAACCCTCACACACTGATGGTGAGAATGGACTAGTAATGCAGCCACTTTGGAAAAACAGTTTGGCACTTCCTCAAGAAAGTTACACGTGAGTTACCCTGTGATTGTGTAATTCCAATCATACGTATCTACCCAAGAGAAATGAAAAGATATGTCTATACAGAGACTTGGATATGAATGTTCATGGCGGCATATTCATAAAAGGCAGAAACAAACTAAATGTCATCAACTGACGAATGGATACGCAAAATGTGGTATATCTAGCCCTGGCTGGCATGGCTGGATGGTTGAGCATCGACCTATGAACCAGGAGGTCCTGATTCAATCCCCAATCAGGGCACATGCCTGGATTGCGAGCTCGAGCCCCAGTGTGGGGTGTGCAGGGGGCAGCCGATCAATGATTCTCTCTCATTATTGATGTTTCTATCTCTCTCTCCCTCTGGCTTCCTCTCTGACATCAATAAAAATATTAAAAAAACCCACAACCCCTCCACCTCCCGACAGACCTTTACATTTCCCTGGAGAAACTCGAAGGGGCATTTGTTGTTCCAGCTAGTCTATCAAGCCGTCCCTCTTTCACTCCCCTTGTCCCCTCCCTCTGTGTTCTGGGGGTGCTCGGTAAGGAAGAGGGAATATTGTTTTTATTAATGCCCCCCTCCCTGAGCATTCTCAATTTTAACTCTTTTCCCGTGGTCAAAATCTCTGTCTCCAACTTTCCTTTGTAGTGCAGATGAGCTACTGGGAAGGATATTTCTACATTATTTTGCTTCCAGGAAGGGTGGGGAGACAGAGCTGAGCTGGGGGTTGTGGCGGGACGCTTTGGTGCAAAGGTGCTGCTTTTAGCAGTTTTAGTTCTACTCCCCCCTCTAGTCCAGGACAGACAGGGTGCTGTCCCTCACCCCCTTCTCCTCCAGTTCTCTTCCCTCTGGGCCAGTTCCAAATGGTAGGTGTGGGCATGGCAGGAGCTCAGGGGGACTAGCACTCTGTGGATGCCTTTATTTCCCCATTGAGACTAGTACAGGAGGGAGTTTCGGGGTCCTTGTTGCACATGGGACATGTGCGCATGCGAGAGAGAGAGAGAGAGAGAGAGAGAGAGAGAGAGAGAGAGAGAGAGAGAGAGAGGAGAGGGAGGTTGAGTGCAGTGGATGCTGTTGTATACTGTGCTGCCCAGATGCCCCTTCTGTGCTAAGCCCTTTGTACTGCAGCTGATGGCTCTCAGCGAGTTGTTCTGGGATTGCTTTAGCTACACAGGAGATGCCTCACTCCCCATTCCCCAGAGGTGGTTTGCTCACTGTGGGGCCGGAAGTGTACAGGGCTCAGGCCCTACTCAGAGCAGGACCACCTGTTCATGGTGAATGACTGGAGGGCCATCCCGTCCCCACAGCTGTCTCTGGGATCAGTGCAGTCTTCGTGGTGGTTGTGTTACAATTCATCTCCTGCCTCTGTCCACTTCTCCTTCCTGCTCCTTCTCCTCAGAGCTGTTCCTTGGGAACCTCCCATAAATTTCCCGAGTGTAAACAGCTGTTTCAGAGTTCCTCTCCCCACAGAGTCTGACCGTAGACAATGAGAAAGAGAATGAGAAGAGAGAAGAAGTGAAAAGCAGAAATAATGGAGGAAAAAGGATGGACTCTTTGAAGATATGGTTCTGTGTCTGGAACTGCAACCAAGGCTAGATGATTCAGCCCCCTCCCCCACCCCCATTTCAGTGCAGAAGACCCTGTAGGGAGTGAGAATGGATGCACATCAAAGGGCAGCTATCCCTTACCACCTAGAAGGCAGAGCTGTGGAGTGAGAATCATGGTGAAACAAAGTAGAAGACTTGGAAATAAAAGATGTTGTTGAAATAAAATTCAATACAAGGATGGAAAGGTAAAGTTAAGGAAAGTTCTCAAACGCAAAATAAAAAAGGAAAAGGACAAGAAGAACAAAAGAGAAAAAGAAGAGACCCAGAGAAACATCTCAGGAGGTCTAGCATCTGAGTGGCGGGAATCCCAACGCAGGGAAATAGAGGGTGAAGATGATCAAGAAACAGTGCAAGATTGCCAAAACCGGTTTGACTCAGTGGATAGAGAGTCGGCCTGGAGACTGAAAGGTCCCAGGTTCGATTCCGGTCAAGGGCATGTATCTTGGCTGTGGGCACATCCCCAGTGGGGGGCATGCAGGAGGCAGCTGATCGATGTCTCTCTCTCATCGATGTTTCTTACCTTCTATCCCTCTCCCTTCCTCTCTGTAAAAAAAAAAAAAATCAATAAAAAAATATATAAAAAGAAACAGTGCAAGATAATTTCCTCAAGCTGGAAGATACAAATCTACCCAAGGAAAGGGCCTGTTAATACTAGGCAATTGTATTAATGAGGCTCAACCTTGATCACATACCATACAGACAAATTAACTCAGGATGAACAATAGATCTCAATGTGAAAAGTTAGGAGGTGGAAGTGGGAAAAGTGAGGTGAAGGGAAAGATGGGAGTATTAATCTCCTCTCTTTCCAAGTGCAGGTTCTTTTTTCTTAAAAAACAACATTAAAAAATATGTTTTTGTTGATTTTTAGAGAGAGGAAGAGGATAGAAAGATATCAATGATGAGAAAGAATCATTGATTGCTGCCTCCTGTACAGCTCCCACCAGGGATCGAGCTCACACCCTTGGCATTTGCCCTGACCAGGAATTGAACTGTGACTTTCAGGGAATTGAACCTGAGCTACCTGGCTAGGGCCTTCAGATTCTCTCTTTACAAAGTACAACTTGAGAGGGTGGAATATCATAGAAGTAACCAATGGAAGAGCTAAAAATAGAGATATGGCAAGACGAGGTAGAGGTGGGGTGAGGGGGATAAATCCTCATCTATCACAGTAGTAAGCCAATAGATTGTGTCTGAAATTGATGAGGCAAGAAGAATCAGCAGAAACATATGATTTAGAAAAATGGAGGTAAATATAAGAAGAGGCGTTTTAAAAAGTTAGACATGGCTGCCTAGGGAAAACGGACCGGGAGTCGGAAGCAGTTTAGCACAAAAGCTTGTGCTTATGTTGCTTAGAAACCAGGTTTTTGGAGAAGGCAGACACAGGTCAGATCACGGAGGACAGTCAAAGCTTTAAAGGGTCCTGGGCCAGCCGCAGCCTGGATCAGCCCATCTGGGGACTGACCCATTCAGGAAAAGGGATTTGAGGACTTTGAAATGTCACAAATTCTTGCCAAGGCTTCTCTGTGATGAACTTCATCCCTCCCCTTCTTTTCTCTCAAAAATATAATTTTTGATAAATAGCAAGCTCATAAATAGCATGGGGCACCGTGGCGCCTAATGAAACAGTGACAAATGTATCTTCATGAGATCAGGAGGAGTAACAAAGGGGAGCGTGGGGCCGGGGGGGCCTTGGAGTCCCCAGAGCACGCGAAATTTTATTAAAATTCTTTGTTTCAGGCGGCCCATTAAAGTTATTCTACTGCAAAGTAATTAAACATCATTCAGAGACGCCGCTGCTTTATTAGGATGCAGCCTGAGCTTCCGTGTGGGAAGGGTGGGTATCAAGTCTGCCCAGCAGAGGTGGAAGCGGGCTGGCCTGGGCAGCTGTACCGTCTGGAGGAGTCCCTGCTACCACCAGCGTCTCAGTCTCTCCATCTGTAAAATGGGAGAGTGGACTGGATCTGTGATCCTAATCTGTTTGCGGTGGTGGGCAGATTTCTCTCTTTCCTTCCACAAAATGTCCCCTTTTCCATGTCTAGGCAGGAAAAGGGGTGAGAGGAGTTGTTGTTGTTGTTGTTGTTGTTGTTGTTGTTTTTAACCATATCCTATCAATTATAGTTGTGATGCTCTCCACTGTCTGAGCTGCATAGCCCCTGGGGGTTCATTGAACACCTGCCTGCTCTACGGGGGCAGAAACTCAGATGGCTTAAGAGTGCAAGCTTGGAGGCCCTCGGCTGTGTTTAAATCCTGGCTCTGCCATGTCCTGGCTGTGTGACCTTAGGCAAGCTACTTAACCTCTCTGAGCCTCCGTTTCTCATTCTGTGAAATGAGGACCTTATCTCAGAGAGGTTGTGAGTACTGGGCGTGGCAGAGTAAGGGGATTAGCATTGTGCTGGCACAGTAGGCAGTCACTGAATGCTAGTGATGATGACAGTTCAAGGTCCGAGATGTGACCAGCCTTCAGTCTGCTGACCTTAAACTCTGCTTCTTCACGTTACCAGCTGGTTCTATCGAGTTCTGTCGTTCCTCTGAAGATGGCACTCTGGCTCTAAGTCGACCTCGTTTTCTTGTTGCTTCCTGAATGTGTGCTCAGTCTTTTCTTAGAGGCCGCAGGGAAGAGAGGGAGAGGAGAGTGGATGCCTGGACCCAGCGGGAGGAGGCCAGGCTTCTAAAGCCCCTCCATCTTTGTATATAACCCACCAACAGTCTTTACATTTCTCACCTCCCTTTCCCCTCTGTAGACAGGGGTTATCAACACGTGTAAAGAGTAAAACTGAGCCGAGACCAGTTTGGCTCAGTGGATAGAGCGTCAAGCCTGCGGACTGAGAGGTCCCAGGTTCGATTCTGGTCGGGGGCATGTATCTTGCTTGCGGGCACATCTCCAGTGTGGGGTGTGCAGAAGGCGGCTGATCTATGTCTCTCTCTCATTGATGTTTCTGACTTTCTATCTCTCTCCCTTCCTCTCTGTGAAAAATCAATAAAATATATTAAAACAAAAAAAAAGAGTAAAACTGAGATTCAGAGAGAGAAAGTGACTTGCCCAGCGTCACACAGCTAAAAAGTAGAGCTGAATTCAAATCCTGCGATTTAGACTCCTATTGAGGACCTTTGCCATTTTCCAGGGCTTCAGGCTCCGGCTCCAGGTGACCCTGGGTAAGTCCCCTTCCCTGGCCCCAGTTCTCTTGCCTGGAAATGAGGTGCCGGGCCCAGATCATCCCTGATGGCTCTACTGTCCTGGCTTCTTGTCCCAGGGGGCGCCCAGGTCTGCATGGTCCTCAGACACGAGGAACAACTTCTTGAACTCCCTCTGGCTCAGTTGCTGATGGAAAATTTCTGCCTCCACTTTGCTGTGCCCTTTGGAGTCTTGGGCCCTGGAAGCTGAGTGCTGTACTTAATTATTCAGAAACCCACACATCCTGCGTAAGCAAGAAATCCACTTCGGAAGGCAAGACATGCCACAAATTGTTTATTGCGCTGTGCTTCTCATTTGGAGTGGGAAGCAGGGTTGAGTGGCATCTTTGGCACCCAAATGCTGTGTTAGGGGCAGGGGAGGCCTGGGGTCAAAGGCAGGGGGGGCGGTCCCAGGACCCAGGTCCCCGATCTCTCATAAACCCGCTGAGTGGCTTGGGCTTCAGCTTCGTCATCTGAAAACTGGGTTCGCAGACACCCTGTTCCGTGAGAACAGGGCAGCCTCGAGGATCTCTGAGGACCTGGGAGAATTCCTGGGTCCATGGAGTTAAACAACGTTGATGATGGGGTTCATTTGGGCCTTCTTCTGACCTGGAGACCAGGAGGGAGGGGAGTGTGGAACCCAGCAGGAGAGGTTCTAGGGAAGCAGGATGCTCAGCCACCTCCCCCAGGATTTCCAAGGGTTCTCCTTGCTGGGGCTCTAAGGGGGTCTTTGGGTCAAGATGGCAGAAATTTGCCATCGACTCTCCAGGCCAGACAGAAGGTGAGGAGAAAAAGAGGTGCTTACGCCTGGCCGGTGTGGCTCAGTGGTTGACCTAGGAACCAGGAGGTCACGGTTTGATTCCTCGTCAGGGCACATGCTGGGGTTTCGGGCTTGATCCTCAGTGTGGGGCCTGCAGGAGGCAGCTGGCCAGTGATTCTCTCTCACCGTTGATGTTTCTATCTCTCTCCCCCTCTTCCTTCCTCTCTCAGATCAAACAGAAGATATTAAAAAAAAAAAAGGTGCTTAATACATACAGATCTCTGGGCTGTGGCCTTTGCCTGATTTGATCTATTCTCTTTCTGCCGCTATGTGTGGTACGAAATATGTTGTCCATTTTACGAGTAAAAATACCCTGAGGCTTAGCAAACATGTCACTTGCACTGGGTCACATAGTGTCAGGTCCCAGAGCAAGGGTTGGAACTGAGGTACGTGTGCTCCCAGGGCCCTTTCCCATCACATCTCAGGGCACCAGCAGGCAAGTCCACTTTCCAGGTGGGAAACAGCCGGAAGGGTGCCCCAGAGCCCTGGCTCTGTGTGGATGCAGCTCTGTTGGAGTTGGCCGGTGGTCCTGGCCATCCTTGTCCTAGTCCCTGTTCTATAGTTGTTGGCCCTGGGTGGGGTCATGGGTGTGGAGTCAGATCTCTGAGAGGAGGAAAAGCACCCCGAGAGCTCTAAGAGGGGGTGCAGCCTCTCACCACCACGGAAACCTCTCCTGTAGCTTTTCCTACCAGGCCAGCGACTTCTGGTCTCATGTGGCCACTGGAGCCGGTGGATATGTCAGATGAGGCAAGACCAAGACAGGCGGCTGCTCCTGTATTTGTCAGCAAGTGATGACAGGGGCCTGGGCAGGAAGGCAGATGGGGCCGGTGCCCTGCCCATGCACCGTTGGCACTCATCATTTCTGATGGCTGCCAACTGCTGGCTGGCAACTTGAGGCTCTTTGCCCCAAAACTTTCTCTGGCAACTGGAACCTGCTCAGCCATCGCAGTGGGGAGGAGGAACAGCTCCACTGGGGACCGACAGGAACTGGTGCTGTAATCCCTCCCTCCCTGGGCTGGGCTACCTGGGGGTGTGCTCCGTACTGTCCCGCAGTGCCCTGGTTGTCCTCTGTGATGGCCTGGTCACAACACATGCTGTATTGGTTTCATTCCTTCCCTGTCCTCCTCCGGATACCTCCTGGGATCTCCTCCTACATAAACACTGTGCACTCTGACCCTTGTCTCAGGATCTGCTTCTGGGGAGCCCCATCTAAGACACAAGGCCACAAGGGCACTGGGGGTTATGCCAGCCAGATCTGGGTTGAGGTCTGAGGCCACCACGGGATCACAAGGTGACCTTGGGCAAATCGCTCAGCCCTCTCCTGTGAGCTGGGGATGGTGATAATGCTGTGTTTTTGTGTGTGTATGTGTATGTGTGTTTTAAGAATTTCATTTATTTATTTTTATTAAAAATTTTTAAAAAATTGATTTTAGAGAGGAACGGAAAGGGATAGAGAGATAGAAACATCAATGATGAGAGAGAATCATTGATTGGCTGCCTTCTGCAAACTCCCCTACTGGGGATGGAGCCCATAATCTGAGCATGTGCCCTTGACCAGAATTGAATCCAGGATCCTTCAGTCCACAGACCAAGGCTCTATCCACTGAGCTAAACCAGCTAGGGTTGCCGTGGGGATTTTGAGAATTAAGTGAGCCATTGCTTCTGACCCGTGAAGAATAATTGGGAGCTACGACTATGATCAAATTGTGAAAAATGGAAAAATAACTCCAATATCCAGTTAGGAGCTCAGTGTCAGTGGGGATGGGAAGGAGGTGCAGATGCTGCAAAGGGAGGGGAGGGTGGGAGGCTCTTTAAGACAAGTCTGAGTGAGCCAGATGTGAGGGTGGAGGCAGAGGACATCTGCCTGGACATTTGGATTCAGGCACTACTGCCTTTTGGGGAATTTGGCTCCAGGAGGGAGATTCTCAATTTCCCAGAAATGCTGGTAAGGCTGGTGGGGAGTGGAAGTGCCATGCTGGCTGGTAAACCCCATTTCATTGTGAGCATCCCTGGACACAGGGTTCTGGACCCCCAAGACTCAGGTTTTCCCAGGTCCCGAGTCCAACTGCCAGGGACCTGAACCCCAACACTCAGACATGGAGCCTCATCTGATGGTTGCTCACTCCCACTTCGTGCCCAAGCTTCCCTGGGAAGTATTTATTACATGTCATTGTGATAAATGAAAAGTCATATTTTACTGTGAATTATCCCCAGCCCTTGCACAGCTAGATCTGTAGCCTGGAGAGTTATTAAGTGCTTACCACAAAATGCTATAAAAACCTCATTTTCCCCAAAGGCCTATCCCACCAGGGACAGGGGAGGGAAGGGGATTGGAGAGGAAAGGGGCAGTTGCCTCTGTTGTGGGAGGGGCTAGTTGGATGGTTCTGCTCAGGGAAGGCACCTTGGGGTGGGGGCCTGGGGTCCCTGGCTTCCTATGTTTGGCTGGGACCTTGGGCAAGGCTCTGGGAGGCCTCAGTTTCCCTGTCTGTAGGCATGGGGGCATGAGCAGCAATGGTTTTGGAAGCTGTGAGAACAAAAAGGTTAGTACTGCCATGAAATAGAGCAGGAGACAGCACGAGTCTGCCTCGCGTTTCACAGAACTGCTGAATTAACTGTACGACGGAGAGAGGCCATCCCGTTTAATTTTTGTGTCTGATTGGGAACCCCCATGTATCAGCCAGATCCCAGCAGGAAACAGATGGCACCCTCACATTAGGAGGCTTTTACTACAGGAACCGTTTACAAAGGTGCGGGCAGGGTGCAGGGCACCCACAGGGGGGTGCGGGAACTCAGGGGTAAGACCGCTATTCCCCGGCTCTGCCCCTCCTGGGGCTCCGAGGGTGAGAGAAGGAGCAGAAGCCAGAGGTGGTCGGGCTGTGCGGTGCAGGCTGCTCCTGGGAGGTCGTGACCTTCTGTGCAGAGGTGCTGAGGCTCAAGGTGGCCCTGCAGGGAGAGAGCCTGGGAAGGAATATTTTTCTGTCTCCCATGCCCTGCTAAGGCTCTCATGGGCCAGACCCAACAGGAGGCAGAGGGGATTGGGGCCGTGCTGGCCAGCCTGCTGAGGCCAAAGCAGGGTGAGGATGGAGAGTGGATCTAAGAGCCAGCCCTCTCTCACGGCTGCCTCTGCCGGCATATTCCCACTGTCGGGCAGCCTCAATTACTGGGAGATTCTTCCTCTGAGCAAGCCTGCTGGCTTCTCTATAAATCCTCCCCACTTACCAACACGCACAATAGTTATTAGGCTATATGTCAAAGGTACATGGTTAACAGCCAGTGTGACTACATTAGTGTCAGTTGTTTGCTTTGCATGACCCACTCATGTTTTTATAGCTTTTAATCTTTACCTTTGTGGATGCTCCCGTGTCTGTGAGCAATGATGTTTCCGCTAATTCCATGCGCCACTAAACGCTCGCTGAACATCTGTGCTGTCACCTTGATGCACTCGCTGAAAGGCTAATAGAAATGGGTTCGACGTTTCGGTTTGCAGAGCTCCTGTGATCCTCTGCGCTTCTGCTTCCCTGTGCCCATTTCCTCCCTCACCCTCAACCTTAGCCCTCAACTTGCCCAGACCGTCCGTCTGCAGCCCACAGACCCGCCAGTGGCCACCTCCACCGGCAGAGGCTGGAACCCCTGCTGCACGCCCGCAGACAGAGTGGCCTCAGACACTGGTCAGGGAGACGCTGGCGAGGTCTTCACCAAGGTCTTTGTTAGCTGGGTGCCTTCCTCCCAGCCGCCAGCCTGGAAAACCGACTGTCATTGACTCAGAGGGTCTCAGGGAGGGAGGGACCTCAGAGGTCTGATTCTCTTTCTGGGCATAACCCTGCAGAGCAGGCCAGGAGGCTGTTTACTGCAGACGCTGGAGGGGAAACAGGGCAGAGAGTAAGCCAGGCTCTATTCACCGTGCCTCTGCTCCGTTTTTCCCCCAATCCTGGCTGAGCTCCCTCACCTCTTTCTCTACCCCATCCTGGCTGAGCTCCCCTCCCCCCATTCTGGCTGAGCTCCCCTCCCCCCATTCTGGCTGAGCTCTCTCACCCTCCATCCTCTCTGCACGCTGCACCCAGGTGGCTGACACATTTCTTCTCCTGTCTACACCCCTCTGCCAAAATCCTTGATGTATTTACCTTATTAAAAAAAAATAACCTTAAACATTCTACAAATGGTGACTTTTTTGTAGAAAAAATATAAGTAAATGTAAAGAACATAAAAGGTACCCACAATCTACGGCCTGAAGGTAACCACTATTGAAATTTTGAGTGTCTAATCTTCCAGACTTATATAAAGATATTTCTCTCCTATAAAAATGGCATCAGACCGTACATATGATTATTATTTTATTTTTATATTTTTAGAAGATATTTTTATTGATTTCAGAGAGGAATGCAAAGCCGGGACTCAAACTGTGGCCTCCTGGTTCATAGGTCAACACTCAAGCACTGTGCCTTGCTGGCTGGCCATATTATTTTGAAACCTGCCTTTTCGCTTGAAGTATGTGAGCATTTTCCACGTCAGTAAATATCCTCCCAATAGTGCAGTGTATGGCTGCAGTGTTCTGTGTTCCGCCCCTCCCTCCCCTGTGTGTACCGGTGCCCTCCTCCCTCTCTCCTCGCTGGTCGTTGGCAACCACCTTGCCGCCCCTGCGTGCTCCCTCTTGCCCCTCTTCCATAGCTCAGCCAGGACTTGGTTTGGGAAGTGTGATTATTCTTCCCACCTCTTGCCTCATACTTTCTGTACATATTGTTCCAGACTGATATAAAGGTACTTCCCCACCCCCCTAAAATGGCACTGTGACATACATATTATTTTAAAATAAGTTTTTATTGATTTTAGAAGGAGAGACAGAGAGAAAGAGTGAGAGAAAGAGAGAGAGAGAGAGAGAGAGAGAGAGAGAGAGAGAGAGAGAGAGAGAAACATTAATGTGAGAGCGAAACACTGAGCCTGCAACCTGGAAATGTTCCCCTGACCCAGAATGGAGCTGGCGGCCCTTCAGTGTACAGGACTATCCTCACCCAGCTGAGTGAGCCGCACTGGCCAGGGCAGCCTTCCCTGTTATTCTGCAGTCTGTCTTATCACTTGAAACATGTACTTGGCCACTCATCGTTCTTGCACCCTCCACAAGGGCTGCTGCTCAGAGGCCGGCCTGGGTTCTTTGCTCTCCTGGGGCTGTGGTCGGTGTTTAGGCAGAGAGTCAGGGCCTGGTGCTGTTGGAATTTTCAGTTAATAGAATTTCTCATTTCCCCCTTCACTAAAAGTTTGCAAGTCAGTTTCCCCGTTTTTCAAAGGCTCAGGTCAGAAAGCACCTCCTCCAGCAAGACTCCCCACCCCTGAAAACTCATAGTATTTTGTCTTTACTCTTTTTATTTTATTTTTATTTTTATTGATTTCAGAGAGGAAGTGAAGAGGGAGAAAGAGATAGAAACATCAATGATGAGAGAGAATCATTGATGGGCTGCCCCTTGCACACCCCCTATGGGGATCAAGCCCACAACCTAGGCATGTGCCCTTGTCTGGAATTGAACCTGGGACCCTTCAGTCCACAGGCTGACACTCTATCCACTGAGCTACACCACCTAGGGCTGTCTTTACTCTTATCCTGGTTCAGTTACATATTGGCTGTGTGACTTTGGGCCAATTACTGAATCTCTTTGAGTCTCTGTCCCCACCTGTAAAAGGGCGATAAAATTAGTATCTATCTGAGAGGGTTTTGTCTGATCAAGAGTAGGTGCTTTATAACTACAGTGGTACCTCGAGATACGAGTGCCCTAACATACGAGATTTTTGAGATATGAGCCGTCGAGCAAGCTATTTTTGCTTTGAAATACGAGCAACAGTTGAGATACGAGTAATCGCGCGGATCGGCTGGTTGCACGCGACCCACCAGTTTACCACGCCTGGAGCGTCTCATAGTTTCCCACGCCTCAAGGTTACGGAACGAATTAAACTCGTATCTCGAGGTACCACTGTATTACTTGATAGTATTATTACACATCTGTTTATTTTTATTGATTTCAGAGAGGAAGGGAGCAGGAGAGAGAAAAACATCAATGACGAAAGAGAGAGAGAGAGAGAGAGAGAGAGATATTGGCTGCCTTCTACAAGCCCCCACACTAGGGATTGAGCTCAGGTGCCCTGACCGGGAATCGAACCATGACCACCTGGTCCATAGGTCGACGCTCAACCACGAAGCCATGCCACTGGGCTTGTTACAAATATTGACTTCTCTGCTAGACTGCAGGCTCCCCGAGAGCAGTGCCTGTGTCTTTCTTAGTATCTCCCGGTCTCACCTGTGCTCTCCGTTCTCAGGACCTAACGCAGGGCGTGGCTCCCGGTTAGCAGGTGTCGTTTGTTGCTTAAATAATTCCAAGTCCAAGTCCAGATTTCCAGACAAGGATATTGAGGTCCAAGGAGGGACCATGGCTTACCAGGGCCATATAGCGAGTTGGTGCTACAGCCCTTTCCATCAGATTTTCTCCACCCGGCTGGCCTCTGCCTGACAGATCCTGTCTCCTTCCCACAGTGGTTAGCTGTGTAGAGCTATTGAAGAATATTCTGGCCAAAACTGGTTTGGCTCAGTGGATTGAGTGTCGGCGTGGGGACTGAAAGGTCCCAGGTTTGATTCCAGTCAAGGGCATGTACCTTGATTGTGGGCACATCCCCAGTAGGAGGTGTGCAGGAGGCAGCTGATCCATGTCTCTTTCTCATCGATGTTTCTAACTCTCTATCCCTCTCCCTTCCTCTCTGTAAAAAAAACAATAAAATATATTAAAAAAAAAAGAATATTCTGTCTGATGGTTCTGGTGGCCAGAGAGCTTCTGCCAAATGTTGACTCTGTGGTCCCAGGAGGCCAGGAGCCCCTCCCCTCCCCAGCATCCCCCATCCTTCATCCTCCTGACCTTTGACCCTCTGGTCCTCCTCTCCCTCTCCTCTGCAGGTAGGGGAGTGGGATGGAGTCCCTGCCTCTTCCTCCCGCTCCAGCGCCCTGGCACGCCCCTCCGCCTCGGCACCTGTCTCCTGGCGGCTAAGGGCTATCATTAGGGGATGCAATTAGACTGCACACCTCATTACACTGGGTGGCCATGAGTCAGGCAGCTGGGAGGCCGGGAGCCCAGCAGGTACGGGCACGGCATGGCATGGCAGAGCTGGGCAACAGGGAGAGACTGCTGAGCTTAGGAAGGAGGTGGAGGGTCTGACTGCTGGCCTCCAGGTGCCTGGTTCAGAGCTGAGGGGAGAAGGGGGGCTGGGCTGAGAGCCTCGGGGAGCAGGGTGGTGGTGTGTGGTGGAGGGCTCAGAGTCCTGTCTCAGCACGGCGTGGGCAGTGACTGCTCTCATTCCTTGGAGGGGGACCCCAGCCAGGCTGCTTCCTGAGGTGTCTGAGCCGGATGCCGGAACTCCCCACAGTGGAATAGTCCCACGAAGAACAGGTGCCCTGGAATAGACCCTTGGCCTTTGGCCCTGCCGTTTTCTTGCTGTGTGATCTTGGGCAGGTCCTCTGAGCTGTCTGAACCTCAGATTTCTCATCTATAAAATGGGGATAAAAAGTACCTGCTTCCTAGGGTTGCGGGGATTAAATGCAGGTATGTGTGTGCCTCGAAACATCTCCACAAATCATAGTTTCCGCCCGCATCGTTTCAACTTTTGGGGGCTTAACTCTTCCTTCTCAACAAAAGGCCCCCAAAGAAATCATGACTGCCAGGTGGTCAGGCCCCTGCAGGGTTTCTCAGACACCCTCTCCTGAGCCAGGCCAGGGTTCAAGAGTCCACCCCTGTGCCCTGCTCTCTGCCTGCCCTCCCTCCGGGGCCAGGCTGCTGTCTTCTGGCTCTTTTCCCCCAGCATGAAAGGGTCCTCCCTGAGGCCAGGGCCCGGTCTGCGAGAGTGCTGGCTCCCCCCTGGGCCTTTGGGCAGAGCAGCCTCAGATCCTGAGGTGGAGAAAGGCCCTGAGGTGAGACCTCAGCCCAGGCCTCTCTGTGATGCAGACCCCAACCGACACATACATGTGATCAGCGTCCAGGTGGCTGAGCACCTCCCTTTACAGCCGGAGAGAGTGGGGGCCAGGGAGGGCAGTGGCCTGCCTCAGGGCCCAGAGGTGCCGAGGTGGCTGAGCTGGGACCTGGGACTAGTTTTCCCATCTCCTAGCATCCTGTGCCTGTGTCTCCTGTTGGCTTCCAGTGCTGGGAAGTGGACTCTTAGCCTTAACACCACCCCTTGGTTTAGGGGGTTTTGGAATCCAGGGCTGTGCTTAGGGTCTGGTTGGGGGGCTGTGGGCTGAGTGGGTCTGGGGTCTAAGAGGGCCACCACAGTCAGGACTGCTGGCTTTTCAAAGGTGAGAGAGGATTTCTTGAGGACCCTAATCCTTCCTTAACAGGAGCACTTCAGTCACTTTCTGGGTTCAGTAAGGGTAGGGGAGGCAGTGCAAGGAAGGGGACGGGAGTGTTGGGGAGGAGGGTGCTCAGTGGTCCCCGAGTCCAGCGGAGCCGGGCTGATATTACAGTGTCTCGTTCTGTGTCTCATCCCAGTCAGAAACCATGACCAAGGGTCACCTCCTTGGTTCCCGCTCAGGCTGGAGAGCAGGGGTTCCAGGGCACAGGCTTGGCCTAACCCCCACCCCGTTCTTGCTTCAGGGGCTGGGAGCCGTGCCTTCTCTTCCTCCAGCTCCAGCCTGGGGCCGCCAGCCCCGACCTTTCCCACCCAGCAGGCTTGGTGCGGGGTCGCCCTATGGGAGACGTAGCAAGCACCAAGCAGACGCTCAGCTCTGATGCACGCGTGCAACCCGGAAGCTGTACGTTTCAGAGGTCAGTGCAGCTTCTATTTGGAATCACACAGGATGCCTGTGGGGAGGGCGATGCCATCATTTTTTCAGTGCTTGGCGCATTCAAGTTCTTAGGCCCTAAACACATCCATTTGAGGATCCCTTGAAAGCTGTGGACTCTCCTTCCAGAAAACTGCAAGCTCACACAAACCTTTTGCATGTATGTACTTTCACCTATGTTGTGATGTCCCCCCTGGCTTAGAACCTTGGCCTGAGAGGGCGTAGCCACATGGCTTCCCCTGCTTTCTGAACCAGCGTGAATGGACCTGCTATCGAGCTGGGGGCATGTGCTCTGTCCTTAGGAGCACCTGGATTGATGGGGGGATGTGTCCCAGGACCGGAAGCTCCTGGTCTGATGGAGGAGGCACTCAGCACCCCAGGAGTTCCTGGGCCAGTGTCCATGGAGTGAAGAAAAGTAAACAATTATGGAATGACCTCACTCCTCGGTGGCTGAGAAAGGCCCAGAGCTTGAGCTGAAGGGCTGGGAAAGCATGAGCATAGCTGGGAAGGCTTCCTGGAGGAAGGGTTGGGGCAGATTGGAAGCGAGGTAAGAAAGAGGTAGTCGGATGAGTGCCTGTCGGTGTGCACACCCAGTGTCGGTGCAAACCCACGTCCAGCTGGGGTGACCCCAGAGCGTGACGCAGCAGCGCATCTGCATGAGTTCCAGGCTCACCTTTAGGAATATCTGCTCCTCTTCTCCCCCGACAAAGGAAAGCAGCGTGGAGCATAAATCCCGGGTGGCTGGGATGGATTTCCCATTCCCCTCTCCCCGACTGCAGGGCCTGAGGGTGCAGGAAACGGGTCGCCTGGTGTATATCACAGCCGGGCAGAGCTCGGACGGCAGGCCTGACAGCCTGGCCATGTGGAGGTGATGTACGGAGGTGCGGGAGAGGCCCGGAGCGGAGGCTTGGCATTTGTCCTTCAAACGCAGAGCCACGCTCTTTATTTATTTCTTTATTTGCAGCATGGGCATCGCTGGCTTGCACACTCTGCTGAGGGGGCACGAAGCACAGGCACCCAGAGAGGGGAGGCTGGGGGCTGCTCGCCTGGGCATCCCCCAGAGTAACTGCCAAAGGCTCCCCTGGTGGGTCAGGCCTTGATGGCCAAGCAGATGGGTGATCTCTCTTTTTCTCTCTTCCTCTCAGGGCTGTTTTGTAGCTTTAAGATTTCCAGGACTCCGGAATTCTGTGCTGCTATAGACTCATGATCCGTGCTAGGGTCTTTGGCATAGAATTGGAACAATCCAGAATTATTTCTTAACTCAAGGAGTTTGTGTGTGTGTGTGTGTGTGTGTGTGTGTGTGTATTTAATCCTCTCCCAAGGACATGCAAAGAGAGAGAGAGAGAGAGAAACATTGATTGGTTGCCTTCCATACGTGCCTGACTGGGGACTGTACTTGCAACACAGACAGGCGCCCTGACTCGGAACGGAACCTGCCGTCTTTTGGTGCACGGGCTGATGCTCACCAGCCGCGCCACTGCGGCCGGGCCTGTGTGTGGTGAACACACCACGAGCTCTGCAGGGTGCGGTCACCGCTGAGAGAAGGGACCGTGCCACGTGTTGGTGCCACACCTTCCTCAGTCCGGAGCCTCCTCGGCGGAGGGAAAGGGGAACTTCCCAGGTGGAAATCTGCTGCTGGGAAGGAGGAAACCCAGCTGTTTCTGCGCCTCGTTGTGTCCTCTTGACAGGGGGCAAGAGGAAAGCCACACGGGCGCTCTCTCTTTCGCTTCTGAGACTCGCTGCACCGTGTCCCCCCCACCAGACCCACCGAGGGAGAGTGCCTGTCTCTCGCTCTCCACTCGGGTATCTGCCGTGGGGGCTGCTCTGCGGTGTAAGCTCCCACACGAAGGGCCACGAGAGCCCAGTGTTGGGGGTGGGAGAACACTTCTCTCATTAGTGAACCCCCTCATTGTTAGAAGCCTCTTTACCTCTTTTCTTATTTAGTCCCGAGCAGCAGTTAGCTCCTCAATCCTTTATTCAAAAAACCCGTCACTTGAATACTTTTGGGGAAATACAGTGGTACCTTGAGATACGAGTGCCCTAACATACGAGATTTTTGAGATACGAGCCGTCGAGCGAGCGATTTTTGCTTTGAAATACGAGCAACATTTGAGATAGGAGTAATCTCGAGGATCGGCCGGCTGCACACGACCCACCAGTTTACCGCAACTCGAGCATCTCATTGTTTCCCATGCCTCAAGGTTACGGAATGAATTAAACTCGTATCTCGAGGTACCACTGTAACGAGATGAGGCAAGAGAGGCTAGGTGATGCTGTGGTCATCATAGCCTGGGCATCTCAATGGCCTAACTCAGCTCACGGTTACCTCTTACCTCTGTGAGGGCCGCTGGGCGTGACCTCCGGGCGGCAGTGTGGCCGTCTGAGCTGCGGGTCTCAGGACAGTTCCATCGTCTCCCCATAAGGCCATCTTGGTCACCACACAGGAGGAGACAGCAGAGGGTCACACACTGTAGCTCTCCCGTGCTCCACCCGGGACATCACACATATGACTCCTGCCCCCAGCCTGTGGGCCAGAATTAGCCCTGAGGCCTCAGGTAACTGCATGGGAGTTGGGAAGTGTAGGCTTCCAGGGGGAATGTTTGCTGAGCACCACTTCTGTGCCCTCAGGCAGCCTGCCACCCCCGGGGCTGGGGCAGAACTGCCTGAGCCCTCAAAGGAGACCGTGCCATAGGACAATGGAAGTATGATGGGGCAGGCAGGAGCTGGCAGGGCCTTAGAAGCAGCTAGACCAGCGGTTCTCAACCTGTGGGTCGCGACCCCTTTGGGGGTCGAACGACCCTTTCACAGGGGTCGCCTAAGACCATCAGAAAATGCAGATATTTACATCACGATGCATAACAGTAGCAAAATTTCATGGTTGGGGGTCACCACCACATGAGGAACTGTATGCAAGGGTTGCGGCCTTAGGAAGGTTGAGAACCACTGATCTAGACCTTCCCTCTCCTCCCCTCATTTTACACATAATAAAAGTGCAGCTGGGCCTGGTTGTGAACCAGGAGGTCACAGTTTGATTCCTAGGCGGGGCATATGCCCAGGGTTCAGGCTTAATGGCCAGTAGGGGGCAGGCAGGAGGCAGAAATAAATGCGTGTAATGTGCCTCTTTATCAAAGACTTTGCTATCAGAGACTGTCGGGGCTCAGTCGTGGTCACACAGTGAGATAGATACAGACAGGCCTGGCCCGCCCTGGCTCCCAGGACCTTCTAGCTCGGCATGTCTATTCTTCACTCGTTCATGGCCGAATCCTAAAGGGACACCTGGGCGGGCAAGGGGGAGCCTGGGAGCTCCCAGGGACTGTGCAGCTCGGGGTCCTAGGGCCAGGTCCTGGCCTCCCTCTGCCAACCGCCCAGCTCCATTCATCCTGCCCCCGATGACCAATTAGTCAGCACCGCCATTCCGCCGCCGGAACAGCTACTTTAGATGCAGCCAGCACGGGCTTGTGTGGCAGCTGCGATGGACGGCAGCGGTTGCAATTAGCAGAGAAATCAGGGAAGGACAAATGTGAGGCTTTTATAGTCCAGCAAACCTCAGAACTGAAATAACTCTGCTAATTGTGCTTTGTGTGCTTTTTAACAAGACTCCTGTTAGCCAATAATGCCCCCTTCGGGGAGGTTCTCTCCCCATTGTCTTTGGGGCTGACAGCAAGAACGCCAACAGCTAACCCTTTCTTGACCACCTGCTTTGTACCAGGCACTGATCTGTTTTTGTTCTGTTTTGTTTTATTTTATTTTATTTTTTGTATCAACTCATTAAATTCTCACAGCTCCAAGGCCTTGGATGGTGGGGTTTCTTGCCGAGGCCCTGCACACTAGCAGAGTCAGTTTGGGGGCTCCTGGTGTACTGCAGATCCGAGGGGAATGCGGAGAGAATTCAGGGGCATGAATGGCGTCTGTGAACTTGAGTGTGAAAAAGTGACATCTTTATTGTCACTCACCTTTAACTGCAATTGAATATTTCCCTGATTGCGAACATGAGCACCAAACCAGTAGAATCGGCGGTACAGTCCTTAGGATCTGTCACCAATAGAAATTAGTGCTCTAATATCTTGAAAAACAGTTTTTTCAGCACTCCTTCCTGCCACTAGATCTTATCATTTAGTGTTTTGATAAAGAGGTGCACACATTTGTTTTAAAAAATCCTTTGATAGTAACTGCTTTGCTATAACCGGTTTCCTTGACCATTCTACACACAGATGCTCTTTGACCTATGATGGGGTTGTCCCAATAAACCCATTGCACCTTGAAAATATCAGAAGCCCTGACCTACTGAACTTCACAGTGTAGGCTCGCCTACGTACACGCACTCCATTAGCCCATTTGGGTGCAATCACCTAGCCCAGTGGTCGGCAAACTCATTAGTCAGCAGAGCCAAAGATCAAAGTACAATGACTGAAATTTCTTTTGAGAGCCATTTTTTAAACTTAAACTTCTTCTAATGCCATTTCTTCAAAATAGACTCACTTAGGCCTTGGTATTTTGTGGAAGAGCCACACTCAAGGGGCCAAAGAGCCGCATATGGCTCGAGAGCCGCAGTTTGCCGACCACGGATCTAACTGAGGAGCACACTGTTGAGTATCCATTGTTTCCTCTGGAGATTACCACCCAGCATCACAGGAGAGTATAGTATTGTATAGCCCAGCCCAGGAAAAAAGAAAAATTCCAAATTCCCACGGAATTTCTGCGGAATGCATATTACGTCCACAGTAAAGTAAAAATATCATAAGTTGAATTATCCTAGATCAGGGGTTGGCTCTCCTTCATTTTATGCTTGTGAAGGCAGGACCGGCAGGCTCTCCGGACTGCCAAAGGCAGCCACAGCACGGAAAGGTCACGAGCCCCTGGAGAGGGTCCCTCGGAGCCTCAGGCTCTTACCCTGAGACCGGTTTACCTGGCTGTGAGTGAGACTCTGGTCAATGACCTTCCTACTTTATACGAGCGACTGGCCATTCCTGGAGTGTGTCCCGTGCTCTCTGTTCCACACCTATGTGCAAGCTGTTCTCCCTGCCTGATCGGCTGCACCCCGTCCCCACCCCATCTCCTGGCTCCATGGGTTTGCTTCAGACAGCTGATGTACATCACCCCCTCCTCCTGCTGAGGAGACCTCCCTGGTTCTCCCGCTGTGTTCCCTGGGCCTCCTCTCTTCCCCAGGGCAAGTTCCAGGGTGGAGTGGGTCACAGTGGACTGGCTGAAGAACAAGTTAACCATGACGGAGCACTGCAAGAGGCCAGTTTTGGAACATGGAGACCCTGGCCAGAGCTTGGTTCTGGGGCATCCATCCACTCTGCTTCCTCCTTTGGACAAGGATGTGGTCCTATTAGTGCTGGATTAGCTTTTATCAGAATCTGGAGTACAGAGTCTGCCAGGGTCAAGTGTCTGGATGGTGCCCTCAAGTATGAAGGGGCAGTGATGTCGACAGAAAACCCCACCTTTGGGAAGGACTCCAGGGGCTGTGGGTGGGGACCGCAGGGACCAGGGCTGTGCAGAGCGAGGCTGCACTGCTTCTGCTCTGGAGGCGGTTCATGTTCCTCATCGTGTGTCAATGACCCTTCCTGCCAGCCCACAGCCCCGCGAGGTGTGGCTGCAGGCACTGCTCTGAGCCCATTGCGTGGAAGAACGCGGTTACTCCTCATTAGCTCCCAGAGGCAGGCTCTGCTAGCTTGATGGTCCAGATGAGGAAACTGAGGCACCGAGAGGCTCAGTGCCTCGGCCAAAACCCCCACACTCTGACTCCACAGCCAGAACTCCGGACACCAGACCGGTGCATCGTGTGTGAGATACACGCTGCCGAAGGCCTGGCAAATTCAGACTTGTATAATTTAATAGGAATCCTGACAAAGGTTAGTAGGTTTATCAACTAAAATGGCATCGCTGTGTGGCGAGCATGCAAACACTTGGCAACTCACTGGGTCTGCCAGCTTCAACATTCTTCACGCTCAGAAAGAATGTTAGGACTCGCATTATTTCAAATCTTGCATATAAAGTGAGACTTTATTACTATCCTTATATCACAGTGTCAAATTCACATAATGCAAAATCTCATAAAACACGAGGACACTATCCTGCTGAGTCGCTGGGATTTCATCTGTTGAGGGAGCTGGACTGTGAGCTGCTCCAGGAAAGGTGTGGATTTATTCACGCACATCCCGGTGCCTAGCACAGTGCCTGGCTCCCAGCACAGCGCCTGGGTCCCAGCAGGAGCCAGCAAAAGGCTGTGAAGTGAACAGGGTCTAATTCCAAGGAGTACAGTTTGGTTGGTCGTGATTCCTTTTTTGAAGGGGAGCTCCCTTAAAGGTTATTCTTTCTCAATAGCTTTGTTTATCCTGGATCTACTCCCACTTCCTTCCTTAAAAAAGAGGGAAAGAGGGAGGAGACATCTGTAATGGATAACGAAAAGGGGTAGGACAGAAAAACCCAAGGATGGGCATCAGGGCAAGTGTGCTCGCTTAAACAACCAACCAGGCTTAGCCTACCCGGCATGGTTCCATGGTTGAGCATCAGCCTATGAACTAGGAGATCACAGTTCCTTTCCTGGTTGGCGGTGGGTGGGTGGGGTTGTGGGCTCACTCCCCAGAAGGGAGAGTGTAAGAGGTAGCCGACCAATGGTTCTCTCTCATCATTGATGTTTCTAGCTCTCTCTCTCCCTTCCTCTCTGAAGTCAATTAAATACACACACACACACACACACACACACACACACACACATATTTTTAATAAATCTTTATTGTTCCGATTATTACAGTCATTTCTCTCGGGGTTCTGTGTGCTTCCTAGACTTGTAAGTCTATTTCTTTCACCAGGTGGGGGAAGTTTTCAATCATTATTTCTTCAAGTAGGTTTTCAGTATCTTGATTTCTCTGTTCTTCTGGCACCCCATAATTCGGATGTTGGTACACTTGAAGTTGTCCCAGAGGCTTCTTACACTATCTTCATATTTTTGGATTCTTTTTCTTTTCCGGTTGGGTGTTTTTTGCTTCTTGTATTTCAAATCTTTGACTTGATTCTTGGGATCCTCTGGTCTGCTGTTGGGTCTCTGTATAATATTTTTTATTTCAGTCAGCATATGCTTAATTTGTAGTTGGTCCTTTTTCATGTCCTTGAGGGACTCAACAAATTTATCAGTGGTTTCTAGAAGATTCTTGAAAAAATCTAATAACCGTAGTTTTAAACTCTATATCTAACAGTTTGCTTTCCTCCATTCTGTCATTTGTGATCTTTCTTTGTCTTCGTATTTTGGCTGCTTCCCTGTGTTGATAGAATGGCTTTGTGTGCTGGTGTCCTATAAGGCCCATTGGCTCAGCCTGCCCAATCACCTGAGGTGGACACTCTTGGTGCACCCCTTTGTGGGCTCTGTGCATAGTCTTATTGTAGTTAAGCCTTGATTGTTGTTGCTATCACTGAAAGGAATTGACCTTCAAGCCAACTGGCTGTGAGGATCAGCTGTGTCTATGATGGGAGAACTTCTGTGCTGGAGACACCTTTATGGGACAGAATTTGCTTAAGTGGGGCTTTGGTGCTCACTGAGTCTGCCTCCTGAGTATGTACCTTATGGATCTGAGGAGTTATAATCTGGATGGTCCCACTTTGACCACTGGATACACTGGCTCCTGGATCTCCAAGGAGGTGCTAATTTAGCCTCTGCCTGAGGCCACCCAGAAGGAGCTAGGGAGAGATTTGCAGATTGCTCTTCTTTGTTTGGGATTTGGAGGTGCCCAGATGAGACCCCGCTCTGCCCTTTACTTCCACAGCTCCTATGAGCTTCAGTGTGCTTTTCTCTTTCCTTCTCGTTGTAGAATTCCCACTCAGCCAGCCTTCCTGTGGTTCTGGATGATGTCCGTTTTTGTCTTTTAGTTGTAGTTTTGAAGGGGTTGTGTGAGGCAGCAGGTTCAGGTGTTTACCTATGCCGCCATCTTGGTTTTTCTCCATATATATATTTTTAAAAAAGAATGGGGCTTACATGTCAGGGAATGGGCATGGCTCGAGAATCAGTTAGGCCCTAACTGTTAGGGTGTCTGTTTGCTATGGAAACCAACTTTGGGTAACTTAACAACAAGGAATGCAGTTTAAGGTTCATGGGGGGCTTCCTTGATCCAAATGAGGGGGAGGCTAGTCTTGGGGCAGCAGAAACCCAGGGGCTACCATGGAGTGGGCAGGGGACACAGAGCTGGCCATTGAAGTCCAGTCTGGTCAAGTTGCTCCACCAGAGATGACTCTCTGCCTTGGCCCCAATACATACATATGGGGGTTTCCGAACAGGAAGGCTGGATGATAAAGGGAAGGAGATGTGGGTGCTAGTGTGCCAAAGAGGTCATGTGGCCTTGGGCAAGTTGCTCTCTCTGGACCTCAGTGTCCTCATCTGTAAAACGGGGACAATACTGCTGACTGTGAAGATGTGTGAGAACAAGAGACAATGTATGTAGAGTGTTTCTGTGCGGAGGTGCTCTGTGAGTGGTAGCTATCACTGTTATCATTGCTTTGAGGGTCTATAAACCTGATTGTTTCGGTGTGCCATTGTGATCACGGGCAAGTCATTTACCTTTCTGACCTCAGTTGGCTCACTTGTCAAATGAGAGTCTTTCCAGCTCTGATAGTCAATCCAGCCCTCCCTGCCCCCATTTCACAGCTAATAAAACCAAAGCGCAATGTAGCAGCGGCAACTCGCCATGCTCCACCGTGTGGAGGGCCTGTGGGGAAGCAGGACTGCGTGTCCCAGTCTGTGTCTCACCAATAAAATGTGAGTTGGAGGGATGTGTGCGGGGCCGAGGCGGGGAAGGCCTGGTCGTGTCTTTTCCATCCTCTCTCCCTCATCTGCCAGCCAAACGTCCACGCCCAGGGTGACCTTGGGAGCTGCATGTTGAGCCTGGCCGAGCCTTTCTCAGCCTGGTCGGTAAATATCCTCTCCCCTCACCCATCCCAGGCTGCCTTAGCCTTTCGGTGAGCGAGATAAACCCTGCCCCGAGCACTCTGGCTTATCTGTTGTACAGTCAGCGTTATCCTAATGGATATACTCCAGAGGGAGTGTGGCTTGTCCAGCTTCTATGTCTCCTTCCTGATTCTGGGCGGCATTCCTGTGTGACAGCCTCTTTTCTCAATTAGCGAGTTGTTTCTGCCACAATCAGTTGGCCAGTCCCTTGAGAGCCAGTCCAGCAGCTCATGACACCTAACACACCAGCCACCTCTCATTCGCCCACAGCGATGACCTGCAGGGACCAGGCTGAGCACTGACCCCATAGATTTGGTGCCACATCCCCTCGCATCCCTGGAGGCCCCAGCGTGTAGGAGTCCCAAGCACCAGAGAAGGGAGCTGTGGGGTCCTCGCCAGCAGTGGGGAGGCTGAGTCCCAAGCACCAGAGAAGGGAGCTGTGGGGTCCTCGCCAGCAGTGGGGAGGCTGAGCAGAGCAGGAGACGAGTGAGCTGGGCCCTCGAGAGTGCTCTGAACCGAGGGAAGATGCTGGTGGAGCTGAGCGTAGAGATCTGGACTGGGGCCAAAGCCTTGATTTGAGTCCCCCTCTGCCCTCAACTTGTGTGTGACCCCACAGCAACTGAAGGTCACTGGAGAGTTGGTGACAGCTGCAGAGACCAGAAGCCAGGCTCTTCCGCTTCAGCCATGGATGGCTCTTTCCGGAAACCACCAACCCTTCTCTCTCTCTTCCCTACAAGCCTGGGCATCCCTGATTAGGATGCTAATGGAGGTGGGAGGAGGGGTGAGGAAGTGAGGCAGCGGCAGGGCAGGGAGAAATACCCGGGGAATGGGAGCCGGTGGCTAATTAAAGGCTCCGTGTCAAAGAGGAATGCCAAGGAGGTAATTTTCATGCTTTTTGAATAATGGGAAGAACGGTTACCGTTTCTTCAGTTTGCCGGTTGAAAAGAGAGGGGAAAAGAAAGGTTTGGGAGGATCATGGCTGGAGGGATCTCTTCACGCTCCTGGGGAAGTTGGGGGAGGCCACAGGGAGCCAAATTGCACCAGGGACGGGGAGGAGGCGGAGAACAGGAAGGGGACCGTATCCTGCCTTCCTCCCAGAAGGTCCCACGAAGTTCCCTGAACCCCGGGCTAGGGGACAGAGCGGCCATGCAGAGTGGCGGAGGTTAGGTCCTGGCAGAGTTAAGGAGGACCCTCCTCAGGGGTGCACAGCCCGTCACAGTTTACATCCCTGTCCCACCACATCCCCATGACAGGCTGTGAAGTAAGCAGGGAAGGGATGATGATGATGATGACGATGATATCTATTTTATTTATTTATTTAAAATATATTTTCATTGACTTCAGAGAGAGAGAGAGAGACATTAATAATGAGAGAGAATCATTGATTGGCTGCCTCCTGCACACTCCACACTGGGGACTGAGCCCACAACCCGGGCATATGCCCCGACCAGAATCGAACGATGACTTCCTGGTTCCTAGGTCGACCCTCAACCACTGAGCCACGCCGGCTGGGCGTGATGCATATGTTAGAGCTGAATCACGGAGCCCCAGAGAACAAGAGCCAATTCCTCAGGGCTGCATTTGTTCATGTATTCATTCATTCATTCCACAAATCGTTTATTGAGAAAGGGCTGCATGCGGGCCCAGTGCCAGGAGAGAAAAGCCTGTGGATGGAGGGAGTGATGGAGAGGCGGAGCCAGACATCACTATGTTCTGTGGTGCCAGGGCCGAGCCACTGAGCCTGTTTGCCGGTGGCCATTGGGTGCCTCCCTGAGGGGCTGAGGCTTCAAGCAGGAGTTTGCCAGGCGAGGAACGCGAGGAGCATGATCCAGGCTGGGGAACAGCATAAGCAAAGGCGTGCAGTCCTGGGAGGGCTGTTCTTGCCCGGGGAGTAGTGAGAGGCCCAGCGTGAGAGGCCCTGTGGGCTGGGTCAGGTGTGGGAGCTGTGGCTGGAATAGCCGGGGGGCGGGGGGGAGAGGGAAGAGACCACAGAACCAGGGCCTGCATGCCTTGCTAGGACACATGGGCCTGATTTTTAGGCCACACTAGGCCCCAGGAGCGGCTGAGGAGGTGCTGGAGAGACCTAGATTGCCCCAGGGCCACAAAAACTGCTGTCTTATTGCTGGAAGCTAACCCCAAGCACCCAGCCTCCCCCCCCCCCCCCCCCAGGACGCCGCGCTCCTTCAGTCCCGAGGGCCCACAGGAGAGATCCAGGCCATGGGGCCGAGAGACCCTGCTGCTTGGTCCTGTTCCTTGTATCAGTTACTGGTGATGCATAACAAGTTACCCCAAAACTCACTGGCGTAAAACAGCACGAAACACTTATCCTCTCGCACAGTTTCTCCAGGTTAGACGTTCGGGGAGCAGCCTAGCTGGAAGCCTCTGGTTCCAGGGTTCTCAGGAAGTTATCGTCAAGATGTGGCCCAGGGCTGCAGTCATCTGAGGGCTGGATTGGGGCTGGAGAGTCTGCTGGAGACGCCCCATTCCAGGATGGCTCATTCACGTACCTGGTACATACCAACATGGTCAAGAGGCCTCAATTCCTCACCACTGGACCTCCACAGAGCTGCTTGAGTGTCCTCACAGCATAGTGGCAGGCTGTCCCAGAGCAAGTAAGAGAGAACAAGGTGGAAATGACAACGTCACCATCTCCCCTTAGTTACACAGTATGGGGGGGACCACAGGCGGGCATGGTCCAAGAGGCGAGGCTCATGGGGTCATCTTGCCGGCTGCACACCACTCCCTCCACCAGGGAAGAGCCCACAGCAGCTCCTGTGGCGGGACTAAGAGAGCCAGGCTGGTGGGCTGAGGTGGCCCCCTGGAGAGCAAGGGCATGGACTTCCAAGGTCATTAGGACTAGATGGGTCTCAGTCGGCTCTGCCTCCAACTGGCTGTGTGACCCTGAGCAGTCGTCTGAGCTCCCCGGCCTCTGCCTGCCACCGCTGTGATGGAGAAGCGTGGAGGAGTCAGTTTGCGAGGTATGAAGAGAACTGCAGAAGGTGGAGTCTCTCCTCTTCTCATTCTTAGCCCTGTTTCTTCACAGTCAGATAATCAGTTTTTTCCAGAAGTCTTTGCAGCAATCAATTTGCATAACCACTCAAATAGGCCCCATTCCTTCCTTTCAACTAGCTCTCAGCTCTAAATCTCCAACTGGCTTCTGCGCAATTAAACCAGTGTGGGGCTCCCTGGATGGCTTGGAGATGAGGCAGGGCCCTGTGTTAGCTCTGCTCACTCGCTCACATCACCCCCAGCATGATGTGGCCAAGCCCAGGGCTCAGGCCAGCTCTCCTCTCCCTCCCCTCCCCTCCCCTCCTCTCCTCTCCCCTCCTCTCCTCTCTGTGGTTAGAAGTGAGGGGTGAAGGCTTGGTGGTGAGGGGATCAGGATGTCAGAAGCAGAAGAGATCTTGGGGACATCTTATGCAACCACTGCATTTTGTAGATAAACTCAGAGAGGGCCAGCGAGGGCCCAAGGTCACACAGCAAGCTGGAAGCGACACAGGGCCAAGAGTCAGATGCAGAGCTCTTTCTGGTCTCACTGTTGGGTGCACCCCGGAGGTGTTTTGACTGTCATTATTCTAGGTGGGCCATGGGCACCCATGGCTCTCGCATCCCCATGCCTCTGAGAGAGGCAAGGCAGGGCCAGCATGGTACGGAGCGAGGGTGCTGTCAGGGTGGACCATCCAGACCCACCCTTCCTGGGCACCATGGAGAGGAGTAGGAAGTGAAGACTCATGTTCCAGGGAGAAGCAACCGAGCAGGAAATGATCAGGAAGCTCGTGCAGAACGACCTAGCCCGAGAGGGGCCGAGGGGGCCTCAGGATTGGCTGAAGTCCGAGAGGCTGATGTGAAGGGGAGGGGGCAGCCATGGGCCATGCCAGGCAGAGCCAAGGAGACGCAGGGCCACCAGCTGCTTCTCCCACCTGGCTCGGGGTGTGCCTGGGGCTCACATTCAAGTGGAGGGCATTGCTTCCCTCAGGCCTGGGCCATCAGCCAGTCCTGTGGCCTCCAGCCAGTGCTTCCTCCTGGGTCTCCAAGGCCCTGCAGGCGGCCTCCCTGAGTCTCGTACTCCCCACACTGCACCGCGGGGTGAATGACAGGAGCCCACGACTGGACAGCCTGACTTAGCTATTTCTAGGTCTTCATTTTCGGTCATTCCTCTCCCCTAAATTGTCTTGGGTTGTGAGCTCAGAAAGGCAAACTCATTTTGATCTTGGCCTGAGTAAACCTTAATCCCGATTTTAAAAAGTCTGCCAGGGCTAAGAAAATTTCATCCCAGGGGCCCAAGAGTAAAATGGCTTCTGAGTTACTTAGTTCAGGGCAGGGCTGTGTCGTGTCACCAGAGGGCAAGGAAGGGGGCAGGAAGTCACATGTGTCTAGGGCAGTGGTTCTCAACCTTCCTAAGGCCTCGACCCTTGCATACAGTTCCTCATGTGGTGGTGACCCCCAACCATGAAATTTTGCTACTGTTATGCATCGTGCTGTAAATATCTGCATTTTCCGATGGTCTTAGGCGACCCCTGTGAAAGGATCGTTTGACCCCCAAAGGGGTCTCGACCCACAGGTTGAGAACCGCTGGTCTAGGGCCTGCCTGTGCCAGGCACATCATTCCTTGGAGTGTGGTTCAGTGTTCCTGGTTTCTGTCTCCATTTTCTAGCCAAGGAGCCTGCAGACCAGAGAGGGGAGGCACTTGCCTAAGGTCACACAGCCGGTGTCTGGCAGAGGTGGGTTTGAAAGTTGCACTTGGGTGTTTTTCTTATACTACACAGGCAGGTAGGGTCCCAGCCCTTACCCCCAAGCTCTGCAGTTGTTGGCTTGCCAAGATCCTCAAGGAGCTGATGAGGAGTTGGGGAGGGGGGAAAGGCAGCCAGATTTGCCACCCGGTGGGGGGTGGGAGTGGGGGGCTGGACTAAAGAGAAGCACTGACATTAATTGGGGAGCAGGAGCCCCGCATGTCATCTTTATTTCCTGCCTCAGCGGCTTGGCCTAACAGAGGGCTTTGTCTTGGTTGGCACAGTGACAGCACCTTGTCATGCTCTTCTTGCCTCATCCAGCACGGCTCCTTCTCACAGATGCTCATGCCCCACTCCCTATGGCCATTTCATGCAGAGTCACAGCCACGAGACCTGGGGGCCCAGGTGGCCACTGACTGGCTGTGTGATCTTGAGCAAGTGGCTTAACCTCTCTGAGTTTCAATTTCCCTACCTGCAAAGTGGTGGTAGAGGTTGGAGCCGAAGGCTGCTGAGTTTCTGGGATGATTTCCTTCCTATCTGGATGACAGGCATTTGGGAGGGTAGTGGGAAGTTAAGGTCAGGGGAGCAGCCTCATTATTCAATCACATGATTGTTAGAGGGAGAGGTCATTTGCATATAATTTGCACTTTCTTTTAAGGTCAAAATGCTCTGACACGCCCACCTCGATTTCTTCCTCCCTCTTCCACTTCCTCTCAGCACATGCTTTCTAGCCCCCCCCCTCCCCCATGTCAGCCCTGACCCTGATTTGCCTGGGTGGGTTGTTTCAGAAAGACAACTGAGTAGGCTCTGATGGCTATGCCTCAGCTGTGGTCCCTGCCTGTCTCTACTGTGACTTAGCCCGGAAGCATCCAAGCTGGGCCCTGTGACCCTGAGATTCAGCTCAGAGAGGCTGAGCAACTTGCCCCGAATTCTGTAGGCAAGTGGCAGAGTTAGCTGTCTTTGAGACCATGCTCTCCTCACTGCTCTAGCATGTTCACCTGGTTGGAGATGTGCAACAGGGCAAAGCAAGGGCCTGGCTGGGGATGATGATGACGATGGGGATGAAGACAAAGTGTGGTCCATGAACCAGAAGCAAGGGCATCACTGGGAGCTTGTTAGAAATCCCACTGAATCAGGATGGGTATTTGATCAGGACCCCACAGGAGGTTGTGTGCACACTCCACGGGAGAAGCCCTGTTCTAGAACCTGCCTGCCACATGGTATCTGCGCCCACAAAGCACTCAGATGTCTTGAGGGTGGATGGTTTTATGACCCGTGTTCTTTGTCTGTGGCTTCTCTGGAGTGGGGTGGGGCAACACCCAGCAGGCACCCATGCTCTCTTGAACACCTCCCCTTGGGTTATGAACTTCTCATGGAACACAGTTCACAGGGGTGGGGTGGAATTGTTAGGGTTTCCTGATTAAAAAAAAAAATTAAAGCATATTTTGTTTTACCCTTCTATTTTATAAGTGATGACATGGATACTCAGAGCGACAGAGTCCTGCCCAAAGTCACACAGAATCCGGGACCAGAATTCAGCTCTAGCAGTTAGGAGTGTTTTGGGCTGCAAGTAGCAGAAATGTTGACTAGCAGAGACTTCTATACATAGAGTTTGTTTCAAGCAGTGAGGAGCTCAGGCATAGACTGCTGAGGATTGGCACTATGTTCAGTCCTGTGATGCATCAGGGGCCCAAGATCTTCCCGTTCTTCACTTTGTCACTCCCCCCCGCCCCCCGCCCCAAATTGGGAAAAAAGCCTGGGCTGTTATCCTCATGGCAGCATATGGCTGCAGCTACTCCATACTTCCCATGCATATTCCAGGTGGGAAGAAGAGGAAAGGATGCGTGATGAATGGGTAGAGGGCATGTTTTTCCAGTTAGTTTTGCCTTTGTATTCAAGAAAGAACGCCTTTTCTGAGGTTTCTGCCTATTTGTTTAGGCCACCCCTCGCTGGAAGATAGCCAGTGGGAGGCGTGTGGGGAATGGCCTTGGGTCAAACCATCTTGTAGGGACTGCCTCTCTGTCTGGGGATCCTGTCCTGAGATTCTTCAGGATCCCGGAATCGCAGCCCTTGGCATAGGATGGGATGTGTTTGAATCAGACAGGCACCCGTTCAAGTCCTATGCTTTACTCCTCCCACTGTCATAATAGTCCTTTGTGGGAACCACTTGGTGTAGGGGCAGGAGCTTTGCTAAATAAAGATCCACATGCCCGGGGTCTTGGGGACAGAGGAACTTGATCAGAGTGAAAACCACAAGGTCTAATTCTAATTCTCTCCTGGTCTCCACTGCTCACAGCCCCTAATGAAAACATGTGTAAGAAACCTGCAGGGTTAATTTTGCTGAAAAACATTCCAATAGAGCTCCGTTAGATTTTCGTGTTAAATTAATATAATGAATGCTTAAAAGCCACGCTAATTAGGCTTTGTCATTAACAGAGATGTCAGGTGGATGGGATCTGGCCAGGAGCTGACTTTTTTTTTTTTGTGGGGGGGGGGCACCTATGGACGGTGGATTTGTCAGTGGTCAGAGGTACCACACTCTTTGGCGTCAGCTCCCCAGCTCCTGGTTGCCCCTTTAACTGTCTGTAGTCATTTAAGTTCTTTTGCTTGAGACTGGAATATTCTCTTCACCAAGATGACAGACAACAAACTATTTCTGTGGGTTTTTATTTCTATTTTTTTTGGACGTTTCCAAATTTTCCTTAGGAGCTACCCTAATGTCTATGCGAGGGCCATGGCTCTGACGGTCACTGCTGGCTCAGAAACCTTTGTTAGTTCGCCCATGCCTGCGTCCCTGAGTTGGCATTCAAAGCCTTCTGGTATTTGACCTCAATTCACTTTCCCACGTCCCCTCATTCCTCTCCATGTGTATCAAGGGCTAGGTCCTCTCAGAATTGGGCCTTTCCAATTCCTCTTGACTTTAGCTATAACCCCCGAATCTCATCATCTCAGCCTTCCAACCCCCATGCTATTCCTTTCGTCTTGAGGTTAGGAAAGCTGATCTTCAGGCTGCCAGACCCTGGCCACTCCGTCTTCCTTACCTGGAGCACCTGGCATGTGATCCAACAATACCTGCTTCCCACTTCTCTCCCTTTTCCTTAAGTTCCCTGCTGGGCCAGGTAGGACAGTTCAGGGTGGATGTCTGTCCTGGGGGCTGGGAACTTGGGGATTCTAAGAGCCACATGGCATTTAGGAAGGGGCTCTGTGTGGGAAAGGGGGGTGTATAAAGCTGGGATGAGTGGAGAAGGAAGGCTGGGGCCGCTGCTCTTCCCATCATGTTGGGGCTCAGCTCCGTGCTGGAGGAGGTTTGCATGCCTTAGGGAGACATTGAGCCCTCGCATGAGACTCAGCTACCTGCTTATGGGGGAGAAAACCTAAACTTCTTGGCTCCAGGCAGTCTGGACCTGCGCACCAGCTATTAGGAGGGGCTGGCTGTGAATCAGCGGCCCAGCCTTCGGGTCCCGGGGTCCCGTGGGAAGTTGCAGGTCAGATATGGTCTGTAGGAAGCTGAGCCTGAGTGCAGCCTCTCGTGGGAAGAAGGGGTCCCAGGTCACTTTCTGGAGGTCCTATTCCTGTATCACAGCCTGTGCCTGCCCCTGGAGGTTCAGGGATGCAAGTCCCTTTTCCAGGGGCACTGGCCTTTCTAGCTCTGGACTGGGATGAGAAAGAGAATTTAAATCTCCTTCTCTGTTCTTTGGCATCTGTCATGTCTGTATCCAACTCAGGAGGTGTCCCTTTCTCACCCCTCTTTTTTAGATTTCCCCTTTGGGGTCACCACCTGCCAGGCCCCCAGGTTGGGGGTAAATCCCTTGGCATCTGAAAGGGGGGGGTTGCGGAACGAACTTTGTTGGAAAGGGTGAGTCTTGCATGGCTGGGATTGGCAGGAGGGAGAGGGCCCGGATCTTGGGAGCCTCATCAATCATCTCAATGCCAGTTTGGGGGGCCTCAAGAAGAGCCCGCACTCTCCCACAGACAGATGGAGAGGCTTCATACTGTAGGAAGCACCCCATGTCTTTTTGAAGAGAATCCAGCTGTGATGGGGAGATGGCAGCACCGGGACGGGAAATGGGGCCTGTGCAGGTCAAAGCCACCGGCTCGAGGAAGGGCCAGAGGCCAAACTGCTGGCAATGTTTGTTTCCATCCAGGCAGCCAGTCAAGTCAAAGGGCCAGCGGGCTGTGTGTGTGTGTGTGTGTGTGTGTGTGTGTTGCAGTTAATGCAGGGCCCTCCACTGCAGAATAAATTGCCTGATTGACCCAAGGTCGAAGGGAACATGTCTCTCCGCTCTGGCACAGTGGAGATTTCTCCCAGACTCAGCCTGTCAGCAACATCGCCTGAAATGCAAACCGGTGCTGGCCACCAGCGCTGGCCCGGCTCCAGGCGCTGTCAGTGGGGATGACGGGAGGAAGAGAAGCAGGCCCTCCCTCGCTGACTGCAGGCCCGGTTCCCTCAGCCCTGCCATCGCTCTTCTTCCTTCACAAAGGCCACGCGGCCTTGCGGAATTCTCCCCTGAGCCTGTGCATGCAGGTAGTACCCAGATGGGACCTACCTTACCTGACCGCTTCTCTTAACCTTTTTAAATGCCTGGGTAACCTCTCTTCCTCCCAGATCCTGCCAGATGGCAGGAGGGAAGTCCTGGCAAAGGACTGGACCCACATGCTCAGGGTCTAAAAGGAATGGAGAAAGAGGGTGGGGGGCGGGGGAAAGAGAGAGGGAAAGAATGTATGTGTGTGTGTGTGTGTGTGTGTGTATCTGTGTATGTGTGTTTGTGTGTGAGTGTGTGTGAGAGAGAGAGAGACAGAGAGACAGAGAGAGAGAGAGGGAGAGAATGTGTGTGTGTGTGTGTGTGTGTGTGTGTGTGTATGTGAGAGAGAGAGAGAGACAAAGACAGAGACAGAGAGCGTGCACATCTGTCTGCTGGGGATCTGGAAACAGAGGGTATGAATTGGGTGTCTGGGCAAGGATGAAGGAAAGGGAGGGGCTCCATGCATCAGGACAAGCCCTGCCCAGGCTGGCTCAGCCACCTGCACTGCCACTTCAGAGCTGGCATGTGGCACAGGTAGGCACAGTTCTGAGCACCTCTCAGCTAGGGTGCCTGTTGGTCCAGCCATTCCCTAGCTTGTGAGGTCATTGAACACAGGGCGAGGGAACCAGAACTAAGGCGGCAGCCCTGAGGGGGATGGCCAGGAAACCCGCACAGCTGTGGGCTGGGATGTGCGTGAGGAGGAGGGAGAAGAGAAGACCGAAGACCACGGGGTCTCCAGAGAGAGCTGTGCCTGGTAGGGGCTAGAGGCCAGGCCACCAGGGGGATGGACACAGAGCCTGTCTTCCTGCCTCGTGCAGGGAGAAGAGGCACAGGGAGTTGAAAAGAGAGCTGAGGAAGGTGGACGTGTCTATTTCCCAGGCCTCAGTGGCTAGGACCCTTCATGCGACCGATGGAACGGGAATCCTAAAGCTTCTGTCAGTTGCCTTCCCAACAGCCACCCGCTCGCCGCCTCTCTCTCGCTGTCAGAACTCAGGTGCTTGAAGCCGTGTTGCTCAGGAGAGGCTGGGACCCTCCCTGCCCAGAGTGAATTCCGATTAATTTAAGCCAAAGGTGATAATCCTCCTTCCTTTGCTGGTGATCATTCATGCCTGGCGTGCCGTGCGACTCTGGCCAAGGACCACGGAGAGGAAGAGCGTTGGTGGAGAAGTCTCTCTGAGATCTGGAAAACGGAGCTACCCCTGCTCGCCGCCTTTGGAGGTGGATGGGTGAGGATGTGATGCCGGAGCTCCAGCAGCCACATTAGGACCTTGAGGGAGGAGGTGAAGGTGCCGAGGTGGGAAGAGAAAGGGAGAAACCCCTGGGTCCAGGTTGGTATTCGAGGGCCCCGGTGAATGAACCAAACTTGGAATTGCCTTACCTTGGACTTCTTTCTATAAGAAGTAATAAATTGCTTATTTTAAATATATTTTTTTATAGAGAGGAAGGGAGAGAGATAGAAAGTCAGAAACATCGATGAGAGAGAGACATCGATCAGCCGCCTCCTGCATGCCCCACAGTGGAGATGTGCCCACAACCAAGGTACATGCCTCCGACCGGAATCGAACCTGGGACCTTTCAGTCCATAGGCAGACGCTCTATCCACTGAGCCAAACCGGTCTCGGCAATAAATTGCTTATTTTAAAAGCCACTCATGATGGATGACTGCTGGAGCAACCAACCCAACCCAATTTCTGAAATCAGGATGAAATGCTTAGTCTCTTCTTGGGGGAACTGAGGGGGGTCTCTGAACTCACTGGAAACCCAGCTCAGCTGGCACTGCCTCCTTCTCTCAGGCAAACAACATTAAAGAACCTCCACTAAATTAACCAGAAGTTCTGGGTTCAAACCCACACCTTGAGGCAGGAACTGTGTGGCTTTAGTTCAGTTATTTAAACAGTGATTGGCATTCGTCTCCTCTGAAGGGCAGGTAGCAAATGTTTTAGGTATGGTGGGCCATATGATCATTGTAACCGCTGTTCAACTCTGCTGTTCTCAGTGGAAAGCAAGACACCGATCACACACCAATACATGGACATGATGGCTGTGTTCCAATAAAACTTTATTTAAAAAAAACTGGCGGCAGGCCGGATTGGGCTTCAGGCCTGGTAAATCAACTCTCAGAGTTTCAGCTTCCTCATGAGAAAAATGAGGCGAATGATTTGTGTTTTCCTCCTGGGGAAAATTGGAGCTTTAAATGAGTTCACTCCAAGCTCTCACTACATGAAGTCTCATGCCTATGTGGGTCCCCTTTCCTATGAGAGCCGATAGGTCTTGGTGCTCAGGGATGGAGAAGCGCTTGACTCTGCCACCCACGATCGCTGTGTGACCTTGGGGAAGTCACCCAGATTCTCTGAGTGTCACGTTTATCCACTCAAAGTGGGATGCTCACAGCTGCTTCACACAAGGGTTAAGTGAATAATGCATGTGAAGTGCAGCCCAACAACAGGCACCAGGAATGGCAGTGAGTGTTTTTGAGCAGTAGAGCCTTCTGAGCCAGCAGGTTCCATCTCGGCTCACCCCTTCCCTTCCTGTCCTCCCTCCTCCCCCCCACCCTCCGTGCGCTGACAATTGGTACATCTTGGTTTCCTTCTCCATTCACTTCTCCTGGGCCAGGAAGCCCTTGGAGGGCTGCCCACCTCCCCCTGCACTCTCTCTCCCTCCACCAACCACCCAGCGCCCTCCCCATCATACCCCTGCCCATTTAACAGAACGAGTAATTAACAATGTTAATTCTAATCTCATTTGCTAATGAAGGCAGTCTAATTACACCATAATTGGCCGCGGCAGCAGCAGCAAAACACAAAATAAACCCTCCGTGTGTAATTCAGTTTAACTTCCTTATAATTACCTTGCAGGCTGGGACTGGTGGTGGAAGTGGGGGTGGGGTAGGGAGGCCGGGGAATTAGGAGAGAGGGTGGGAGACAGGGTGAACACAGCATTCCTCCTGTCCCCCTCTCCTGTGGAGTCCAAGGCCTGCGAGACGAACTCCCTTCTTTCCCTTCCCGTTTCCTCCTCAGGTCACCCCCGACCCGCTCTCACTCAGGGACGCACTGGCCCTCCAGATAGCTCCATTCGCCCTCCTTCCCCAGCAGCCGCTCCGTGAGGGGAAAATAGAAGCCCGAGACCTTCTCCATCCTCAACTCCCAGCTCCGATCCTTTGCTGCAGCCAGCTGCTCTGTTCGTGTCTCTCATTTGGAATGCCACCCCCTCCCCATCCATCATGCCCTGGAAAACCCACCCTTTGAGGCCCTTCCAGGGAAGCCTTCCCACCCCCAGAGGCGGACCTGCACTCCTTTCCCACGCAGGAGCCTGTCTCACACATCCCATCAGTGCACACGCTTTCTTTGTCACCGGACTGCATCTTGTCATTGAAGTGCCGTCAGTGCCTGGCACAGAAGAGGTCCTTGAGTCTATTTTTTTGTAGGATGCTTGAAGGAGACACGGGTGACCCTGGAGAAGGTTCTGGAAGCACGTGGTGAAGCATGTGAAGAGACTTGGGTTCTGGTCTTGGCTCTCCCCCAGCGTGCTGTGAAACCTGGGGCTGCTCTTTGTACTGTGGAAAGCCTTGCACTCTGTCACCTCTCATTTCCCACCTGTGCTCAATGTCTAGGACTTTTTGAATTTTCACGGTTGAAATCCTCTCTCTCTCTTTCTCTTTCCCAAAAGTAAATAAATAAATCCCCCAAAGGCAGCCAACATTATATCATCAATTCCAGGCCATTGTGTGAAGTCCTCACCTCAACTTCTTTAAAACATACATATTTTTATTGATTTCAGAGAGGAAGGGAGAGGGAGAGAGAAAGAGAGAGAGAGAAACATCAGTGATAAGGGAGAATCATTGCTTGGCTGCCCCCTGCACGCCCCACACTGGGGATCAAGCCCACAACCCGGGCATGTGCCCTGACCGGGAATCGAACCCTGAACCTTCTGGTTCATAGGTCGAGCCTCAACCACTGAGCTACACCAGCCAGGCCCCACCTAAACTTCTTACACAGCCTTCTCAATCTCCACCAGGTGACCTCACTCCGATGGTGATGATTCTGAATGAATAAGTAAACACCTTCTCTGAACCCGAGTATAATGTCTTCCACATCCTACCGAGGTAAGCAATACAGTACCTGGTAGCTCCCCCTGCCCAGTTCTGGAGAGAGATGAGTGCCCCAGGTGTTTGCTCTGCTTAGGCATACAATTATTTCCATAGCAACCAGCTGTGATTCAGGATGAGCTACAAACTGCTTTCCCTAAGGCAGTGGTCGGTAAACTCATTAGTCAACAGAGCTAAATATCAACAGCCATACAACGGTTGAACTTTCTTTTGAGAGCCCAATTTTTTATTTTATTTTTATTTATTTATATATTTATTTTTAAAATATGTTTTATTGATTTTTTACAGAGAGGAAGGGAGAGGGATATGTAGTTAGAAACATCGATGAGAGAGAGATATCGATCAGCTGCCTCTTGCACGTCCCCTACTGGGGATTCGCCCGCAACCAAGGCACATGCCCTTGACCGAAATCGAACCTGAGACCTTTCAGTCCATAGACCAACATTCTACCCACAGAGCCAAACCGGTTTCAGCAGAGAGCCCAATTTTTTTAAACTTAAACGTCTTCTAATGCCACTTCTTCAAGAGAGCCGTGGTATTTTGTGGAAGAGCCACACTCAAGGGACCCAAGAGCCGCCTGTGACTCTCGAGCTGAGGTTTGCCAACCACTGGCTTAAAGGGTGGTAGGTGAGGAAAACCCGCCTCTCAGGGTCTGAAGGAAGCACTTGGGAAGAAGCATCCTTCCTCTGAGCCTGGAGACTCCAAACACGGTGTGATACATGGACACCTGCTCTCGGGGTGATCAGAGGCATCGAGGGGTCTCCTGGTTTCCTTCTTCCTTAGGGACATGAGCCCTGCTTCCTTCTCTCACGTGGACCCGCATGACTGCAGTCCTGTGCTTTCTTCGCTGCCACGGCAGAAATCCCGTTGGCTTCTCTTTTGTCAAAATCGTGTTTCCTGGATCCCACCCCTGCCTGTTTTTCTTGGTTTATGGGTTTGTTTCGGTGGGGCCCGGGACATCAAATTTCTGACACTGCTCACGAGAGGCTTACTGCTATACAGCTTCCCGATCTTTCATATGTGACCGGATTTTTCTTCCCTCCCGGTGGCTGTCATCTCTTCCCTTCTTCCTCAGTGTTCTGAAACTTCCCGATGAAGTGCCTTGGTGTCAGGGGGCCTATTAATTTGGTAACTCACATCCTTCAGTGCCCAGACACTTACTTACATTACTTCTGTGATAATTGTTTTACCTCCCATTTCTCTCTCTCTCTCTCAATCACCTGTGAGATGTTATGTCTCCTGGACTGATTTTCTGGATTTTTAAAATCATTTTTCCTCCTGTTTTTCTTTTTGTTCTTTCTATAGATTTTCTCAGTGTTATCTATCAACCCTTCAGTAGAATTCCTCCCCCTCCCCCCGCTTCCCTCTCTCTCTCATTCCAGGAGTTCTTTTTATCTCCTGAAATTTTTTTTTTTTTGTTAATTCTTAACCAAGAATATTTTTTTCCCCCATTGATTTTTAGAGAGAGTGGGAGGGAGGGGGAAAGTGAGAAAGAGATAGAGAGAAGCACCGATGTGAGAGAGACACATCTATTGGTTGCCTCCCGCACACACCCCAACCACCGCCAGGGATGGAGCCTGTAACTGAGGTACGTGCCTTAGCTCTTCAGTTCACGGGCCAATGCTGTACCCACTGAGCCAGCTGTCTGGGCCTGAACGTGTGTGTGTGTGTTTTAATAGGAGCCTATTCTATATTCAGAAGCGCAGACCCGACAAGAAAAGCTGGCGCTGAGAAGACAGGGAAGAAGCTTCAAAGGCCCCTCTTCTCTTCTCTGAGGATGACCGGAAGGTTTGGAGATGCCTTTCACCTTCCTGCCTCGTTTCTGTTTGATCCGAGCCCCTTCCCCCAGTTTTTTGTTTTCGTCTCTGTCTTCTCTATGGGATGCCCTCGCTGCCTGGCAGCTCCGTGCGCCTGGGCCCGGTGGTGGCAAGAGGGTGGAGGGTGCTCCAGGTGGAGGACATTTGGGGCCACTATCCTGGCATGCTCTTGGGCTAGACTGTTCCCTCAGGAGGCATTCTCCAAGCTCCATGGTGGAAGCTGGGCTGCTGATGTTCAAGAGATTGAGTGGGAGAAGGACATGTGCAGACATCCACTTACTACATCTGCTTTCCGTCAGTACCTTGCTCTTGGTGAGGCCTTGCATTCTGGAATTTGTAAAATATATCTTTATTGATTTCAGAGAGGAAGGGAGAGGGAGAAAGAGAGAGAAACATCAGTGATGAGAGAGAATCATTGATCAGCTGCCTCCTGCATGCCCCCTCCTGGGGATCAAGCCTGCAATGCAGGCATCTGCCCTTGACCGGAATCGAACCTGGGACCCTTCCATCCACAGGCCAGTGCTCTATCCACTGAGCCAAACTAGCTGGGGCCATTCTGGAATTTAAAGCTGTCCAGGCCCATTGCTCCTCTTGGGGGCCAGGGAGTAGGGGCGGTGCCTGGAGGTCTGACAGTGTCACCCACTGACTTGCAGTGAATGCTTTTGAATGTAGCCTGATGTGAGCCCCACTTCAGGACAGCTGGCATCCCCAGGACCGAGGGCTTCTGTGCCAGCCGCCAGCCAGGCCTGGGCTCCCCCGCTGCTGACTGAGGCTTCAGCCTCCTCCCCGCTCCTGAGTCAGTAATTATTCACCCATCTGCTTCTGAGCAGTGAGAATGCGGCTGTGTTGTCGTCGTTCTTTTTCTCTCTGCCTTGCTTATGTCTTCACAAAGTCCTGCAGCCATTTTCCTGCCATGTTGGGAGGAAGCGGGCCAGAGCGACTTCCTCATGCGAGCGCAGCCCTGTGGAGTTTCCACAGCCCACCCACCCCCCGCCTCCCCCTTTATCTCCGCCAGGGCCCAGGGGATGGGAGGGCAAGGGGTTTCTCTGCCACGTCTCACCGGAACTCTAAACAGAACTCCGTTAGCAGCCTGCACACAGAAGTGAGCAAGAGTTGGAAACAGGTGAGAGGTGGGCTCATACCAACACCCCAGCTTCCGCTTGCTCCCCAAGTGGAGTTTAATGAGAAGCGAAATGCCATCGGCAGTGCGGGCCCAGTGGGAAGTGGGATTTGGAATCAGAGCAGCTACAAACAGCCTGGGTCCAGGGCACCTGCAGTCAAATTGCTTTGATGTGGTAACTGATGATGTGAAAATTAAAAGTGAAAATCAAAGGCAGAGCCTTTTGGTGTTGGAAGGCATTGAGGGGGCCTTTGAGACTTCTTCCCTCTCTGTTTTTCTTGCCAGGTCTGTGTTTGCATTTGCTGGGATGCGTATGTGTGCGTGCACATGTGTGTGTGTGCATATGTACACGCATTTGCACGCCCCTGTGCATGTGCATGCACACATACGTGTGAGCACACATGTATGTGTATGTGAGTATCCATCTGCATTTGTGTGAGTGTATGCATTTTTTTTTGGTGTGTTTATGTGTTGGGTAAGAGTGACAGTTTGTGAATTTCAACTTTCTATTGTGGAAAAGCAATCGACATAGACCTGGATTCAAAGACACTCATTTTCATATTATCTTCGGCACCTCTCTTGCTTTCTCGGAGGCTCTGTTTTCTAAAGCGAGGCCTGTGATGTGAAAGCTGCTACCGCATCGGGGAGGCAGCCAGAGATCTCAGAGCCATGTATGGGAACATGCTTTGTAAAGTGCCAAGGATTAGGCAAATGTCAGTCACTCGTTCATTTGCTCATTTGTTCATTCTTCTGAGACACACTTAGTGAGCATTGCCACCAGGAGCCTGCTCTGAGGAAAACACCGTCTCTTGGGGGGAATAAAACACAGGCACCCCTGATACCCTGTGCGGAGCGCTTGGAGGAGCACAGAGAGAGTACTGACCCAGTGAGGGTGGGGGAGACCCCTGGAGGTGGAGGCTGGAAGTGGGGAGCACAAGCAGTTGCTATTGGACAGGCGAAGGGAGGCAGGCAGGTGGAAGAACACAAGTGCAAGGATGTGGATGGAGAGAGAGTGCCTCCTGTCAGGGGATTAGCCGGGAAGTCAGACTCGGGGGCAGAGGTTCAGTGCTGGGCGCCAGGCACTCTGTCCACGCCTGCCCACTCGCTGGGGCAGTCAGGCAAGATCTGGGGAGGGTCCATCTCTGTGCTCATCCTTTTGTCCACTCTTGACTTTAACAAACCCCCTCTCTGCGCTGCTCTGTTGTAGGCTCTGGGGGTGCAGCAAGTGTCCCCAGATCCCCCCTGGTGGGGCTCGAAGCCAGGCCCCTGGTCGCAGTCCCACTGCTAATTCCACCCTCCAGACTCAGGCTGGCAGCGAGGCCTCTTCCAGAGCAATGTCACTGCGGAACTTTATGCTGTTTTTCCCTTCCAGGGGGAACGTCTGCCAATGGCTTTTATGATGTCTAATAAAAAGCTTTCCCCCCTTTAGATATTTTTTATTTCACCTTAAAGGATGTACAGTAAAGGTGAGGACATCTCGCTGAAATCTCCGCAGTAAATAACTCCTGGATCCCTTCCCCAGGCAAGTGGAAGGACAAAAGGACAAGGCAGGCTGGCGATGGCCTTGTCACCCTCCTCACCCTCAGAGGTGGGCCCAGCGGAACCACAAGCAGGTGTGTGTGGGGGGGTCTGCCCCCACTGCTATGGAGGAGGGGTGGAGGGCTCCATGTATCCCAGCCCCTCTCCCCTCTGCTGTGGGGGCCACAGCTGTGCCAAGCACTTCCTACTGGTGTGCGGGGGTTAAGTGGTCAGGACTCTGGATCTGGTCTGCCAGGATTTGGCTCCTGCCTCCTCCACTTGCTACCTGTGTTGGAGACCTTGGCCAAGTTCTTTGATCCTTCTGTGCCTCAGCTTCCTCATCTGCAGAATGGGAAGAACAACAGTGACTTCCTGCTGGTGTTGTTGGGTTGAATGAAGACATTTATGTAGGTGAAGACCATGGGAGAGGGTCTGGGATCTCGAAAAATGTTAAGAGACATCAGCTATGTCGTTATTTCATCAGCTATGCTGCCTGTATGCCTGTCTTATCTCTCAATCGAAGGGTGTCCAGACACTGGCTGGTGAAGTTGAATGGTTTGCCCGATGTCACAAGGGGGAGAGCATGGGGCCGTGGGAGAAGTCCCTTCCTGTAAAAGCACCCCCTCCCACACACCACCACCCAGGAGGCAAGTGCAGCCCCCCAAAGATCCACTCAGGGTCCATTCGTGGAGCTGGCAGGAAATCCAGAAGAGGGGTGACTCCCCCAAGGCCAGTGTTGTCCCGGATGGACCCAGGGTCTGCACTCAGCTTCCCACTGACCCCTGGGCCTGGTTTCCATCTTCCCTTCGGGGAATCCATGGAGGGATGGGCCATCAGACCGGGGAACTCAGTCTTCAGAGGCTGCCCTTGCTCCCAGACCCAGGACAGAGGGGTCCGTGGTCGTAACTAGCGGTGAGTCAGACACTTGCCTCTAAGCTGGGCTGTCCCAGGAGCTGGTGGCCGGGGGGTGAGGTCAGGGATGACACATGCCTTGGGCTCAGCTGGACGAGGAGGCGCCGCCACAATCTTCTTTAATGAAGCTGTCAGGCGGGCCACCTGGGAACAGGGAGCAGACAGGGCAGAAAATCGTCACTTTAGACAGAATGACTCAGAGGCCTGGGTGGGATGAGAGGCCCGTGGTCAGCTGGGCAGCGCTGGGGCAGCGAGCTCTGTGGAGAGACCAGGCAGAGCGGCCCAGCGCCCGGGCCAAGCACCGCCCACTCCACCTCCACTGCAGGCTCCCCTGTGGTGTCAGCGCAGCAAACCCATCCTCCGGGCCAGGAACTGAGCTGGTGGCTGAGGATGGGGACAGAGAGCCCCAGCCCTGTCCTCAGGAAGCTCAGTCTGAAGGCGGAGACGTCCCTGGGTCGTCGGTTACAGCACAGGTGACGGTGGCTCTGAGAAAAGTGGATAAGAGGGTTTTGATCGCCTTCCTTAAGCTTAATGGTTTGAGTTGAAAACTTGGCCCAGCTCCCTCCTATCTTTAGGACCCTGTGCAAGTGACGTAACCTCTCATTGCCTCGGTTTTCTCACCTGTAAAACGGGGCGGACCATGATAGAGTTGTGACTACTACTGCGTGTCACCAACTCAGTGGCCTGAAACAGCCACCGTTTTATTATGTCTGGACAGGCTCTGAGGCCAGAAATTCAGACAAGGGCCCAGGGGGATGGCCTATCCTTGCTCCACCACGGTCGGGCCTCCGCTGGAAAACTTGAATGTCACGGGGAGACACGAATGGCTGGGGCTGGAATGATCTGGAGGCTGTGAAGTTCAAGATCTGCAGTTGGCCAACTGGAGACCCAGGAGAGCTGGCGATGTCAGTTCCCGTCCAAGCTCAGGAGGGGACCGGCGTGGCTGCCAAGAAGTCAGGCAGAGAGGAATGCTCCCTCCCTGGGCCGCTTTGCTCTCGTCCAGCCTCCAGCAGCTTGCATGGTGCGCACCCACGCAGGAGGGCCACCGCTTTCCTCGGTCTAACGGCGCAGATCTTAACCTCATCCAGAAACACTTCCCAGATCCCCCAGGACCATGGGGAATCACATATCTGGGCACCCCTCGGCCCAGTCAGGGTGACACAAACCATCATTACTGAAGAGATTGCCCAGCAAACTAGTGGCAGGTCCAGGGAGAGGTAGTGAGGCAGAGAGCAGAGAGTTCTGCCGGTGTTTCCAAACCACGGTGGGACAGAAGTGGCATGAAAGAGAGAGAGAGAGAGAGAGAGAGAGAGAGAGAGAGAGAGAGGGAGAGTTGTGTCTGCAGCCCGTGGACCGGGTTCTGGTTCTTTGTAGTAATGCTGGGCAATTGCTTCTCAGGGTCCCAGAGCCCTCCTCGGTGTGAAGGACATCTTTCTTGATTCTATGATTTGCTGTGACCATGTGGCCTGTGATGGCATCACAGGGAATTTGGGGCAGAGAGTACGGCATAGTGTAAAGATGTGGGGGCTGGAACTCGGTGACCTTTGCAGCAGTTACCCTCCCTGCACCATAGTTTTTGCATCAGCGAAGGGGAATCTGATGAGATAATGCACTAAGTGCAGAACATGGTGTGGCGCTCATTCAAACCCTCCAAGAAGATTAATCATTGATATTTGTTGACAGCACATATCATATACCATGTATTTGATTTATATAAAAGCCTTAGCTCATCAAATCATCCCAACACCTTAATAGGTGCTGTGGCAGAAGTAGACCCTGCATCCTTTTGTGCCTGGATACTCGGTGGACTACACTTCCCAGACTGCCTTGCAATGGGACCATGTGACCTAAATCTGACCAATGGAATGTGGGAGGTGTAATGTGCCCTGCTTCCTCCAGGCTGGCTTCTCCGACCTCCTCCTGCGTTCCCTGTGTTCTTCCTTTCCTCTGTCGGTTAGCTGCGGAAGGGTGAAGGGCAGTTTGGTTCCTCCTCCCCCTGGCACATTTGGCAATGCCGAGAGACATTTTGGGTTGTCAAACCTTGGGGAATGCCGCTTGTGTCTACCGGTAAAGACCAGGGAGGTTGCAACCCTGTTTCCCCGAAAATAAGACAGTGTCTTATATTAATTTTTGCCCCCAAAGATGCGCCAGGTCTTATTTTCAGGGGATGTCTTATTTTTCCATGGAGAAGAATATGGTACACATTTATTGTTGAACAAAAAAAAAAAGGAAATTTATTACCTGTCTACGGTACGGTAGTAGTTGTCATCACAAACCAGCTCACTGATGGGCCGCAGCGCAGCCAGAGCTGTTCAGGCAGTGTGAGGTCTCTTTAAATCAGGAGTCAGACACCTTACAGTAGCTTCGGAGGCCTTATATTCTGGGGAGGTCTTATGTTCGGGGGAGGCCTTATTATCGGGGAGGTCTTATTTTTGGGGGGATGCCTTATATTACAGCGAGAGGCAAAACTGGTAGTAGGTCTTATTTTCGGGGGATGTCTAACTTTCGGGGAAACAGGGTAAGCATTTCACAGTGCATAGCACAGCTTCCACAACAAATAGCCACCCAGCCCCAATGTCACTAGTGCTGAGACGGAGAAACGCTGGTCTAGAGGGCTCCACAGCCCCGGGTAGTCTAACGAAGAGCCTGGGGCCTTGAGTGACTGCGTGGAGCACAGCTCTCCTGGCCTCCACGGCATTCGACTGGAGACAGGAAAAGTGTGTTTAAACCGCTGCGATTTGGTTTATTTGTTAGAACAGTCGGCCTATTTTGATTAATGCAGGTTATGGTAAGACGATTTCATTAACGAGGCAACAGACACACAAGGCCACAGAGCTTGTAAGTGATGAAGTGTGGGCTTGAACCCAGGCTGTAAAACCTGGGCCTGCCTCAGTGTCCATGCAGGCTCTTCTCAGCTCCTGGTCCTGTGGAGAAGCCTCCTCCACGTTTCTGTTCCCTCTGTCTCCAGTCCCTGGGGGTGGGATGGGGGGTGAGGTGGAGGCAGCTGCAGAACAAACCACCAAGTTGTGGCCAGGGCTCCCCTGCTCTGAGGCCTCCTGCTGTGGGGTAGAGCAGGCGCCCCCAGAACAAGCTGGCTGTGACCCTCCGGGTCTCATTCTTACGCCCCGCACCTCCTTACCAAGGGCTGGTGCGTGCCTCCTGCATGCTTTCACGGTCCTCTGCAGGGAGCCCCTCCCATCACCCCCTCTGCTGTCCTGAGCCAGCCTCCTCGGCTTAGGTTTGAATTTCCAGGCAGGTGTCTGCCAGCGTCTCAGCTCCCTGTTAATTTCCTGACTTGGCTTTCTGAAAGGCAGGGGGCTCGGAGGTGGCTGCCTGGAGCGATGAGGAGATAGCGCTGTCTGCTCTGGCTCCCTGCCTGTCTGCCTGCGGGGGCACTGCTCTCGTCCGCCCACCCGAGGGCCCTCCCTGGCAGTCCTGATGCCACACAGAGGGAGCGGAGGGGGGGCTGGGGAGTCTGGCTGTGGGTGGGCTGCAGAGCCTCATCAGGAAGAAGCATGCGTGTGCAAGCCTCCAGGAAGTGTGTGTGAATGCATGGTGGTTATGTTTACTGACACCCATGACTCTGAGACTGGGGGGTCTACCCATCAGTCATTGGGCACAGAGGATTTTCCTTGTCTAGGGCACGTCAGGGAGGGAGCCCTTCCTTCACTGTCAGAACTTACAAGCTGAACCCTCTGAGTAGTAAGTTCTTCCTCTAGTCTCCCCCATGTCCCTCTTGCTGCAGTCTGGGTCTGTTGTCTTTGCTGTGTGGAAACAGAGACAAATCCTTTTGCCTCCCTAATGTAAGCCCTTCAAGTAGCTGAAAATAGAAATGGAGCTTCTCTCTCAAGGTACTCCCCAGATTCTCTTCTGCAGACCAAGCAAACCTACCTCCTCTAACTTCTTCTTCTTCTTCTTCTTTTTTTTTTTTTTAACAGATAACGATGATCGCTGGGGAACTGTATGGTAGGAAAAATGTGCCTGCAAGTTTCCTCTCCTTTTTGAGGCTCTTCTGTCCTCCTTTAAAAGCGCCTATGTCTGCAGAAAAGACACCGGCCTGGGGAATCTGACAGATGTGCATTTCAACTCTCACGTGGTCACTTAGGAGCTGGGCAACTTCAGCCACGGTATGAACCTCTCTGAGCGAGGCTCAGATCTGGCACTTGGCACGGAGCAGGTCACAGGGCAGATGCTCTCAGTAAGGGTTTATTTCTTTCCCCTGCCCGCCTCTCTCCTCTCCCTACCAGCTCTGGGGACCAGGGGTGCATGCCTTCTACCCCCATCTCTCGTCATTTCTCTCTTGCCCTCAGCTTCTGCTGCTGCGAAAGGACCAGGTGAGCTCATGGCCCACACCAAACCTGACGAGCGGGGTGAGGAAATGTCAAGGGTCAAGTCCATGGAAAAATTAAGCAGTCACCATGGGATCCCAGGCCGCAGCCACAGGAGCGGGGTGTGTGTGAAGGGAGAAGGCTTCCCCTGTTGCCTCTGTGCTGGGAGCCCACTTTCCACCCTCTGGTTTTTGTTAGTTCTCACCTGAGGGTATTTTTCTCATTGATTTTGAGAGAGAGTGGGAGGGAGAGATGAGGAAGGGAGGGAGAGAGAGAGAGAGAGAGGTGAGAGATGCAATAATCATTGCCTTTCATACATTACCCTCACCCCTGCCCCAGGGCCTGGGGATCCTTGTAACTGAGGTATGTACCCTTGACCAGAATGGAATCCATGGCCTTTCAGTCTGAAGGTCGACTCTCTAACCACTGAGAAAACTGGCTGGGGCCACCCCCTAGTCATTTAGTCATTCTCCTCTAGCCTTGGCCTCAATGCCTCCTTTTTCTTTTTTAAAAAACAGATTTAATTTTATAGAGAGGAAGGAACCTGCAGCCTGGATATATGCCCTGATCAGGAATGGAACCCGCCACCTTCTGGTGTATGGACGATGCTCCAACCAGCTGAGCCACACCAGCCAGGGCCCGTGCCTCCCGGCTAAAAGCTGTGACCATAGCCCTGCCCATCAGCAGGATGTGGCATGATCTAGAGCCACTCCATTCCCTGCCGGAGGATGCTCCATGTTTCTCAGACTCTCAGGGTACTTTCCAGACAGGAAGGCAGGCTCAGAGTGGGGCCACGAGGTGCCCAAGGCTCCGCCAAGGTGTGGTGAGGCCCAGGCATCCTGACTGTGGGTCCAGGAGCTTGGTGTGACTTCCTTCTGGGAGCCAGGAGAGGCGGAGACACCAGGAGAGGCGGAGACGCCCGGATGCAGCCGGGCTGCATGGGCTCTGTCGGAAGAAGCATTGCCTCTCTCTGGTTCAGGAAGAGGAGGGGAAGGCCCAGGCTTCCCCGAGCAAAGGAGCCCTCGGGAGGAATGCACCCCACTTTCCCGAAGGCTGGGTGGCGTTCAGGTCTCATATCTGTGAGCAGCCTTTCTAATATATTTTATTGATTTTTTTCTTTTTTTTTACAGAGAGAAAGGGAGAGAGATAGAGTGTTAGAAATATCAATAAGAGAGAAACATCGATCAGCTGCCTCCTGCACACCTTCTACTGGGGATGTGCCTGCAATCAAGGTACGTGCCCTTGACTGGAATCGAATCTGAGACCCTTCAGTCTGCAGGCCGACGCTCTATCCAGTGAGCAAAATCGGTCAGGGCAACAAGCAGCCTTTCTAATTGGCTGCTGTCCCTCTGTCGGTACAGAAATCCTCACAGGGACGGAGGCCATGGTGGGTGGGGCAGATGGGGATACAGAGAGAGGTAACTATTGCAGGTCCCCAGGTATATACCAATGAACAAAACCAGTAATGCCTCCTGCCCCCCAAAAAGAAAAACAACTCCCTGCCCTCAAGGGATTTACATTTTAGATGGTGTGACAAAGGCAAACAAAACACCGAAAATAAAAAACTCCACCAGCGTGAGTCACGATGATGCATGCTATGGAGAAAAAAGCAAAGCATGGAGGGGGTTGGGGTGTTAGTGGTACAATTCAGCGATGACGGCCGGGAAGGCCTTACCTAGCAGCTGGCGTCTGGTAAAGTCTGGCAGAGGGCGGGGCATGTGAATGTCTGTGCCTGTGCAAAGGCCCTGGGGCAGGAGGAGGCCTGGCAGCGGTGAGGAATACAGAGACCAGTGGGCTTGAGCAGAAAGGACCTGGGTGAGAGCCATAGGGGATAAGGGTAGAGAGACCATGAGGACCAGAGCAGGCGATTGCTCTGACTTTGGCTTTTTTGCTGAGTGAGAGAGAGTCACCGGAAAGTTTTGCCCAGAGTAATGATTTTGGGTTTAACAGGATCACTTCGGTGGCCGGGTTGAACCTCGCGTGACGAGGGCACGGGCCGAAGCAGGCAGCCAGCTTTTCAGCAGGAGCGAGACTCCATGAGTGTGCAAGATGCAAAGGCAGGTTCCTGCTCTCCAAGCAAATGGCACTTCCTAGACGGAATGAGGGTCAGGGGTTGGGGCGACTTTTGCCTCCACTCTCTGCACCCCAGAGGGGAGAAAGGGCTGAGCTCGCAAGGCAGCAGGCTTCTGACGCGGTGGGAGGGCGAGAAAAGTAATTTAGTTAAGTATATATTAGGTGCTGAGCATTGTTCATACCGATACAATTTAATTTAAATCATCACACCGGCTTATGAGGTATTTTTCCCGTTTTCTAGACAAGCCCCTGAGGCTCACAGTAGTTAAGGAGCTTGACTGAGCTCCCGCAGGAAGGAGGGGGCTGTGCCATGCAAACATGCAAACAGCCGGCCTGCCGGGAATGCCCACGGCTGCCCCGGGCCGATGCCTCCCTCAGCCCCCCATCTGCCGGCAAGAAGCCCTTTCGAGGAGCCTCTCTCTTATCCTCGAGGGAGCGGGTCAAGCTTTCCCTACGCGGGAGCCTTGCACCAGCTGGTTCCTCCACTCGGACGCTCCTCACCAGGCATCTTCCCTGGCAAAGCCTGCTCACCATTCGGGTCTCAGATACCGAGTTCCAGCCCTGTTCCCCGGATGAGGTCTTCCTTCCAGTCATGTGCCTTATTCGCATCCGGGAATGTTTCCTAATGTTCATCCGGGGCAAAGCGGGGAAGAGGAGAGGGAGGGAGAGACGCCCACGGAAGGAGAAGTAGGACAGGAGGCATCGAGGGCACGGGAGGTCAGGAACGGGCCTCTGCTTCGGCTCTGGGAGGACCAGGTCCAAGGACAAGTGGACCTGGTCAGGGTCACGTGTGCAGGGAGCTGTGGGCGCTGCGTGGACCAGTCCCCCGACTGCATGACCGTAAGATGTCCTTGATGCCTCCTGTCCCTTTCTCGCTTCTTCCCGGCATTCGCCAGAGGGAAGGGGGGAAACCCAGGAAAGCGGGGCCCCGAGAAAGTGAGGTGTTTGTGCCCGAGCTCGTGGCGGGGCATGAACTTGGACAGAAACCCTCGCACTCACTTCCCAGCTGGACCCCTCCTGTCACAGCCCCGGCCCTTTAGCAGGCGCGGGGCACAGCACCTGGGACCCCGCTTTGCCCTCTTCCTTCACACTCCTCACAGCAGCTGGAGGAACCGGAGGACTTGCCAGTCTGGACTCTGTCCTTGCAGGCTCTCCACTGCAGTGACAGGGGGCCCGGGCTGTCCCTGTTTCCCATTGACCTCTGCACCCCACTCCCCTCTATGGGCGCCCACAGCTCCCAGCCTGAGTTCTGGGATCTGCTCTGGCCCAGGGGGAGGCTGGTGGCCACAGTGAGTGACCTGGAAGCAGTCAGGGATGTCCCCCACTTCTCCTCTGGGGAGTCTCTCCTTCAAACAGCCGTGGTAATCGAAGGCATGGCTTACGAGAAATAAGAGCTTCAGGTCAAGGACATCAGGGAGCACGCTCGGAAGAAGTGAAATTCCGTCTTCCTTTTCAGTTTCTCGTATTTAAGAAGACACCTGCCTTCTCCCACTGCTTCCTAGAAGGTGAGGGCCAGAGCAGGAGACGATGGTTGCCGGTCAGCGGAAGGTCAGTGCTGTGGAAATGCAGATTTTCCTGGCCGGGTCGCATGCACTTGGGCTTTGTTTGCACTTTGTTGGGAGACCGTCTACTCTAAGACTGTGCTTATTGTCCATCCGGCCACCCGAGCTAACTCCTTGGTGCCGGCTTCTCGCAGCGAGGCTCGCGAGGCCCAGGGGATGGACACAGGCCGGAGCGAGGAGGCCGGACTTCGCACTGAAAAGCCATGTGACCATAGGTGCTCCCTGTCCTCCCTGGTCCCTCTGGGAGGTCACCCTGGGTCCCCTGGCAGGTGAGGCCTCTGCCCGCCCCAGCCCTGCAGGGCTGCTGTCCTTTCAGGCTGGCCTTCTCTCGCCGGCTCATCCCCAGCCTGGGCATCCCCAGCGCTGTCCCCATCCTTCCTCCCTGGTGGGCAGGTCCCTCCACCGCAGGTGGCCGCCGTGAATCTCAGCCTCTCCGGGCCAGGAGCACTTCCTTTAGCAGCCGTGAAGCTGGCCAGGCCCCGTCTCTTTCTTACGGACCCTAGGCCAGGGAGAAATGTGGGGCGTAGGGAGCGTCAGCTTTGAAGAAGGATGCTTCTCCCCAGGCTGGATACCTCTGTTAGCGGTGGAGGTGGGGGTGGGCTGCCTTGGGGGAAACAGGCTGAAGGGACACTGTCTGTGTGTACTCAGGGTCGATGGCAGGAAGGAGGACCAGGGCTGGAAGACAGCCAGTCCTGGCTGAGATCTGACTCTGAGCATCTCTCCCTCTCTCTGGCCTCCGTCTCCCTGTCTATGCGAGGAAGGATCGGACGATGCCAATAATCTCAAACGATGGCTCCTGGGCGCCTGCGTCAGAGCTTGTTAAGCATCTAGAGCAAAGTGTCCCTGTAGACCTTCAGCATCACAGCTTCCAGGTAAGAGCCTGGGACTCTGCATTTTGAATGATTTATTTGTTGGTTGATTGTAGAGAGACAGAGGAAGGGAGAGGGAGATAGATTTGTTGTACCACCTATTTATGCATGCATTGGTTGATTCTTGCATGTGCCCTGACCGGGAATTGAACCCACAACCTTGGCGTATCTAACCATTGAGCTCCCTGGCCAGGGCCGGAACTTTATATTTTGAGAAGCTCCCCAGCTGGTTCTGGTGCCTGTGGAGTCTGGTCAGGCGGGAGCAGATGGCCTGCAGGGCCCGCTGGCATCAGTGCTGTCCCAGCCGCTCCCTCCTGCTTTGGTGCACAGGGTACGCCACGCGGAGACCTGTAGGAGGGCGAAGGGAGGTCTCATGCAGAGCAAAGGACCCTTGGAGGAAACTGTCACTTCAGGAGATGCCATGGAGGAGAGGGCGTGGCCTGGGGTGAGACCTCAGAGGCAGACCCGGACTGTGGGTGGGTGCGGGAGGAAGGATGTGCTTCCTAGCAATCAGCACTGCACAGGCCGCCTTCGGAGGCAGTGAGGGCCCGCCAGCGGGGAGTGTAAGCTGACATGTACTCTCGGGGGAAATTGTGGTGGAAGAAGAGCCTCAAGCAGCAGGAGGATTTAGAGACATTAATGCGATCGCATTCCAGCCAGAGCTGACAGGATTCCCTAAAAGTCCAGCGGCTTTGCCTGCCTAGTATACAAAGCAATGCGCTCACACCCATGCACACATGCGCTCACACACATACAAAGAGATGTGTGCAAACCTTCTGATACACCTGTCCATGCACACATGAGTACATGTTTCTCTACACAGCACAGGCATGTTTCCTGATGCAAGCAGTGTATACAGGCACTCGAGTACAAATACATGCGTAAACACACATGGACAAGCATGTGGCTCCCAGACTGCACCCCTTGTCTCCCTGCCTCTTTCCTCTGCTGTTCGCCCCTCCCTGCCAGAGCCGGGCCTCCCAGTTTAGCCTCCAGGCTGGTCTCTGGAGCCGGAGCCTTGTTTAATCTCCATTAGCGCTCTCATTTCCGGCACCAAATTAAAAGTGTGACCAAAAGTTAATTATTCTAATTCAATTTGGTCCTAATGCGGTGCAGGTGGTGATGGGAAGCCCGGGCGGAGGTGAGGCCTGTGTGAGCAGGATGAGGAGACTCAGGGTTAATATGTCGTAATGGCTGTCTCCGGAAGACGCCCCAAAGCCTTTCCCTCTGTCTCTGGCCTGTCCTCAGGCCCGGCCTCCTGGTGGCCCAGAAATCCCGGGGCGCTCCTGGGAGCTTGGCCCTGGGAAATCTTTGCAGAGAGCGGCCTCTCTCTGGAGGCCTGAGCAGGAGTGGCAGCGTGTGTATGTGCTGGTGTGTGCGTGTGCTGGTGTGTGCGTGTGCACGCATGTGTGACTGCTGATGGAAAACACAGTACAGACTGTCTTGTCCAAAAGCCTCTGGAGAGCTGAGCCGGGGCATCTCTCAGGGGGGGCAGGCTGCTGGTCGCCGCTGAGCCTTCTTCCTGGGGATGGAGCTGAGGAAGTGCAGTCACTGCCTTGGCCGACCCAGTGGAGCCGCCAGCCCTCGGTTCCAGCTCACATTTCTTTTCAGGTCGGTCTCCTGCTCCGACCTTGTCCTCAGACGTGTTTATTTATTCCTCTCCCACTTAGCGATGGAGGTGGAGGGGCCCTTTCCCCGCTAACCACCAGTAACTGGGTCTTCCCCAAACCCTGAGTCTCGTGCCCAGATTTGACCACGGGGTCCCTGCTGGGTGCTGGGGCCTAAAGAAGCTAGGATGGAGCCTGAGGGGAATCGGGATTCCCATCCCAAAGGTTTTCTGTCTCCTGGGAGAGCCAAGCCTGGCCTTGGGGAGACCCTGGGCTGAAGGAGGAGGTAGAGGCTAAGATCACAGAATATATGGTCTTGAATAAGGATCAAAACAGGAAGCCTGCCCTGCCGGTGTGGCTCAGTGGTTGTGTCGAGATCACTGTTCCATTCCAGGTCAGAGCACATGGCCTCGTTGTGGTGGTGGGCTCGATCCCCAGTAGGGGACGTGCGAGAGGGAGCTGATCAATAATTCTCTCTCATCATTGATGTTTTTATCTCTTTTGCCCTCTCCCTTCCTCTCTGAGATCAATTCAAACGTATTTAAAAAAACACACAACAAAACAAAGCAGATGTCAAGCTGCTAGCTGAGGCTGCAGTAGCTTTGATAGCCTTCCCAACTGTTTGCACATCCTGTCTTGGGGGAGCCCCTAGTCTGTGAGGGGGGATAGACCTCTCCCTGACACAGGCCCCCATCGGGTGGGGGAGGCAGAGCTCTGCTGTGGGGGTGCCCGAGCTGGAAAGGGATAAAGGTCTCCACTCCCAGAAGCCCGGTCTGAAGACAGGAGGAGTCTCAGGCTCTGTTTAGGGGAGCTCACCATTATGTGGGAGCCACAGTCTTCCCCATGAGGAGCCCCCAAGATGATGGGGGAGGATTTAGGTCCAGTTCCCTCACCACGGTGTATTGGTGGCCGTGGGGAAGATGGTGGAGAATCAGGGGAGAGGAAGTTGTTAATTTATAGGGGATGCTGGTGGTATCCTCCACCCCAATAGCCAAGAGCCACTGAATTCTGCGTGTCCCAGCACAGTGTGTCCCCTCCAGGAACCCAGGAATATGGGGACAGGTCGGAGGAAGCAAGTGTTTCTAATGCTCAATGCCTTTCTCTGTCCCCTGGAGACTCAGCCCTTCTTTCTGCTCATGAAGACACATCCTGGACGCAGAGCCGGGGAGGGGGCGGGCGTAGGGGCCAGGCAGGCAGGGATGCTGGGCCAAAGAGAGGTGCCGGTCCCCCCCGACACTGCCTGCTGCATCCCTGGGCTCCTGGAAGGCAGGTGCTGGGTGTAGCCATTCGGAGCACTGACCTGCAGCGTGCACGAGCAGGAAAAGAAGGGACATTTGATTTTGTTCTTAGTCCAATTAGGGAAAAATACTAAGGATGGCAGATTTGAGTGCCTGTTACTCACCAGTTCTTGCAGGCCTTCATCCGGGCCTTCTGATCCAGCCATATCACACCAGCCATGCGAGAGGCACAGGGTGAGAGTTAGCAGCCTGCGGGGCCGATGGATGCACTTGGAAGGAGGGTGAGGGGTACCTGGCAGGGGGACATCTCTGGGATGAATGAGAGGTGGCCTGAACTTTGCCTTTAATTAGGTGACCCCAGTGCTGGCCTGCCCACTGGGCAGCATGTTTCTTGATCCCAACCAACAGGATGGACTTGGCAGAGTTTTTTTGCCTTTGATGGTTAGGCTAGATTTATGTTTTCTGGTAATTCTCTGCTCTTTAGCTTCCTCTCTCTCTCTCTTTTTTCTTTCTCTTCTTCATTCCCGAGGAGTTATAAAGATGTGAGGAGTGGAAAGGAATTCCCAGCAAGGGTTGAACGTGAGTAAAGCCAGGGAGAGGGAGAAGGTAAGGGAATGGACCATCCAGGGTGGAGGAGGGTTGGGTGAGTGAACACTAGGGGTGAGAGAGGCCCTATTATTACTGTTGTTGTTGTTGTTGTTTTATGGTAATAAATAGGTTTTAAGTTGTAACCTTTACTCCTTATATTTTTAATTTAATTTTTAGAATTTAGTTTTCAATTGTAGTTGACATCCAATATTATTTTACATCAGTTTCAGTGTACAGCATTGTGGTTAGATAATTATGAAGGACGTTGGGTGTCAGAATGAGAAGTCCTTGAAGTCAGGAGCTGTGGCTGGTTCATTGTTGTATTTCTCCAGGATGTGGTACAATGCCCAGCACATAGCAGGTGTTCAATGATTTGCTGAGTAAATGAATGACATTGTCCATGAATAATGTGGAACCTGAACTCAGCCAACTGAAGATGGTTGAGGGCTAGGGTGGCACGATGCAGACATTTATTAGGTTTCATCGCACATACACACACACTCACACACACACACACACTTTTTCTCATCCCCCAGGATGCCCAGGACCTTTCTAAGTGTCTCCAAAGGCAAGCATTTCCAAGATTCAAGGCACTTAGAATGCTGGCAATACCCAGAATGAGCACCCAAGTCTGTAGATTCCTTCTCCTTCCTTGACCCATTGAGAGTAAGTTTGGGCCTCTCAGCACTTGCTGTGTGTCCTCAGGCTTCTTATTTACCCTCTCTGAGCCTCACTTTGCTGCCCTGAAAAACAGTAAAGGATCTTTTGTGTTCTAAGGTATTAAATACGGTGAGTCAGTCTGTTCAACCCCCCTCAACTCCAGCAAACATCTATTGCTCCCTGCCTTTGCTCTGGCTGCTCCCCTTACCAAGGACACCCTCCCAGCTTCCTTCTACCAAATCCAAGCCAGAGCCCAACTCTCTCTGAGACTCTCCCCCTAATGAATCCCACGACTATATTTCCTTACTTTGGAGCCCCAGAAAGTCCGTGCTGTTACTCACATAAGTTGCCTTCGAATCCTTCAGGCAGGAGTGGATTATAGACAGTGAGCTCTTCCAGGGAAAGGATCCCAAACTCCACTTTCTTTCCCCCATGGAACCTGTGCCCTAGCCGCTTGGCTTTGCCCTTGACCTTGGTGTAGGTGCTTCTGCACAGGGCAGGCTCACTTGCTCCCACTCCGGGGTGTGAGGACTTGGGCTGGAGCTCTTTATTTGACCCGTTAATCTCTTCTCCTTCGCCGTCAAAGTCCTCCCCGTAATGATGGCTTTGGGGAAAATGTTGCTGTTCCTTGCACTGACACCCCACTGGCTTGGACTTGGCAGTGTGCACATCAAGTTTCTTGGAGCCAATTCTGCTTTGTTTCTGGGAACTCTGCTGTGTGAAAAGGAAAAGAACAAAGCTGTTCTTTTCCTTCCAGGGAGTGAGTACTTTTCCAGCACCCCCAGAAAGCTAGTGCTGCGTACACTGGTCAGGAACAGACCAGCGGGTCCCTGCGCATTCTCCCTGAAGAAGAGAGAAATGGCAATCAGGTCCGGTCACCCCTTCTCTGAGCCTCAATTTCACCCCTGGGAACCTGAGAAAATTGGATCAGGATTTCTCTAAAGCGCATTTTTGTTTCAGCCATCTGGGATTCCATGTTCATGCCTCAGTTTCTCCCTTGGTCAGAGATATTTATTGAAAACTCTGGTATAAAACATCCCACCTCTCCCTCCTCCTCCACCTCCATACATTAATGACTTAAAGTATAATTGCGAAGTAATGTATCTCATTACACATCTCATTACAGAAGCAGCGAGAGGGGATGTTAACATTAGCATCTTGGGTAAGGGCCTCCCCGGTTAGAAACTTGGCTCCACCACTTATTAGCTGCGTCACCTTGGGCTAATTCCACAGCCTGCCTGGAGGTCAGGTTTCTCATCTGTACAAGCGGGAACGCTAATGATACTCATCTTCCTGGGTGAAGAGGGCAGGGTACAATGCTTAGCACCAGTCTTGGCACACAGGAAGTGTTCAATAAGTCTTAGCAATTATTGTAATTTTGGCTTTGCTATATATTTCAGCGCTCTCCTGCCTAAAATTCTTCATCTCTATCCTCTTTGTTGCCCATACCTACAGTCCAGACCACTTAGTGTGGCTCCTCATGTCCCCTCGGACATGGGCTCTGCCTGCATTTTGCGTTTCCAATTCCTCCTTCCTCCAAAAAATCATGGACATTTTACACTCCAATGATACTCAACTGCGAACAGTTCTCTGGAATTAGGACACTGATTCACCCTCAGATGTCTTTGCATAAGCAAGCGCCCGTGCCAGGAACGCCTGTCCTCATCTTAGCTTCCAAGCCTGGTCCAAATGCCCCTCATCTGGGATGATTTCTCAAACCCTTCAGGTAGGGGATAGCCACTTTCGCTGGGGGAAATGGTGCACCCTGAACACACAATAATGGGGTGGATTCCCCTGGAACGGACAGTGTTTGTTAGCTAAGCTACCTTCGTTGCTGTGAGCGCCCTGAGAGTGGAGACTTTATTTTCATTTCTACCCTTAGTGTCTATCCCACTGTTAACTCTGCTCCCGACCACGCTATCTTCCTGTTGCCTTCAGAGCATGAGATTTTCGGAGCTGCCTAGGAAACGCTGAAAATGGATGTCGGGCATGTCAAGAGCAAGTCACAAGTTGAATGGCATTGGGGGTGGGGATCCAGGAATAATTCAAGAAGGTTTACTAAGAAGGTGAGTCTTGAGCTCGTTTTGGGAGCTGGTTCAAGGTCTCCTTCCTGGGAGCAGGGGCCTTTGGGGACCTGGTGTCAGAGCCTTGGTCCCTGCTTAGGAAAGAGGAACAGAGGATCTGCTCACCTAAACTCCATGAGCAACTGAGTCCCGTCACTACACCTTTGCGCATGCCTAGAACCTGAATCCCATCCAAACTGTTTCTCTCTCACTCCACATACACTCCCCCGACACAACAAACCATAGATTTAACCTCCAAAATATTCACCGATTCATCCATTTCTCTCTATTTCCACTACCACCCCCCTCTCCCAGTCCAAACTACCATTATCCTTTGCCTAGATTCTTGCAATGACTCTCTAATTGATGTGTTTGCGTCTACTCTAGAGCCCTGTATCAATTCAAATTAGGTTAGAGTGTAACGGAGACCCCAAAATGGAAAAGTCAGCAGGCGAGCCATTCAGGGATAGCTAGCATGGTGGCTTGCTCCATGGCACTGCCAGCTCCGAAGCCCTCTGTATGCAAATGCTCTGCCATTTTTAAAAAAATATATTTTATTGATTTTTTACAGAGAGAAAGGGAAAGGGATAGAGAGTTAGAAACATCGATGAGAGAGAGACATCGATCAGCTGCCTCCTGCACCCCCCCCCCCCACTGGGGATGTGCCTGTAACCGGGATACATGCCCTTAACGGGAATCGAACCTGGGACCCTTCAGTCCGCAGGCCAACGCTCTATCCACTGAGCCAAACCGGTTTCGGCGCTCTGCCATTTTTAATGGCCACCTCGGTTGCAGGAGGATCTGGTTCACCTATGACAGTAGGACCTGGGGAATGTTGAGGGGTTAGACTTGGACAGGGCTGGACTGTTAGCTGGAAACAGGAGATTAGGTAACATGAGGACCATCTCCCGTGACTTAGGATGTAAAGGCTGGCAAGGACTCCCGGAGCCAGTTCTAAAATGCTCCTCAAAGATGTCAGAATGGGATGGTGCCTCGAAGGTGTCAGCGTGGCCATAGGAAAGCACCGAGGAGCTCAGAGGAGTGGGTGCATGAGAATGGATTTATTACAGGAAACCAGGAAACCCAGAGACTCGTATCTACCCTGGGAGTGATGGGCTGGGGAGGGAAGCTCTGGACTCACTGAGCAGCTCAGTGGGGGCTTCCTTTGCCGGCTAGAGCTGACAGGAAGAGATGTAGCCATGGGACTGAGTTGCTTGTGTCAACAGGGATGAGAAAGCTTGGACTAGCAGAGGGAGCTGTGGTGATGGATAATACACTACTGTGTTCCTGGGGATTTGACAGATAGGCAGCCGACCAGGACTTGTACAACCAGGAACAAAGAAAAACCTGGTTACCTGATGGCTGATAGCATCCAAATCTGGGCTAGTTCTCAGGCCCAGAGCCCATCAGCTGATGGGGAGACTGGGTCTTCTTGAGGACCTGCAATGCCATTATGAGTATATACAATACGTACTCCCTCAATCCTTTTCCCAAAGGCACCCGTGGCTTTGGGGAGAGGATTCACCAAAGAAAAAGGACAGCCCAGACCTGTTGAGGGCTAATGGATCCAGAGTCTGGACTTTCACTGATGCTAGGGGACCAGTAATGCCATCAAAGTTCCCCAGTGAGACTGGGGATACGTGAAGGCCAGGTGACACATCCAGTTCTGCCGATGTCCCCTTTACAGTGCATGTAATAGGTCCAAAGACTCATCTTGAAGTCATTTCTCTGCCTTTGTGTGCATCACTGGACTGGATATACTGAGACATTGACAGAACCCTCACATCAGTGCCTGCACCTGCGCAGTAAGAGTTTCTATGGCAATAAGAGCCCAGTGTAACCTGTTGAACCGCCTCCCCACCCCACCTTGCCTTTTAGACAAGAAAGAGACTCAAAAGCTATCCAGGTGGAACTGCAGAGATTAGTGCTGCCCTCAAATATCTAAAAGGTGCAGGCTGGCCGTCTCCATGATCTCCCTTTCAAGTCACCCGTCTGGCCTTCATCCCCATTGTATTTGATTTGTTGTTCTTGTTTGCAATGCCTTTCCTAGTATTGCTGTCTGAGGGATTGAAGCATGCCCGAGTTAACAGCATGGGATCCCACAGGAACATCATCTCAGACCGAGAGACTCATTTCATGGGGAAGGCGGTCAGCATGGTCATAAGCCGTGTAATTCACTGGTTCTACTCTATAACGAACTCTCTGGAAGCAGCAGGTCTGCTTTCACACCGGAATTGCCTCTTAAAGGCTGAGAGAAGGGGCCAGCCTCTGAAAAACACTTGGTGGGGCTGTGGGACTGCCCTCCAGGCTCTGGCATAGGCATTGAACCAATGGTTACTGCATGGTGTGGTGTTCCCGATAGCTAGAAAACAAGCATATGGAAACATGGGATGGGAGTAGAGTTGGGTCTACTCATCACCGTTTCTAATAATCTTCATGGAGAAGGTGTGTTTTCTGTTGCCACCACTCTAGGCTCTGGTGCAGTGCAAGTTCTGGTTCCTGTGGGGAACATTTCTACCAGCAAGCACTGTAGGCTCCTCCTGTGGGCGTGCCTGGTCACCTTGGGTTCTTCGTGTGAGTGGAATAGCAGGAAAAGAACAGGTGGGGATGATTGGCCACGATTTCCAGAAAGATCCAGGGTTGCTGCTACCCAGTGAGGGCAAAGAAGACGTTTTATGGAGCTGAGGGGTTTACTGGGACATCTCCTGATGTTCCCATGCCTGATGGTAGTAGAGACAGGGCAATTGCAGCAATCATAGCCTGAGAAGGGCCAGGTAACAAGGGCTTATACCCCCCCACCCCCACCCCAGGGAGCAAGCCACCCAGGCCCACTGAAGTCCTGATCGAGGGTGAAGGCGATACAGTGCACGTGGTCCAGGATGTAGATTGTGAAGACCAGCTGTAGCCTCAGGACCTGCGGCAGCAGTGGGTGCTGTACCTTGACCCACTAACCTTCCTGCCTGCAGAATTTTTATTTTAGAGACGAAGGCCAGCGACATCTCCCACATTCAGTGGCAGAGGTCACTTATTCTGGGCCCCAAGCGGATCCGGGAACCACGAGGGCTAGACGGTGGCAGACACTCTCCGAGCCCCATGCAGCATTCCTTCCCTCGGCTGACCTGATTTCAGCGCAACCGAGTGGACAGCTCCGGGCGTGCCGCCAGCATCTTATCTCAAGCGTGCAAAGTGGCGCCTCTCTGTTCTTCTGACTCAGGGCTTTCTCCGATGCCAGAGAAGCCCGCTCAGTCTGCACATGTGCAGCGGAAGTGCAGGAAAATGAATCCCGCTGGGGTCTACCCCCCACACAGGGAGACAGGGGTCAGAGGCCACTGCCCCGGCCTCTGCTCTTCTAATGGAGAATTCTGAGGTCCATTCTGCATGGTCATCCAGAGGCCCCTGAGTTTTCTCAGCAGTTCAACAACCTGCCGATGACAGGCTCTCCTTTCCCCCATCTCATCCCGCTCTTCCCTCGAGCTGGTTCCCCCTGAGACCACCTCTGGAGTAAATCACCGGCCCCAGGACCTTGTTCCAGGCGCTGTTTTAATAGAATGTAACCACTCATTTCCTCCTTTGAGCTTGTATCATTTGCATGCATATTCCTCCATGTCACTTCCTCCTGAATTCTTTCCCTGAGCAACAAGTCCAAGTGAGGGGCCCCTCTTCTCATGGCTACCCTCCTGGCACCTAACACTCCAGAGTGCCCAGTCTATTAAAGGCTCTCAGTAAATATTGGTTGAAAAAAATGGCTCTTCCAGTGGAGTCTTCCCAGCAGGAGACGAGTTACTGAAGGCAATTGCGAGTCTTGCCACCCTCGGACACGAGGCTGCAATCGCCGAGTCCGCCAGCTCCCGGTGTGGGACAGAAGTCCATTATCTACTCATATCAGACTGTAATGCACCTCAGCGAGGGGCCTGGGTGCCTGGGCTGGCTGAGTGCAGCACAGAACACGCCTCTCGCCTCCCTCCTCCCCCTTCTCTGCTCCCCTCCCCTGGGCCAGCCACATTAAGCGCGTAAGTAATGAGAATGGCTAGAAATGGAATTTTCTGAAAAGTAATCCGCAGCTTACAGGACAAACGGGGAGGAGAGGGGAGGGATTTGATGAGATGGGGAGACAATTTTAAGGGTCGTCAGAGGGAATGAAGGAGCATGGGAGCCGACCAGGAGAGTCAGGTAGGAGAGTCATTCAGTGAGGGTGGGTAAGACGGTGGCAGGATGCAGTGTCCTTTCTTCTGTTCTTTGCTTTTTTCTTTCTTTTTCTTTTCATTTCTTCTGTAGGTACTTTGTCTTCATGGTCACAGGGTGGAGGGAAGAGGATGAAGGCCAAAATGGCAGTGGGGGAGGGGCTTGTGGGGGCAACAGAAGATGCTCCGAATAGAATAAATAATTATCTGCAATCAGGGAATCCTGACATCTGCAATGGATGAGGAGGTGCAGAAATGGATGGGGACACAGAGTGCCAGCATGGCCATGACCCACCCATCCCCTTTTTGTCTCCTTGATGGCCTCCCTGGTGGTCATGATGGGTGAGCCACACTGTTGAGTAAGTCAAAGTAGGGGGCACGCAAGGCTAAGGTACTTGTTACGGGGAGGAGAGCATATTTGCCATGTGTCCTATGAAGTGTGAACCCTTCAGGGGTGTGGATATGAGTGATCCTATTATATCCCAACAGCAACGTTCCAAGGTGACCATTTTCAAGGTGAGTAAACTGAGGCTCATAGAGGTCGTGCGCATTCCCGGGACTCACACCTGGTGACGTCATCAATCCACCTACAGAGCCCTGAGGGCTGCCTGCGTAGACCACGGGGATTGTGCCGAAGCCCCTGCTGCCCCAAGTCTATGCTTGTGATTAGAAGACAGTCAGTTTAGGGGTGTGACTGCAGGCAGGGCCGACCTGTCTCCTTGGGGTGTGCCTCCCAGTCAGCAGCCTTCCTCATAAGCCTGCACACACCTCCCCCGCCTCCCCAGCAGCCCCCTACAGTTGTGTCTTCTCACCAGCCTCCAGGCCCCTCCCTGGGCTTCCAGCCACTCACTCCCACACCCCCCACCCCATTTGCAAATAGCTAAGTGGAGCGCAGCTTGAGCTCATGCTTGGTGATGATGAGTTTCCCAGCGGGGAAGGGTTTGCTTTGCAGAGACAAAGACCAAAGCAGCAACATTAAATCTTCCTGCTTGTCCACACTCGGAGCGGGTGGAGGCCAGACAGCCATCCCCGGGAAAGCAGCGATGGGTTGGAGGCTGTGCAAACAGAAACCCCGGGGAGTTAAATGCACCGATGGAGATGTCCCCGCAGGGCTGATGGGATGATGGAGGTGGCTTTGTGTGTGGTCATTAACAGGCAGATGCAATGGTAGAGCCAGGGAGGGAAGAGGAGGCTGGACCAGAAAGCGGAGGGGGGGGGCGGGATGGGGATGACTTCATGCTTTAGAATCTTAATTCAACTTTTTTTTTTTAATGGGGCGTGGTGGATTGGATTGCTTTTAACTCCAGGTAAACTAGTCTTTAGCTAACATAGTCGTAGCTGTTCTAGGAAAGGGACTGTATGTTTAGCATAGCTCCTGCAGACAGAAGGGACTTAGTGATGTATTCACTCAACAGCTGTATCTCAGCCTTATGCTACAGACTGGACGTACAGAGAACAAAACTAGTCTGAGCCCTGGCTCCCAGAGCTGCTACTATGGTGGGGAAGGAGACATGAATTAATACTCACACATCACGGTATCATTACAACCAGGTCAGTGCTGTGAGGAAAGGGGGGAGGTGCGTGAGATGGCATCACTCGGACTATACGTTCTGAGCAGCTCTCCCTGAGACGGGGATGCTGAAGCAGAGATAAAACTTCCGGGGGAAGGAACCAGAAGCCCTGGGACGGGGAAGGGCTTGTCTAGTGTGAGGAATGGGCACAGGGCCTGTCCTGGCGACAGCCCAACGCATGAGGGGCCACCGCTGAGGAGGAGGCTGGGGAGGCAGGCGGCATAGGAGTGGCTGCACCTGGCTGAGGGCAGCGAGGACCAGAGGGCGATGGTGGAGCTGTCCGAGGTGCTGACCAGGATAAGAGACACGGTCTGGTGGGAAGCAGGCCCATCCCTCTAGCACTCCTGTGGTAGCTTTTATAAGTTGGCGCTAAGGAAGCACAGAAGAGGCACCCCAGACCTTTCTGGCACAAACATTCCAGTGGGGTTGAACTATTCAAAGGGCTTTACAGTTTCCTGAGGGGCAAAGGGCTGTATTCGTCTCAGGGGCCCAGCCTCGGAGGGTCTCTGTGGGGCAGGAGGTCCTGAGGTCAAGGATCACGACCACTTGCTGGAGCTTGGGAGGTGGGCATGCAGGAGGGGGCTCCTGGGTTGGGCCTGGCAGAGGCCGGCCCCACCTGTAATTTATAGCTCACTCTCCACCGCCTAATTGCACTGTCAGTGCTTGGTGTCACAGGGCCAGGTGAGGATGGATAGGTCGCAGCCATAAGGTGTGGTGTTCACAGTGTTAGACACCCCACCCACCCCGTGAACCTGCTCTGTCCCCTGCATTTTTCCCCAAGTCCAGTCAGCGAAGCTCTGTGTGGGTTAAGTTGTCCAGGCACTAGTCCTTTCCTCTCTCTGGGTCCCCGAGCCAATCGGCAGCTCTAGAAGGAAAGAGCTGTGCCTTTACCAGCAGAATGGGGCTCCCAAGGCAAGGGTCAGGTCTCCCCAATCCTGGGGACTCCCACTGGGCAGAGCTTATACCCTTCATCATATTGGATACTCCCAGGATAAAGCTATATCTCCCTTGGGTCTCCCTAAGACAGGGCATATTCCTCCTTCAACAGACTGCGATTTCTCTAAGAGTGTGTGTTCTGTCTCCCCCACCAGAGTCCTGGGGGTAATGACTGAAGGGTTCGAGGCACAGGAAATGGAGTCGGGGACCCAGACAAGTTAATAGAGGAAGTTTATTCTGCATTAATGAGATTCATTACAAAAGAGGGTAGAAAAACCAGGATTAGAAGAGAAGGAGGACCCAGCCGGGCTGTCTCAAAAGGGGAGAACAGCAACACGTGCAGAGGCGAACACACCTTTTGAGGTGAGGAAGGGGAAGGGGTGGGGCCCAGGGTGCTCGCATGCGCTGATTGGGGTTTCAATGTCTCAGGGATGTCCTGGCCCAGAGGCAGGTTCTGTCATACTCCGCCCACCAGTTGGGGGAAGGGAGGATCTATCAATGACTCCATTCTTTGGCTCTTTACTTCTTTAAGCCTCGGCTTCCTCACCTATAAAATGGATTCTCAGCACCCTTCTGCAGGATTTTTTTTTAAGCCAAGGGAGGGGGAGGTGAGGCAGGTGGAGGAGGGCAAAGGGCAGGGAAAAGGGGGACACCTGCAATTATGTCAACATTAGAAATTTTTAATAAAAAATAAAATAAAATGCAGTAGATGTATGATTTGCAAGTGTCTCTTAAAAAAAAAGATAAGACATTGTCCCTGTTTTCAGGGAGTATTCATGGGATGACAGGAGGACATTAGTGGGGAATGTGATTATGAGTTTGATAGAAAGGTTAGCGGTCTGGGAACACAGAGGAAGGCAACTTTTATTGTTGTGGATGTGGAGGAAATCAGAGAGGCTGCCTGGAGGAGGAAGGTCTTTGAAGCCTGGGTAGAAAGATGTGTTGAGTTGGATGTCTCTGAAATTCACCCCTTCTTACCATACCATGATCATTATTCCACCTGGTTCCAGCCTCAACCCCTTTTACCTGTACTAGTCCTGTAGCCCCTTAACTTGCTCATTATACTGTCTCTTTTCTCACTCACTCTGGCCACCCTTCACTCAGCTGCCAGAGGTGGCCCCGTTGCACACCCTTTGGTCCGGTGAGACCCTGAGGTTCTGTGTCTCACCACTCCTCAGCTACTCTTCACAATCCAGCAATCACAAACTGCTCCAACTCCCAAATGCCTGTGTTCTTTATGATTGAACCGCTGCACATCCCTTTGCTTAAAATACCCTTCCCATCGGAGAAACCAAGATGTCAGCATAGGTGAACACATAAACTGCTGCCTCGCACAACAATTTCAAAACTACAACTAAAAGAACACATCATCCAGAACCACAGGAAAGCTGGCTGAGTGAAAATTCTACAACTAGAAGGAAAGAGAAAAGCACACTGAGACTCAGAGGAGCTGCAAAAGCTGAGATACAGAGATGCGCGCATGGAGAGAACGGGCAGCGGAGGGCCTGGCTGGCTTCCTCTAGCGCAGTGGTTCTCAACCTTCCTAATGCCGCGACCCTTTAAGACAGCTCCTCATGTGGTGGTGACCCGCAAACATAAAATTATTTCCGTTGCTACTTCATAACTGTCATTTTGCTACTGTTATGAGCTGTAATGTAAATATCTGATATGCAGGATGTATTTTCATTGTTACAAATTGAACATAATTAAAGCATAGTGATTAATCACAAAAAAACAATACGTAATTATATATTGTAAAATATTTATTTCTAATTACAAATAAATGAAATTTTTGTCTTGAATTGTGGTGTAGCATGGGTAACAGTCTTAATATGACAACAGTAAACTACATTGCTACATTTTGCTACACCGAGGAGTGGTGTTTTGGTTCCTAAGACCATGGGAAGGAAATAGGTGTTTTCCAATAGTCTTAGGCGACCCCTGTGAAAGGGTCGTTCGATCCTCAAAGGAGTCTTGACCCTCAGGTTGAGAACCCCTGCTCTACCAGGAGGGAGATGGAAACTCTCCACTGCACTGAACCCCCAGTTCCGGGTAAGACTCATACGGGGGCAGGGGAGTCTGGACTGTTGGGAAAAGGGAGGAGTGCATGGAAACTCAGGGAAATGACGAAAGGCAGAGGTCTGGTGGCATGAGTGTGAGTGCATGCAGAGGACTGACTGCTGATTGTGCCACTGGCTTTCTCTAGTGGAGGAAGACAGAACCTCCTGACTGCGCTGAACTCCAGTTCTGACTCCACTGAACCCCAGTTTTGGGTGAGACCCTGGAGATCTAGACTCATACACATCCCTGGAACACACAGAAACTCAGGGGAGCCATGAAAGGCAGAGGTCTGGAGGCACATGCACGAGTGCATGCAGAAAGGGCTGCAGCGATTACTGAGGGACACTGAGTCTCAGGGGCCTCATAGGGCAGGCCTGACAGGAAGCCAAGGATGTCTGCTCAGCCCTGAGACTCTGCCCCACCCAAGCTTAGCACCAAGGCTTTTGCAATTTTGCAAGTCTTGTATCATAAGGCTGACTCAGCACAGAAGTTCTCTCAGCATAGACACAGCTGATCCTCACAGCTAATTGGCCTAGAGGTCAATCCTCACCAGTGATACCAACATCAATCAAGACTTAACTACAACAAGGCTGTACACACAGTCCACAAAGGAGTGCACCAAGAGTGTCCACCTCAGGTAACTTGGGGAGGCAGAGATACTGGGCCATACAGGAAAACTAGCACACAAAGCTACTCTACCAACTCAGGGAAGCAGCAAAAAAAGCAGAGACAAAGAAACAGATCACAAATGAAAGAAATGGAGGAAAACAAATGACTGGATATAGAGTTCAAAACCACAGTTATAAGGTTTTTCAAGAATTTCCTAGAAAAGGTTGATAAATTTAGCGAGACCCTTGGGGATATGAAAAAGGATCAACTAGAAATTAAACATACACTGACTGAAATAAAAAATATTATATAGAGACCTAACAGCAGACCAGAGGATCAGAAGAATCAAGTCAAAGATTTGAAATAAAAAGAAGCAGAAAACACTCAACTGGAAAAGCAAAAAGCAAAAAGAATCCAAAAATTTGAAGATAGTGTAAGGAGCCTCTGAGACAACATTGAGCATACCAACATCAGAATTATGGAGGTGACAGAAGAAGAGAGAGAGCAAGATACTGAAAACCTATTTGAAGAAATAATGACTGAAAACTTACCCTACCTGGTTAAAGAAATAGACTTACAAGTCCAGGAAGTACACAGAACCCCAAACAAAAGGAATCCAAAGAGGACTATACCAAAACACATCATAATTAAAACACCAAGAGCAAAAGACAAAGAGAATATTAAAAGCAGCAAGAGAAAAACAGTCAGTTCCCTACGAGGGAGCATCCATAGTATCGTCAGCTGATTTCTCAACAGAAACTATGCAGGCCAGACAGGAGTGGCAAGAAATATTCAAAGTGATGAATAGCAAGAATCTACAACTAAGATTACGATCCAGCAAAGCTATCTTTCAGAATTGAAGATCAGATAAAGAGCTTCACAGATAAGAAAAAGCTAAGGGAGTTCATCAACACCAAAACCAGTGTTATATGAAATGCTGAAAGGTATTCTTTAAGAAGAGGAAGAAGAAGAAAAAAGTAAAGATAAAAATTATGAACAACAAATACATATCTATCAATAAGTGAATCTAAAAATAAAGTGAATAAAAAATCTGATGAACAGAATAAACTGGTAAATATAAGAGAATCAGAGGCATAAAAAGGGAGTGGACTGACAATTCTCAGGGGGAAAGGGGTGAGGGGGGATGCAGGAAGAGACTGGACAAAAATCATACACCTATGGATGAGGACAGTGGGAGGCAGGTAAGGGGAGAGGGTGGGGTGGGAGCTGGGTGGAGGGGAGCTATGGGAGGAAAAAGAGAGGAACAATTGTAATAATCTGAACAATAAAGACATTAATTTTTTAAAAAACACCCTTCCCAGCCTGCTAGACTTCTCTTTACCCTTCAGGACCAACCCTGCGTGGCAGGCACCCTTGTCAGCCCTCTCTCCACCACGGCACCCACCACATTATATTTTAATTGCCTCTTGGTGTGGTCTTTCCCCGTTGTATCAGGCAGAGGTTGTTAATCTCATCATATCCAGTGTTTCATTAGTAGTGCTAACAGTAGAGACTTAATACACGTTGAAGGAACAGATGACTAAGTTCCTAAGCGATGATATTCCAGGCAGGGCACACAGCCTGGGTGAGAGCTCGGAGGAGGGACAGCACAGTGAGCTGCTCCCTGTGGAAGGAATGGGCGGTGAGGGAGGAAGGGGGTGGGTGAAGGTGGAGGCTGAAGCCCTCTAAGTCCTTATCCTATCTCCTGGGAGGGACCTTCGAGCCCTGGCCCTAGGCTGGGGTGGGTGGGAGAGGCTGGGAGCCGGCCCGGACCTGCCAGTCTCCCCCTCATTCCCCTTCTCATTGAGATTCCTCCCTGAGACAGGGGGAAGGGCGATGACTCAGGAGGGGCAGCTCTCAGATGTATCCTTACCCAGCACAGGGCGCCTGCCAGTGGCCCGTATATCAAGGGCTCTGTCGTCTTGGTGCTCGCTGGAGAGGGAAGTGGAGGAGATAATTGTGTCTCCTTGGGAAGAAATATGGGCGCAGCGGCAGTCTCTTTCTTTCATCTTTGGGAGAAGAGCTGTCTACTCAGCATCCTTCCCCAGGGGGGTGGGTAGGAGGGTGGTTTAACTCTTTCCTCTGAAGTGCCCTTTGCAGAATCAAAGGCGAGTAATGCCTGAGGATTGGAATCGCTCAAAGAGGCAGGTGGCAGAGAGTTCTTGGAGGCCAGAGAGCAGGTGGAGGAACCAAGGGGGTTGCAAGGGGCTGGTCAGCAACCCAGGACCAAGTATCAATGTCGGGAGTGGCCATGGTGTCCATTTTAGTCTCCCCTGCCTATCCCAGTGTCTTTGTAGATTCTCCTGTTTCACCCAGAACAGGAGGTCCCTGGCATCTCCCTCCTGCTTTGCCCCTTGGTCCAAGCCCAGCATCTGCCTGGGCAGGTACAGGAAGGGAGCTTGCTCTGAGCCAGGCAGCCCTGGCCCTCTCCATCACTCGCTTAACTTAATTTCCAAATGAGCTTAATCATGCCATCCTCCTTCATGGCCCCAATCTGCAATTTCCACTAATTAATGATTGCAAATTGCTAAGTAGCAAACCACTCGGTGCTGCTATTATTAATGGCTGGGAGTGGCCCTCTATGGGCGTGTGGGGGAGAAGGGTCATTAGCCTTGAGTTGAGGGAATGTGTGCTGGGCCCAGGGTCACAGGCCCATGGGGAGGGCAGAGTGAGGGCACGGCAACTCCTGCGTCCGGTCTGCCCCTCATCAGCTTGGATGGCAGGGAGGCTTGAGGCTAAATGACATTTCCTCGGTGGTGGCTCTCAGATCCTGGGCACCAGGGTTGGGGACTGAGGGAAGTGGTGGTCAAAGCTATTTCTAAAAATGGCCAATTGGAAGATTGCCGAGGGCCCAGTCAGCTGGAGCAGACGAGTGATCCAGCAGGGGTGCTGGTGAGAGGTGGAGAGGAAGGCTGGGCCGCCAGCTCGTGCTGGGAGCAGACTGCAGGTGCTCAGAGTTCACCCAGCCATTCATGAAACACCCACAGGTAGCTGGCTCCACGGCGGCCTGCATTGCCTGCTTCACGGGGACAGGACTATAGGGCCACGGAGGCTGAGGGAATACAATACAGTGGTACCTCGAGATACGAGTGCCCTAACATATGAGATTTTTGAGATACGAGCTGTCGAGTGAGCGATTTTTGCTTTGAAATACAAGCAACATTTGAGATAGGAGTAATTGCACAGATTGGCCGGCTGCACACGACCCACCAATTTACCTCGACTCGAGTGCCTCATAGTTTCCCACGCCTCAAGGTTACAGAACGAATTAAACTCGTATCTCAAGGTACCGCTGTAGTTTATTCTGCCGGGAAGAGGCTTGGGAATCCTCGTGGAAGAAGTGCTGCTTGAGGCGGAACTTCTGTGGCTGGAAGGACCCAACTGGTGGTGGGTGAGGGAAGCACGTTTCAGGAGGAACCTGAGCAGAGCGAATGCTGGCAGGTCCTGGCAGCGAGTGGTTCAACATAGGTGTGTGTGTGTGTGTGTGTGTGTGTGTGTGTGTGTGTGTGTGCACGCGTGCGCGCACATATGCTCAAAAGAGTGAGGCTTGGAGAAGTAGGCAGCAGCCAGTTGGGAACTGCAGGCTGGGGTGGTGGTGACAGGAATAGGCTTGGAGTCACACCCACAGAGGCCTGAATCCCGTAGGGACTGTGCTCTGGGGCATGCTGCTTAGCTTCTCTGAGCCTCATGTTCCTTATCTGTAAAATGGGGACCACAGCAGTACCCATCATACCATAAAAGCTGCTCTAATGAATTAATTCCTGTAAGGTGCCTAGAACAGTGACTGCCATAGAGAAGCTGCTTTTTGGAAGTTGGCCATTGTTATTATAATTACTAAAGGCCCGGTGCATGAAATTTGTGCATGGATAGGGTCCCTAGGCCTGGCTGGCGATCAGGGCCAGCCAGAGCCTTCCTTCTTTCTATACCACCCCTGGTGGTCAGCGCACGTCATAGCGAGTGGTTGAACTGGTCTCCCAGTTGAACTCCTAGGGGGACACTTTGTATATTAGCCTTTTATATATATATAGATTCTGTAATAATCACCTGTGGCACCATGGCAAGATTTGCTGAGGGAGGGAGACACGATCAGAGACACTGGGGATAGAGTGATCAGAAGGAAACCCAGAAATGGAGTGTGTGGGGTGTTTTGGGTTTTCACAATGACTGAGGGCCACTATTAGCGTTTATTAAGCAGGGGCCAAAGATGCTCAATATCATCTTGAAATGGGCAGGACACCCTGATCAACAAAAAAAACCATTTCCCCCAATATGCTGGTAGTGCCTGTATAGGAAACTCAGCTTGGATGGCTAGCTCTGTCTCTGGGTGCAGTTGGTTTGAAGAGGATAGAGGTCACCTTCAGCCCTTGGTCCACAGGACCATGTGCTGGACTGGTCGTCTAGCAGCACTCCCACCCATGTCATGCCTTCTTTCCCCTCTCCTTTCCTTCACTCCTCCTTTTCACATGTGCTCAATTCTGTTAAATTCTGGGGCTATAGAATGTACAGGGGTGAACAGGTCAGCATTTCACGGTGTTTAGAGTCTAGAGCAGTGATTTGCTACTCTGTTGACTAATGACTTTGCCGACCACTGACCTAGACTAAGTGTAACCGTGTAATTGGAAGCTGTGAGGATTAGGCAATAGTGGCATATTGTGTGCAAAGAGGTAAAGGGTAGTATATGACAGTGGTCGGCAATCTCATTAGTCAACAGAGCAGCAAACCATGGCTCGCAGTTTGCCAACCACTGGTCTAGAGGGAGAGAGAACAATGGGCTATGACAGAAAGTTCAGGTGCTGTGGGAAAATTTAGAAGGTATTTAACCCAGACCTTTGAACTACAAGAAACAGACATATTCACTTGAGTTTCTTCAACATAGAGAACTCATTGTAAGGCTAGAATAACAGATTCAACAGAAATCCTGGGGGAAGTACAGGATTCAGGCATCACTGTCATTAGACCTGGGAAAAAATTGGGGTCCAAGGTGACTATTGGATCTCGTTTTCCTATCTCCGCAACCAGTGAGCATTGCTGGGTGTCCCTCTAGTGAGACATAGTGAGTAAGCCTCCGCTGGTTCCCACATGGTGGCTTTTCTCAGGGTCTATCTGCTTCTCCTGCCACCAACAGCTTCCTCCTCCTCCTCCTCCCTTTTCCCACATCTGAATGCCCTGTAGTTTCTACTTCCATGTCACTTTAAGTCACTCCCAGGTCCTGGCAGCCTTGTGGCCTGCCCAATTCAGTGTATTCTCCAAGTCACATTCTGCTCAGAGACACTGACCAGCTCAGGCTAGTCTTTCGAGGGGAGGCTTTCCCAGGTTGGCCACCTCTGAGGAACCCATGCTGGTCCAGTCAGCTGTGCCCTGGTCAGGTGGCCTGTGCTTCCACACAGAGGGCTTCACCTGCTTGTCCACATACTGGGCATCGGGCTCCAGGCCCACAGGCATGGTGGGAAGTGCGTGCGCCCTTTCTGAGATAGACCAGGACCCAAGTGCTACCAGGCCCGAGGTGAGTTCACCTGGCCACTTGATGAGCTCTACCCCCAAAGCTGCTTTCTTCCCACCACTGGTCTCATTCCTGCGGTCCCTGCTGCTGACACCAGGTTGTTATTCCGGCCCTGGTTAGCCTCGACTCAACTGGCACCACGGCCCGAGAAGCGGGACATGCCGGTTCCCTGGAGGGGCTGTTGACTCCTGGAGGGTGGGGTGGTGAGAACACACTTTGGGCTCAAGGAGTGGCTTCATCCTTGGCCATTGTGACCTCATGCAAGTCCAATCGCCTTTTTGAGACTCAGTTTCTCCATCTGTCAAATGAGGTCACAGTGCTGATGTCGTAGGTTGCTCCCGAGTGCCTGGCTCCCGGTGCTGCTCTTTGTTTTAAAAAAATATATATTTTATTGATTTTTTACAGAAAGGGAGGGAGAGGGATAGAGAGAAACATCGATGAGAGAGACATCAATCAGCTGCCTCCTGCACTCCCCCTACTGGAGACATGCCTGCAACCAAGGTACAAGCCCTTGCCTGGAATCAAACCTGGGACCTTTCAGTCCGTAGGCCGACACTCTATCCACTGAGCCAAACCGGTTTTGGCCCGGTGCTGCGCTTTGGATTATTGTTCCTTCCTAGGCTTAAGGCCAGCGTGGTCTTCATCAGTTGGACATGGAGGTTCTGTGATGACATGATCCCACCAGACCCACAGCTAGGAATTTGGGGCTGAGGAAGTTGGGGAGGAAGGAGTTACGGGAGTGGATGGGGATGGACCTCTCTCTCCCTGAGAGCTACCCCCAATCCTGCCTCCCTCCCTTTTATTTATGTTCCTCACTCAGCTCACCAAAGCCAACCTCCCACTCCTCCACTTCTGCTGCCAATGCATGGCTCTGCAGGCTGCCTGTGCCTGCCTACACCAGCTCCCTCTGCACGGAGGATTTTCATAATTCCTCCGGGCCTGGAACCAACCGCACTTCTAATCTCTCCCCAAGTGCACTCCCATAAAGCCTAAACTCTCTGCCGCCTTCCGTTTCTCCGCCGCACTGTCTCTCCCTGCTGTGTGTCTCTCTCTGCTTCTCTCTCACCTCTGGTTCCCTCCACTGCTGCGGGGATTTATGGCGAGATGCCCCCCACGGGACCCATTCTCCTGGATGCTGAAGCCTCGAGGAGATGGGCCGACACATGGAGGAAGAAGGTCCTGACATCAGATGCCACCAAAGCATCCTTCTGCCAGGATGGTTCGAGGGAGACCTGCACACATGGGCAGGGCAGCTGGGTGGGGGTGGGGGGCAGGAGGGGGCTGGGTGAGGTTCAAGACTCTGCCTGCTGGGTTTGAATGCAGCATTGTTCTCCCATCATTAACTCACTGGTCACAACCAAGCAGAACCAGTGGGTAACTTAAAAGTCCTTAAATTTTTTTTTGACACTAAACAGCTCTCAGGGGGGTGGGGGGGGGGGGGGGGGGGGGCGGCCGGGAAGAACCACTCCCCCCACCTCAGTTGAACAAGAATCCATTTTCATCTCCCCTCTTCTCCCCCAGCCTTTGTTAATACATCCACTTGTTTTGCTTGGTTGTAACCAACGTGTGAAGACATTCTCTGCTTTTTCCACTTAACAGTATTTTACATGAATGTTTCTATTGTATCCACTTAGTCTACAGAGCTGTCATTTTTAATAACCACAGAACATTAATACGACTACAGTTTGCTTACTGCTATTGTTCGGCACTTGGGCGGCAGCCAAATTTTCAATCTTGCAAACGGTGTTGCTGTGAACATCTTTGTCAAACTACTTCGCTCCCCCACCCCTCCCCTTTGCATCATTTCCCAAGGGTTGATTCAAGGAGAATTACCAGGTCAAAGGGCATGAGCAGCTTTGTAGCTTGTCGCCCACCTTGCAGATGGCTTTTCCTGGGGACCGGGGGAACCACAGAGCAGGAAGAGGACTTCTATTTCTTAGCACTGGGGTCTGCTCCCAACTAGCTGTGTGACCTTGGGCAACTCAGTCTCCCTCTCCGACCTCGGTTTTCTTATCTGGAAAGTGAGTGAGTCAGGTGAGAGGATCTATGATGGCGGATGCCTACAGGCTGGCTTGGTTGGTGGACACAGGGGTCTCAGACTCGTTGGGATTTATTTGAATTCCTTCCCTCAGCAGTGAGGACAATGGCAGGTTGATCTGCGGTTTGCATTTTGGAGGGATTGTGTGTGGGTGGGGGTCATGCTGGGTGCTGGGTCCCGGGAGAGGCAGCTTGGGCATCGCAGGCTGTGGTTGCCTGGTGCCTACCATTCAGCGGTACTAGCTCTTTACACTTGGCCACCGTGCATGCCATGCTGGGTGGTGAGTTTGGAATTTCATCCGTGGGCATATGGGAAATGTTTAGGAGTCTGACAGAACTGGCTTTGAATCCAACCTTGACCCTCATTGGCTTTGTGGGATTTGAGCAGATGATTTAACACCTTGGAACCTCAGTTTCCTTATCTATAAAACTAGTGACCCAAGGGTGCGAAATCTTGCAAGACCCAGACCCACCCACCCGCACGCTCCTCACCACGCACGCAGCCTCCTGGTGACCTGTCTTTGGTCGTTATGGCGTTAGGGCCACTGGGTTGTTATAATATACAGTGGTACCTCGAGATACGAGTTTAATTTGTTCCGTAACTTGAGGCGTGGGAAACTATGAGACACTCGAGTCGCGGTAAACTGGTGGGTCGTGTGCAAACTGGTGGGTCGTGTGCAGCCGGCCGATCCGCGAGATGACTCCTATCTCAAGTGTTGCTCGTATTTCAAAGCAAAAATCGCTCGCTCAAAGGCTCATATCTCAAAAATCTCGCATGTTAGGGCACTTGTATCTCGAGGTACCACTGTAGGTGGGAATAAAAATACCTACCAGAGAGTTGAATGAGATCATACACGTCAAATACTGTGACAGCACCTGGCCCCTGGAGCTCCTCATATTGGTAAAATCTTTCAAGGACCTTGTGCCATCCCCAGCGATGCTTTTCCAGTGAGATGTCCACAGCCCAGGCTCTGGCTGTGCCTCTTCTCGGAGGGGGATACATCAGCTGGGAGGGGCTTTATCTTCCAGGGGGTGGGGTAGCCCAACCCTGGCCTTTTCTGGATTCTGTTCAGGGCAGGCCTGAGCTGGGAAGACCATGCTCACCCCCCTGCCCACCTCCCTTTTTTCTATGCTCAGAGATGCTCCCAGAGGCCCTGGGTTCCCAGGCAGTTGGAGAAGTCAGAGGCCGACGGGACTCAGCCAACACGAAGGCAGCCTGTCTGCAACTCTGGTTCCAGCTCCATCTCTGTGATCTGTGTTCCATCCACACCTCCTCCTTCTCCTGGAGCCTTTCCCAAACCCTAGCGTTCAGAACGGGGATTCCAGGAGCTCTCTCCAGCTTCTTGGCGAGCCCTGAGCCCATCCTGGGAGCCAGGCCCCTCTGCTTATGACTTGCCGTCTCTTCTGCCTGGGCTGCAGGCTCGCAGCCAAGCGCTGGTGGGCCCCACTGCTGGGCTTTCCCCTCCATTCATCGTCTTTGGGTTCTCCCCGATGCTTGCCTCTCTCCCTCTCTGACCTGCTGTGGGGTTGTCTGGGGTTGGCGGGGCGGGAAGCTGGTGGGAGAGCCTCCCAAGGGAAGCCTACCCCTGGGAGACAGAGCCAGGCCCCAGGTGAAGAAGCTTCCGGGACAGCCGACCTGCAAGGTGGCAGCCTCACATGGACAGTGAACCTTGTAGAGTGTTGGGGAGGTTTGTGGGGAGGAGCAGGGACCAGGGGGCGGGGGGTCTAGATCTGGGGACCACAGAGGACTCTGTGGCAAGTTGCCAACAGCACTGGCAGCCCCTCCTGTCCTGTTCTTATGTACAGAGAGGAGGAAGAATTTCCAAACCAGGAACTGTGCTGAGACTCCCATCCTTCCCGCGTGGTCACTGGAGTGCCCACTTTTACCAGTTCAGTGGTACCTCAAGATACAAGTGCCCTAACATACGAGATTTTTGAGATACGAGCCGTCGAGCGAGCGATTTTTGCTTTGAAATACGAGCAACAGTTGAGATACAAGTAATCGCGCGGATCGGCCGGCTGCACACGACCCACCAGTTTACCGCGACTCGAGCGTCTCATAGTTTCCCACGCCTCAAGGTTCCGGAACGAATTAAGCTCGTATCTCGAGGTACCACTGTATTTGCCTCCTGCTTCTCTCATGGAACAAGCCTCGCGTGAGTGCCCACCTGTGCCGGGGCAGGAGGACTGAGAGGAGGCAGCGGCCCTGTGCCCGCAGGGAGGGTCCCAGACCAGGGTGGCAGAGCTGCGGTCTGTGGTCTGTGGTCTGTGGACGATTCTGGCCTGTCCCCTGTTTGTGTGCATAAAGTTTTATTGGAACGCATTCACGCCTGTCTGCTTCTGCACGGTCCGCGGCCATGCTCCCTCGGCAGTGGCAGAGGTGAGCAGCTGTGGCAGAGGCTGCGCTGCCCGCAAGGGCCAAGTACTTACTGCTGGCTCTTTGGTGTCCCTGCTGGATGTCGGGAAGCAAGCAGAGCGCCCTTTTTCTTCAGGGTCTTCGTGCAGACCGGCTGCGAAGGCCCGGGTCCCCAGGAGGGCCAGGCTAGGACTGGCAGCCCACGTGCAGACAGCCCCTGCCCCCGGTGGCAGGCTCCCTAGGGAGATGGGCAGACCCCAGGGGATGGGTGGCAGCCCAGGTGAGGGCACCGGAGCTGAGGTCTTCCCCCCCGAACTGCACACACTCGCTTCTTCAGGAGTGGAGAGGACTCCGGGCAGGGATCTGCCCCCGTCCAGCCCTGTCCTTGCCCCTCCTTATCAGATTCATGGAAGGCGCCGAAGCTGCAAACCTCTAAGTCCTTGTGTCCTTTTTGATTTCCGTTTGTCCATCTGTAGCACCGGGGACAAGAACATCCTGGGTTTTGGCTCTCCCAGAGAAAAATGTAGACTTTTTGTGTGCTTGTTTGGTAAAACTCACCCAAGGATATTAGAGAGAGTGGAGGGGAGACGGAGAGATAGAGAGAGAGAGAGAGTGTGAGAGAGACACGATGACTGTTGCCTCCCACACGCACCCTGGCCAGGGCCAGAGATGGAGCCTGCAGCCAAGGCATGTGCCCTGGATCAGAATTGAACCTGGGACCCTTCAGTCCCAGGGCTGCTGCTCTATCCACTGAGCCACACTGGCCAGGGTTCATTCTGCAGCCAGGATGGCTGATACTGCCGTTCTTTTGTTGGGGAGGAGCGGGGACAGGGCCTCTTTCCCCAGAGATCCCTGGTTTTTCGTACAGCAAGCCCAAGGCCGAAACTCCCATTCCTAACCAAAAGTGTCTTCCCAAGTCATGGGAACAAGGCAATTAGCAGCCTTTTTGTGCAGGGTGTTAATTAACTTGTGTTTTTTTTTTTCCCCTGAATACACCTTCTTCCAGGTACTGCTCATCATCTCTGGGGATGCTGGCAGGGGGAAGGCAATTAGATCCTGTTACTGAACAATTAATTAGGGCTTGAAAGTGCTCAGGAGGCTGGGAGGCACTCCTCACAGCACCCGCCCAGAAGGGGCCGTCTCCCCAGCAGGCGCTGAGCTGAGGGACTGGAGGAAAGGCTGGGGTGGGGGTGGGGGAAGGTCTAGTTCAGGGCGTGGCAGGCAGGCGGATCTGGCACCTTCCTCTCCTGCTCAAGAACTTTCCGTGGCTTCCCATCCCCAAGTCAAACCAAACCCCTCCCTTGAATATCAAGGCCATGTGCTGTCAGGAAAACCGTCTTCCCAGAGTTACCTCCCATCACAGCACACGCAGTCCGCTCCCCTGCAAGCACAGAACCCGCGCTGCTGGAATGCACTTTGGCTCACCTGTTCCCCCACACCCACCCCGGGACACCCTCCTCTGCCTGCTGGGAGGCTCTGCCCTTTTAGCTTGAGTGGCATGATCCTCAATGCCAATACTCACCCCTTCCCGGAACCTCTCCTCAGAGCACGAGAGGTCTTAGAAGGATCCAGATAAACTTGGACTCAAGTAATTAACCGCCTAGAGCTTCAGTCCCCTGCCCTGTGCAGAGGGGACGCAAGACCCGCCTCACAGATAACATGTGCCGGGTGCCCAGCTTGGGTGAGTCTCTTTGCACACGTCAGGGCTCCAAGCCATTGCCACCAGCCTTTGCCCCTCCCCCAAAGACCCCACCCACCTGGGTGGATGTGCTGCTGTTTTTCAAACTGCTTTCCCGTTCTTTGTCCTCTGCATCCTGGACACTGAGGTGGGCAGCTGCACTCTGGACACTGAGCTTCAGCGAGGGTAGTGCCACCCCGGGTGTTGTGGGTCAGCACCATGAGTTGGGGCACCCTGGCATTGAGTGGGCACGACTAAAGATGGCACATGTAGGTGAGACACTTCCTGTGCATATTTGTCTGAGGCTAAAACTTAATTCCATGTGATTTGTGTTTCTGCTCTATCTATCTATCTATCTCTATATCTATCTATCTATCTCTATATCTATCATCTATCTATATCTATCTATCTATCTATCTCTATATCTATCTCTATATCTATCTCTATCTATCATCTATCTATATCTATCTATCTATCTATCTATCTATCTATCTATCATCTCTTGAAGAAAGTTAGACTTTGTTTGATGAGCATTTTGCTAAGATTGGTTGCTTGTTGGCAAACCACACTGCGGGAGGCTCAGTCCCGAGAAGACGCGGCCTGACCCGCCAGCAATGAGGCTCCATGTTCCTGATGCGCCAGGCGCAAGCAGTTGACTCACTTGTGTGTCTGTGTGGGAGGCTGTGCTCCGGCATTCACGCACGGAAATACATGTTATTTATGGCAATCTTCTCCCCTCTCTATTTCTCCTTTATATTACAGTTAGGGCATTTACAATTACACATGGAAGTGGGTTATATTCTCTTTGAATTTCATTTCATTTCAAGAGGGCATTCCGGAAGGTTTGTTATGAGAAAGGATGATGATACACCCAAGACTAGTCCAGTTTGGAAAATTCCTGGCTGGACCCATCCCTGCTGGGCCTGGCTTGGGGAGGGCGCCCCTTGTTGCTCCAAGTCTCCCCTCCCCTGCGGGCTGTGCCTCCGCTGCTGTGTGTGTGGAGGGGCAGGGGGGGTCCCAGGGGAGTGGGGGCGGGTCATGACTGTGCTCCTGAGTGGCAGGCGTGTGTCTGTGCGTGGCAGAGTGGCCCCTGAGGACACACCCCTGCCCCGTGGAACACCTGCTTCTGCCTGCACCTGTGGGGGCTGGGCTGGCAGCGGCTGGCACCTGTCCCCACCCTCAGTCTTTCAATCAAGAGGGAAATGTCTGTTCAGTTTCAGGGGGAGCCCACCTCCCGGCCTTCCCGTCTGCCTGGGATGTGGTCATTCCGGCTCAAGGGAGGCCGGCAGCCCTGCTTCTCCTGCGGGCCGCACCCCTCCAGGGCCACATGGCCCCACCCCTCCCACTGGCCTGGCCTGCCTGGCCTTGTCCCTCCCTCCGCTCCCACCTCCTTTCAGGCAAGCCCTTTAACCAGGTCAGGGATGAGCTAAGCCGGGAGCAGCTCCCCACCCCACCACGTCTGGACTTGGGGCGAATCCCCCGGTTCTCCCCGCCTCCTCACCCCCACCGCTGTGCTGAGCCCTACCTTCCCCACCTGCAAATCCAGGCCTTCCTCCCGCATTTCCATGTCTCCAGCCTGCCACCTTTTCTTCCATCTCAGACATTCCTCCCGCATCCTCCCCGCGCTCTGGGGCTCCCTGTAGTGCGTGGGGTAAATTAATTAGAGAATTAATAAAGTGCTTCTGGAGGGACACGGCTTCTTCCTGCACCCGGGGCCAGCCCCTGCTCTGCCGGTTCCTCTCCCGGCGGCGGCCGTGTTTGCAGTGGAAAGTGACTCCTAATAGGAAGCTAATGTCCCAGAACGGCAGTGTGCCCGCCTTCGGGGAGTGCAGGGCCTCGGTCCCCCATGGGGAATTAGCTGGTGGCTCAGGGGGGAGCGGGGAGGGGCTCGCAGCCTCCTTGCTGATCTGCCTTCAATCTCCAAACGGTGTGGCATCTGTCTTAGGACTGGGGAGAGCAGGTTGCCCGGCCATGCTGGAAATATCAGTGTGTGTGTGTGTGTGTGTATGAATGGGCTATGGGATGGGAGGGATTTACACAGTCGCCTGAGAATGATGATCTTGAACTCCTTCCCAGGCCTGGCCCAGAACAGGGTCAGGGTCCTGCCCTGAGGCCCATCATTTTGGGGGTCGGGGCAGCCCTGAGGGACTCCTTCTCCTATGCCCAGGGCTCCTGGGCCTGGGTCTGTCCGCTAGCGCAGGTCCCCCCAGTCTGGAACCTGGAAGCCTCATCCTAATCAGCTGACCTCCCTATCGAGTCCCCTCCTCCCTGAGGACCAGTCTTGTTCTGCAGCCTTGGGCTGTGGAACCCGGGGCTGTGGTTTGGGGGCGATGGAGCGGTGTGAGGTCATTGGGTCACTAGATGCTGGGGCTGCAGACTGCTCGAAGCAGAGGCCCCGATCCTCCTTTGCCGATGACCTCCACGAACTTCCATCCGAAACACCCTCCTCCTGGCCACCTCTCAGGCCGCCTGCGGGGCCCAGAGGCCGGCGGCTCCTGTCACCTAATTGCTGTCTCCTATCGAAAGGCACGCACTTCTACGAAAAAATAATTTGCTGTTTATTGGCCGTTGATGCCAATGTAACTGGGCCTCCTGTGTTTCTGTTTCGGAAACCTGGCAACCCGGGAAGGCCACCTGGTCCATTGAAAAGGGCTCATGAGGGTGATGCTCTGCCCTCGTCCCTGGCCAGGCGCACTCCTCAACTTTCTCCCGGGTACACGGGCACCTGGTGGCCAGGTGGGAGGGAGAGCAGGACTAGAGTCTAAGCCTCCTCTTCCACGCGGGATGTGCTGCATAAGCCCCGAGAAGGTCAGGGCTGAAGAGGCCTTGGAGGTCACACCGCTTCCCACGCCTGGCTGACCCCATGTCCAGACGACTGCTCCTGTGATGGGGGGAGAGGAAAATGGGGGGCAGGCACCTGTGTGGTTGACTCTCTGTGCCATGACTCCAAGGCTCAGCTGGGACAGGGGAGGGCAGACCCAGCCCTGCATCCTCTCTGCCCCGAGGACCCGGAGGCCAGGCCGCACGGTGAGCCAGGGCGGAGCCAGCTCTCAGCCTCCACGCTGGAGTCACCGGACCTTCCTCCGGCTGTTGTCTGAGGGCGGGGCCCGCTGCAGAGACAGGCGCTGGCAGAACAGACCGGGAGGGCTGCTTATCCAAACAGGACCTCTTTGCATCCGCCAGCCCCTGCTGCTGGCACCGTGAGGTGGGCCAGTGTGTGGAAAGATGGCGTCCGGGTCTGTGAGGCTAGGGCTGTGCAGAAAGTGCCAACCCTTCCTCTCGCCCCTGCCCCTCCTCTCCCTGCTCGTGTGAGCCCTCTTCCCTGCCTTGGAGACTCCTCCACCACCAGGTCTGGCTCATGCTACCACCCACCTGCCTTCCGCCAGGCTGGTCCTCATCTTTAAATCCTCGACATAGCACATCCTAGCTGAACCATGCTCCCCCCACCCCCCGTCTCGAGTGCATGGCATGCAGTAGGTGCTCAGTAAGTCGAAGCTTAATGGAGGGATGCAGGGATGAAAGGACACTGGAGGTAGGGACAGGAGCCCAAAATTTTTTTTAAAAAAAATATATTTTATTGATTTTTCACAGAGAGGAAGGGAGAAGGATGGAGACTTAGAAACATCGATGAGAGAGAGACATCAACCAGCCACCTTCTGCACGCCCCCTACTGGGGATGTGCCCGCAACCAAGGTACATGCCCTTGACCAGAATCGAACCTGGGACCTTTCAGTCCGCAGGCCGACGTTCTATCCACTGAGCCAAACCGGTTTCGGCCCGAATTCTTCTTTGGCTGGACCACTAACTGGCTGTGTCTCAGGACAAATCACTGAAGCGCTCTGCCCCGCAGCATGAGGTAGCAAAGGTGGCTTGTTATGCCCTCGCTTATGTGTTCCTCTCGGCCCTCAGTCTCAGGACTTTTTCTTCCTTCGCCTAACTGCCTGCAGCCACAGGAGAACCTGTGCAAGGTCCGGAGACTCTGCCCCCTTCCACTGTGACTACCTGTCCAAGGGAGTCCCCCATCTGTACCTCCAGCCACCTTCTCTCCTAAGCTGTCTGAGACCCATCCACCCATTTCCTGAAACTCAACCCCACAGAATCCAAACTCGGCATCTCCCCTCTTCACCCTCCCCCACACCCCCCCACCTGGTCTCTGTCCCTCGGTGCTTCTTCTCCTGGAAGACGGGCCGCACTCTTCACCCAGTGGCCCAGCAGAAACCCAGGGGCCAATCTTCTGCTCAGTCTCCATCTCCCGGTCACCAAGTCCTGTTGACTTTATTGCCTCCTCTCCTCTCCACCCCGCGCTGTGGCCTCTGCATCCTCACCCAGACCTCGGCCAGGCCTCCTTCTCCGGTATGAGATCCTCCAGCCTAACTTCTGAAATGCACATCTTCGTCTATCGCTTTCTCATTGAGAATCCTGCAGTGTCTCCCCACGTTCCTCAAGGCCAAGGTCAAGTGTGGCTTCCATGCACCTGGTGTGTTCTGCCCACCTCCCCAGCCTCCGCTCTCAGCACCCGCCACCCACTTCCGAGTCTGACTCCCCAGTTCTAAGCGAACTGCCTGCCGTCTCCTGGATGTGCAGCTCACCTGCCCGCCGCTGGGCTTTGCGGGTGCTGTTCCCTGCCCCTTGGCCTGGCTAACTGGGATCCACACTCCAGGCTGCTGGTTTCCGGGACTGCCTCAAGTGCTCCACCCTCAAGGCTTAGTCTGTGTGACTCCACAACACTGAGCTCTTACCGGGGTTTATCACGTCTTATCTTACCAACACTCGTCACGTGGTGTTGTCAAATCCGGTGTATCATTCCCAACAGCCTGTGGGTTCCTCCAAGGGACTGGTTGGCCCGTCTTTGTGTCCTTCAGTGGCCAGCACGATGCACACACGGTGAGCGGGGCAGAGGCGCACCGGGGCCAAGAATCCAGACCTGTGCCCAGCACCGTTCAGGACAGTGGCCACTCGGCACGTGTGGCCGTGGAGAGCTGCAACGTTGAGTCCACGTCGAGAAGCGCCGTGAGTGTAATGCACACACTGCAGTGTGAACGGTTAGTGTGAAAACAAGAGTGTGAACGACCTCATGAATACATTTCCATATTGGTGATGTGGTAAAAGGATGATATTTTGAATATATTAAGTAAAATAGCGTATGAACATGCATCTCACCATTGTTTCCAGCGCGGGGTTCTTAGAACATGTGCAACCGCACACACGCCTCACGTTATACTTCCACTGGGCAGCGTGGTCCCGAGCTAAACCCCCCTCGATTCCCATCCCCGCTCCAGGGGGGCCTGGGGCAAGCCGCTCAGGGCTCCGTGCCTCAGTCTCCATCTGAGGGATGAGGGCAGCATTAGAATGCTGTATTTCTAGCGCAGGGTGGCTCTAAGAAGTAAATGAGCTAACATGTGCTTTGCTGATAGGAAACCTCATAGAAATATTAACTATCATGCTGATTAGTTACCAAATGAATATTTGTTGGAAAAAACATTGAAATCCTGAATCCTAACCTTCTTACCTCCACCCACTCCCTGCAGCAGCCACTTAGCTGTCACTCAACGTTTACTCGGCAAATATTTATTGAGACACGACGACGACGAGTCAGCGCTGTGATTGACACTGCCAGCAAAGAGGAGCATTTTTCGATCAATTAATTCGTTCAACGAATCTTTGCGGAGCGCATCCTGCGTGCCAGGGGCTCAGGAATACACAGGAGTCCCAGAGCCCCGGGGATCCTCCTGTGCAGAGACAGATCTCGGCGAGGTCATGGCTGGCGTGAGGTCCTGGCTGGCCCTGTGGACCCTCTCCCGGGTGAGGAGAGCGGCAGAAAAGGTTTCTGGGGGAGGGGGTGCCTGATGCCCCCCAGGAGGGTTCAGCCGGCTGAGGTGAGCCATTTCCTCCCTCATCCATCAGCTGCTGAGCAGAGAGGCACGGGGTCACCAAACTTAACCTGCACCGCACAGCCACATCAATAGCAGCCGAGAAGGCTGTTTGTTCCTAAGTGGACAAGCCAGCTGGTTGATTGAATTTTTCACTCTTCATTAGGGTGTTGGACAGAATCTAGAAAACACAGCCGTCCCTGGGTGGGAGCCCGGGCCCCCAGATGGAAGCCACCCTCCGGCCCCCTCCCGAAACCCCCGAGCCGGCCTCCTCGGCCGCTTAGCTCGCAGCTGGTAAGTTAAAGGCAGTTTAGCGATCATTCCACCTCCGCACTGAAGACTTCCAGCGACTGTTAATGAGTTTAAATGCGGGGATTTGCTGGGATGCCTCATCGCAGATGCTGCTCACACCAAGATGCTAATGAGGAATCTCTGGAGAGGCTCCGGGCCGGCCCGGGGCTGGTGGCCTGGGTGGGGTTGCCGGCTGGTCAGGCATTCCTTACCCTCTAATCAGAGGACTCTCCAATCAGGTTAACTGGCGTGGGCCTCTGTGGGCATGGAGAGTCAGCCACCTGGGCCGGGCTCCGGCTGGCTCGCCGCGGCCTTCTCTCCAACCCGAGGCCGCTGGGCACTGGCCTTACTACATAACAGGGGAGTCGCTGCGAGCCTGGAAGGCCCGGGACCACCTTCCTCAGGGACCCGGATGTTCTCAGGAGGCTTGAAAGGAAGCACAGGTTTTCCTGTGCTCCCTCACTGGCATGGAGAGAGGGATGGAGATGGGCGGGTGGGTGGAGGAGGATGGGTGGGTGTCAGGGAGGCAGGGACCCTGGCACTGAATGGCTGAGGTGCTTTGAAGCTGGGGGATGGACAGGTGACACTTGGCACTGCCCTTGGGGACAGCAGGAGAGGTAGTTGGTCCCCGATCCCCATGGGAATGAAGGGAGGAACGGGGGTCTCCTTGATCTGTCCTCCTTGTGACAGAAGCCGAAAGGAAAAGAGAGAGAGAGCGAGAGACTAGGATGTGGACTAGCAGAGAATGCTCACAGCCCGGCTCAGACCCATGGTGTCTCCTCCATGTAGGAGCTGTTTGACCTGGGGCTGCCAGGGCGTTTAGCTCTGTGAGCCCGGGCTGGAATGGAAGGCACTGGGGTGGGGGGTGAGACACAGAAGTCCCCCCTCCCCCCCCTCCCCCCGCCGCCCTGAGCTGAGGCTATGGCTGTGGCCTCCCCTGGGATCGGTCCGTTTCTGCTGTCTCTGGCACCAGCTTCCTCTGCCTCTCGCCACCAGATGAACTTCCTGCGGAGTAATTGGAGCTGGAGACAGGGCTGCCTCCATCCAGCCTTTGTGCTCCGGGCCTTGATTAAGAGTCAGCAGGTTAACTCATTGCCATTCCTCAGTGGGCGGGGCTCAGGGCCTCCTGGTCCCTCTCTGGCCCCAGCCAGTGCTCTGCCCAGAGAATAGCAAATGAGAGGAGGAGGCCTGGAGGCTCTGGGAGGGCCAGGCAAGACAGACATGGGGCCCAGAGCCCCTCCATTTCTTACCCAGTCCCCCTGCTCCAGCTTTGTCCCTGTACACCAGGCCACCCCAGCTGGGTACTCCAGTGACTCCCAGAGAATCTCAAGCTCCAGGAGACTGCATGGGATCTGGGTCTCACCTTGCTACACATGTTCTTATAGTGAGCTTCCAGCTGCCAGGGAAGAGGAGTTCACTCTCTCTCCATGTAGCCCGTTTGTTCCAGAGCGGGACAGTGCTGTCTGTTAGAACTCCATCTCCTGGATAGTCACCCACTGGCCTGGTTCTGGCCTTGGGAATGTGCAGGGCAAAGCACTTCTTTCTTCTGTGACTGGCTTTCCAGTATTCTAAGGCGGGACTACTTCTTCCCTCCCGGAGAGCACCCTCCTGCAGATCCTCCACGGGCTGTGGAGCCCACAGACCTGGGTCCCTGATCTGCCGTGAAGCAGCTCTGTGCTTTTGGAGGGAGCATTTCCTGTCTCTGAGACGCAGCGTTCAGGTCTGTAAAACGGCCTTTACCGAATGAGGATGGGCACAAAGCATCCAGCTCAGTTCCTGGTGCAGAGCAGGCCTGCAAGGCTACGGGTCCCTTCCTCCCACTATTAAGAAAGTGTCCCCCTCCCTCATCCCCAGCCGCACTGAGACACAGACCACAACTAGTCACACCCCACCTTTAAAAAAAGAGAATATTCTTATTGATTTCAGAAAGGAAGGGAGAGGAGAGAGAGAGAGAGAGAGAGAGAGAGAGAGAGAGAGAAACATCAATGATGAGAGAGAATCATGATGGGCTGCCTCCTGCACACCCCACACTGGGGACCAGCACACAACCCGGGCACGTGCCCTGACCAGGAATCGAACTGTGACCTCCTGGTTCGTCAGTTGACACTCAACCATTGAGCAATGCCAACCGGGCCACATCCTGCCTTTGTCCACATCTGGCTCTCCCTCCATTCCCGGGCAGAGCAGACAAGCCCGCGCTGTGGCCTGCTAGTAACCTGGCCCCTGGCGCTCAAGAGAGATTTCCCTTGGCATCCACCCCGTGACTGCATGGATGTCCATTTCCTCTGGCCGAGGCTCCCCCGAGAGAGTGCTCCCAGGCCTGCAGGCGGCCTCACTTCCTCACCCTGCCCAGGGGACCTTGGCCACCATCCTGGGTTCGGCAGGCCCAGGGGCACATCGCCGAGGACTTAATCAAGACCTCGTGCTTCCGGAAGAGGCTTAATGACCTCGCCAGATAGGTCTGACTTATGGACCCCATGGCGTGCGGCCGCGCTGTGTGTGTTCTACTGTAAGTCACTGCGGGCCTGGCGAAGGGTGCTGCTGGTGGAAAAAGACAAGTCTGGCCTCCCAGCCCGCATTCCTGAGCTGAGTGCCAGCACCTTCCAAAGCACCTCTCAGCAGCCTCCATCTCCCCCCCCATCCCTGCCCCCCATCACCGGCAGACACTCATCTGCTCATTCAGGGCTGGATTCGGCCGATGTCTTAATTGGGGATTACCCCCCTTCCACCCTTCTTGGCCCCACCAACCAGACCCCAAGTGGAAGATTGTGTAACATCACATATCCTTCCCGCCCCTGCGTGCACCCCTCCGCGGGCCGAGGGGACTGTTCCTCCACCCGCGTGGCTGTGACTGACCTTGACCTACAGCGGGAAGAGTGTTGCAGGCAATCTTGGGCCTGGGCCTCAAGGGGCTGGCTGCTTTCTCCTTTGTCTCTGTGGGGTGCTTCCTCCAAGGAAGCCAGTCTGGCTACTGCGGGAGGAGATTGGGGTCTCCCTAACCAGAGCCAGCACCACCTGCCAGACGGTGGGTGAGGTCTGCTTCACGCTCCCTGCTCAGCGGACCCTCCAGCTGAATGTAGCCTCAGGAGGGAGACCGGCCAAACCTCAGGGAGGGCCTCGGCAAGCCACAGAACCGGGGTCCTGGCCCCTCCCAGCCCTGTCGGCGGGTTGTCATGCAGCGGTAGCGCCTGACACAGAATCCGGGTGCGAGCAGTGTATTTGTGAGGCAGCCCCAGGAACCCCTGAGGAGAGGGAGGGAGGGAGGCAGGGATGCTCTGCAGGGCTGTCTCTGTGGGCAGCTGGGCTCAGTCTCAGGGACCCTCTGAGACACTGTGTCCCCTGCAGGGGGTGGAAGGCAGGGAATTATGCTCCAGGCTGGTGGATTGTTCTGGCTGTTCTCTCCCTGGCACTGAGCTCCCCTTCACATGGGCTGGCACCTACCAGGCCAGAGACGCCTGCAGGCGGAAGCTGAGGAAGCTGCTGGCACGTCGGTGGCAGGTGACCAAGGGTCGGCCAGGGGTATTGGCAGGGTGGGTCAGCAGATGCTTCGCCATCAGTATTTACCGAGCGCCCGTCAGGTGCCAGCTCCCTCCAGGCCCTGGGAGCACGCTGAAGGACAGGGGTTCACTAGCTCCGGGTCTCAGAGGCAGGTGAGGGGCATGCCAACTCGGGCAGAAACCCCTTCTCCGCAGGACAGGGCCAGCTCCCGGGGAGAGTTTGGAGAACACATGGGGGCCTTTCTGATGGGCACAATGACTATTGGGGATGGCATTTGTGTTTACTTTTTTAAAATATATATTTTTATTGATTTCAGAGAGGGAGAGGGAAAGAGGGATAGAAACATCAGTGATGAGAGAGAATCATTAATCGTCTGCCTCCTGCACACCCCCCACTGGTGATCGGGCCTGCAACCCAGACATGTGCCCAGACCAGGAATCGAACCGTAACCTCCTGGTTCATAGGTTGGTGCTCCTAACCACTGAGCAACACTGGCTGGACAGGATGTTTGGTGGGAAGGGCAGCGGTGCCTCCGGTCCCCCAGTTCAGCTCTCGGCTCTCAGACATCCCGCTTGACATCCAAGCAGGAGGAAACCTGTTTGCAATTACTTGAGCCTGGAACGTAGCTGTTTTATATATACACATAAAGTATTTGTGTCACGGATTTAATACACCCTGAATTTTCCAGGAACACAACTACCATATAAATGGAAGAGAGATTGTACTCTGTTCTGTTGAAAACATTACCAGGAGTTATTCATCATTTCAGAAAATCTCATTTCCGATGGCAACGCTTTCTGGGGTATTTGAGTCCCAGACCCGCCTCCTCGGAGGTGTCGGCTGCTTCCAACCCGTGGCCCTCGTGGTCCAACACATGGGTGCGAGGCTCTGCCTTCTCCATGGCATCTTTTAGTGTCATCGAACCCCAGCATTTACATATTGAAATACATGGTTTATTATAAATACTCTTCGTTTTGCTTCTTTTTATTCATTATAGTTAGGGCATCGTGTTGATTTATTTTCAAGCGATGTGTCTGTGTAAGATAATACTATCTGTGAATCTCATTTCTGGATGGTAAAGGGCCCATTACACACTGTTTGTTATAAAAGCGAGGGTTCTGATAGGGCTGAGCCTGAAGGGGCATTTCAAGCTGACAGCACCAGCTGGCAGGTGCGAACACAGGCCTTTGGGAACCTGAAGGAGGAGAGATTTTTAGTGTGTGTGTGTGTGTGTGTGTGTGTGTGTGTGTGTGTGTGACGGGGGCGGGGGAGGGCGCTGAGGAGGGCAAGGATCTGGGAAGACCTCACGGGGGAGGTGACGTGTCAGTGGGTCCCAAAGGATGAATCCAAGGAGCTCCTGTGACCCCACCAACGGTCCCAGAGTGGACAGGCAAGAGCTTTCCTTAGAAGTCAGCTGCATGCATGAATATTTATGCTGCGTCACAAGTGAGCAAATTGCAAATTGAGGCTCAGAGAGGTTAAATGACTCACCGAGATCACGCAGCTCTTAAATCACCCAGCTTATCGCATATCCCCCAGCAAACACTCTTGAACCCCCCCATTTGTTGAGTACACAGAGGCACTGCCAGTCAACAGGCGATTCTCAGCACCTGCACAGTGTCATTCCTGTGGCTGCCAGAGAGTAAGACAGGGTTTCTCACTGTGGAAGAGGCAGAAAGCAGTGCAAACCAGGGTTTCTCAGCCGTGGCACTCCTTGTTGTGGGGTTGCCCTGTGCATTGGAGGATGTTTAGCAGGGAAGAGGGAAGCGGGTTTCCTCCACTATCATTGTCACCATCATCATCATCGTCACCATCATCATCATCATCATCATCATCATCATCATCATCATCGGTTCTGATGACATCACACCGCCCCAGCCAGGCCCTGCTCCGTTCCTCCCTGACCTCAGGTGGTCCCCATTTCATCGCTGGAGGTGAAAGCCTGTCTCACGGAAGGGGCATGACCTGTGCCTTGAGGTACAGTCTCTGCCCCCTGGCTCCGGAATTAGGGGCTGCTCTGTCCTCCAAACCCACTTCCTGCTCAGCTGTGGGGGTTGGGGGAGCAGGGGAGAGTAGGGGACGCTGAGTGTGTGGCCAGATTTTAATCCAGTTCTGTCGCTAGCTAACCCCTCACCTGCCCCCAGCAGGAGTCACATAGCCAGCGTCTGTGGCTTCATACCTCGCCGCAGCTCCAGAAAGCAGGCTTCATTTGTGCCCATTTCACAGGGGAGGAAACTGAGGCCCAGCGGGATGAACCGAGTTTTCTGAGGCCACATAAGCAATAAGGGGAAGAGGGGTGTTTAACATGGGCTCTCCTGCCTCCAAATCCAGGGCTCTTTCTGCCACACGGGGCCTTGGTCTTACCCACCCGTGGAGGAGTCTGGACTTCTGAATCTAGAAGTTTCCTCCCGGGTCCATGCTCTCGGGCATCTCAGGAGAAGGTGGGTTCAAGAGCAGAGCTTGTCCTGGAGGAAGTGGGGGCAGGAAGAGCCAGGAGAAGCTTTCGGGCTGGGCCCCACCCACTCCGGACATTTCCAAATGAGGGCATTTCTCCTGTCTCCGAGCCCCGCACGGGCTCACAGTGAACAATTCCTCCCATAACTTTACGCTCGGTCCTAGTACCAGGCCACACCAGCTGCAGCACATTACGCATTAATTAAAAATAAACCTGCAATCATCTTGTTAATACAGCAATTATATTACATTGTGGTTTTTGTGTTAAAGCATTACATGTTAGGTTGTAGTACAAACCACACTTTTTTGGTAAGCTGATTTCGGCGCGGTCTTTCCTGTCTGCACACACCGGGAACCTGCCCGCATGGCCGAGGCCTCGGGGCCCTGTGGTCGCGGGGTCTCTCCGGGGCCTGGTCCGGACATCGGGCCGGAGAGAGAGGCCAGCTCTCGCCGCTGATTTGTTTCTCTCAGAGCTGCCCTTCCCCCGAGCCTGCCTGTGAAAAACCTGCCCGTCACAGCCGAACGAAGGACATTGGGACAGAGGACAGAATCCCCGACTCCTCCTTTCTCCTGTGGACCTCGGCAGGGGTCGGAGGTCAGCCTGGTCAGTCAGTGGAAGATGTGGGTTCGCAGGGTGGGGGCATCCGTGTGTGTGTGTGTGTGTGTATGTGTGTGTGTGTGTGTGTGGCCCAGACAGCATGGGCTGGGGATGAGAGGAGATGAGAGGAACCACCTTGTACGTATTGACAATATTCACAGGGGCTTCCCGAGAGGGTGGCATTCCTGCTGCAAGCGGGTCCAGAATTGGGCATGCAGACATTAAGGCCCCCCTCTATCCCCTTTTCTGCAGCCACGTTGACCTACATCCTGTCTCCTCTCCCTTCGGAGGGCGCTCCACGCCAGGAGGAATTGAGTTAGCACTGCTCCCACCCTCTCCCAACTCTGTGCCCGGAGAACCAGATAATCTCATGGAAAAATGTGATTCATTTGAAGTCAGACCTTAGGCTGGCAGAGCTGGAAGGCGCTTGAGCCTACACCTTGCTAGAGTCTCCCTGTGCCAATTTTACAGATGAGGAAACGGAGGCTCAGAGTAGATCATTGACTCTGGGTCTGGAATCTCCCCAGTGCTCTGTCTTCCCAGTCTCTTTGGGGTGTTGGTAGGGTGGATACGGATGGGTGGGGTGGAGGCTGGCAAGTCAAGGGCATTGACATTTTCGTGAAGTTCCCGGTATCCGGTAGCAAAGCTTGTGGACTGCGGGCTGTTGTGCCATTACCTGCCCCCCCAATCTACTTTCTGTGTTCACTGTGCACAGTGCAGTGAGACAAGAGTCCCCCTGAGGCCCCTAAACCTTGAAGTGGGAATCTGTAGACATGTCTTGGACTTTCTGGAGGTTAGCACATGGCTTGGCCATCTCTGCCTCTGTATAGCCCTGGCACAAAGCCACGCACACCGTGGGTACCTCAGTATCTCCTGCTGCTCTCCATCTTCCACTGCCCAGAGATAGTCCTCTCCCCAAAAGGCAGCCTCTGAGATGGAAAGGGCTCTGGGCAGACAGACCTAAGCCAACTCCATCAGTGAACTAGTGACCTCGGTAATTTCCTTAACGGATGCCACCTGGGTTTCCTCTGTGTAAGGACAGACATGAATGGTAGTAATGTCACTGGGCTATTGATGGTGTGGGATAATGCATATGAGTCCCTAAGCACAGCACCTGCCACTCTCGATAACTGTTAGTCTTTGATAGCAATTTTAGTTCCACCATCACCAGCTGTGTGACCTCGGGAAATAAATTTGCTTTCTTAGGACTTGACTTTCTCATCTGTAAAATGGACATAATCACCCCACCTGCCTTGCTTGGGTGTTATTGAAATTAGATGAGATAATCGATGTTGAATGAGTCATGGGTGTGAATGGCAGAATTCCAGGCTGGTTGTTTAATGAAGAAATGGGGAGTTTCATTTGCTCACATAACCCAATCAGAGGAAGGCCAGAAGCAGTGGACCTGGGCACCCTCTTTTCATCTCTCATCTCTGCCTTTTTGTGCACATGGTTTTATCTTCATCAGTGAGAAAGGTTGGAGTCATGTCTACAGGCAGTTTCATCCACTCTCTGGCCTCATGATAGCTCCCTACTAGTCCCTGAGAGAAAAATTCCAGGGAAGGCTCTGATTGGGCCAGCTTGGTCACGTGACCATCTGTGGAGCAGGAAGAGGAAGGAACACAGAATGCATGGGGAAACGCAGTTCCCCAAGGAAGGGAGAAGCTGTTACTAGATGAAGCAGACAGAGTGCTGGACAGAAAAGTAGACTAGAAGTCCCCTCCTGACGTGAAAGTATTTCATTTGTCCATCTGGGACACGCTAATTGAGAACTTCCTGTGTGTCTAGCATTGGGCTGGGCACTGAGAAAATTCAGATAATAAAACACTATCACCGCCCAGATCACCCCAGAGCCTGGCAAAGGTGTCCTTTAGGTGAAAACCTGCTTTACGGGTATAAGGTGGCAGCATGGTTGTCACTTTATGATATACAACGTTTGCGGGAATCTCTAGAAGCCAGGGGAGGGGGAAAGGAGGACGTGGAGATCAGGATAGGAGATCACGGAGGCCAAGAGCGATCGCTTAGTTTGTAACAAGCTCTTCGGCACATACTTCCTCATGCCACCTTTCACAGTAGAAATGTAGTCTGTATGTCAGAGGTCAGTAATGGCTCCCAGAGGGCCCGTGGCTAGGAAGTGGTGACGCTGGGATTTGAACCCAGGCCTCTCCCAGCTGGATCACACGCTTTTTGCTCAATCGCGTGGCATGGCAGGGGACGGTGCACCCGTCCTTGCCTTAGAAATAAGATGCGCACCCTCCTTAGAAGAGTCCAGAGTGTGCTTGGGAAGAGCTGGGCCCAGCAGCTGGAGGATCGGGCCCAGGAGGAGAAAGCGGTCAGAGAGGAAGTGATCCAGGAGGCGGGATGGAAAGGAAAAGCCCCTCGCAGGGGTGTGTGTGCGTGGGATCCTAAGCCGGGGTCCCTCTCTCCCTCTCCTCCCCCCTCCCTCTATCTCCTCTTCAATCCAGCTCCAAGCGGCAGATTTATTAGTTTTAATTAACAGCCCAAATGCTGGGAAAACATCCAAATTCCAGCTCTCAGCATCGCTGGGTTTCCACAGGAAGGGGAGCGAGGGGGCGATGCCAGGAATAGTAATGAGCGGGAGTGGGGCCACAGGAGAGGTGGCCCGCCCAGCCTGACCCTGGCCTGGGGCTCCCCCACCCTCTTCCTCCACCCCAACCAGGCCTGGCCTTGCTAGAGCTAGAGCTGGGCTGGCCTTTCGGGGAGGCCCAGCCGAGGGTGGGGTCACGGCAGTCCGCAGCGCTTGCCTCTGGTCTCCGCTCCCCTGCTGTGTGACCTTGACCAGTCCCTTGACCTCTCTGGGGCCACGTGAAATTCATCTGTGCAGTGAAGATGAGGGAAGCCTCTGGGTTCTGGCAGCTCTACCTTGTGAGTCCAAGTTTCTCCCAGACCTGCTCCTGGCCCTGCTTTTCCAACTCCTCCTGCTCCGGGGAAACGCCTGGATTCCTCTGTCCGGACTCTGCTCCTCTCCTAGGTGCTCCCCCGGTTTGGAGCCTCCATCCCCAACCCAGATGCAAAGCCTTCTCTTAGCGTCGTGGGCCCTCTCTCTTTTGAGGTTTGTCAGTTGCAGGCTCCATCGGCCCTTCCTGGGTCAGGGTCTCAGGTAAGTTTGCATCACTGTTTCCTCATCGGGAATGGCAAGGCCTGCTACCAGGGTGCGTGCATATGTGCGTGAGTGTGTGTGTGTGTGTGTGTGTGTGTGTGTGTGTGTGTTTTGGGCGGGGGAGGATGGAAGTAATGGAGACTCAATGAGGTAACAGGGCCCGGTGCATCGATCAGTGGGGGACCCATCCATGCCCACACAAGGCTGGAGCCACCCGGGGACCCTTCCGCTTGGGAGGCTGCAGTGAGGCAGGCACGGAGGAGGCGCTGCCGCGGTCTGTGGCGGCCAGCAGCCCCGGTGTAATAGATGCCAGGCCCCGGCGGAGGCCCGTGCGTGGGGAGCTCTTTAGATTCTAACTTGACCCTTCCCCACGGTGCAGGCTCCTCATTTCAGCTTGGCACTCTCTCATGCTGTGCCGAGATCATGCAAAATTAGCCAACTGAAATTATTCAGCAGGAAAGGCAACCAACAACCACGGGTTACTGCTGAGCAACCACGGCCTTGACTGAGGCCGGGCCGCAGGAGCCCAGCGGGGGCCCGGGGCTGCTTGTTTTAGCGTTTTCCAGAGATGGGGTCCCTCCCGCTGAGCCCCTCCTCTCCGGCAGCTGTTCAGCTCGAGCCCCAGGAGCCGGCGGCCAGGCACTCCGGTCCCATCGAACCACCAGGCTTACGGGCGGCTGCATCCGGGGCCCCAGGCCTATCCCAGCCCCAGCTCTGCCAGCTGGAGTGGCTGGGACCAGCAGAGGAGTTGGGAGCTCACAGCCATGGCTCCTGGGGCCTGCCGGCCGTGGGAAAGGGGGGGAGGGGGAGGTGAGGCTCAGGGTCAGGAGTGGGAGGGCAAGAAAGGGAGGAGGAGGAGGAAGGGTGAGGGAGGGGATGCAGGAATGCTCTTCCTGGGAGCATGTCATGCGGGTGATGTGACTTGTTCGTAGGGTTCTTACTCCGAATGCGGGTGTATCTCTCCAGCCTGGCCGGAGTGCGGTGGGCACCCACAGAGGCCTTGTCCATAGATATGTTCACCCGGGCCCTCTCCTAGCCGCCCATCCCCCCTCCGTCCATCGGTCCGTCTGTCCCTCCACGCTCCCACCCCCCCCCCAACAGTCACCGTTCTCAGAGTTCACACTCCACAGCAGGCTCTCTGCAAAGAATGAAGCCGTGAATAACGAAACGACAAGTTTTCAAAATCAAGCTCCGCCCCCATCAAACCTGCTCTTTCCTGTCTTGGCGTGGGGGCTCCACCATCCACCTCGTCCCCAGCGGGAAAGCTCGCCCGCCTCCCCGCTCCCACGCGCACTCTGATTCTTCCTCTGAATTCATTTCACCTCCCATCACCCCGACTTCCCGGATAATTTGCCCACCCCTCCACTCAGCCCCTGGGGAAGAGGCTGCCTTCCTCTCTTGCCTCCATGCCAGGCCCGGGCATTAGGGTGTGTGTGTGGGGGGGTGGGGGGTGGGAATAAAGACTGTGGGCCAGGCCGATTCTCAACCTGCCTCCCGCTTCCCACAGCGAGACTTTGGACAAACGCTTAGCCTCCGGCCTTCCTCTGGCGAATGGAGGTGTTAATACTGCGCCCGGGTGTGTGAGGAGGCTGATGCCACCGATAGTGAATGCCAAGGGCCTCCGCCGTGCTGGGCACACAGAGGGGCGCAGGGAATGCTGGCTGCACCCCCGCCCTTCTCACACGCACAGCGCCCCCAGCCTCAGACTGCGAGCCCGGGGCAGACTAGCAGGAAGGAAGAAACTGTGCGGCTTCTGGAGTGTTACTGATGTCTTTTTTAAAGGGAAATACTCGGAACTGGACAAACGGTTCTCTCTCTGGTGGGGCTGGGAATGAGTCAGGAGAACCCCAGTGGCCTGCCCTGTCCCCCAGGAAGGGAACCCCTAAAAATTCCAAGGCAGGCAGAAAGAGGTACCCCCAGTCTCAGGCCCTGGCTGGAGGAAGGACCCCTCCCAGGAGCGAGGAGGGAGACGGTCCCCTGCCAGGTGAGCCAGGAGCCCCAGGCCCACTCCTCTGCCTGCACCCAGATTCCCCGCAGGATTCTCCTCTGTTCTTAGCGTTCCGGCTGTTCTGGTAAAGGGTCCCATCCTCTACTTTACAGATGAGGAAACTGAGGCCCTCCGAGGGGTGTGAAACCCAAGCCCCGGCACTAGGCGATTATTCCTCCCTCTGTTAAATTCCCAGGGGAGGGGGCTCTGTCCAGGAGACAGAAACAAAGGTTGGGGTGTGGTTTCCCTGGGTGGGGGCGAGGGCTGGGGGCTGGGGACAAGCGTGGGAAGGAGCAGGTGGGGGATGGGTGGATTCCGGCACCTTTATTTCCTGGGGCCGGAGCGGTTCCCGGGTGTTCACTTTATAGAACTCATTAAACCCCGCAGTTACGGATTATTCGCTTTTCAGTATTTGTGTTATATTTCATAGTATAAAAAGGTTTAAAGCCCCCAATAAATCTCCCTGCAATCAATCGCACATGCAGAAAAGAAAGCGAGAGAGACCTCGGTGGGAGGAAGGCCCAGTCCCAGCAGGTGGTCTTCGCCTCAGTCGCTCCCCCTGCGGAGTGAGGGGGCCACCCTCGCCCCTCCCGCAGGTGCCCAGGGACGTGAGTGCAGGGTCAGGACCTTGGCAGAGGGTCCCTGGGCGGGTGATGGGCACCGTGGCCGGGGTCCAGGTTGGGAGGAAGGTGTCGTGAGAGCGGGGTTCTGAGTGCTGCCGCCGGCCTCCCCATCGAGGCCATGTCTGCTCTGGGAACGCACCCCACTTCTGACCCTGGAGTCTGCTGGGCAGGGTCCCTCCGGGTTCTGCTCTCCCCTCTGTACAGCGGGAGGAGTGAAGGGAGGGGAAACATTATATTTTGGGGGAACGTTCTGTCCACCGTGATGAAGTGTGTGTCACCCAAAGGCCCAGAGCGATGGGCTGACCTTCCCAAGGTCATACAGATCAGAACTGGGGACCACGCTCCGGGGCGGCTCAGGGAGGTGTGCCCCCGCACTCCCTTGCCCTGGCCTGAACCCCAGTGGGACGGGGCTCCCCCTGAGACGATGCATTCCTCTCTGCTGTCCCTGGGGGTGCAGGGCTGGCCTGAACACTTGTGACTTCTAAGCATCCTGAGATTCCAGGTCAGCGGGCTGGGGCCTCCAGGCTGCGGGAGGGAGAAGGGTGATTCCTCTCTGCTCTCCCGGCGCTCACTAAGAACACGGCGATGAATGCAACTGGGCCTTTTATAAGTCTGCGCGGCCGCCTCTGGACGGTGGTCCCACAGCGAGCTCCGGCCCTCAGAGCCTGCCGGCCCTGCCTGTGCTGTCTCTGGCTGGGGAAGAAAGGGGGGTCGCTCCTCAGCCCCCCTCTCTGTTTCCAGGCACCGGGGGGAGAGGGCAGCCTGCTTGGATATTATTAACTCAGTTACTGTGATGAATGTGTCAGTGTTCCCCAGGCACTGCTGACACACGCCCTTCAGGCTCAGCGCTAGGGACAGGGACACACCGACGGTCTGTCCTCAGGCCCACACACAGGACCTCGGGAGAGGGCAGGTGACTGTCCTGTGAGAGCCGCTCCGATGGCCATCAGGCGCCAAATGCCAGGCCCTCACCTGCTCTGGATCTGGGAGGCCGGGACAGGGTCCCTGTGGGAGACGCTGCTGAGATCCAGGTGCGGGCGCGTGTCCGGGCAGAGTGAGCGGGTTACGGGATAAAGGCGGAGGGACAGTGGGGAAGGGAGAACTATCGTTGCAGACGCAGCTCTGCTGGAGCCATCAGGAGGAGCAGCCTCCTGGCCTGACCATCATCCTTCACTCAGCCCACCCCCTGCTCACACCAGACCTGAGGGCGGATCTGGTGCGGGACCAGGCAGGGCCAGGTGGGACATGCCTGCCTCTGGGGGCCTCCAGGTGAGCTGCGGGAACAGACATGTCTAATCAATGCCGCATCTCCGATGACAACCACGTGGAGGAGCGAGTGCGTCAGAGGGAAAGAAGGCAGGGGGGGCGGGAGGGTGCACGGGGTTGGCCGGGAGGCCCGAGGGAAGGGGTGACGCTGAGCAGGGGGCCGAGGACCGCAGGACCAAGGCTCCGCAGTGGGCACCAGCTCAGCAGGCCCCTCTGGCCGAGGACAGCGAGACAGAGGAGGCCCAGCAAGCAGGAGGCACGGAGGCCTGAGGACCACGGAGGACCGGCCTGTTGCAGGCAGTGGGCCTGGGAGGCTTCTGAGCAAGGAGGGGACGTCATCCGGTGCCAGCAGGAGACGACGATGTGCCTGCCAGAGTGGTCTTTCCCAGGTCCCCATTTAAACGTCTCCTAGTCCCCACCCCTCTTCTCTGAACCCCGTCAGAGGCCCCTGGTGGTCCTCAGGATAAGGCCAGCCTCCGGGGGTGGCCCTGCCGCCCCAGGGCCTCCCGGTCCTGCCTCCTCAAGCCCACCTCAGGCTTGTGACCCTCCTTCCCCATTGTCCTGTGCCGTCCACACCCGGAGCTGCAGGCTGGCCACGTCCCAGCCCCCCGTGTCACCCAGGCTTCTCCAGCAACAGGAACGTCCTTGACATGGCTTCTCAGGCCAGCCCTAAAGGTGGGCTCCGCAGCGCCCAGCACTGGACGGCTCCTTTGAGAAGGAAAAAATCTGACCTCCCGTCGCTGCTGCAAAGACCGGGCGTGGCTGGCCCTGGAGCCCGCCCGCCCAGCGGGCACCGGTGGAACCCCCACTCCAGTGTCCGCCGGCCCCTCTCCACCGCACCTTGCTCCGATCTCACTGTGTCCCTCCCTCACGGGCACCCTTCCCCTTGGATCTTTCTCTGTGAGCTCAGAGCTTCCCCCTGGGTGTGGGGATGGAATATCTCTCACCTTTATCCCTGGCCTCGGCGTGCCCTCGGGCTCCCTCCATGCCCCAGAGGGGCAGCCTGCGGCCTGGTAAAGCACACATGCCTGGCAAGGGAAGTACTGGGTCCTCCACCTGGCTCTCCTGACTCCTGGCTGTGCAGTCCTGGACAGGCTTCTGAACCTCTCTGAGCCCGTTTTTTCATCTGCAACGTAGGAAGAGTGATGCGACCACGTGGGCTTGTTTTGTTTTTTGACGATAGAATGAGGCAGTTGGCACAAATCACCTGCACGGTGCCTGGCATGAATAGATGCTCTGTATATGTGAGCTCCCACCTTCCCGACTCCCCCCACCCATCTGGAAGAGGCAGTGGAGTTGGGGTTTGGGGCGGGGGTCAAACTAAAGACAGCAGATCCCCCAGCAAAAGACCCCGGCTCCAGGAGCTGCCCAATCAATTGCAGCTGCCGAACCAGACCTCGCTATCATTGCTTAACCAATTTTGCAGGAAAAAAATCAAAGGTGGCTACAAATGAAAAACAAACAGAGCAAAACCAATACCCATTTATCTGGAACTAGTTTGCTGTCAGAAGACGGGCCAGCCCCTCTGCCCGAGGATCTGTCGATTCCAACTGTGCAGAGAGATGACAGGCAAGAGATTCGCTTGCTTCCTGCGCCTCAGAGAACCGGGGAGAAGGAGGAGAAGGAGCTCAGCCAAAGACCCAAGAGGGGGCCTGGCCGGCTGGCGAGATAGAGATGTCAGGCAGCTCCCGTGGAACTCGGTGCGAGCCTCCCTCATGGGCCAGCCGAGCCGGCTCCGTTTGCAAAGACCTTTCTGATTCGGCCCAAGGCCCGGGAGGGTCCAGAGAAGCAGAGCGATTGACTGGCTGCCATGTAAACCCAGGGCAGGGCTGCCCCAGAGCTCTGCACAGAGACCAGCGGGTGCCTTTCTCTAGTTATGCACCAGGGTCCAGGGGCCTGGCCCTTAGACAAGGCTGAGAAGCTTCTTGCACTGGGGATACGTTGGCTGGAGTTCAGGGAAGCTGGGAGGGAGAAGCTTCTTCAAACCAGCACAAGGGCCGGGGGTCTCAGGGACGTGTCCCATTGCATTCTCATTGTCCCTCCGGTTAGAACTGTGAGCTCACCCAGGGCAGGGCAGTGTCCGTATCAGTTTGGTATCTTTTGTGTTTAACCCAGTGCAGGCACTTGGCTCTTGGTGACTGTAAAATGAACAAATGAATGAATGAATGAACGAATGAATGAATGAACGAAAGGATCTATCTGGAATGGACAAGGGGAAAGGACTAGGGAGAGAAGAGGGGGCGTAAAGAAGGAGGAAGTGCTGAAACAGGGGAAGCAGAAAGGGGAATAAACAAGGGAGAGGATGCCAAACACGAATAACAAGATCCTGCAGGAGGCCAGGGCCTGGGCTGGAGAGATGGAGAGTGAGGCCGAGAGGACTCGGGCAGGAGAAGAGTGGGGGTGGGTGGTGAGGGGCCTGGAGGCCTGGTAGGCCTGGGGTGGTGGAAACTTTGGGGTTTGGGGACCCTGCCTCTGATTGTGAGGTCACTGCCTAAGCTCCTGGTGAGCCACATCCACCAGCAACCAAGGATGTTGTCCACGACCCTGACCTGGAGGGCAAGGTCATGAGCTCCCGGTGACCCTTGCTCAGAGTTTTTGATGAGGGACCAGGTGACAGAAGGTGCCCTATAGCCAGAGGCATTTCTCAGGATTCCATAGTGGTTCTTCCTTCCTTTAAAGCAGCAGAAAACTCGTAGCTGAAGCCCTCATGGTCCTGGTCTGATGGGGTGACCTGAGGTACCCTTCTCATCTCTGGGGTCAAGGGCTGGGCTCTTTGGTGGGCACAGCCCATGAAGCTTTCTCTTGGGTCGGATTGGAACTGGGGGCACCACTGGGGAATCGTTACGCTCCTGGCTTTGGCCCCACGCTGCCTGGGGTGATTCTGGCTCTGCCACTCATTTACTGTGTGACCTCTGAGAAGTGAGTTAACCTCTCTGAGCCTCAGTCTTCTCATCAGGACAGACTGTCTTCCTCAGAAATGTTGTGAGAGTAATATGAGATGATGTCTATGAAATGCTTCCCGTTGGGTTTATCACACAGTAGAGAGCATTGGAGATTATTGACCATGATTCCCCCTCCAGATTTCTCTACTGTCTTCTAGCCAATGCAATCAGAAAAGAAAAATAAGTAAAGCCATACAGATGGAAAAGTAATAAATAGAACTGTTCCTATTCACAGACCAGATGTTTGTATGTAGGAAATCTTACAGACTCTACAAAAATAAAAACTCCTACAACTAACTGGTGGTTTAGCAAGGCCACAGGACATAAAGTCAAACACTGAAAAATTAATCATATTTCTATATACTAGCAACAAACCATTGGAAATCAAATTTAAAAATTATTATCATTTGTGACTATAGCTGCAGAGCTGCTGTACAGGAGCTGACCCTCTGGAGAAGGACTTGCTTCAGGGGAGCTCTGGTGCTCATTGAGTCTGCCCCTTAAATGTGTCACATGGGGGTGGTAGGGTTGTTGAAGTTGATTACCTTGTGCACCAGCTCTGGAGCCTCCCAGGAGATGCAAAGTCAGCCTCTGTCTGTGCCCTGCTTGGGCCACTCTGCATGAGCTACAAAGCAATCTGCAGATGGGTGCTATTTGCATTGAGCTTGGAGATGCCCAGGAGAGACCAGGCTGTGAACCAGAGTGGGCTGCTGCTAGTACCAGGCCTGAGGCCACTTATTGAGAGCTACAGGGCACGCTGAGGCCAGCTGCTGCTTGTTTGAGAGATTTTAGGAAAGTCCAAAGCAGGAGGGAAGAGAGGCCAGTTGTAAGGAAAAGACACTGGAAATGGCTTGGATAAGCCTGCAAGTAGGGAGGGATGGGGTCTCGGAATCACCAGGGTGGGGTGAAAAGTGTGAGCTGGCTTAATGGAGCTTCAGATATGGTGCGGCCTGTCAGCTCTGTGGCGGGGAGTGCTCAGCAAAGGGACACTGGCCTCTGCCAGCACTTCTGTCGGAAAAAGCTGCTCCTCCAGCTCTCGCCCTGATTCTAGACAAGTTAGTTCCTCCCTGACTATCCTAGGTGCCTTTCAAACCGCTGCCCCAGCGCTGAGCTCAGAGGGAGCGAGTCCCAGCAGCCCGTGCGCCAGCCTTTTAAGAGGAACACCTGGGGATCCAGTTGCCTCCAGGTCACTCAGCCATAAACCTCGCTGGCTTTTACAGCCAGAAGTTGTGGGACTTCTTTTCCCAGCACTGGAATCCGGGGCTGGGGGCCTGGTGTGGGGCAGGGACCCCTGGCTCCCCAGAGCAACCTCCACAGCCAAGATGTCCCTCCTGATTTTAAACCACCTCGCCTGCATGTGGGGCCAGCTGGTTCTGGGATTCCGCCCCGCATCTCTACCCCCACCACCGGTCTCCATGTGCTTCTTCTTTGATTCCCTAGTTCAGTGGTTGGCAAACCTCGGCTCTCAAGTCACATGCGGCTCTTTGGCCCCTTGAGTGTGGCTCTTCCACAAAATACCACGTGCGAGTGCGCACGTACAGTGCGATTGAAACTTCGTGGCCCAGGCGCAGAAGTTGGTTTTCAGCTCTCAAAAGAAATTTCAATCGTTGTACTGTTGATATTTGGCTCTGTTTGCTGATCACCGCCCTAGTTGTAGGACCTCCATTCAGCCAGATTCCAGAGGGTTCTGAATGATGGTGGTTCCGTATTTTAGTTATAAATGTTGATGTGGTTGTGGGAAGTGGCGAGTACTGTGTTTACCTGCACCGCCATCTTGATCGGAAGCTCAATAAGTTAAAAAAATAATGAAATATGTATACCTCTAACAAAACATAGAGGTTTTATATGCTAAAAACAATGGAATGCTGGTGAAAGCTATCAAAGAAGGCCTAAATGAATGGAGAGACATACATTGTGGATTAATTGGGAGATTCATCATAATAAAGAAGCCCATTTTCTCCGAACAGGTCTATAGATTTAAGGCAATTCCAATGAGAATCCAGCAGTAATTTTTTTGCAGGTATAGGTGACCTGATTCTAAAATGTGTATGTAAAAGCATGGGAACTAGAATAGTCTAAACAATTTTGAAAAGAAGAATATAGTTGGAGGACTCACAGTACCTAATTTTAAGACTTATTATAATACAGTATACAATATACCACATTGATCAAGGCGGTGCAGTAATGGCAAAAAAAAAACAACACAAAAACGGACTCATTTGCAAAGGAAACCCCCACAGATCAAAGGAATACCATAGAACTTCAGAAACAGACCCTATATAAATAAGATGATTTGATTTTCACAAAGGTGCAAAGGTGCAATTCCGTGGAGAACAAATATATATATTTTTTCTCCAATAAATGGTATGGGAATAATTGGTCATCCATATTCACAAAAGTGAGCCTTATCCTCCCCCTTGTCCTTGATACAAAAATTCAATCAAAACGAACCATAGATCTAAGTGTAAAACATGAAAGTATTCAACCTTTAGAAGAAAGCATAGGGGAAAAAAATGTAGTAATTTGGAGCTGGGCCAATAATTTTTAGATATGACACCAGAAGCATTATCCAAAAAAAATTAAAATTTGATAAATTGGGAGTTCATCAAAATGAAAAACGCTTACTAAATGAAAGCCTCTGCTAAGACAAAATATAGACTAGGAGAAAATATTTGCAAGTACATGTCTAATAAAGGACTTGTAGGCACAATTTATAAAGACCTCTCAAAACTCAATAATAATAAAACAACCCAATAAAAGTGGGCGAAAGACACTGCATCAAAGAGCATGTATTAGTGCAAGCAGGCACATGAGAAGATGCTCAGCATCAGAGGCGCTAGAGAAATACAGTGGTACCTTGGGATACGAGTTTAATTCGCTCCGTAACCTTGAGGCGTGGGAAACTATGAGACGCTCGAGTCGCGCTAAACTTGGTGGGTCGTGTGCAGCCGGCCGATCCGCGCGATTACTCCTGTCTCAAATGTTGCTCGTATTTCAAAGCAAAAATCGCTCTCTTGACAGCTCGTATCTCAAAAATCTTGTATGTTAGGGCACTCAGAGGTACCACTGTACCAATGAAAGCCCCATGCCGTGTCGTTACACACCTACGAGAATGGCTAAAATACAACAAACAAACAAGGCTCGGCGAAGATGGGAGGAAAATGGAACTCACACTTTGCTTGTGGAAATGCACATGGTCCCGTCATTCTAGGAACCATTGTGTTGGCTTCTTATTAAACTTACACCTCGTATGACCTAGCAATCCTCCTCCTAGGCATACACCCCAGAGAAATGAAGGCTGGTGTTCATACAAAAACCTGCAGGCGAATGTTTATAGCAACTTTATTCATAATCACCCAGACCTGGAAACAATCCAACCACCCTTCAGTGAATGAACGGTTGGGGTACACTCATACAATGAGATACTTTTCAGTCATAAAAGGGAACGAACTATTGATACACATAACACCAGCTGAGTCTCAAAGGCATTATGCTGAGCGATAAAAGCCAGTCTCGCAGATCACATACTGTGTGAATCCACTTCTGTAACACCAGAGGCCCAGCGTGCGAAATTGCGCGAGACCCAGACCCACGGCACTGGGCGGGATGCAGGACCCAGACTGACTCCCGGGGACCCAGAATCCTGTCCCTGCCCACCTGCGCGTGCCTCACCACACACACAGCCTCCTGGTGACCAGTCTTTTGTCCTCCTGCCGCTATGGCGTCAGGACCACAGGCCTTTTATATAAACAGATTCTGGAAGAGGCAAAACTATAGAGATGGAGAAGGGATTAGTGCCTCCCAGGGAAGAGGCGAGGGGGGATGTTTAACAGCCAAGGGGCACAGGAGGGACTCTCTGGAGTGACGCAGTGGTTCTGTAGTGGTGGGCACGTGAATGTATACGTGTTAAAAGCCATAGACTTGTGGCCTGGCTGGTGTGGCTCAGTGGTTGAGTATCCACCTACAAGCCAAGAGGTCACGGTTTAATTCCTGGTCAGGGCACATGGCTGGGTGGCGGCTTGATCCCCAGTGTGGGGCATTCAGAAAGCAGCCGACCAGTGATTCCCTCTCATCATTGACATTTCTACCTTCTTCTCCCTTCATCTCTGAAGTCAATAAAAATATACTTTTAAAAACATTCATAGACCTGTAATCAAACAAAAGCCAATTTTATTCCTTGTTAATGCATACTTTTTTTTTAAAAAAAGGGGCAGGGGGCGGTGGGGGGGACTTAAAAGGGTAGCAGTACCCTGGCAGGCCAGCTGCTGGAGTTGGAGGTTGGGACGAAATAGACTTGCAGAGGGGTGTGATGTGATGTCACAGGTCCAGCCCCCCACTTCGCCCCTCCACCAGGAGGTCCCGTTCCCCAGCCAGGCCTTGGAGCTTTTTATCACCAGAGGGCAAACAGTTTCCTTCTTGGTCACCACTTCCCAGGACCACCATCCCATCCGGTCCGGCGTGGGGCCTGGGAAAGCAGCTTTCTCTGACTGTACACCCCACAGGACACCTGCCAATCACCTGGGTACGAAGCCAAAATGTCTCCTTCCACACCCGACCTCTGTAAGTCAGTGGCTAGTCCCTTAATAGATTTTGAATCTCCATTGCCCTCTTCCCTAGTCCAGGCCACACAAGGCTCACGTCCCCTACTCTGGACCGTGGCTGGTAACAGCCTCTCACTTCTCTCCCCACTGCAGTCCTGCTGGTCTCCACCCCGGTGCCAGGACGCTCTTTCCACAGTGCCTAGCTCTCTTCCCTCCTGAAAGCCAGTAGGTCCTGGTGGGGTAGGGGGGATTTGAGGGGCGCGAGCACAGCTTCCAGCCTGGCTCTGTGGGCTCTGCTCCTTCAAACTCAGTTTCATTTGGGGCTTTCTGCCCAACATCTCCTCCTGGAGGTCTGAACCCTCTGTTCCCTTTGCCTGGAATCATACCCTCCTTCCCCTGCCCTGTACTTGGCTCATTCCCACTCTTCTTTTAGTCCCCCTTGGACATCGTCTCCTCCTGGAAGCTCCTGGCCCATCGCCGAGGGATGGCGTGGGTACCTGGGGACTGAGCGCCTGGTGTTCAGCTTCTGCTGGCGGAGGATCCACTTCCATGACATCATCTTGAACACAGGTCGCCAGCTGTGTGACTAAAGCCAAGCAACCAGATAAGGAACGAGGCTGCCCCCAGCCAGGAAGGTCTCCTTTCAGAAAGTCCTGGGTGACCTAGATCTCTGGGTACCCAGTGACCCCTCTTCTCCGCTCCCGCACCCTAACTCCCAACCCTTCCGTTTTAACGTAACCAGTAGAGTGAACACGGAAAACCCAGGACACCCAGACTCGGACCCTAATAAAGGCAGGCTCCCAATTCTGCAGTTTCTCTCCCCACCACCTTGCTGAGTGTCCCAGGGGTGTGCAGTACCCTCCGGGACCTGTGAGTAATGCATTGTGGGGTGCAAGTTCCATGACGGCTTTGGCTGGCGTGCTAAATAAGAACTGGCGTAGGCCAGTCCAGCCATAACATCAGCCCTGGAGGGAGAATGTCTGTGGGGTCTGCTGAGAGCAATCCCACCGGGGCGAGTGCCTCAGACATTCCGTGAACATCCCAGGACCGGCTGGGACCATCTGCACCCCGCTGGGCTCCCAGGCCTTTTACCTGCCTCCCGCTCTCACCGAATCTTCACAGGGTATCACTGGTCTGGTAACTTCTGCAAATGCTCTGGAAGCAGCGTCTGGTCTGCCATTCTCTCCACAGCACGTACTGTTGACGTTAACATTGGGAAGAGGCGGATTCCACAATATTGGGTGAGCATCCATTGCACACACGCACGCGCATCATTGAATCTGCCAGGCTCTGCCCTGTGCCCGATCGCCCAGAGCCTCCCTGGGTGGAGGGGAGAGGATACCCACTCCCTCTCCACTGCGGGCTGGTCACGCCACTGAGCGTGGCTTCGTGTAGAGAGGATTCCAGGGCAGTCAGAGCTTCAGGTGTGCGTGCTGACTCCCCCACGGTGACCTGCATAAAGCCCTTCCTCTCTCCAGACCTCAGTTTTCCGTCCGCCCGTCCAATGGGACCAGTGAAACATGCCCTGCCTGCAGCGAGGGTGAGCTGAGGCGACAGGTCTGCCAGCTGGGCGCGCCGGTTCAGCCCTGGACCAGTGGGATGAGCATCGGGCAGACTCTGAGCAGCGACCCCCCTGCAGCTAACAGAGGGTGGTGTCCGCTCTCAGCTGCTCAGCCAGAGCTGGGCAACGTGAAGGGATGTCTGTGGGCTGGCTGAACCCCCCTGACTCCCCTTTTCCCTCATCCCCCTCCTAATTGCAGGGTTGGCAGCTGCCATCCCCTTCCCCGCTACACCCGCATTTTGTCCAAACCTCTCATTTGTCCGTCAAGGAGGCAGCAAAGCATTAGCGATGGGCGGAGCTTGCCAGGCAGAGCTGTGTTCGTGCAGCCTGAGGCTTGAGCAAGGAGGGGCGCCCCATCATTTCCCTGGCGGGGAATTAGAGAGGGGTGCTGCCTCTCCCCTTGTCACCCTCTCATTCCTGCACCCAGCGAGCCAGCAAGCTCAGAACGCAGCCAGGCGGCTGGCGCGCAGTGGGCTCTTTGCAGTCCGCGCTGGTTGCCATTAATAAAACAGTACATTAAATCAGAGCTCAGAGGGGATAATTGGAGCCATTTGTCATGTCTGCAACCAGAGAGAGGGGGGCTCCCCAGTATGAACGAGGCTGGTGACCAGGCACCGAGGCGGGAGCTGAGGGAGAGGCCGGGTCGTCTGGGTTTGATGCCTTTGACCCCTGCCTCTGCCTGCAGGGTGTTTAGGGGCTCGTAAGGGTCTCTCTTTAGCCTAAACAGCGGCTGTGAGGTGGGGCTCTGCTGTAGGCAGCAGCGGTTGGGATCCTGGCCCCATCACTAGAAACCGGGCAAGTTCTCTAATCTTTATGAGGCTCGGTTTCCTCATCCGTAAAATGGAGTTGATACCAATTTCATGCTTACATCCAGGGCTCTGCAGAGATGATTGGAGCTAATAATGCACTCGAGGAACACAGCCGTGCGAGCACACGGCCCGGCCCAGGAAGCCTTCGCGGTTGTTTCTGTCGGTTTGGCTGGCGGAGTGAGCGTGAGCACAGGATCTGTGCACCCGCTTCTGGGGTGACGGGTCACCACTCCAAAGTGGGGAGAACATGCGCTTCCTCCTGAGGCAGACCTCCAGGCACTTTCCACCGGACCCCTCACCCTGCACACAGGGCAGCTCGCACACCCCGCTGACCCACATCCCTGTGTGCAGAGTGGGGATGGGTGTCTCTGGGTGAGAGAGGGTGTGCATCCTCCGGTACACACAAGGGGCTCCGTGTATATTGGGGCTCCTTCTGGCTCTCTTAGAAGAGGGTTTCTTCTGCTGTTAAAACAGGGGATCCCTCAAGGCTTGCCCAGGGCAGAACTGGGGGAAAAGGTCAGCTGGACTCAGGCGGTGGGTCTGGCTCGGGCTCAGCTGGCTCCAGAGGCTCATGTGACCTGCCTGCAGTGGATGGCACCCCTAACCCCAGATCTCAAGCCCTCTCTGTGGCCATGGCCGTGGCCAGGGGACTTGGCAGTTCTGAAGGGATTGCAGTTCTGGGACTCTGGGCCGGGCCATGGAATGTGGCAACAGTGACAGTGTGACTGTCCTGAGTCCGGTCCTTCTGAGACTGAGCGTGTTTCTGCTCGCTCTCCTGTCCCTTTGCCCTTCGTCTGGGAAGAACTAGCTGGCCTGCCAGCCCAAGGAGGCTGAGAGCCTGTGTGGTGGGGCCTCTTTCCCCCTCCAGCCACTCCCACCAGCCGAGCCTGCCCCAGGTCAGCCGACCCCAGCCAGCTTGCACACCCATGCGAAAAAAAGCTCATTGGCAAATGCTGCCGAAGTGTGCTGCTTGGTTAGGACACACGGTAGCTAAAATGACACACCCACCTCACTCCCCTCCACTCTCAGGCTTCTTCTTAAGCAGGCGCTGCCCCCACGGTGGCAAAGTTGCCCATCCACACATCCAGCTTGCCTGTAACAGCCAAGACGCCCAGCACAACCCACAGCAGGTTCTGCGAAAGTCCAGGGCCTGACTCTAGGGGCCGAGATGAGGCCGCATGTCCATCCTCACACAATTACTCTGCCCAAGAGTGTGGACTTACTGAGTGTCTGGGTCTAGGTCGCGTGCTTGCTTCCCCAGGCAGCTGGGGCAGGGGTCAGCCACGAGCACTTGGTCTGCATGGCCTGGGAGCTGGGGAGAGGTCATTCCCCAGGAAATCAGGGCGCCCTTATCAGAAGAGGAGGGAGGATGGGAGCTGGGCAGGCAAGAACGGCAGATGTTTGTCCAGAAAGGAGAATTGATGGGTGCTGGTGACTGATTGGATATGGGCAACACGACCCCAAGGTTCCTCGCTGGTGGAGGACAGGCGAGATAATGTGAGTAAGGACAAGAGACCTGTGGAGACGGTAGACACGAAATCCCCAGGGCTTGTTCCAGGCACAATGAATCCAATCTCCTCCTCTCACCGCATGTCTTGCCTGGTCTGGTAGCCTGTCACCCACCATGAGGCCTGTAAGTAGGAACTAACCAACCTCACGGTGACACACACAGTGCCAGCCCAGCAGGGGCCATAGTGTAACAGGAGGACCACCTCACCCTTCCTCCCCTGAATCTCATCTTCCCCTGGGGAACGCTCTGACTTGGATCCATTCCTGCACTCTTTGTAACAGAATTGGCTGCCTGACGTCCTTCCCCTGTTCCAGATCTTCCCAGGAACATTCCTGTTACTGAGGTCTCAGCTCAAATGATCCACTTCCTTCAACGCCCTTCCCGGATCACACCCCTCTCCCAGCCACCTCTCCTGTCACTCCTTATCATGTCGCTGTGTCTATAACACTGCTCCTGCCAGACATCATCTGAGTCATTTACTTCTTTGCCTGCCTTGAAGCAGCAACAGTGCTGGGCTCTTAACTACTGGTTGAAAGAGCACAAGAAAGTAGGAATCTTTAAAGTGGGGTAGCAGGTAGTAGGTGGGGCTAGACAGAGTCTTCATACACACACACACACACACACACACACACACACACACACACACTAGAGGCCTGCTGCACACATTCATTCATGGGTGAGGTCTGACCAACCCACTCTGATGGGGGGCTATCAGGCCTGGCTGGCGGGCTGAAGGAGCTGTGGGCAGTTAGATGGCTGACTCTGTCACTGATTGGAGTGTTGGGGTGCTGATTGAGGGCCGGGCTGGCTGGGCAGGAGGGCTGATCCAGGCCCGGATTGGGCTGGTTGGCTGCCACAGGGCGCGTCATAGACACTAGTCATTCTGGTCATTCCACATTCAGAGAGGAAGGGAAAGGCAGAGGGAGAGAGAAATATCAATGATGAGAGAGAATCATTGATTGGCTGCCTCCTGCACGCCCCCCACTGAGGATCGGGCCCGCAACCAGGGCATGTGTCCTCACCGGGAATCAAAGTGTGACCTCCTGGTTCACACTGAGATCAAAGCTCAACCACGGCGCCAGCCGGCTGGGCCAGGTCCTTTTTTGGAGCCCTCGCTCCTGGACGGTGTCCTGATAGCTGTCAAAGCCGTTCCCCTTCAGGGGCGCTGAGTGAAGAAACAAATGGGCCAGTGCGGACAGGGCCCTGAGGAGCGTGGCCAGGCCCGGAGCGGGCTCAGCCCTGTGCCCACGAGATCCACAGGAGCTGCCTGCTCTGCAGAGAGCTTCTCCCTGGGGCTCCCCTGGTCCCCGCCTCCCAGGGCCTCTCCTGGGCTCCTGGGCTGACCAGGGCTGCACTCTGCCTGACCGGCTGATTTCTACTTTATTATGTGATGATGACTTCCCCGTCCCTGGAATGATTAGGCCTTAATAAATAACATTTCTCCCTGATATTGTGCCATCATTAATTCTGCTTAGCTCTCCTCGGAGAAAATTTTGTGGAAACATTCTCGTTGCTGCTATTTAAAGCTAAATTAATTCGGCTGATTATTTCTGTCCAAGCAGATTTGTGCCCAGGCGGCCAGGGCCGGCACAAGGAGAAGCAAAGGTAGGTGCTTCTCTCTTCCTATCCCTCACCACAAAGCCTTGACGGAGCTGAAACCGGTTTGGCTCAGTGGATAGAGCGTCGGCCTGCGACTGAAAGGTCCCAGGTTAGATTCCGGTCAAGGGCTTGTACCTTGGTTGTGGGCACACCCCCAGTGGTGGGTGTGCAGGAGGCAGCTGGTCGATGTTTCTCTCTCATCGATGTTTCTAACTCTCTATCCCGCTCCTTTCCTCTCTGGGAAAGAAATCAATTATATATATATATATATATATGCCTTAACCGAGTCTCTGCTTGTCCCTTGCTCTGCAGAGTTCAAGCTCCAGCCCTCTGGCAGAGGGAGGAAGAACCGAAGGGGGCCTCGACCCTGATTTTGGGGGGCACACGTCCTCCCACCTCCCCTAAAGCAAGGGCGACATCGGGAGGATCCCCAGCTGTTCTTCCCGTCAGTCCCCTCGCGAGGGCTTGCACAGGTGCGACGTCCTCAGAGAAACCACTGGTTTGACACCGAGCTTCGCTGAAGAACGTGCCGCAGGATGGGCGCCTACCCCAGCGAGAGGCGTTTCCTGCTGCCCACGAGATGTCCACGTACCCCTTCTGGGGAATCTATACAAAAACCGGTTCTGATCCTCCCGGGAGGCTCTGCGCAGCCACAGGGGGTTGAATAGACCAAAGAGATTGGCAGGTGTGGTCACGCGGGCAGCAAGGTCCCAGGCTCCAGAGCCGGTGAAAGATGCTGCGTCTTGATGCCCTGTTCTCCCCGATGGGCAGGGTGGTGCAGGGCGCAGCAGGCATCTGGGTACCAAAGTGGGATTCTGTGAAGTCAGGTTTCTACACAATCGCGAGGCTCTGAGGAGAAAGGCAGGATTCTGGGTAGCCGGCTGGGTTTCTGTGGAAGCGCCATGGCTGTGCGCATGAAGGCGGCCTCTGCAGAGCAGTCCTGGAACCTGGTAAATACACTGAAAACGCCAAGAGCACAGTTCTGGGAAGCTGAGGGCAGTTCTGTCCAATCAAGCGGGATTCTGAGTCAGAGAGCAGGCGCCTGCGTCTGGGAAGAGGCCTCTGTGGCCAGTGCAGGGCGTCAGATAACAATGATGTGATGATGCGTTTGGGGGATGAGAAAGCGGATTTCTTTCGGGCCAGGAGGAGCTCTGCCTAAAGACCCACATCCGGATAAAGTCAGGCTCGAGACGACACGGCAGGCGTGGCCGGCGTGGCTCAGTGGTTGAGCGTCGACCTATGAACCAAGAGATCACAGTCTGATTCCCCGTCGGGGCATCCTAGCTGCAAGGGAGACTGGGAAGGTGATTATTTGACATTTTTAAATGACCGTGGTGAGAAGCTGGTCTTGGCAAAAAGTAGGGGGCTCTTCAAACATAGGAAAGGGGCTCATTGGAAGGGGGTTGGATAGACAAAAAGAATGACCTTTCCATCGTCCCTGCTGCGGATCATGCGAAGTCTTCGCAACCACAGGGCCTTTGCACATGCTGCTTCCTCTGCTGGTCTCCCTGTGTGCCCCGTTTCCCACCTCCCATTCACCTGCACCCTGTCCACACAGTCTAGGTCTTACTTAAAGGCGATGACCTCATGGAGGTTCCCTGACCCTCCTCACACAGCGTCTCTACTCTTTCAGTGATTCATTGTACTTCCCTGCGGGCTTCCATATTTATTTGGGTGTTTGTCCATTTCCTCTCTACATCTTCTGCTTGGGCCTGGGCCTCGAAGTCCCCTCACCCCCCTTCAAGCCTCTGAATCCCCCCTGCGTTTTGGGCTCCTCTCCCTCAGGGTCGTGCACCTGCCTGAGCTCCATGCAGGCCAGCTGAGCGCGTCACCTTCCTGCCCATGTGGTCTCATCTCCCCGGTCGTGATTTTGGTCAAGGACACATGCTGGGTTGTGGGCTTGATCCCCAGGAGGGGTCATGCAGGAGGCAGCTGATCAATGATTCCCTCTCATCATAGATGTTTCTCTCTCTCTCTCCCTCCTCCTCCCTCTCTGAAATCAACAAAAATATATGTTACAATACAACAACAAAAAAGCCCGAAAATGACAGACACTCAACACCAACAGGACAGACCCGTCGAAGGCATGGGCTCTCATTGCACCCAGGACCATGTGATCCCAGAGCCAGGGTTCTCCATGGAAACCACGAGATCCCAGAGCCAGGCTTCTCCACGGGAACCATGTGATCCCAGAGCCAGGGTTCCCCATGGAAACCACGTGATCCCAGAGCCAGGGTTCCCCACAGAAACCACGTGATCCCAGAGCCAGGGTTCCCCATGGAAACCACGAGATCCCAGAGCCAGGCTTCCCCATGGAAACCACGTGATCCCAGAACCAGGCTTCTCCATGGGAACCACGTGATCCCAGAGCCAGGGTTATCCCAGCACATCCCCTGGAGGGGATCCTGTAAGGAAGGGGGGACCTTTTCGGTTTTCAAATCTTAAAACAGGAGGGGGTGAATTATTAACATTTCCGGAGTGAGTGAGTTTCTGGGCCTTTCTTTCTATTGGCGCCTCAACCCTAGAAGAGGGACTGCCACCCTTTCTTGCCCCGTGGGAATGTGCTGGTGGGGTCTCCCTCTCCTTACGTACTCCCTCGCAGTGGGGGGCACCTGCCATTGACTTCACTTTCCTCACTGAGTGTGTGTGCGCACGTGTGTGCATGGTGCGTGCATGCGTGCGTGCGTGCGTGTGTGTGGTTGGGGTGTGTGTAGGGAGCACATTCCACAGCGAGGTCTTGTTTTCCACAGTGAGAAAACTCAACCAAAGAACAATTCTGGCCGTGGTCTCCTGGGCCTCACATCTTGTCTGCGTGTTCCTCTTCACGCCACGCAGCCTGGGGACGGGAGGCCGAGGAGCGGAGGGAGGCTGTGCCTCTCTAACCAGCGTCCTCCTTAAGATAACAGCCTTAAGAGCCAACCTGTGTTAGTCCCTTCACACGCGCCAGCTCCGCTCCCAATGCGCTACGTGTGCCGCATGGATTCCTGGCCACTTGGAAGCGTCAGGCGCAGAGAGGTTGCCTCACCTGCCCAAGGTCACCGGTGAGCGACGGAGCCAGGACACAGCGAGGTCTGAGCCGTGACCGCTGCACGGTGGCTGCGTGAGAAAGCACCGCTACACGGCCAGTCACTTCAGAGTCCCGGGACCCTGCTGTGGCCACAGCATCTCGTCTCAGCATGAAATGCTGGCTGCGGGCACGCAGACCGAGGCTCCCCACTGGCCCCGCGTGTCCCTCGCCATTCCGAGGCTCTGTGCTGGGCGGGGTTTGTGGGAGAGTCTGTCCCAGAGGTCCTTTGGCTGGAAGGCAGGTCCCTGGTCTGTCTGTCTCCCACTTCTCTCCAGGGGAGCTTCCCTTTCCTCGGGGATCCCTGTCCCCCCCGCCCCGCAGGCCTCCCTCCTTTCCAGCTGCTGCAGCTGGGCCACCCTGTGTGGGAGGAGTAGGGGCGGCGGGTGGGTACGGAGCGGGGGCCGAGGCTGTTTATTTACAATGTGACAATGGTGATGTATTTGCTAGGGGGAAGGAACACCCCAGCGCCGCACAATTAAATTAAAAGATCAGCGGTTGTGGGCGCAGCTCGTCCACAGCTGACTTGGAACCAAATGGATCGGAGAGAAAGAACATAAATCACGGCGGCTTCAGCCACTCAGCCAGGCAAGCCCCACCTCGGCAGCTCTCAGATGCTGCTCTGACCCCCACCCCGCCGGCCTGCCCAGGGGTGGGCCCCGCTTAGGGTGGTTGGTAGGGGTTGTGGGGTGTGATGGGCCACCGAGGGTGTCTCTGAGCACTGCTCTCTCCTCCCATGTGCAGAACTGGCCATGAGGGTGAACTGCTGCCAGCTAGTCGGTCAGTGCAGTCACCAGACACACGACGGTGGTCCCTGAGATGACGTGTAACGGAGCCGAAACTTCCTATTGCTGCTGTGGTCATGACGCCACAGTGCCACACACGACTTCACGTGTGCGTGACGCTGGTGTAAAACACCCGTCACACAGAAGCACAGCCTGGACCACGTGATCATAAGCGACTGCGTTGCTGGTTTATGCATTGACTAGACTATACTTTTTATCATTATTTTAGAGGGTACCTGTCCTTTTTATAAAAAATAGCTTGCTGTAGAAGTTGTGCTTTGCCGTGTGTCTCATGTTTACTGGGTCTCTGATGCCATCATTTTCTCTTTGATGTTTGCTTTAATCGCGTGCTGTTTTGTGCTGTAGCAGCAAGGCCTGGGGGCAGCAGGCTGCCGCAGAGACCTCGCTGTGTCGTGGGCTAGACCCTCTAGGTTAGTGTTAAGTGCCCCCGAGGATGTTTGCACCAGGATGAAATGATGACGCATTTCTCAGAACATGTCCCAGCAGTAAGCAGCACGTGCCTGTAGCTCTCCAGTCCGCACCCTGCTTTCTCTCCTCTGCACCCCGGGTTGCTCACCCTGCACCTCATCTGGAATGCAGCAACAGCCTCCCCCAGTCTTGCCCCGTGAGATCTATTCAGCCTTTTATTGCCCTACCTGTATCCATTTTAAATTTCTTAGTATGTCATTCAAAACCCTTGTATGCAAAGCCAGGTTTCTGCTGTGATGCTGCTGCGTAACAAACACGCCCCAGGTTCCCAGGGCTGAAGCCAGAAACACTTCTTTCACTCAAGGCTCTTCCGGTGGGCAGGGCCAGCCCTGTTTCGAGCCATGGGCTGGGTGCTGGTGTGTGACGGGGAGTCTCCTGTTCTGGGACAGGCAGCTACCCAAAGCATGTTCTCACGACAGAGGGCAGAGGCACAGGACACCAGGCTGAGCCACACATTAAGTGAGTCGAACATCCCTGCTCGTGTCAAGTCCATTAACACTTTATTGACCAAAGCATGTCACATGGCAAAAGGAGCAGACAGGGCATTCTCTTACTAGGAAGAATGGAAGAGTTGGGAATAACAACCCAATGTGCCACAGTCCTTTATAACTGTGGTTCTTAAGGACATAGTCCTTGGACCAGTAAGTATCATCTGCATCACCTTGTCCCTACCCTAGACCCACTGAATTGGAAACTCGGGGCGGGGGGGGAAACTGAGGCTCAGAGAGGCCAGACGGCTCCCCATTGGCCCGGCGTGTCCCTCGGCCATTCCGAGGCTCCATGCTGTGCGGGGCTTGGGGGAGAGTCCCCAGGGCAGCCCCTGTCTTTATCCTGAGACCCTCAGCTACATCCCTCCCAGAGCCTTCAACTCCTCTTCCTGCTGAATGCTCACTCCTCCCCCTTCTAGCAAATTCCAGCTTGTTTTCCAACACCTGAGCCAAATGTCTCCTCTCCCTGGAAGTCTCCCCACCCCACCCCTGTGCCCGGCAGAATGACTGACTCCCTCCCTCCTCCGTGCTTCCACTGGACGCTTACAGGTTCACTCAACACAGCGGCAGTGGCTGCGCGACAGCTCTGCGTCTGGGATGGGGCTCCTCCAGGGTCAGGCTGTTTCATCCCCCCCTCCCCCCGCTGCATATGCCTGGCACAGGGTAGGCGCCCAGTAACGACCCACTGGTTTGTTGCTGCCTTTCAGGCATTGTTACAGGCGGAGGAAGCACCGATCTTCCAGTCCAGAGCGTTCGGTGGGGCGTGTTGATGGAGGAATAAGGGGTGAGGGTGCCTGGGAGGAGGCAGGAGGGGCAGGACAAGGGGGCGCCCTCTACTCTCCAGTCTTTCTCTTCCGGGCGGACAGGTGCATTTAGGGGACATTGACTCTGCACATTTCCGCTTCCTTTGCACTTAGCACATCTGGTTGGCAGTGGGCAGGAGGCTTTTGATGTCTGTGTGTTTGCCTAAGCCTTTTTAAGCCCCTTTCTTTGAAGCCGGGAGGCTCATCTTTAAACAGACTTGCACATCCTCCAGAGCCTCAGTCTTTGGAGACCGGGCTCCCAAAGGCGCTGGGGGGCCCTGCCTTCTGCATTCTCCACCCGCTCAGCTACCAACACTCATTCCAGACTCCGATAGAAGAGGGCGGGGAAACCCCGTTGGACCTCAGAAGCCCACTCCCCAAGCTCCTTCTAAGAAGCAAGGGGCGGGCCTGCATCCTCCCTGCCTGGCTTTCTAGAGCAGCTCGAGCTTCCCCTGTGCCCCCCGCTCCCGCCCATCTCTCCACCCCTTTAAAGCCGGCCTGTAGAGTGGGGTTCTTATTCTTATTATGGGCGGCGGATGACTTCTTAAGCTCACGGAAGGTGTGAAGAAAGCATCTTCGGAAATCGGGCTGTTGTTACTGGTCTGAGACACCCACACAAGGACGGCAGGCTTGCTGGGTGGGGGCCTGAGCCCCTCCTTCAGGAGGTTTGCAAGAGACACGGGAAAACACCTGGCCCCCTCCTTTCAGGTCCGCTGACTCTGCTCCCCGCACTCTAACCCCCGCCCCTCTGGCGCTCTTCCGGAGACTCAGAGGGAAGTCCCATTTGGTCCAGAGGGCGGAAGGGATTCGGCTGGCTGCAGCAGCTGTCCTCTGATCGGAGCCATTAGTGGCTCCGTGGGAGGGAGCGGGGCCTAGCTCCCTACTCACCTGCAGGCCTGCGGCGGACGCGGGGAGTGAATCAGGGGCTCTGAGTGCTGGGGGACTGTCAGAGCTTCAGCGGGGTGTGGGGGAATCCCTGTGCCCCCCTCCTCACCTCTGTGTACCTAGATGTCCCTGTGTCCCCCTCCTCAACTCTGTGTACCTAAATCGAACATCTCCATAAGGATGGGGTGCGGAGCTGAGGAGCTCTGGAGCCAGCCTGACCTCCAGGGTGTGGGGGGAGGTGGGTCTGAGCCTAGTTAAGTAGGAGCTCTGGGGGATCTGAGGAGGGAGGAGGAGGAGTACCCCCATGGGAAACAGACTCTTGTGCGTGGCTGGGGAGCCACCGTGGGCCTGGGGAAGGCCCCCCTCGATGGGGAAGGAGGGAGGTGCTCTTGACCGCACCACAGTCTAAGCAGGAACGGCTGGAGACAGGGTCCCAGAGCGGAGTGGAGCAGGTGGGACTACCGTCCTTCTTCGGTGTCTTATGGCGGCTGAAGTGCGCAGGGCACGCAGACAGGCCTGAGCCGCAGAGAGTGGTTTGAGGGCTCTCAGACTGAAACAACCACGGGCGCCTCCAGCCAGTCCCTGCCTGGCTCCTCCTGTGGCCGGGGTGGGGACACAGTGTGGCAGCCGCTGAGGTCCTCTGACTCCCGTGGGCCCCTCCTGCTGCGGCTGGGCACTCCGCGACCTGACCGGGTGAATGAGCCCTCCCCGCCTGAACCTGGGCACGAACGTCCTGGCGGACAGCTGGCGAGCACGGAGGGATCAATGGCACCGTGGCCGGGACCGCTCTCCCAGCGGCCACCCCAGCTGGCAGCCCAGCCCAGAGGCCCCGCTGGGAGCCGAGGCCAGCGCCCCCTGGCCTCTGCAGGGGTGTCCTGAGACTTGGGAGGGGGGCCTGTGGGCAGCGGGTCCACCGAGGTCCGTGTCGGCGGGGGCCTGGCACCGCCCCTGCTGATAATAGACATCCAGACAAGGAGGATCGTAATCCGGGAAGACGGTTCCCCTCCGGTGCCTTCCATCACCTCCACACGGGAGCGGAAGCCTGGAGCGGCGTCAAGCCCACGCAACCAGCTGGGAGCTGACAGCTGTCTCTGCCCCCGCAGCCCCCCGCAGCCCCCGCAGCCCCCCGCAGCTCCTCTTGCTCCCCGGTGCTCCGCAGGCACCTGGCCTGGTGAGGGGTGGTGCTCGGTCCTCGCGGACTCTGCCCTAGATGGGGGAGGGGAGGGAGTCCAACGGGGCAGTGGGGGACTGGAACCTGGATCCCGCCATGCCCCGAACCGGCTGTGTGCCCTGGGCCTGTGCGCCCCCATCCATCAGTGACGTCACATTGAGAGTCACCCCCATCTCTCCACCAGCGGAGGGCCCATGAGATGACACGTGCGAAGCCTGGCACGTGCTCAGCTCTTTATTTGGGTGATAAGCCTACTATGTGCCTCCATATGCTGCCTCATCTCACCCCGCACCAAGGACCCAGGTTGCAGTCTCCGCTCAGCCTCAGCTGCTGCCACACTATGTCCCCACCCCGAGCTGTAAACACCCGCTGGACCAAGGCCGCGTGCATCCATCCAGGTGTGCCCTCATCTCCCGAAGTGCACCGGTCAGTACTGGCCAAGGGCCAGGCCTCTCAAAGGGTCCCTGCACTGTGGTGGGAGGAGCCCCTTCAGGGGAGGGTGGCAGGTATGAGCGCCTGGTTTCACTGCGGGGGGGGGGGGGGGCGGCGGGGGGGGGGCCCCGGGGATGGGAAGGGGTGGCTGATGGGCTGGGCCACGCCCCTCTGCACTCCTGGTTTTCCACCCGCCCAGGCTGGAGGGCCTAGCAAGGGCTCAGAGAATAATGGTGGGTGGGGGTTGCCTGGAACTGTGGGGAAGAGGGGGGGATGAATAATACGCATCTTATTGAGTGTTTACTATGTGCCAGGCATTTTAATAACAATTAGAGACGTGTATTATGAATTTACAGCCTACACGCGGGATTACACTCATTCCTCACAGTAACCAGGAGAGGCAGGCCCGCCTACTGATCCCTCTCTCACACAGGTGGGGGCACTGGGGCACAGGGAGATGCAAACACCTTGAGGCTATCTGCTCTGGAGCCCAAACTCTTTTTAAAAAAAATATATATATATTTTATTGATTTTTTTACAGAGAGGAAGGGAGAGGGACAGAGAGCTAGAAACATTAATGAGAGAGAGACATCGATCAGCTGCCTTTTGCACCCCCGCTACTGGAAATGTGCCTGCAACCAAGGTACATGCCCATGACCGGAACCGAACCTGGGACCTTTCAGTCTGCAGAGCGATGCTCTATCCACTGAGCCAAACCCGTTTCGGCTGGAGCTCAAACTCTTAACCTCCTCCAGGTAGGGCAGCAACCGGGCCACCTGGAGAGATCCTGATGGCCACCTGCCATTGTCTCTTTACATATAGGGAAACTGAGGCCAGGGCCTCAGGAGAGGCCTGCTGGGCTCCCCACGCCCACTGGCTTTCCCTCTCTTTGCCCCCCTCCTCAGAAAGATGGTGCGGGGGGGATTCCCTCTGGTTAGACCCTGCCCTGCCTCAGCCGCGTTTCCAGGCAACCTGTTTCCTGGGCAGTGCCCCCTGGTGAGGCTGTGTTGCTATGGTGACCGCAGTGGGTACAGGTGCGTCTTCAAGATGGTGAAGGAAGCAGCTCCAGTTCCCAACTGGTCCTCAGGGGTGCACAGGCAGGTCCCAAATGCACGGGCACATGAAGGGGAGAATGGGGTTGGGCCTCTGGTGGGATGTGGGGGGTGGGGAGGGAGCAGACTCGCGGGGATGGAGGGAAGGAACAGGGCCCAGAGCCTGGTTCACTGGAGCGGAAAAAGTTGGCCTCCAAATCGCTGGTTTCAGAATGGCCCCCTGAGCTTGGCACCTGCTGAGTTGCTGAGGAGGAGATTTTGTATTTGGGGGGAGGGGAGGAAGCAGGAGAGGGTCATCTTTTCTTTTCCTTTTTGACTTGAAAAGATATGTTAAAAACACCGACTGCAAGGTTAAAAGTCAATCCCAGCGCCACTGTATAAAATTATACAAAAATAAATTAAAACTGTCCGCTCCACATGAAGCCCCATCACGCAGAGGTGAAAAAAAAATTGTTAGTAGCTTGGGAAATCTACTTACTGATTTTTATATGTATATACACAGATATAGCTATATCTCCCTACTCATACAGGTAAAAGTATGTTGTATTACATTGGGATCCTACTCTACAAACGGGCTTACATCTTGCCCTTTCAACTGCATAATATATGCTGGAGACTTTCCATATCAGTGAGTGGGCTCTATCTGATATTGCTAAGGAGGGTATTCAGAGCAGAGAAAGAACAATCCCCGGGGGCTCTCTGGAGGAGGGGGAGGCTGACGACCTGAGTGGAGCAGGGAGATGGATACAAGCCAGGCAGGAAAACAGCCCTTGTTACAACAGCAGGGCACCAGGTACCCCCATCCTGTCACTCACTTTGGGGGCACAATCCGTAGAGCAGATCGGATCCCTCCCACACGGACAGGCGTTGATGAGAGGCCCAGGCCCCCACTGCCAGGACTGGGGAGGAACCAGGACTTGATGCCCGGCTGGGTTTCCTCAAAACTTCACCTGGGCAAGCTGTCCAGCCGCTGGCCTGCGGGACCTGGGGGTGCCCCCTCCCCTTCTCCCAGCCCCCTCTCCCGCTGTCTGCTCCCTAAGGACGTGGGAGCCAGGGGGAGCTCCAAATTCCACACTGGAATTCATAAAACCATAATTCATTGAACAAGCTTTGGGAGAAGGGAAGTCGTGAAAACCGCTCTATAAATTACGAGGCCATTGGCGTTATACGGCCGGCGCTAATGCTGTTAGTCCCCGGAGGGGTCCGGGGACCCTCCTCCGCCTGCTGACCTGTCTGCTCCGGGGAGCCTCAAGGAGTGAGTGAGGTCCTTGAGCCCAGGAGCAGACCTTCCAGATTGCTCTGGGGAGCCCCTTCCCCTGCCTCGGTTTCCCCTTTACTGCGGGAGACAGAACAGGAACGCCTGCCGTACCTCGGGGGGCTGTGTCCATGGACCAGGGCTACCCAGGCTGGGCTACCCTCTATTAGGGTTATTACCACTCCTGTATTTCCTCACGTGGAACATGCCCGTTACCTTCCCTTCCAACATTTTAATTTTGCCAACATGATGCATTTTACACGTAATGTGATGTGATTCCACGTTTGCCCTGGAAAAGCTGTTAACTTTAACATGAAATTAATGGCGTCTGCGAATGGAAGAAACAAGATATGATTTTTGTTGTTATTTATCATCGCTGCTATTTCGAAGACCTGGATGCCACTCTCTATTCCTCACCTTCTAAAGGAAAGGGGGGGGGGTGGGGTCGGGGAGGCAGGAGGCTCAGAGGGGCTGTGGCCTGGCCTGAGCAGGTCTCTTACTGTCTGCAGTGCCCGCTTGTCTGGTGTGTCTGACCCTGAGGTTTTCCTGGGATGTGAGACCTCGGGGCTAAAAGGGAGGAGGAGCCCACCGGCCCAGGGGCGGGTTGTTGGCCTTCCCCCTGTTGCCTCTGGGCCCTGCCCGGTTTCCTCCATCCTCTGGGGGTAACAGGCATGAGGAAGGGGTGAGGATTTGTCCAAGTCAAGGGCTTCCCTGCACCCCAGCCGGTGTAGCTCAGTGGGCTGAGAGTCGAACCATGCACCAAGAGGTGGCTGGCTAGATTCCCAGTCAGGCCTACACCTACATTGTGGGCTTGATCCCCGTAGGGGGCATGTAGGAGGCAGCCGATCGATGTTTCTCTTTCCTTCTCCCTTCCTTTCTCTTAAAAAAAAGAAAATCAATAAGAACAGCGGTTCTCAACCTGTGGGTCGAGAACAGCTAGCAGGGCCTCCTAAGACCATCAGAAAACACAGATATTTACATTAAGATTCATAACAGTAGCAAATTACAGTTATGAAGTAGCGACAAAAATAATTTTATGGTTGGGGATCACCACAACATAAAGAACTGTATTAAAGGGTTGCGGCCTTAGGAAGGTTGAGAACCACTGAATAAGAACATATTCTAAAAAAAAAAAAAAAAAAAGGTGAGGGAGGCTTGCCTCTGACCAGTGGCCTGGTGTAGCCACGAGATCTCAGCCCGAAGAGCCCATGGTAGAGATCATTAGCACGAACCCCAAGTTTGGGGGGTGGCTCATCCTCTGATCCGGTGCCTGGTTTCCAACGTAATCAAAGGCCCCTGCAGGAATGACTCTGTGTGTTTGCTAGGTTTTCACTCTCCCTGGAGTCTTCTCCCCGCCGCCAGGCAGACAGGGCCCACCGGAGACCACGTGACACATGGACGGAATGAGGCACATCCACACCAGCTCCAGGAGGGCCAGGAGGGGTGGTGGTGGGGTGTGAGGGGAGTAGGGGTGGTGGTGGGG
>JAAGEH010000016.1:5222883-5299364 GCA_011751065.1 Lasiurus cinereus | reverse complement strand
GGTGGTGGGGTGTGAGGGAGGTAGGGGTGGTGGTGGATGATGAGGGGAGTAGGGGTGGTGGTGGGGTGTGAGGGGAGTAGGGGTGGTGGTGGGGTGTGGGGGGGATGTGGGTGGGGTGGAGGAAGCATTGCAGAATGCAGAAGTGCAGGGCATGGCTTCAGAGCACTGGGTCTTGTCTCCCAGCTAGGTGACCTGGACACGGTACTTAACCTCTCTGAGTGTTTGCTTTCCCATCTATGAAAAGTGGGGGCAATAACCCCCTGGAAGGGCCACTGAGAGGAGGAAATTACCTGATTGATGCAGAAAGATTCCTCCCTCCCTCTCCAACCACGTCCCCACCGTCCTGCGGCCTGACCCAATCTGGCCAGCCTCTCTGTACCCTAGAATCTGGGGGACCCGAGGGCGAGTGACAGGCCAGGGCTGGCAGTGGAGGGGTTTGGGAGAGGAAGAGAAGGAGGAGGAGGAGGAGGAGAGGCCACCAGAGGGGATGGGGCGGGAGCGGAGGAGGGCAAAGGGGCCTCTGGGGACTGAAATATGGTTCCTGCCTTCGGGAATGTGCCTCTTAATCAACTTAATGGGCCTCTGGCGGAGCAGGGGCCTGGGAGGTGGGGAGACGGAGACGCACAGAGGCGGGAGGTCCTGACGTGGACAGCGGCTCGGAGCGGGGCTGCAGCTGGCCACGCGCCCGGCGAGGGTCCCAGCAGAAGCCTGGAGGCCGGCCTGGCGGTTGAAACCTTCGCCACGTTCCCTCCGGACCCTGTCCCCAGCCCGGCACCTGGCCCCCACCTCTTTGGTTGCGGGGAGAATTCCTCCTGGGAATCGGGAGCACCTGGCCCTTGGCCTCTGATTTCTGACCCGCCGGCCAGCTTAGCTGCCCTGAGAATCTGAGGTTCAGTGCGGGAGGGAGGGCAGGTGGAGAGGTCCTTTGCCGGGAAGTCAGGATTCATGGTCGAGGTAGTGGCACTCAGGGGTGACCCCCGCCTGACACCAGTCACCAGTGGGGTTCCGCAGTCCCCGGGCCAGCAGCAGCATGGATACTCCGCCTGACTGCAGCACCAGCTCGCTGAGCAGGGGAGACTCCTGCCTGGAGGTGCCAGGCAGGACACAGGGCTGACCTGGTTCTCTCCACGTCTTTCTCCGTCCTCGGGCCGTGGGAGGGGATCCCGGAACAGAGGGTCCCCTGGCTCTCGGTCCACCTGTCTAGTGAGGGGACTTCTTACAAGATGCTTCATTCTGGGCCCCAGTCTTCCCATCTAGAAAATGGGGTTCTGATACCACCCGCCCACTCTCCCGCCCCGTGAGGGAGAAGGTGATACAATGGGTAAAGGTAGAGGCTGGTGCAGCCTGGTAAAATGTGAGCTGCGGCTCGGTGCCTTCCCTGGTGGTGGTGAGGGGTTCTCAGATGGGGCCAGGTGGGAGTGAGGGGGGCAGGGTGGCTGGGAGAGGGGGCCGCGTGGGAAGGGGTGAAGCAGAAAGAGGGAGCTCTTGTCAGGGGCAGGGCAGTGTCTCAGCTCCCACGGCTGCTCAAGGATGATCCCAGGTTCCCTCCCATGGGTAGGAGCTCAGGAATGCCAGGGAGAGTCACGTGCTTTGCATAAGCCAATCTATCTGCCTCAAGTTGGTGTCTGTCTCAGGCCCAGCTGGGTCTTCTCCGCCTGATCTGAGTGTCCCAGCTTGAAGGGAGCCTGGGCCAGTCCCTTTGGGGTATAAAGGCCGAAAGGGCCAGGGCTGTCCCCAAAACCACCCAGTGGGGGAGGGGCAGGGTGGGGACAAATACCTATGCCGTTGCTTCCCCGGCCTGTATGCATTTCTGCCACAGAAAAGGGATGATGGTGGTGGTGGTGGTGGTGCTAAAAACAGTCCTATCAGCCCCGCCAGGCGTGGCTCCGAGGTTGAGCATCAACCCAGGAACCAAGAGGTCACCGTTTGATTCCAGGTTGGGGCACATGTCCAGGTTGTGAGCTCGATCCCCAGTGTGGGGTGTGCAGGAGGTGGCCGATCAATGATTCTCTCTCAGCATGGATGTTTCTCTTTCTCTCTCCCTCGCCCTTCCTCTCTGAAGTCAAGCCTATATAATAAAAGGCTAATATGCAAATCAAATGAACAACCAGTCACTATGACACGCACTGACCACCAGGGGGCAGATGCGAAACGCAGGAGAGCATCAGTGCGCTCCCACAGAGGCAGCGCTGCTCAGCCAGAAACCCTGAGCCGGGCTCACGGCTGGCAAGCGTAGTGGCAGAGAGGGGAGCCTCTCCCACCTCCCCGGCAGTTAGACGTACCCCAAGGGCTCCCGAAGTGCGAGAGGGCACAGGCCGGTCTGAGGGACCCCCCTGAGTGCACAAATTTCGTGCATCAGGCCTCTGATAAAATACATATTTAACAACAACAAAATAGTTGCATCAGTGAGCACTTACCAAGCACCTGCCGTCGGCTGGACATGGCTGTGAGTACTGAGCACACACGGACTCACTCAGTCTTCATACTAACCCGTGGGGTAGGTGTTACGATTATTCCCAGTTGGCACCAAAGAACAGAGAGGTTAGGCGACTTTCCCAAGGCCACAGAGCTGGATGTGGCAGAGCTAGGATTCAGACCACTCTCTCCTCGGCCACATCCTGCACTGCAAGTTCACAATGGAGCCAACGAGTGTGTGTGTGTGTGGGGGGGGTCCCCCTCTGTGCCCCAGAGTCTGGCCTGGCCCCCCACTCTCCAAGCTCCGGGCCTCCAGATTCCCCAGGAGGACGTCTGGGTCCGAGTGGGAGGGGCAAGGTCCCCATGGCTGGGGCTCCTGCCCAGAGATGATTAAAAGCTGATGGCCTGGAGAACATGCTTTGTCTCCTGGTGTCAAGCCCGGAACAGCCAGGGAGACAATTGCTGCAGGAGCCACATTTGTTAATCTCGCATTCGTTAATTTATTTTATTTTCCATCCTCAGAATTAGGGCGAGCCTCTTGAACTCAATATGCAAATGTATGCAAAGCAAGATGAACAGGCATCTTTAAATGCACTTTTTCTCCCTGCTTGCATTAGTGGAATTGCAGCTCTCTCCGGCCAGCCGGCCAGCGGGCGGAGGGCTGGTGGGCAGATGTGGGGGAGGGGACCCTCTGTCACTGTCCAAAGCAAGTTTCCAGCCACTAGCTCGCCCGTCTGCAGTGTCTTTATCACCATTTATTAGGCCCGTCCAACGAGGCTCAGAGGACTGCCATTTCATGCTCAAGATCACAGAGGAAGGAGGGGGTGAAGCTCCAGCCTGGGGGGGGGGGGTGGCGGGCGCAGGTGGGGGAGGCTGGCTGGGGCTGAGCCGGGCGTGGGGTTCTGGGAAAGCGGCCAGTATGGTAGCCCCCAGCAGCACCCACCACCCCCTCCTCCCGGCAGCCCTTCCTGCGGTGGACCTTGGCCTCTTGGCCAGGAGCTGGAGAAAAGTTCTGCCCACTGCCCTCTCCCTGCCCCTCCCCGCCCCCCACCCCCATGGACCCAGCGGAGCAAGTTATTGTTCTCCAGGTGTTGAACCTTCTCTCGGATCAGAGACCTCGGTTAATTGCTAGAAAAGCCTTCTTCAGTTTCCCAGGAACCCACACCTAGCGGATTCTCAGCAGTAGTCGTATTGCTGGAGGGGGGAACGGAGAAAGAGGGTGTCAGAGAAAGAGAGGTGGGCGGGGGGAGAGGAAGGAGGAGGAAGAGGAGGAGGAGGGAGAAGTTAGTAACAGGACTTCCAGTCTTTAAAAAAAAGGCCCTCCCTTCACTTGCCACACCTCTCCCCTCCTCGAGCTCCTCCCCTTCTCCCTGCAGAAGGGGGGGGGACTGGAGTGGGGCGCAGAGCTCCTGAGGTGCACAGAAATGTGAAGGAGGATGTGGGGAGGGCCCCCTGGGAAGAGGCAGAGAACATTCCAGAGTCTGAAGAGGAGACTGTTGGGCAAAACTAAATGAGTACGAGGGCAGGGAGACGTTTCTACCTTCTTCCGACCCACCCCCAATGGGTTTGTGCAGACGCTACAGCTGGGGTTGGAATGCCATTCAGCCCGTGCCCCGTTTCCCTGCCAGGACGCCCCCTCCTGGCTCAAAGCCCTCCCCTGTCCTGAGAGGCCTGGGTGGTCAGGAGGCAGGAGACCAGGGCGCCTCCCTGGGCATCTCCCACCTGCTCCCTGTGCCCACTAGTGCCCCAGGCTGCAGCCTGCTGCTTGGGGAGCGATGCCCAGGGAGGGTGGAAGGAGAGGTGCCCACCATATGCTCTATGAAGACACAGACACCAAACCGCTTGTAGGACAAGCTTTCCCGGAATCCCAGCCCCAACAGTCAGCTCTCAGTGAGCAACTGGGGATGCTGGGTGGAGGGACCCAACAGCCTTGCCCCAGAGCATCAGCTAGCCCCCCTCCGGCAAGTGGGTGCCACGAGGGTGCCCACTCCAATGACACTTTCCTTCCAACCCCTTCCCTCCATCCAGTTATTCTCCAGCCTCGGGTTTTATTGGGAGAGAGGGGGCGGCAGGTTGAAAAATAAACATTTTAAAGATAAATCAATAAATAAGAGAGCAGGCTACTCTTTCCCCCCTTTAATTTTTTAAGGGAAAAATTAATTTTCCCCTTGCCTAAGTACCTGTCACATTAAATTAATGTCTCTGAGAGCGAAAATGATGGAGAAGTTGGGTCATTAGGCAAATTTTAATTAGAAGCTCAGATGTCCTTTACTAATAAGATCTTACATATATTTCATTCTGTTCTTGCTTCCCCGACTGCCTGGGCATCTTTGTAATACAACCGAAGGCTGGGGGCCAGGGCGAGGCCATCTTAGGGAGATGGGGTTGGAGCAAAGGGGAGAAATGGGGGGGGGTTTTTTTTTTTCCATGCAAAGAGCTGAGGACAGGTAAAGGGGGTCATGGGGGAAGGTATTTCTGTTTTTATTCCAGCAGGGGGTCCACTCCAGGGCCCGGGCCTGCTACGTGTGTGTTTGTGTGTGTGTGTGTTGGGGGGCGGTGAAGCAGCAGTCTAGAGCAGTTAAGAGGTTGGGTTCTGAATCCAGACGAGTCAGGATTCACATTGAGGCTCTGTGTGTCCCTGAACTCGTTGCTAAACTCCTCTGTGCCTCAGTTTCCTTGCTTAAAAAAAATGGGCATCATGGGGACCTATCTCCTAGGGGTGTTGAAAGGGCGCAAGCTGACTGGACCTGCTCACAGTGTGTCACATGCAAGCCCAAGAGCTCCCCTCGGGAGGACAGGGCTCTGAGCCCAACACCCCTACCTCCAGCTGGAGGCTCCTGACTTCTCTGAGCATTTGTGGGTTTGCTGCTGGCCAAGAGGCTCGGAGATGAGCCTGGGAGTCTGAATGTCCCTCCCTGGGTGGGACAGCCCTCCGAGGACACTCAGCACACGCTGGGAGCTCTGGCCAGGAGCCAGGAGGCGGGCCTGCTCCACTGGCCTTCTCACTCGCAGGCAGTGCTGGTCCACACGCCTTACGGGACGCAGCTGATGGCACGCCTCCAGCAGGTGCGCACCGGTCTGTGCGTGTGGGGGGAGGACCCATGGGGGCTCCTCCAGCCCCTCAGGGGACTCCACGGCTCTTCTGGACCAAGTCCTTCCCCGGCTCTGCAAATGCACCCCCATCTCAGCCAGGCTGACACACGTCACACATGAGGCCCAGAGCTGGGGGGTCGGGGAGCCCTCCCAGGGCCTGCTGGTGGTCCAGAGCAGCACTTTCTGGTACAGTATTCCACATCCCTCCCCATCTCTGTCCGGATTGAATGCGTTCAGACTCAAGGCAGGGACATGATGCGGTAGGAGCCCCTCTGACCAGGTGGTGGGACCCCAGGCCAGGGGAACCCTGGGCCCCTTGGAGAACGCAAGTTCCTGAATCTGGGCTTTCATTTTGTCCAGAGGACCTTCTCCACAGGGCAGGGGGACACGGTGGCTGTGAGCTTCCGCCTAGATATTCTTGCCCCTCTCCTCCCCGCCCCTGCACTGCTGGGGGAAGAGACTGCGAGCAGAAGCTTGCACAGGGGCTGTGAATGGGCATGAGAGGGACCTGCCACTCCCGCTCTCCACATTACACACTGAGCCCTTTAGTCCTCAACCGACCCAGAGGCTCTGTCATTATCACCTTTCACAGACGGGGACATGGAGGGGAGGAAAGTTTCCTAAGGCCACGCAGCAGCAGCAGCAGCAGCGGGGAAGCTGATAGTCACATCCAGGCCTGGCTGGGTTTTCATTCTCTCCTTTGTAGATAAGCATGAGGGCTAGTGGCAGGACCCGGGGAGCACCAGCCAGTCCCCTAGCCTCGGTGGGCGCGCGCCTGTGGTTGGAGAAGCTGTGTGTCTGCAGGTGAGGCCCTTCCCCTCTCTGGGCCTTCCTCTCCCCCGTGGGTAGTGAACCAAATGAACTCCAGCAGCTTCTGAGAACGCAGTTGGAGGACTCCCCCCTCCCCCCACCAAGGAAAGAATGCAGAGGGCAGAGGAGCTGGTGAGGGGAGGCCAGGGCTGGGTTGAAGCTGTCACTCCTCCCCCCAACTCTTGGCCCCAAGTTCATGGTTGGGGCATGAGGTACAAGCCGAGGGCAGAGCCATCGCCGGGGCCATTACTCACCACGGCAACACCTCGTCCGCTGCTGCTCATGGACCCCGCTTCCTGTGGAAAGGAATGGAAATTGCATTCATTTTCTGGGAACAAAGAGACCAGCTCGCCCGACCTTGCCAGCTCCCGCCCCCACCCCATCCTTGTCCTGCCCCCTGCCTCGCTCAGTGGGAGGAAGACGCTGGCTGCCCAGGAGATACGGGTGGAAAGACAGAAACGAACAAAGCAATGAGGCAGAGGTCTTAGAAGGGACTCAGAACTGGCATCATGAGCGCCTCCTACCCTCTTACTCTGGGGAAAAGAAGTTGGGGGCACACAGCTCCCCACATGTGTGCAGGAAAAGTGATGGTGGCAGGAAAAGTGAGGGCAGAGGCCCTGCAGGCTGGTGGGGGGACATGTTTGCTGGGAGGGCCAAGGAAAAGCTGGGGGTGGCCTGCTGGTGTAAAGGAAGCCAGGCTGGGAGATCGAACTCGCTTCTTTGATGTACGCAGCTCTTCCACACACCCTGTCTCATTACATCCCGCATCCCTCTATCGCCCCGTTTGAATCACGGGGGAAACAGGCTCAGAGAGGGTAAGCGATCTGCCTAGGAACCCAGCGAGGGGGGGGTCAGGAGGCACACGCCAGCCCCATCTGACTCCGGGCCCTTCCACGTTCCCAGGGCGCCTCTCTCCCTCTTCCTGCCCCGGAGTTGGGAGATCTGAGTTTCAGAGATGTGGATGTCAATGCTAAATTGCCATGCAAATTTCTCCAGGCATCTGTAAAATGAGATGATGAGACCACATGATTTCCAAAGTCCTTTTTAGGGCTGACTTTCTGTACTCAAGAGGTGAGCGTGTGGGGGCTCCCCCAACCCAGTATTGAGAACCATGAATGACTTGGAGGGAGATCGGGGTCGCTAGGCTGGCCTTTGTCATCATTGAATTAGAGTGGCGTCTTTTTGCCTCTGGGGACCTCACCGACCTTCCCTTCCACAGACACCAGAGTCCTCAGGCTGCTGGTCTAGCTCTGTAGATGTGGAACTGCCCCGGGGAAAGGGGTGGAGAGACAGCCCAGTCCCCAGTTCAGCAGGCAACCTTCTCTTTCCCGCCCCCTCCCTCCAAGGCACAGACTCCAATTAGCAGCGGAGCACCTAAGTTCCCGATGCTTGCCTGCATTGGCTGCACTGACCCACGGAGATGCTTCTGGGGCTGGGGTGAGGGGGATGGGAGGCAGGATGCGAACCTGTGGAAATGTAAGAGAGGTTTCAGGCTCCAGGGTGTTGCACTTTCTTCACGCTTTTAGGAAGGTGTCTGGCCTGAGACTCATTTTCTGAGCTATTAGCCCACTCCTCTGTGCTCACGCCACCCCCTCGGTGCTGAGCAGTGAGAGGCAGAGGGAGACCTCTGCCTTCTGCGGAGACCAGTCCTTGTCTTGTGGGAATATGAACCCAGTGAGGGAGACACAGCTCCCTATGGGGATGGCTGCCCTACTAGATAGCTGCCTCTCTTAGGGAAGGAATTCTTCAGTTGGTGGGGAATACAGTGTCCTTGACTTCATGAGTGTAGGGGGATAGTCCGAAGGACTTAGAGGGACTGAAAGGGGGAAATATGAAGTTCAAAGGTAGAAAGATGACTCCAGAAGAGGATTCAACTGGATACTGGGAGGAGGAAGGTGTGGGGCCTCCCTCAAGTGGCCTTCCTCTTGTAAAGAGGTGAGTCACTCTCAGAAAATGCAGTAATAAAGCGGGGGCTGGGGGGCGGGGAGAGAGAGAAAGAGGGGCGGGGAGAGAGAATCTCATGCTCAGGACAGGAACTCTCACTTTCGAAATCTGTTTGGTAGAGATTGTACAAGAAACCTTGAGAAAAGGATTATCTCGTCTTGTTCCTTGCCACGGGGGACAAAAAAGCTCAAAATGGAAACAAACATAAATAGCATGTCTCCCTCTACCAAAATGGAGCTGTTGGACTGCGTATTCTTTGTTGAGTTATGAGAGGAAGCTCTGGGGATCCTGAGAGCACAGCTGGTCACTATAGGAATTCAGAGGGGTCTCCCTCTGGATCTCAGTTTTCCCATCTGTAAATGGTTAAGTCAATTAACCATTTATAACATCTCTCAAGTCTTTTCTAGCCCCTGATATATTTTTTTTATGTTTTTACTAGGGGCCCAGTGCACGAATTCATGCACCTTGAAAGGAATTGTGGGTGGGCCATGAGGCTGCCATAGGCAGAGAAGCGGGTTGCCCTGCATCCTCCATGCCTCAATCCCCCGTGTGCTGTGTGCTGCAAGAGGGGCTGGCAGTGGCTGTTGCCCAATTGCCCCTCAAGAGCAGGGGGAGGTGGAGAAGCCCTGAGGGGCAATCAGGGCTGATACCAGGTGCCACCAGTGTGTGTCAGGGCTGGGAAGGACTCTGGCCCATGGGAGCAAATAATTTTCAGTCACTGCCTGGCTTGCCCTGATGATAGCGACCAATGCCCTGTCTTGGTCTGGTGCCCCTGCTCACCTGTTCCACCATCCCCCCACAGCTTATGTCCACCATGTTCACTGCTCTGCTGTGCACATCATAGCAACCGTTTGGTTGTTCCACTGTCCTGTCTATCTGTATATTAGCCTTTTATTATATAGAACTAGAGGCCCAATGCAGAAAATTTGAGCAAGAGTAGGCCTTCCTTCCTCTGGCTGCTGGTACCAGCTTCCCTCTGGCACCCAGAACCCAGGCTTCCCTCGTGGCTCTGGCTCCATCCAGAAGGACATCCAGTCTAATTAGCACATTATTATAGATTTTTATCCTTGCGAGTCTTCTCAACCAGCTTCCCTTGGAGGCAGGATCTGCCCATTGTTCTGAAGACCTTGAGGCCTCTCTGGCCGGTTTTTTCTCAGTGGTCTCGGATTCCATTCCTGGTCAAGGGCACGTACCTCAATTGTGGGTTCAATCCCAGTCCTGGTTGGAGTGTGTGTGGGAGGCAACCAATCAATGTGTCTCTCTCACATTGATGTTTCTCTCTCTCTCTCTCCTATCTCCGTCTCCTCCCTCCCTTCCACTTTGTCTGAAAATCAATGAAAAAAAAAATTCCTCAGGTGAGGATTAAAAAAAAAGAAAGAAAGAAAGAAAAAGAATGACGATCTTGGGGCCAATGGGAATCATCCACCTGGCCTGACCAGTCATACTTTTCCCATTTGCCTCTCATCAAGTTTTGCACATACATGTGGCCAATGCTATAATCAGGTCTAAGAATGACCTAGCCAGGGTACAAGCAGCGTGTGCAAGCCAGAGTGTGTACATTACAAGATCAGGGCTGAAGGATCTTAGAGGACATCAACCCCAAACCCCTCACTGGATAGTGATGCTCAGCCCTGGTTGCATGGATGCCCATTGGTTAGTACTTGCATGGATGCCCATTTCCCCCAAAGGTTCCTGTTTATAGGGAAGAAGGGACCAGGAAGAGGAACCCTGGGGAAATGGAGAAGAAAAGGAGCAGGTTATACCCTCCTATGACCCTTTTTTCTCCTCCCATGGGATGAGGGTGCTATGGTCATGGTGTGGCCATGGCCTTTCATCAATGACTGATATCCATGACCTTAAGGTTTCCCACCAAAATTTTAACAACATGAGAGTTGGCCTCAAAGAGCCCTCCTTTAACTTTAGTCTTGGCTTTAGAGCAGGTAAGGGTTTGCGCTGTAGTGACCTGAAGCTCAAGGGGCCTTTGCCTTTTGGATTTCTGAGGAAGTGTTCACAGTCTCATAGTATATCTGAAAAGAGCGAGGCACACACCCCTTCTGCCGTTCATTGAGTCCTCATCATACCTGAGTGTTTTTCGCTTATCTCATTGAATCCTCATGAGATTCCTGTTAAAAGGGGTTTTTGTTATCAGACATTGTACAGATGTGGAAGCAGAGGCCCAGAGAGATTAAATATCTGGCCCACACTCAATAGCTAGCAAGTGGGAGATCATCATTTCCTGTCCAGACCCCATAATTCTTCCATTCCCAAATGAATGGCTGCAGGTCCAGGGATAAGAATATAACTGGCCTAACAGAATCTCAGTGAGTCCTCCCAGATTGCCCATCTTCCCCCATCTGCAGCCCTGTCTTGGTTGTCGCAGATTTCCTCCCAGGGTGAGTCCATTCTTCTCCCTTCTCTGCAGAGATGAGCTGAGGTTGGGCTTCTGCCTCCTTGTCCATGCCCACCAGATCTTAAATATGGCTCTTGGGAGAGTTTTTTTCATCACACTAATGGCTTTGAAAAATTGGAAATGTTCAGCTCTGGCTGGATGGCTCAGTTGGTTGGAGCATCGTCCCATACATCAAAAGGGTTGTGGGTTCAATTCCCAGCCAGGGCACACACCTAAGTTGTGGTTTGATCCCAAGTGTGGGCATGTATAAGAAGCAGCTGATGTTTCTTTCCCCTCCTCCTCCTCCTCCTCCTCCTCCTCCTCCTCCTCCTCCTCCTTCTTCTCTCTCTCTCTCTCTCTCTCTCCCTCCCTCTCTCTCTCTCTCCCAATGGAAACATATCCTTGGGTGAGGATTTAAAAAAGGAAATGTTCAAACAACTCCCTTTGCTCCACAAGGGAGGTTTGCTGGCTCCCTCAAGCAGTTAATCTGCTGGTGGGGCGGTGTCCTGCTGTTACTGGGTTTACTCACCCAGTGGCCCTTGCTGATGCCATCATCTCTCCACTTCTCACCTCTGCACGTGTGTAGAGCAGTGAGGTGAGTAGCAATTATGTGAGCAGCAAAGAGGTGTTGGGCGAGGAGACCCCGAAGTGTCCAAAGGGAAACACTTGGTTGGAAATGTGATAGAATCGTCAACAGTACTTAAACCGATTGCATCAACTGTGAGACACGTGACAGGTTCTGCTTACTCTGCAGCAGCGTAAAGATGGCTTAAATGTCCCCAACAAGGGAATTAAAAGCAAAGGGACGATGCACTGGAGTCACCAGAGTCGGGGATTAGGAGAAACAACCAGGACGAAGGTTACAAGCACGATTCAGCACCACGGACAGAGGCAGTGCCTGTCCTCTTAGCCACCCACCTCCTCCCCTTTCTTTCTTTTTTTTAAATGTTGCTGTGCTGGGGTCAGGCCTTCCAGCTGGCAGGCCTCCTTCTCCTGACCTGTTTATCTGACCTCTGCCTTCCCTTTGCCCTCGCTCGGGCATCTCCCGGGGCCACGAACAGCTGGCACTGCCCTGGCACATTTAAGAATGAACTTGATACTGTCAAAACTCAGGCCTCCGACACGGAGGGCATCTGGGCCGCTCAGCCACAGGGTAGGTGACCTTCTTCTTTGATGAAGGAGCAGGTGGGCTGGTTTGGCTCTAGTGAGGATTTTGCTGTGACAGGTGGCCTCGAGTGATTGGGCAGGAACCCTCTCTTCCCCCACCTCCAGGCGACTCTGGCTGCAAGGTGGAAGGAGAAAAAATTAAAACGAAGGCTTATTATGGAATTAGGGCCATAAAACCACGGGCTACAGCAACGCAGCAGCCACAGCCATAAACCTGGAGCCCATTCAATCATAGAATAGGTGCATTTACACATTAAGCAGGAACATTTATGTACAGGTAACAGCGAATAACTCCTGCTCTTATGTTTGTGGCAATAACTGGAGCTTTATGGGGTTTTTGTGGCTGCTTAATTATAGTGAGTGGACAAAGAGGTCTGGGGTGGGGAAGGTCAGGGTATATAAAACTTTGACCGAGGTCGAATATCATGACCAAAGAAGCAACGTTTGGCCAAAGACCATTTTCCATGTTTCTGCCTCTGAGAAGGCTGAGCCGAGAGTCTAGGTCAGATGGGTGATGATTATTTTAGGATTTAGGGAGCAGGATGTTTTGAATTATTCCTTGGGTTTTCCTTCTCCATCCCTTCAAATCTTGATTCAGGAAGCCATGGTCTTTGTCAGTATTTGGAACATAGCTCTGGGTCAGTCTTTGAATTTGGACCCCAGCCTTCCTTCCCATCTGCTAAGGGCTTCTAGATCTTCTCCCTGATCTGTCCAGGCCCTAGGGCAGAGGTGAATGCATGGGGTGAAGCTCATGTTGCCCCCTAATTCTTGGAAAAGGCAAAGAGGTACAGTTGACAGCTCCCCAGAAATGTCTTTAACAATGAAGGACCCATTCTAATCTCTAAGTCAACAAATATTCGCTCAACACAATTTCATGGAGCACCTATGGCCCCAAGGGGTGTGAGGTAAATGAGAGATAACTCCTTGCCTCAAAGAGCTCCCAATCTGGTAGGGCAGTTGTAAATAAATTATAATATAATGGGGAGGTGTAACAATAAAACCATTATCACCATTACCGGGGCTATTAATGCATTATTGTGGCTAAGTTATTGTTAAGACCGCCACTGCTTACCTCTCCCAGAGGGACCTAGCAGAGGTGACTCGTGAGAATGTCTGTGATTCTGTTGGAGGGTCAGATAAGTCCCTCCCTATACCTCATCCGGAACAGCCCATCCCCCCTTCTCCATCCACATTCCTAGGCTTATGACCCCAACGTTAACTTATTTCTGAAATCAAACTTATCAACCTCTGCCCAGTTTTCAAACCTCTTCTGGGGAGTGAGCCTCTCTAAGTCCAATGTCCCTTCAGCCACAGAAATCTGATAACAGGTCATGGAGGGTTGACTGCAGTTTTGTGTGTATTTGTGACCGAGGGCTCTCTGTGGCTTCCTTCCACGCCCCTGTGTCCCGTTACTCCAGGTCTTTGAGAATTAACCATTCATGCAGAGAATTTGAAAGTATCCTCGGGAAGATGTGAGAACTACAGGCAGTCTTCCCGAAGGAGGGGGTATTCAATATGGGGCCTCAAAAGAGGTAGAGCTATGTCCAGTGGAGCTTGGTTTCACCTGCCAGGATGCTGCAGGGAGTTGGAGGAGGCAGCTGACTCACCCCATTCCACCTTCCTCACGTCTACTCTGGGGAGGCCCCTGGCCACAGTGGAGCATTTTTCTGTTAGAAAGGACTGCAACCCCAAAACTCTGCAGGTTGGTCTTTTAACACTTTCTAGGTAGGAAATATCATACTCTTCTCAGTCCCCCTTTCCCCTGCAAAACTTACTTTATCCATCTGTACTGCTAGGAATAACCTGAATATGTTCATAGAACTTTACAGCTTTTCTGCACTTGGTATAATTCGAGCCCTGTTATATGGACAAGTTGGTAAAGGATTGTCAGTTTCATTGGACAGACAAGATACTTAGGCCTCAAAGAGATTGGCTTAGGTGGCAGAGCTAGGACCAGAACTCAGGTCTCCTGTCTCCAAGGCCGGAGGATCCTTTAGCTCTACCAGACTTGAAGTCCCACCACAGCCTAACCTGAACTCCTCCTGTTGCCCATGACTCTCATTTCTTCTTTCTTGGTCTTGAAGAGGATCCACAAGGGGAACAGCCACATACTTTGAAGTCTCCTGGGCTTAGCACAAATAATAATGATAGCTGACATTTATTAAACATGATTTGCATGCATTGCTCTCAATGCTTCACATATATTAGCTTATAAGTTCACACAACAATGCTAAGAAGTAGGTGCTATTATTCTCCTCACTTTAGTGATGGGGAAACTGTGTCACAGGAATGCTAGCTCACTAACTCCAAGTCCCACAGTTGACAAAAGGCAGACCAGGCAATCTGCTCCGAGGTCCGTACTCTTAACCACTGCCCCACAATCTCTCCTCTGGGAAGAACTCGTTAGATTTAGGCCCAAACCTTTGTTTCCTGTTCACTGGCAATGAAACTTTGGATGAGTCACTGAACTCCTGGGACTTAGTTTCCTTGATTGACTATAGTAATTCTTATTTATACAATACTTTGCAGTGAACAACATGCTTTCCCAGGCATTTGCTGATTTGGTCCTAACCAATCTCAGTGAGGAAGACAACACATGTCAGTGACAACGATGACAATCTTTATTTTATGCATGAAATAACTCAGGGTTCCAGGGTCTGGCCAAGGTCACATAGCTGGTGTACACCTGGAACCCAGGCCTGGACTTGAATTTGTGGGTCTTGGACTAAATGCCCTCCAAGAGTCCTGCCAGCCCAGATCTCCTCGGAGCTGGGAAATGAAGAATGTGGTGGTCTTCGTCAGTTCAGGATACGACAACAAATTAACATGTACTGGGCGGCATGTGCACAGCAGAAATGCATTTCTCACAGTTCTGGGGGCTGGAAGTCTGAGATCAGAGTGCCAGCGTGGTTGGATCCTGGCCAGAGCCCTCTTCTGGGTTGTAGACTGCCTTCTTCTCCTTATATCTGCACATGGTGGAAGGGAAGAGAGAGAGAGAGATGAGATATCTCTGGGCTATATTTTATAAGGGCACTAATCCCAGTCTTGAGGGGGTCTACCTTCATGACTTAATTATCTCCCAAAGGGCCCATCTTCTAATACTATCACTTTGGGGGTTAGGATTTCAACATGTGAATTAGGGGTCACAGACAGTCAGTGCATAATAGGGGTAAACATGAGCTCTTGGTTTGGGGCTGGCCTACCTGAGCACTACTCAGCACATAGCACTCCATTGGACATATGAAACTATCTTTTGCAATCCCTCAATCTCAAGGCTCTCTGGGGGTCTCCCACAGATTGTCCCCCACTAGAAGCTGGCTGTAGGAAACCACCTCGTAACCATCTCTTCCCCAGCCTGAGTGGCCCTGTCTCCCTTGCCCTTGCATTTTTTTTCAGGTATCAACTTGAGGGTTGACCAAGAAGCATTTCTGAGCTGAGGTTCTGCCTCCAGAGAGGCAAAGGGAAAAAGGACAAAAATATAAAATAAAGATTATGCAAAAGAATTACCCTGCATGTTTCTCCTATCTCCCTCATCTCCCCGTGTAAATTACCCTATTATTCTGTTCCCTTAGGACTCTTGATCGTCCTTATTTCTTCTTTTGAGCTAAAGTCATTCATGCAGTAAATTAGTTCTTTGCTTTGAAATAGCTCTGATTGTAGCAGTTGCTGCCACCAGCAGCAGCAACACCGCGTTCCAGTCCCCGGACAGTTTCCAAAAAAAAGAAAGGAGAAAAGCAAGAAAGAAAAAACTCTCAACAACTCTCCCTTCCTCCCACTCTATTCATGTGCGTGGAGAAACGTGAGGTGCCCAATTCCTGGGAAATGATGTATTTGGAAGGCAAGCACATGCTGAGAGGGTATGCAGATCCAGTGGTAACATGGACACAGGGAGAATGACGGTCATCATGGACATGGGTCAGTGACCTAAAAAGTTCCACTCTGTCCTTTTCCCTTAAAAACCAAGCCCAGGTTCACCTTGAGTTGCTGGGGCAGCAGCATAGCATAGAGGTTAAGAACCCAGGTTTTGGTGTCAATCACTCCTGGGCGGAGGCCTGGGTTCCGCCACCCTCTAGCTGTGTGGCCATGGGCACGTGTCTATGTCTCCTCATCTGACACTCATCTCACGCCAGACTCATGGGTTCAGTTGCCTGCTCAGCACCTCTTCTTAGACATCTACTAGGCAAATAAAACTTACCATGTCCCCAAACAGACTTTTGATATTCTCCCTTCCTGCCCCTCCCGGAGTCTCCCTATCTCTGTAAATGCCAACGCCATCAGTCCTCTGCTCAGGCTACAATCCTGGGTGTCATTCTTTACGTTGCTTCTTTTCCCCCATATAATTCCATTTTTTCCCCTGTAAACCTTATTGACCTTATTTACAAAATGTGTTCGGAATCTGCCCACTTCTTATACCTCCATTGCCACATCCTGAGCCAGGCCACCATAGTCTCTGACCTCCTGGTTTGAAGAGCCTCCTAATACTGTTTTACACACTTACTTATCTCCGAAATGTGAGGAAGGTCACATCTTGCCTCCTTAAAACTTTCCAATGCTTTCCATGTTGCTTAGAGTAAAAACCAAGGATCCACATAATCTGTACCCCGCCCCCAAGGTGGCTATGATTGTCATTCATTTGGATAATTATTTGCCTTCCTTTAATGCTGCATCTTCTCTTAATATTACAGAATGATATAGTGTGTGTGTGTGTGTGTGTGTGTGAGTGTGAGTGTGTGTGTGTCTGAGTGTGTCTGAGTGTCTGTGTGTGAATGTGTGTGTGTGTAAGTGTGTGAGTGTCTGTGTGTGTGAGTATGTCTGTGTCTCCTGGGGAGAGGGGTTGAGATGGGAAGGGAAGGAATGACACTAAGAACATCTGAGTTCACTTGGAAGTGAGGTTCCCCATCAGTTCTTCAATATTTCCTGTGGTGACAGATGTGAACCCCAAGTCTTCCCTCAAGGACAGATGTAATTTCTTAATGTCTCTTCTCCACTCTCAACGGTATCCTCTCCTTTATCACCCTATATCTGTGGGTGTTAGCCCTCAGCCTCGGAGAATCATTGAAGGAGCTTGCTTAAAAGGCAGATTCCATTCTCAGAGATCCTGTTTTGTCAGGAATTCAACAAGTGGCCAAGGTGAGTCTAATGTGGATGGTCATAGTGTGTATATAATATCATAAATTATAATGAACGTAAGACTTATTAATTATTTTTAAAGTGTTTTAAAAGATTAACAATTTTGTTCATCTTAAAAAGGGAAGATTTGGAAGCAAAACACATATATATCAATAAAAGGCCAATACAAAAGTGGTTAGTATACAGGGTCAGGATACACACTTAGATTTATTATTAAACATGTGCCAGGTCATGTCTTAGGTCAGGAATTATGACATTTTTGAAGGCGACTTCATCATAATCTAATGGACAAATTTGAATAAACTCTTCATTATGAGCTCCCTCACAGAGTTAATGCTCATCTGTAATCATTTTCCTTCTGTAATCGTTTTTTCTTTTTCCTGAAGAAGATCTTTGAGAAATTAAGTTCATGTAGTTACGTTCTTTCATGTTTTGATTTTCTGCCAATATTTTCCTCTTGTTCTTGAAAGACAATTTTGCAGGATACACATTTCTAGATTGATGAGTATTTTTCTTAGCACTCTGTTCTGGTTTCTGTTTTTATTTATGAAAACCCTTCTGTCATTCTAACTCTACCTGTCCTGTATATAACCTGCCTTTTCTCTCAGTCTCTTTTATGATGTACTTAGTTTTGGTGTCCTGTAAGTTGTGTATGTAAATGTAGATAAAAAGCCCTGCTTGCTATCTGTTTTGCTTCCTGTATATTTGGATGCGATTTTTTTATTACTTATAGAATCATTTTAGTCATTATTATTCATACATTTCATTAATTTCATTCTCTATATTCTCTCCATCTGGGTTTCTGATTAAATGCATATAAGACATTTTGATTTGGTCTTCCATATTTCTGCATCTCATTATTTTCTAATATATTCTCTCTGAATAATTTCCTCAGTTTGATCTTTCAATCTACTAAATTCTCTCTTTAACAGTGTTTAATTTTCAGTACCCACTTCATTTCTAGTTCTACTTGATTCTTTTTAAAAGTATTTTTCATAATTTTATGATCTAATATTGCTTGCTCATTTTTGTGATTTTTAAGTTGCTTTAAGCATTTATACATATTTATTTGTTGTTAAAATGTAATAATTTGATTATCAAATATTTACTTAGTGCTTTGCTTTTCCAGTTGCTGCTATAGCAGCTGGGGATTCAGCAGTAAACAAAACATATAAAAATCTTTGCCTTCATGGAGCTTACACACTCTAGTGCAGTGGTTAGCAAACTGCTGCTCGAGAGCCACATGCAACTCTTTGGCCCCTTGAGTGTGGCTCTTCCACAGAAGACCACATGCGGGTGCACACGTACAATGCAATTGAAACTTCGTGGCCCATGCCCAGAAGTCAGTTTTTGGCTCTGTAAAGCAATTTCAATCGTTGTACTGTTGATATTTGGCTCTGTTGACTAATGAGTTTGCCAACCACTGCTCTAGTGGGTGATTCCAGTATCTGAGAGTCTAAGTTTGTTGTTGGTTGCTTTTGCTGACTTTCCTCAGGATGGTTTATTACCCTGTATGCTTTTAACCTTTAATGATGAGTTCATGTTTGGCTGCACATAATCTCTGGGGATTCAAGGGGTCTAAATGAGAGGTGCTTTCCTCTTAAGAAGACTTGCATATGCTTCTTTCCAGAACTGTTCTAGAATTAGTGAACCTAGATTAAAGGAGACGTCTTGCTCAGTTTCTCCAGCTTACCCCTGTTCCAAGGTTTAACGTTCCCACGCACAGAAGCACTAATATCAGCACCTGCCTTCAATGTTTTTCGTGCATGTGGCAAAATATAGTGATTGTAGTAAAAAACAAATTGACATTTTAATTACTTTAATTACATTTACAATATTGTAAACATAACTTGCAATTTATATTTGCAAATTACATGTATTAAATTACACTTATAATTTTGTTTCCAAAATTTTTTCATTACCCCGAACATAAACTCTGTAACCATTAAGCAATAACTCACCATTCTCTCCTTTCTCCAACCCTTGTTCACTTCTCATCGATGTTCTATCCCTTTGGTTTTGCCTTTTTGTATATTTCACTTGAGTGGAATCATATAATATTTGTCCTTTTGTGTCTGGCTTGTTTCACTTTAGCATCATGTTTTCAAAGTTCATACATGTTGTAGCATGTATCAGAACTTCATTTCTTTTTATGGCTGAATAATATCCCACTGTACATATACAGCACATTTTGCTCATCGATTCATCCGTTGATGGACATTTTGAGCTGTTTTCACATTTTGGCTATTGTGAATGTTACTGTAATTAACATTGGCCTACAAGTATATGTTTGAATCCTTGTTTTCAATTCTTTTGGATAAAATACCGAGAGCAGAATTGCTTGGTTATATGGCTATGTGGCAATCCTATGTTTAGTTTTTGGTTTCCTTAGCTAGCATTCGATTTTCCACAAATTCTGTATCATTTTACATTCCCACCAGCAATGTGCAAGGATTTAAATTTCTCCAAATCCTTAGTAACACTTGTTATGCTAACATCATCATCACCATCCTGGTAGACATAAAGCAACACCTCATTGAGGTTTTGATACGCATTTCCTTAATAACTAATAATGTTGACCATCTTCCTATGTGCTTACAGTCATTTGTTTATTTATAACAAATGTCAACTTATGTCCTTTTCCATATTTGAAATTGGGTTGTTTATCTTTTTGTTGTTGAGTGTAGGAATTATTATATATTCTGAATATTAAACTCTTATCAAGTGATTTGCAGGTAATTTCTTCCATTCTGTAGATAGCCTTTTCAATTTTTTATCATGCCTTCTGAAACCCAAGATGACACTTTAAGAAACTCTGAATGGCAGATTAGTTCTCATGATGGCTTGATGGTCCTCTCTTCATCTCACCCAGAATAATGAAAAGAAGCTGTGTTATCACGGTAGAAACTGAATTCCAAAGAAAATACGGAAGTCAGCCAAACTTATAGGGGTCATAGGTGAGGGGAAGGGTTCTGGGGAAATTGGCTTGAAGGATGAAAGATCAATACATATAATAACCAAATTTGTTCCATTTCTCAGCCAGGTGTCTACTCTAGTGTCCAATCATACAACACTTTGGAAATATGTCATCAACTTACCCTTGTGAACATGAATCATAGTTAAAGCTGTCCATCTATATATTGATGAGAGGGAAGAAGGGAAGGAAGGGGAGGGAGAGAAAGAGAGAGAAAATGTGATGTGGCGGAGACATACTACTTGTCTGCTGGGGTCCTTCAAAGAAGGGAAGCAGAGAACATACTTTGGCTCTTTCCCTTTCTTCTCCTTGTTTCTGGGGCTTCAGCACCATCTCTCATTCTTCAGATCTCTGGGAATACCCCACCCTCAGTTCCTGAGGGCCCAGGTGTATGAGGCAGCTGTGCCCAATGAGCTGTTGAGCAAGGTGACCTTCTGCCAATGCCTGAGGGTGATGTTGCCCAGCTACCGTTGCTGGGGGAACCTCGAGTTAGATTTCTTCACTTTAGGGCGTGTCAAGTCTCCATCACCAAGTGAATTAATGTTGCTTTTCCTTGGCTGAATGTGAAGGCCATACACGTTGAGTGTCAGCTTCTGGGATGAGAAGTTAGAGTGTTCCTATTTGGAGACTGTCAATCACGGCTCCCTCACTCTCTGCCGAGTGCTCAGTTGGCGCAGCTCAAGTGGGAGTCATGACGGAAATGCTGAGCAACTATTGGCAGCCCTCTGAGAAGCCCCTGTCCAAGGCGGACACATCCAGAGAGACCCCTGGCCTGATGGTGTCAGTCCCTGTCCTGAGATAGTTTCCATGCTGACTGAACAGACGTAACCTCTAGCTGAAGGAGAATCCTGATGTGCTGGGCAAGACCTGGGTGCTGTTGAAAGGAAACCTCCAGTCTGACGGGTAGACCTAGTCCCTGCCCTGGGGACCCTCTGGTCTGACAGGAAGACACTCTCCACTGGGAGATGGAAAATGGAATGTAAACGTCCTGTCCTCCAGATGTCCTATTGGATGGGGGTGATCTGGCTGTCTGTGAGCAACTAATGACAAGAGAACATCTGGGATACATGTGAACTGGCTTCTTCTTTTGTTTTAAATCTTTGTTGATTTCATAGAAAAAGGCGGGGGGGGGGGGAGAGAAACATCAATGATGAGAGAGAATCATTGATTGGCTGCTTCCTGTATGCCTCTGCAGGGGATTGAGCCCACGATCTAGGCATGTGGCCCAACCAGGAATCCAACCGAGATGTCCTGGTTTATAGGTTGATGCTCAAACACTGAGCCACACCACCTGGGCCCAGACTGGCTTTTTTACATCAAGGGCTATAGAACCCTAATGACCTCTTAATCTCTCTTGGGAATCCTGATCGATCTTTCCCACCCTCACCTCAAGGCTGTGCTGAGTTTTTTTCCATTTGTGACCAGCCCAGATACAGATAACAGACACCAGATGAAATTTGGAACATGCAGAGAATTGGAAAGGACTGTGAATATCTTCAGGTGCCATATCGTCAGAATCTTGTGCTCAGCATTTCGACTCTACAATTGTCAACACGTTGCTGTATCTCCTTCATTAAACATTTGCCCATATATCTATCCTTGAATACATCTTATGTTGGGGATATTTCAAAGTAAGATGCAGACCATCAGCATACTCCACCCCCAAACCCTTTAGCACGCATATCATTAAGGAGAATTCAATATTTGCTTGTGGTTCTCTCTCTGTGTGTGTTAAATTTATGTCAGTGAAATGGTGAAAGGCACACATTATAAGCGTATTCTTCAAGAAGATTTGACAAATGCTTACACCTGTGTAAACCAAATCCCTATCAAGATATGCAACGTCTCTATCACTCAGGAAGTCTGTTCGGACCCCTTCCCAGTCAATCAGTGCTCATCTTTGCAGACGCAATCCATTTTCATTTGTAAAAGAATCATTCTAGAATTTCACATAAATGGAATCAGATAGTATGTACTCCTCCTGTTTTTGAGACTCATCTATTTTGTTGCATATGTCAGTACTTTTCCACCCCCTGTAACACCAAGTAGTGGTTATAATTTGTTTATCCATTCTTCTGTTCATGCACGGTTTCTTTGGGGCTGTTTCCAGCGAGGGGCAGCTGTGAATGAAGCTGCGGCTGTGAATATTCTTGTACAAGTCTTTTTTTTATAGATATGTTTTCTTTTCTTTGGGGTAAACACCTCGAAGTGGTGCAGCTGGCTCACAGGTTAGGCCTACATTCAGCCCACCTACCTTATTGCAAAACGCCTGTTCAAATCCTTTGCCCTCTCTTCAAGGGCTTGTTTGTGTTTTTATTATTGTGTTGTAGTTCTTTACAGATACTTGATACAAGACAGGAAGTAGGACTTTTTTGGTGGGCGCGCATAAGGCCGGGACAGTGACGAAGCCTGTAGGAGTGCTCTCGCATCGTTTGTCTGGGGCTGCGATTTAGGGGTGTATGTGACCGCATAGCCATCCAAGATGAGCCACTTTCAGCCGCCATATCTTCAAATTCATCCTCATTAAACTGGATAAAACCCTTCTTCTTGAAGATGTGTACCTCCTGACAGTCAGGGAACTTGAACTTGACCCCAGGTAGGGCCTAAATCACATGCTCCTTGTTCCGCAGCTTAGTGTGGATGGATGTGATGAATTAGCCAACATGGGCTCTGGGACTTTCCAAAGGCGCCCCGAATATAGCAGGCCCTTGAATAATGTTTTACTTTCATTCTCTCCCCAGCCCCTCAATCCTACGGAGCGGTATGATACCCCACATTTCACAGGTGAAAAAGCAGACTTTCAGAGAGGGTTAACTTGCTCAAGGTCACACAGCAAGAGAGACGCAGGGCTGCAACCTGCACAGGTCTGGCCGAGGCCAAAGCACGAGCTCAGAGCCACCATATTCTGCTGCTTCTGCTGTCACAGGGCCTCAGAGGAGGAGGAGACACCTTTAGAAGTCACCAGCCTCCATCTTCTACCCGATGGGGACATCATCCCAAGAATCTCCGACAGAGGATCTTCCCGGTGCAGTGTGAATGCTCCCAGGGGTGGGGAGCTCACTGCCCGATGGTGGCAGGTACCGATTGCCAGAGAACTCTGTCATCTCTATTTTAATCTTCACCTGAGGATATATTTCCATTGATTTTTCAGAGAGAGTGGAAGGGGGTGGGAGAGACAGAGAGAGAAACATCAGTTGGTTGCCTCCCACACTCACCCAGACGAGGGCCAGGGATCAAGCCTGCAACCTACCCTGTTTCCCCGAAAATAAGACCTACTTCTAGTTTTGCCTCTCACTGTAATATAAGGCATTCTTCGAAAATAAGACCTCCCTGATAATAAGGCCTCCCCTGAACATAAGGCCTCCCCGGAATATAAGGCCCCCGAAGCTACCGTCAGGCATTTTGACTCCTGATTTAAAGAGACCTCGCCCTGCCTGAACAGCTCCGGCTGCGCTTCGGCCCATCAGTGAGCTGGTTTATGATAACTACTACCGTACTGTATACAGGTAATAAATTTCCTGTTTGTTTTTTTTTTGTTCAACAATAAATGTGTACCGTATTCTTCTTCATGGAAAAATAAGACATCCCCTGAAAAATAAGACCTAGCGAATCTTTGGGAGCAAAAATTAATATAAGACACTGTCTTATTTTCAGGGAAACAGGGTAGGTATATGCCCTTGACCAGAATCGAACCCAAGACCCTTCAGTCCGTGGGCTGATGCTCTATCCACGGATCAAAACTGGCTACAGTGAGAACTCTCTTTCCAATAGGCCCAAGAAGTCAGCCTCCCTCAGTACCCAGCAAGGCCCCCAGAACTGCCTGCGTCCACTCCTTCCGGATGGACCCTGTGCTCCTCCAGCTTTGCCTGAAGGAGGATTGAGTCCAATCTCAGGGGCCAGAGAGGGGGCTGACCTGCCCGAGGTTGTGCCGTGGGGGCGGGGAGCTGAGGGCGTTCCGGGCATCCCCGGGAAGAGATGTACACCTGTTCTCGGTCTTCCATCTTAAGTCGTTTCTGGTCTGCCCGGCTGAGTGATTGCCTAGAGCCACCCTGTTTCACATTCATGCAGACCTCGGCAGGAGTCAATCACCCGTGCCCACGTTCGCCTCCCTCCCCCAGTCCCCAGCCTCCCACGGCAACAGGGCCATTTGTTTCACATGGCGTCCCAGGCCAAGAGGGGTCCCTCCTGTCCTCCCAACTCTGCTAAGTTATGGGCAGTGAGGGAAGAACAGAAGGGAGGTGAGGGGGAGGAGGGGGGCCTTTGTAGTATCTTCTGTCTCATGTAGAGCGAGGCAGCCTGTCCCAGCTGGAGGAGCCCGCGAGGTCCACAGGCCTAACACCTAACTGTGGCTGGGAAGCTGGCTTCCGAGAGGAAACGCGGTAGCCGCACAGCCCGTTAGCCACAGAACTGGGTCTCGCGGGCAATCGAGGAACATTTGTTAAATGAGCGAATCAGAGAACCATAAAGAGTTAGCGACAGCCAAGGACTCTGCCAAAATCCCCGTCCAGTGCATGCCAGTGTCCAGACATGTTTCAACTCGACAACAGATGGTCATGGGAACCGTGCTTCCGAGCTTGAGCTGTGCGTGGTCATTACCCGAACCACTTTCACTGCCTGGCACTTGGGATATAGGAGTTAGTGTCTGAGTTGCCTCCTCTGCCCGCCTCCTTCCAACCCTTCCGCCCTGAAAGTAGTGTCTCTGTAAGGCCAGAAAGCAGGGCCCCGGCCCAACATCAGCCCAGACCTCAAGGGTGGATGGACATGGCACCAAGTCTGGTCTCCCCAACTGACTGATTGCTCCTCCCTTCCTCCATCACGGCTAGAACAGCCTCCATGATCCTCAACGTTGTGAAGGCTGGAGACATGAGGAAGGGCCAGGGTAGCTCTCATTTATCCACTGGCAGAGACTCTGCTCTATAATGTATGAGGCACTACTAAGCTTCCAACATTTCCCTTCTTCCTCCTCAAGGCCTCACAGTGCCTTGTATTTCCTGGAAGAAGCCTCAAATGGGGAGGGGGAGCGTTGTGAGGATGGGCACAGTGCCCAAAGGGTGGTCGCCTGGGGGGACAGAACCAGAGGAATAAGGAAGTGGTTGGGGCAGGAGATAGAATCAGGGCTGAGAAGAGGGCAGTCGAAGGTGTTATTTGGGAGACCATTTTACTTTCTTCCTTCCCAACCATCTTAAATTCTGCCTTCACTCCTGTTCTTCCGGTGAGGTTTTGAAGCCTGGAGCAGTAACAGACCGTTCTTCCTAGTCCTCAGAATGAGCCACTGCCATTGGATGAATGGTTCCCTGGATTCCCTGCCTTCACTGGGGATTTGCTTTCTACCACAGCGGGCAGTGGTGTAGCCAGTCAGTGCAGGTATGCAAATTAGAAAATTCTGAGTAGCCTATTCCCTGGCCAGTCATCAGCAGAGTCATAACCTCAGCTCTCTGATGGGTCCGGCAAAATTTTTCATCCTGTTTGACTTCAAAGAATATAATAAGTAGTTGACTTTTGCTGGTCAGCTGGCACGGGGCATGGGAGATTGAGAGACATGAGAAGGGCAGACAGGGACAAACGGGGGGTGGATATGGTAGCTATCACCCCTCCATCCCACTCTCTCCATCTCCCAGTGACACCTTTTCACATTTTATCTCATCTCCGTTTGGATTGGTGTCAGACCCCTCTTCCTTGCTCCCTTCCTTAGATGTGTTCGCTGAGACCTCGCCAACATTCAGCACTGAAGGCCTCTGGGTTCTGTGTGCACAGACCAGACATAAAGATGGATCGTTCCCTGCAATAAATATCGACTGATTCATAAATCTGGTTGCCAGATTCGATCAAAGTTGCTGCCTGCATAATCCAGGAGCGGGAAGACACTGGCTAATTCTGTGCTGGGCCGGCTGCTTCCCAGCGGCAGATGTGTGAACGTCAATGTCTCTTAGCTTCACGCAACTCGGGGGCCGTGGCAGGGGGCGGGGGAGAACCAACCCTCTTAATGGAGGGGGGCAGGTCTATGAATGGAGGTGGAGACTAGGGCGAGCCAAGGGACAGAAGGTTCCACGGGGTGGGATGGCCTCCCCTTCTTCCTCACCATCACCTGGCCTCCTCACCTTGACCCTGCCTCTACAGCAGCCATAGTCAGGCTGCACATAGGTCCTGCTGAACTTCTGGACAAAAAGCTGAGTCAGCCAGCTCCTCGCCCAGATGTTTCTAAAGACCCAGCATTTTGTGTGGAGAAAAAATGACAAAACCACTGACAAGGGTGAGGTTTCACTTTTCATCCAGATGTTGGCTGTCAGGTAGGCACAGCCTGGGTGGCCTTTAATTGTTCTTTCCTAGAATCCCTTCTTATTGACTCGGGTCCCACAGCCCCGTGGGGCACTGAATAGAAGGGAGGAGGCAATTGTTCCTGCTGGCACGTTGCCTTTGGGTGCCTTGGGGAGGTGTCTTCTCATACTGTGGCCAGCTTGCGTGGCTGGTGCAATTGGCACTTGATGGAGGGGGTAGACAGAGGGGACCTGACCCTCACGGCACCCTCTCTCACCTCCTTCATCCCCTGGCACTTGTACTCACTCCCCCATTCGCCGTGGCTCTCCCTCAGGCACCCTTTCGTTTTCCTAACAAATACAGGTGGAGGATCTGCCTTGTGTAAGCCTTGTGCCTGGATTAACCACCCAGACTCGCCCCTGTCCTGCCCAGTTCTGGGGGCGGGGGGAGAGTGGGGTCCCCTGTGACTCCTGACTGAGAAGAGACGGGGTTGGGAAGGCACGGGAGCTGAGCTTGTCAGGCCAGGGGCGTGGGAAGGGCTGTAGGAGATGCAGCAGCTCAGAACACGTGGTCTGTTGCGGACCATCCGGGCTCTAAGCCCAGCTCTGCTAGCAGCTGTGTGGCTCGGGCAGGCCTCTGAGCCTCCGTATCCTCACCTGTGAATAGGGGCAGTCATACTCCCTGCCTCCCGGGGCTGTTGGGGGATGAGAACAGTTACTGCCCACAGAGCTAGCGCAGGGCCTGGTGGGAGCGCACACCTCCAGGCTGGGTTTTTGGTGTCCCGTCTGCCAGTGCATAGAGTATCTCACGTGTGTAGGTCACTGGCTGGCAGATGACGGCTGCAAAGATCAGTCATCTGCATATTGTCCAGGACAAACACAGACAACAGGCAGGGGGCGGGGCTGGGTCAAGTGTTCCAGCCGTCAGTCCAGCAGGGAAGGTCTAATGGCGAGGGGAGGTGGTCTGTGACCGGTCCCCGGAGGATGAGTGGTCATTGCTGGGACAGGGAGGGCGTTTGTTTAAAGGTGGGGCGAGAGCATGAGCAAAGCGTGGAGGTGGGGCCGCACAGGGCCTGGAGAATGGAGGACAGAAAGAGAGCGGAAGCCGGAAGGGGGTTGGGGCCATATTGTGAAGGCCTTGGGTGGAGTGTGAGAGACGCGCCTAATCCTGTCGGCAGTGGGGAGCCGAGGCGGGAGCAGTGGGAGTAAGCAGAGCTGAGCTTTTCTGTGATGGCGCTGGCAGTGGGTGACCATGGACTGAGGAGGGACGAGCTGCAGAGAGGCCTGGGTAGTCCTGGGTCTGGGCGCAGCTACGCCAATGAACGGTGACCCACATACGGCCAAGAGGGCTGGGGTACGCCCCCAGGAAAAAGAGAGCCGGGCAATAAGGCCAGGCACACCGCGTCTCTTCTGGGGGAGGGGGGGTTGCCCCCGTTTGTTTCCCCTTTCCATAAGAGAAGTAGCCGCCTCTGCTCGGGAAGCAGACAGAGGCATTTGGAATAAACCCTCATAAATCACAGACGGCCAGAGGTGGAGACGCTCAGAGAGGTGATCTGGTGCAAACCTTCGTGTCTGAGCGCCGGAGTGAGGTCTAGAGAGGGCGGGCGAGGTCCCCGCTGCAGGGAAGGGGAGGGCAGAGCTGGACCAGCTCCCCAGTGCTCCCCCGAGCTCCCAGCGCACCTCCCGGGCCCGAGTCAATTCATCCAAGATGGACGGCCAAGCGAGTGGACGCGGCTGCCCCCGAAGAGGAGGAGGCGAAGGCAGACAGAGGCACCAAACCACACGCCGTGTGGCACGCGCGTCAGCAATCCCAACAGCACGAGGCTCCTGTTCCAGCGGCTGCGAGACATTCCCCGCAGCCCTGCCTGCCTCTCAGCCCCTCTCAATTCTGCCCGTCTGGCTGTCCGGTGACTCTGAATATCTTTTTCTAAAACATCTCTCTCTCTCTCTCTCTCTCTCTCTCTCTCTATATATATATATATATATATATATATATATATATATATATATACATCATCATCATCATCATCATCATCATCAGTGAGGGAGGGCTTTGGCTTCCTGGAGGCAGGAGCCAGCACCCCCAGGCCACAGTCCTGGGCCACCTCTCCTCTAAGCCATCATTTCTGTAAAAGCTCCAGCTCAGCCCAGAGGGAGGGTCAGGGCGGGGGAGGGGGCAGGTTCTGGCTGGGAAAAGTCTATTTTGAGGATCAGAACAGACCTATTGGGCCATGTTTCCTGAGCATCCCCCCTTCTGCAGGCTGTGGGTTATTACACACACATACACACACCCCTTCCCCACTCAGTGTTAATCTAGAACCTCTCCATAGAAGGAACCCTTGCTAACATCTAAGGCAGCGGTTCTCAACCTGTGGGTCACGACCCCTTTGGGGGTCGAACGACCCTTTCACCGGGTCGCCTAAGACCATTGGAAAATACAGATATTTACAACACGATGCATAACAGTAGCAAAATTTCACGGTTGGGGGTCACCACCACATGAGGAACTGTATGCAAGGGTCGCGGCCTTAGGAAGGTTGAGAACCACTGATCTAGGGAGACATGTGGTTTAATTATCATAATGATTGGGGACTCTTCCCCCTGCCTCTCCCCCCGCCCCATGGAAAGTGCCTCCTTGGCCTGGCCTGGCTCCACTGCCCTCACTCACACATGCCTGCACAGTTGGGGGGTTGGGGTTATAGGTATCTGGATGTGACATCTTCTGGCCGCTTCCAAACCCCAACCGGCCTGTGGCCTGGGGGTGCTGGCTGCACATGCGTGCCGGGCGCTGCTAGGAACCCCGGGGAGAGCGGCACAGACAGAATCGCTGCCCTCACAGGGCTCAGGTGGGACAGACAGACAGACACGTCCATACACACATCAGGACACAATGTATTGCCTGCCTGGCCCCTGACTGTATCCATCTGCGGTGGAGCTGGTGTGCCTTCTGCCTCTCAGGTGATGCTTGTTGGTCCAGTTAGCGCCTGCTTCCCCCTTCAGGGGCCGGTTTCCCTGATAAAAGTGACCGTCTGCAGCAGAGTGAGGAGGGAGAGGTCCAAAGTGGGGGGTCTGGGGCACCTGCGTTTTCATCCCTCCTGTGCCGCATGGCTGGGGGCGGTCACCTCTCCTCTAAGCCATCATTTCTGTAAAAGCTCTGGCTCAGCCCAGGGAGAGGGTCAGGGCCGGGGAGGGGGCAGGTTTTGGCCGGGAAAAGTCTATTCTGAGGATCAGAAAAATAAACCCAAGGGCTGGTGCCAGGTTGAAAGGCTCTCATCTGTGCAGAGAGGGTTTACAGGAGCCTGTGTTTAAGAGAGAAGAGAGAGAGGAGGGTCCCAGGGCTGCGAATGGCGAGTTTCCATGAGCTCGGCTGCTGCAGGCGGAGGGTTATCAGCTCTGAGTCTGAGCATTTGGAATCTCCGGTTGAAAAGGCTTTGGGGGTGTGGGGAGGGGAAACTCTGTCCCAAGAGTTTCAGATTCGGTGTCAGCCAGGCAAAGGCGGTAGGTCCCCAATGGGAAACTGGGGGGGAAGGGAGGATGCTCAGGAAACATGGCCCAATAGGTCTGTTCTGAAGGTGGGTTACCTTGGAGGCTGGGCTAGGAGGAAACATCTTCTCCCCCCAGAGAGGGAGTCAGTTTCGCTGCTGAAAAGATGGTCAAATGGTCTTTCCCACCGAGGTTGCCACCCCGGCCTGGTGAGTCTTCAGAATTTGTATCTTTTCCCCATTCAGTGTTTGCACATCAGTCCTGGGGACCGGGGTGAAGGTGGGGAGGTAGTCTGAGAGTCCTAGAGGCAGGGCTCACCCACCAGAAAAGGGGGGAGGTCTGCCTTTTGCATCTGGCACATCTAGCTTCCTGTCCTGCCCTCACTTGGCTCTGTGGCCCCAGGCAGGTTCCCTGGAGCCACTGTGGGCTCAGCTGGGATGTTCACAGGCTGCTGAGCAGGAGGGATCGCGTGTGTTCCAGGCCTGGCCCAGCCACTTCGACAAGATGCTGACTTGGATCCGTCCGCAGCTCCAGACTCCGGCTGTAAACAAGAGCGTGGGCCTGCCCCTCCCCTCACACCTGGCGGGTGGCTTAGATCTGTGGCAACCTCCTCCTCAGCCCCCTGGGGGGTGACAGGTGGGAAGGGACCCTGGAAGTCCGGGCAGGAGAGGAAAGCCGGCCCCCGAGGAGACCAGACCGCCTCGCGCAGCCTCCAGCATCTGCCCCTCTTCTGGGAGAGAAAAGAACAAAACCGAAACTTGCTGTCATCAAGCAATTAAGTGGAAATCAAATAATCCCAAGGACAGAAAAGCCAATTAATAAAGGAGCAAGGAAAACCAACAGATCTGCGGGGGCTGCGGGAAGTGCTAAGCAAACACAAACAGGGCAGCCAGGATGCTGGAGGCTGGGTAGGGAGAGCCGGGCTCTGGCTGCAGCGTCTGGGCACGGAGGAGGCCCCTGCAGGCCCGGGGGCCCCCCGTCTGAAGATGCACTGCTGTGGGGGACCCCGAGTTTGATGAGAAGACACAGCCCAGCCCCAGGGAGCTCCCAGGCTCACTGGGGAGACGTGGTCTCTGCCCAGGAGGTAAGGGATTTCAGTTGACTGAGCCCCTGTTATGTGTCAGACCCTGCACCAAGTGTTTTCATGTGACATTAACTCCTGAAAAGTGATTCCTCTTAACTTGAGCATCTTGTTTGGGATAAAACCCCAGTGTGCTCACCAGGCCCCATCGCCTCTCCAAAGTCCTTGCCTACAACTTGCTTCCCTCCACCATCCTGGTCTCCCTGCTGCTCCTCAAACAGGTCAAGCATACTCCTGCCCCAGGACCTTTGCACAGACTGCTCCTGCCTGCCTTTAAAACACACACACACACACACACACACACACACACACACACACACACACACATATGGAGAGAGAAAGAGAGATATTTGAGAGAAAAAAGAAAGAGGAAGAGGGTGTTAGAAACATCAATGATGAGAGAGAATTATTGATTGGCTGCCTCATCCACACCCCCTACTGGGGATCCAGCTCGAAACCCAGACATGTGCCCTGGCTGGGAATCAAGCCTTGCCTTCCAGGTTCATAGGTCGACGCTCAACCACTGAGCTACCCAGTAGACCCTGGGCTCTGGCTGAATGAAGCCCGCGGCGTGAGCACCGTCTAAGGAAAGGTCCTGGGCTGGAAAGAGAGGCCAGTCGGAAGGGAAGTGGGGAGCAACAAGGCGAAGCCCTGGGTCCCCGCAGCAGCCACGGCCAGCCTGGGACACGGGGCGCAGGGAAAGGCTGGCTGGCGTGCTCGGCTCTTGCGCTCTGCGTGGAGGCAGGTGGCGTTTGGGAAACCACCACGTCCCTGCGCCACCCGTGGCCTCGACCTGGGAGCTGGTAAACACCAGTACCACGAAGCTGACCTGTCATTCCTGACCCTCCTGTCCCTCAGTTGTTCTTGCCAAGGCTTCTGAGCATGGGGGAGGAGGCAGACCCTTGCTCAGTCACAGCTGGAGCTGGGGGCAGCCTCTCTTTGCTCTCTGGAGCCAGTGTGGGTTCTAAGTTCATAGCAACTGCGGTTCTTGGGGGTCAGGGAGGGCTGGCTGGCAGAGCCTCCGCACCATTGGTCCACTCTCGGCCACGTGGGGGCCTGTCCCATGAAGCCAGGTCTTCAGGGGGCTCTTGGGCATGGCGAGGTGACTACCTGCAGCATGAACAGGGGCTGGGTGGCAGTGTGCAGTGCAGGGACCCAGAGCACCCACACATGGGTCAACTCTGAAGAGTGAAGGGAGACCTGGGTAGTGGAGTTTGCTCAGCTCCCAGAGGTGGCACAGAGGCCAGAGGGATTGTGGGTGATAGAACCAGCAGCTCAGAGGATCACAGTGGAGAGAAGACCAGAATCTGACTGGAAGCTTCACAAGGACAGAGGAGACACCAGCTTTGGGGGGTCCCGTGAGCCAAGACCAGGCCCAGCAGGAGTGACGATAACTTGGGGGCGTTAGCCAGTGGTCAGACAGCGGACACAGGCAGCAGTGAGGCGCCAGGGGGAGACCTGGGTACCGCAGCAGCCAATGCTCCGGGCTCTGTTAGTACCAGAACAGCAGCCAAAAGAAGGGGGGAGACAGTTCTCTTCTGGGCGAGGCCAGTTCCCAGTGTGAGACTTAGGGAGGGGAGTGACGAGGTGGAATGTCAAGCCCTGGCTGGGTGGCTCGGTGGTTGGAGCGTCATCCAAACCCCAAAAGGTTGCTGGTTCGATTCCCAGTCGTCAAGTATGTGAAGCAACCTGTCAATGTTTCTCTCTCTCTCTCCCTCTCTCTCTCCCTCTCTGTCTAAAAATCAATAAAAAAGCATATCCTCAGGTGAGGATTAAAACAAAACAGTGGACGTCACTATCCAGGGCTGGTCCGGAGAAGCCCTGAACACTTTGGAAGGAGGCCCTGTGGACCCCACAACACACTGGGGTTTGGAGTCAGGGATGGAAGCTCCCCATCTGAGAGGCCACCCAGGCTGTTTCCAGATGGCTGTGCTGGAGGAAACCTCAGTTCTAAAGGCCAGAGGGCCTGGAAAAGCATGAGAGACTCAGGCTAGAGGCAAAGAAGAACTTCTCGAACCCTTAGGAATACCCGTGCTTCCCTGGGGCATATGTGAAGAATAAGGTGCCCTCCCTGTGGGGGTGCCTGACTCAGGGCTAGGCCATGTCTCAAGTGCCCACAGAGTGGCCCTCCCAGCCCCAGGGTGTGGCTGCAAGCCCTGAGCCAGGAAGAGAGGACACATGGGGAGTGGGGTGAAAGGCTGGGGACCCGCCCCAGTGTGAGCTGGCTCCAGGCCCCCCCCCACCCGAGGGAGTCAGGCAGGAAGGTGGGGCGGGGAGAGGGGGGGCTGGTCATCACATGCTCCCTTTTAATTACCCCCTCGGCCTCAGCCTAATTGGTCTGCAGGCTTCCCTCCCGCTGTGAGGAAGAGGCCTTTGTTTGCTGCCTGCCTGTTTACTGAGCCAGTGGTTTTTAAAAGCTTTCGCGCACACACACAGAACCCATTTAGGAGGCCCGGTGGATAAAATTATTTATAGAGATTAATGGTTACTGTTCTCGTGCCTTCAGAAATCAAGAGCCATATGTGATGGGTGGGGGCTGCGGGCTGGGGTGCCCACCGTGGCTGCTCCCTGCCAGACACACCTTCTCCCCGCCCTCTCCCTCTTCCAGAAGGTCCTCTGGCTTCTCTCCTCTGTTTTTGGAATTTCCCTTTAGTGTTCCCTGTCTCTCCCCTCCCCCTTCCCTTCCCTTCCTCCCCTCTTTCTGTATCTGTTTCCCCTTTTTCTTGCTGCCTCTCTTCCTCAAGGTCTATATTTGGATTTGTAGGTGCATCTCTGCCCCCCCCCTCTCTCTCCTTCCATCTTTGCAAGTCTCCATCTGTCTCTCTCTCCTCCATGTCCCCTGTCCCTCTGTCAGAGATCTCTCCCTCCCTCTCTCCTGCTGGTCCTGCGTGCTCTGTGCGCTGTCTCGGCGCCACATCAGGCACAGGCAGCCCCTCTCGATGGAGGCCTTTCACACCGTCTCCAATCCAGGGTGAGGCCACATGGGGGCCCCTGGGGAGGGTCCTGAGTGTCTGGGTCCAGCTGCCTCCAATGAGATGGGTGCTCTCACGGCTGGATGTGTGAGGGGCCTGGAAGGTGGGACTCTCTGCTTCCCCTCCCCTGCCAGCCTGGTCGCCCTTAACTGCCCTCCCCTGCTGGCCTGGTTGCCTCTAACTGCAGGAAGAGGGCCAGAGTGGGAGAGCATGCCTCTCAGTCCACCCAGGAGGGAGGAGTGGGGCTCGGACAGGAGAGACTGGGAGCTGCAAGCTCCTGCTTGTCCTCAGGCCGAGACTCTCAGGGACGGAGGGCAGGTCTGAGGGGGTGTGCGGGCCTCCCACCGTTCAAGGAGTCCAGCCCTGGCCGGTTTTTCCCAGGTTAGAGCATCGGCCCCAGGACCGAAGAGCCCCAGGTTCAATGCTCTGTCAAGGGCACTCACCTTTGTTGCAGGCCCGATCCACGGCCTTCCGTTGGGACCCACATCGGAGGCAACCAATCGATGTGTCTCTCTCGATGTCTCTCCTCCTTCCTTTCACTCTCTCTAAAAACCACAGGGAAAATACCCCGGGGTGAGAATTAACAACAACAACAACAAGGTCAAGGAATCCAGGGGACCCTCTTGGGCCCTGGGTAGAACATTGAAGTTTCTCTGGGACCTGGCCTGCTCAGACCCTCCCCACACAGGCCCCTCCCACCCAGGAAGCCCACAGGTGCAGCCCCTCCCTTGCCTCCTCTCTGGTGTAGACCTTCACGGGGTGGCAATCCCCACTGGGATGCCAGGCGGTCTGGTGGTAGCCCCTGGGCCTGAGGAAACTTCATCTCTACACACAACCACTCCGGCTGGGGACCCCGTGAAGGAGGTCTGGAGGTAGAGGGGTGTCAAGCCCCTAATTGGGCAGTGCCCGCTTGGATAGGGAGGAGGTGACCACCTGGGCATCCGGAGACCGGTAGGCTGGGCCCCAGTCCGGATTAACGGGTTGCTAGCCCCGCGCCCTGGGCTAGTCCCTCTGCCCCTGGAGCCCGTTCCTTCCTCGGGGAAATGGGGAAATAGGGTGATGCACCTACCTCTCAGGGTTGGTGGCCACAGGGCGTGGTGATCAGGAGGCCAAACTTGGAGTGGGCGTGGCTAAAACCCTGCCATGCTACTCACAGTCCCCTCCTCCTTCCCTGCATGGTCTCCTGCAAGTTTCTCTGTAAAACGGTGATAAAGACGAGCCCTTCTATCATCGAGTCGTTGTGAGAACCATTCCATGAGGTCTTGCTTTAGCTCGGGCAGGTTACTTCACAGCGCTGTGGCTCAGTTTCCTCATCTGTACAATGGGTTTAATACTACCACTCACCTTTTGTCGTGGTTGTGAGGACTGAATGAAATAGCACATGCAAAGCCTGTGGACTGCTGTCCGGTAAGGCGCATGCACCGCCAGAGGGTCACCTATGGTTACCAGTGCGATGTCTGGCCCATCATAGGATGTGATCCCATCTAAGCCCCACCCCCATGGACACTGACCCCTTTCCCTACACCCCTCCTCTGGAAGGTCTTCACCTGGATCACTCCCATGTCCACTGTGACTGAAAGGAGAGAGAGAGAGTGTGTGTGTGGGGGGGGAGGTGGGGCTGTGGTCTCCTGGGGAGAGTCTCCCACTGGCTGTTTGTCCATCCCTCCATCTGTGGGCTCACAGTGGGAGCCTCCAGAAGCTCTGTCATGGCCCCCTGGGGCTGTAGGATCCCCTGCTTCCCAGGAGACTGCCTGCTGCCCCCTGCAGGGTGGTGTGGCCCAGAGGGGGTGGGGGAGGGATGGGTGGAGCATCCTGAGGGGGAGCCCCAGGTGGAGGGGTGTCTGGGGCTCCAAGCTGCCGAGCCAGGAGCAGAGTGCTCCCTACACGGCCCCTGAACGACACCAGGGTGGACCCAGCAAACGGGGCACAGGCTCCTGGGTGTGGTGGCCCGGCCTTGCGCCCATTCTCCTCTTTCTGTCCTGTCCGCTCACTCCGTGGTCCCTCCCGTCCTCCTTCCTTCCCGGGGCACTGATGGAGGGAATTTAAATCAGGGGGTGGGGGCTTCCCGGTTCTTGTTTCTGGGCCTTGTACTTGAACTTACATTTGGAATCTTCGTATCATCTGGACCTCCATTTGCCAGTTTATTGGATGGCATTAACAATCCTGACCCCACTTAGCCTTTCATGGGAGCGATTAATAATTAATAACCACGGGTAGACCAGCCGCATTCATCCAGAGCTTAGCGTGCATGGGGCACGGTGGTAAGACTTACTCACAGGGTCCTGCTCAGTGCTCACAACCTCATGAGGGGGGGCTGTTGGGGTCCCCGTTGTCCATGTGGGAGGACAGACAGGTGGGGCCGCAGCATCAGGACACACAGCAAGTAGTTAGCGGAAGGGCCGGGGCCCAGCTTCACTCTGTTGCTCTGCCCCGTGTTCTTAGCGCTGAATTACATGGGGGAGCGGAGGGAGGTATCAGGGGCGAGGGGGGCTCTAGAGACCCAGGAGCTCAGGTGCAGACAGGGGCTGCTTCCTCCCAGGGGAAGGAGATCCCGCAGCAGGAGAGGGAGTGACCATCAAGGCTGTCCGCTGCCCTGGGGTCTGGAGATTCCTGCTCCCATAGGGGGCCTTTAGGGCCAAGCTCGCTGGGTGGGGCAGGGTCGGGAGCACAGGGTGTCTTTGGTTCCACAGGCTCCCCCTGCAGCCTGGGCAGGTTGGGACGTGAGCAACAGCAGGGCTGAGGCCTCGGGAAGGGGAGAGAGAGGCCAGAAGAGGGAGCTCCGGTTGGCGGTCCTCTCAGAGCACGTGGCCCATAGTAAGTGCTCAGTTAATGCTGCTTGAATGACAGGAATCAGCAAAGGACCCAGAGCTCCTTGCTTTCCAGAGCCCGCTGCTGTGAGACCCATGGGCTGGGTGTGACCCGGGAGAGGGAGACCCCTTTCTGCGCAGAATGTGGGGCTGGGTCCCTGCTTCAGAAGGGAACGCTGAAGTCCTCCCGGGCTCTGTTAGCAACAAGGTGGGGGGGCAGTGTCACTAGAAGCCCCACCCCCTGGCCACACCCCATGGTCAGGGAACAGGGAGCCAGGCCAGTCTGACATCTGGTGTGTACACTCCTGCCACCGGGAGTGCCCGACCCTCTATCGCACCCGCAACCTAGTTTTCAGATGAGAAACTGGGAGTCATCTCGGGAGCATTAAAGGTTAATGTATGTTGAAAAGGGCCCAGCATGACTCTCATCCTGAAATAAAATGAACACGAGTCAGAGATTGTATTTGGCTCGGTAATTAGCGAGGGAGCCCCATGAGATGTTATACCCTTTTAAAGGGGAATTCGCATTCCGAGGATAGAGTCAAACAAGGGATGCTGACACGAAATGACAAATATCGGGCGTCCCGGAAAATGGATAGAGACTTTGAATAATGACTCATTCCAGTGGGTTAATTCTGAAAAGAACGAAATAGCAATGGAGCGATGCGAGGTTAAGTGTGTATACATTTTTGGGAGGAACACCCAGTAAAAGCCCAGGTTGGCAAATCTAGTCCATATCCCCAGAACCACCGTCCGGGGCGTTTCTCTGGCGGTGCCTTTTTGCGTGCTTGCAGTTGGGATGTGAATGACCGCAGGACCAGGGTCTGGGGAGCAATTAGAAGGCCCCGCCTTTTCCTGTTCACACAGGACAGCTGCTCCCAGTGCTGGGGCCTCTCCTGCTGGTGCTTTGCATGGCACACCTGTACACGGCCCGCCTATACATGGCCCATCTATGCACGGCTAACCTGTACATGGCCCACCTGTGCACGGCCCCCCTGTACACGGCCCGCCTGTACACCATTTGCCTGTGCACTGCGGCCTGTGCATGGCCCGCCTGTACATGGCTCACTTGTACATGGCCCGCCTGTGCACAGCTCGCCTGTGCACTGCCCATCTATGCATGGCCCACCTGTACACGACCCGCTTGTACATGGCCCACCTGTGCATGGCCCGCCTGCACATAGCCTGGAAGCAGGCTGAGTGGCGCTGCCGCTCTGAGACCTGCATCCACCTGTTGGGAAGCAGTTTGTGGCCTGAGCAAGCACTCTGCCCGGAACAGCAACATGATTCCCAGGACCTCACGCCTGGCAGGGAAGGGGCCTCTGCAGTGGACGGAGGGCACGCTGGAGTGGTCATCTGGAGAAGGGGAGAGAGGAGGAGGAGTCCTATGGTGGCGGGGGCCCGGGGAGAGATTTGCAGGGAGGGAGGGGGAGATAAAGGGAAGAAAGATAAACAAAACGAAAGGGTCGTTTGACCCGGGAGCAGAAGTCCAGGGTGGAAATGTGGGGCTGGAGTGCCATGCTCAGGTCTGGTGCCTGGCTGTGGGGGGAGAGGGGAGAAGCCCTTCTGGGGTCTCCGTCTCTTATTGGTTAGAAGGGGGGTTGACTGCGTGGCCCCATGAATTCTGTGGGTCTGGTCAACCTTAAGAACTTGGTGGTCCTAAACCTGTCATGCATGTCCATGCTGTTCCCTTCCCTTCCTTGTCTGCCTGGTACCGTTTCTCCGAAAGTAAGACATCCCCCGAAAAATAAGACCTACGTACTTCCAGTTTGGCCTCTCGCTGTAATATAAGGCACCCCCCCCGAAAATAAGACCTCCCCAATAGTAAGGCCTCCCCCAAACATAAGGCCTCCCTGGAATATAAGGCCCCCGAAGCTAATGTAAGCATCTGACTCCTGATTTAAAGAGACCTCGCACTGCCTGAACAGCTCGGCTGCGCTGCGGCCCATCAGTGAGCTGGTTTGTGATGACAACTACTACTGTACCGTAGACAGGTAATCAATTTCATTTTTTTTGTTGTTGTTCAACAATAAATGTGTACCGTATTCTTCTTCGTGGAAAAATAAGATATCCCCTGAAAATAAGACCTAGCGCATCGTTGGGAGCAAAAATTAATATAAGACACTGTCTTCTTTTCGGGGAAACAGGGTACATATAGTCTGATTCCTCTGCCAGGCCCGCCCTTGTTGTCAAGTCACCCCCCTTTAGAGGTCTCAGATCCTCCCAGACATCCGTCTACCACTCCTTGCCCTCAGCTGTGGCTGTGCTCCATGGAGAAGGTGAAGGGCAAGGGGCTAAGAGCCAGATGCACTGGGTCTAACCTCTGGCTCTGTACTTCCGAGGCACGCTGCCTCGAGCGTGGATAGCTTCTCGGAGCCTCAGTGGTCAGCTCTCTAAAATGGGCCCAGTTCATTCCTGCCATGGCCCCCGCCTCACAGTGCGGTGAGATTTGCAGGAGGTAATGCTGGTCAGCCCTCAGCCCTGTCCCTGGAGCCTGGGGTGCACTCACCAAGCGGACTTGTCACCTGACACCTGCGGAGGCAGCACCGGTCCTCGGAGCGCTGGGCTCGGCTCTGTCCGCAGGCTCCCTGGAGCAGGGCGGCCTCTCATGTACTTGGGGGTCCCAGACCTAGTCCAGGGCCAGGACTTTTGCATTCTCAAGGTGAATCCCTATTGGATGTGATGACTGGGGGGAGGGGAGAGAGGACAGACATGGAGGGACCTGGAAGGACTGATAGGAAAAGGGGAGACCGGCTGGGTGAGGCCTGGGGTACTGAGCTGCCAAGCGGGCGCTGCCAGGGATAGCAACAATTAGCATGGGAGGGACCAAAGGGCCAGCTCAGGCTGGCAGCCGGTAGCTGAGCTGGCATCTGGTGGCGGACTTACCTCCCAGGTCACTGGCCCTCGGGACTCTGTCCAGGACACCAGACCTCCCCTGGACCTCTCTGAGGCTGGATGGCAACATGGGGCCTTGGCTTTCTGGAAGGGAAACCTGACCTGCACCCCAGGCAGCTCCAGCTACGAGACGCTCTCTCCTTTCTGGGGGAAGGCGGTCTTCGGCTGGCCTCTGCCCTCGTGCTGTGGTATACGCAGCGGCACAGAGAAGGACAGCACGGGGCCGAGGTCACACAGCAGGGGACCCACGCGGAAAGGGCCGTCTCGGGCAGGGTCTCACTGTTCGGCCACAGGGCTGTGGGAGGCAGGGAGAACAGAGCTTACTCTTCCCATTTTATAGGTGAGAACATGGGCGCTCGGAGAGGAACAAGACCAGCCCAGGCCAAAGGCTGAGCCAGCAGTGGAGCAGGGAGTTCAGGATCCGGGCTTGGCCTTCTCTGCCGGGAGAGGGCTGGGCCTGGGCCTGGGCCTGGGTGAGGGCCGGGCACTTTGTTCCAGGACAAACGGCGTCCAAGTGACGGAGCCCAGAGCTGGGAGGTGAGATGAACAAGGGTTTCACTCTCGGGGCTCAGGCAGGGCACCTCGAGCTTGGCAAAGGCCCCGGCTCCCAGGCTGCTCTGGAAAGGGAGGTGCCGGGGGCTGCCAGGCTTGTTGGCAGCGTGGCAGCCACTCCGTGGGAATGGGGAGAGGATGGGGCTTGGGGAGAGGATGGGGCTTGGGGAGAGGATGGGGCTTGGGAAGCGGTGTTGGCAGTGCGCCAGCATCCCCCGCCTGCTCCTGGCAGCGCCCCCCTGGACACCAGCTCTCTGGGACTGTCCTGCCACCACCCAGGGCTGCCCTGGCAGCTGACCCAAGCCTGGAGGCTGCCTGCAGGAGCGATCTCTCCCAGACCCTCAGCCACAGGACTGGGAGCCCACCCGCCCGGTCACCCGATGGGACAGGGAACTCGGGAGCCCTGGGCCTGCAGTCCGTGTCTGTCTGTCTCACTCAGCATTCTAGCCGCCTATCACCTCTGCCAGGCCTGGATGCAGGGGTCAGGTGACAGTAGCCAACTCCCCTTTTGGGGGTCCTGGGCCTCCCAAACAAAGGTATGTGGAATGGGGGTGTGGAGGAAGACTAACGTTTACTCCGTGTCTTTCTACCGTGGACATAATTCATTCTCACAGAAAGAGATGCTATCATTGTTCCCATTATACAGAGAATAACACTGAGACTCAGAGACAATGATTCATCAGGGCAACGTCATGGAGCTGCTCCGTGGTGGAAGCAGGACTCAGATGCGGCCCTCAGTGCATCCCTCCTTCCATCCCCACCCCCACCAGGGAGCTCTCCCCGGAGGGAGGAACAGATGCAATGACAAATGACCCCCACAAACAGGATGCATGCAGGGACAGACGTGAGAGGAAGGTGCCCTGGGCTCTCTGGGGAAACGGTCCAAAATTCCGATGGACAAGGCCAGGGAAGCTTTCTCAAAGGGGAGCCATGTGGAGCCAGGTCATAAAGACAGAGAAGGCCGATGCAAAGAGTAGGTAACGCAGGCTTCCATGTATGGGGGACGGGTTCAACTACAGAGGAACACGAGGGACCTGTCTGGGTGATGGGGTTGTCGTGGGTCCAGGTTGGGGTGTTGGTAGAATGGGGGTGTACTGTATTACTGACCCAAACTCATCCGACTGCATTCTTAAAACGAGAACATTTTACCATAGGTGTATTATTCCTCGAGCACAACAATATCAGTAAAGTGATCACATCAGAATCACGAGGCAATCAGAACAAACCGGTGTGAAAAACCACACAAACATGGATGTGTATAAAAGTTAAAGAGTCACACATTTGCTCCATAAAAATCACCAATTTTTTAATGATAAACAGGGTTTTCACAGACTGTGTGTTCTATTTCATAAATGGGTATTCCCAGGGCTGAGTGAAAGTAGCCTGTCAGAGGGAGCCACGGATGTGAGTTACAGATACAATGTTCTAGCAGCCGCATCGTAAGAAGTGGAAATAAACAGGTGAAGTTCATTTTAATTATGTATTTTATTTAATCCAAGATGTTCCAAAACGCGATGTCAACAGCCAAGTGAGTATAACAAATGACTGATGATCTAGCTTGTGGTCCTTTTGTTGTACCAGGTCTCTGGCATTCACTGTATTTCGCGCTTACGGTACATCTCACTCAAACTGGCCACATTCCCAGTGGCAATTGTCAGAGGTAGAGAGTGGCTACTCTGTTAACAGCTCAGGCAAGAGATAAAAAATAAAATGCAATTTTACTCAAAGTCCAACATTTGATTATGTTTTCAATGACATTTACGTTCCAGTAAAAACACTTCAAAATTGCCTTTTTTATGTATGTTTTCAGAAAACGTTCAAAATGGCCTATTACCATCAAAAGGCATCATTCACCTGAGAATGAATGACTATCAAAAATTTCAATCAAAACTCTTTAAACAAAGCTGAAACTTCAGTGTTTTAAAGTGCTATTCACGTATCATTACACAGTTTCATGAAAGAAATACAACAGTTCACAGCTCCAGCGTGAAGCGCCCCAATGTTTTGTTCCTGTCCTGACCCGGCCTCCTGCTTTTTACATCGACGCGTATACCGCCGGTACCGTACGGTTTGCGAAGAACTCTTTAATGAAGTCAAACGTTCCTTGGCTGCCGGCAGCCGCAGCGGCACACGCCCCCATTGATAACTTGGTGATGGTGCGTGCTTCCAGAAGCATTCATCGGAACAGCCAGGCTGCTAGAAAATGGGCACTTGACATTACTTGCAAATGACGCTTTGCTCTTCAAGAATCTATTCCTGCTATCTAAGAGCAAAGATTTGCAAAGCTAATTAATTCGTCTTCTTTCTTACCTAAGGGCTCCTGCCGCCTGGATGCTCTCCAGGGTCTCACCTGACGTCAGCGGCAGATCCCGCAAACCTTCCCCGACATTCGGACTCTGCTGTCTGTTACTTGGCAAACCTAGAGCGTCAGATGGGGAGACGCATATCCCTGCTGCCCGGACGGTGTTAATCACGAGAGCAGATGTTTGGGATTATACCATGCCAGTGCTGAGCGGAATAATCCCGAGTGGCAAGAGGTGCCCACGTGTTCTCCGGCGGGTGTATGTGTATGCTGTTGGAGGTCAGCGGGCAGCTGCCTGGTTTGCAAATAGAGTTGCGCGGCAGCTTTTACTCGGGTATTGTCTATGGCAGCTTTGGAGCTATAGGAGCAGAATGGTTCTAACGGAGGCTGGACCATGTCTCCTGCAGGCCTGACATGTTTGCTAGCTGAAGCTTTAACAAAACTCATTGACCAAGGGCAGGGCCCCCTCTTGCCTCAGCCTGCGTGCTTTTGGGGCCCCTTGAGTCGAGATCTCCTATGAGATGGCATTTTGGTCTAGACTTCTGCTCCAGTTGCAAGCCTCTTAAAGAAGGAGATATAGGGGGGCTAGGAAAGTCCCCCAAAGCAGGTTCTCCAAGTCCAGTTCTGAGGACTTCTGTTGTTTTCCGCAAAGTTTTCTGCTCTCATGGCATTTGGGATAATATTCTCTCACCGGTGAGGCCAAAGTCAGCAAGTGGTTGGAGCAGATCAAGAGAATGGTCTGGCCCTAGCCGGCTTGGCTCAGTGGATAGAGCGTCAGCCTGCGGACTGAAGGGTCCCGGGTTTGATTCTGGCCAAGGGCACATGCCTGGGTTGCAGGCTCGATCCCCAGTGGGAGCGTGCAGGAGGCAGCCAATCAATGATTCTCTCTTATCATTGATATTTCTATCTCTCTCTCCTCCCTTCCTCTCTGAAATCAGTAAAGAAATATATTTTAAAAAGATTAAAACAAAAAAAGGATAGAGAGAATGGTCTGCCCATTCCTCCATTCGGTCAGGCCCTCCCCATCCTGTATAAGAGTGGCCATCAGGGAATTTCCCATAATCTTCTCCTCTCCTCTCAAGGAGCAGAGCTGGCACTAAGCTCTCCTTGGCCCCACTGTCTTGGGAATGGTCAAGGGATCTTGGCCAACTGGGCATCTCGTCAACCTGGGAGGTACTGATTCAGCTCCAGAGGGGTGCAATGTGGCCAGAGATGTGGGGTAAGGGGATGAGCATTGGAGTGAGCCCTGTCCCTGCTGAACCCAGGTCTCCTGACCCTCCCCACATCCTGCTCATGCCTACTACGCACCGGTCACGGTGCATTCTGTTAGATTCTGCACCGGCCTCCTTTGCTAGAGGCCTGGTTCTTGGTCAGGCCCGGGGCATCTACACAGGGTTGGGCACGTGGGGGCCCACCGTCGGTAGAAGCAGCCTGCCCTCTGGCACGTGCTCTGCGCCAGCACAGGTAGGGGTTACAGAGGTCCTGCCCTCAGGTAGCTCCCCTCCCCAGGAGGAGGGATGGAGGGGCTGGCAGCTCGAGCCCTTACCCTGAGGACAGGAGCCTCCAGGAGCCGCCAACTCTGAGAGCGGGACACCATCGTTCAGCTTGAAGGGATAGGAAGGCTTCAGCAAAAAGGTGACAAATGAACCATCTGCTGAAGGCAAGCACGGACAAAGGGGAGGGGAGGGTGTAATCCCAGGACTGCGAGTTTTAAAATTGTGGGAAGGGATTGCTTCCGAAGTTTTAAATGGAATCGTTTAAGATGCGGAAAATGGGACAGGAGGGGGCTGGAGGGAGGGTCTGAGCAGGGAGGGGCTGGGAAAGCAGGAGGACCCAGGCCTGGGACACGAGCTTTCGGGCCTCCTCCAGGTTCACCGGGCAATCCCCGCCAGGAGCGCAGCCGCAGGCCCAGGAAAGGTGTCACTGCTGGGGTGAGAGAGATGGGCTGTCGAAGCTTGAGAACAAATCTTTTAATTTTGTTCTTTGGAGGAGCGGGGGGCAGTGCTGGAGTGAGAGATTGGCTCAGTGAGTAATGGCCATGCCGGTTCCACTAACACCCCAGGCGAGGGATAAGAGAGAAACGGCCCCTCCCCTCCCCTTCCAGGGCCGGCTGCCAGGGACAGCAGGGGCTGCCTCAGTGGCTTCCTCCTGGGCATGCAGACAGACATGCGGCTGAGAGCGCTAACCCCCGAGAGGTCCTTAGAGGCCAGGGTACAGGCCTTCTGCAGGGGCCTCCAGAGGTTTCAGGGGGAGCCCCTGGGAAGTCCTCAGGGGACCACCCCCCACTGAGTGTGACCTGTTGTTACAAGGAGGACGCTTTTTAGAAAGGTGCTGGTGGGAGGGCTCATGGTTTCCATCAGCTTCTCTAAAGGGTCCATACTTCCTGACCCCAAGTTAAGATCTGGATTCTGCCCTCTTGATTGACAGATGGGGAGGGGAGGGGACTCGTTCAATGTCACGGGGCAGGTGTCTGGATCCTGCTGGTGACTGTCCTCCTCTCCCCCATGGTCTCTGTCTGGCTGAAGAGGGGCACAGAATGAGAGAACCCAGGTCTCCTGACCCTCCCCACATCCTCTTTTTCCTTGTGAGCCACGGGGTGTGAGGCCTGGTGCAGGGGGGTGAGACAAGGGGGTTCAAAGTCTGGTGTGTGTAGCCGTGCGGGTGAGTGGGACCACCTGCTTCCCCAGAGGGTCCTGGGGTGCGGGGGGTGGGGACCTCTGGTGCTCAAGGAGGCAAAATTAAAACACCTGCAAGGACCCCTCACCTGGGCAGTGTGAGCCTTCTTGCTGCCATTCCCAAAGGACACCTGCATGGGGCTGAGGTGTAGGGCGGCCTCCGGAGGGGTGAGTGATCTGACGGAGATTAGAAAGGTGATTCTGAGGCCACAGGGTGCAGTGGGGACAGCTGGGCGGGGAGGAGGGGGACAGGTAGGAGGGGACTGCAGTGTCCTGGTGAGAACGAGGGGGTGGGAGGACAGAGAATGACCATTGGAGTGAGCCCTGTCCCTGCTGCAAGAAGGGCCTTACTCTGGTGCTGGGGACTCAAAAGGACGTGGAAAGAGACTGCTTCTGAGGGGTCGGAATGAGTCTGGCCCCCTTCCCTGCTTTGACTTGGTGTCAGGGGCGTGGGTGTGAAAGAGCTTTGACGCTTGGAGAGGACAGACGTAGGGGTGGTCCACAGGACGTGGGAAAACTGATAGGAGGGCATGATGGAGGTGGGGGGGGGGGGAGTCAGGAGAAGAGAGTTAAGCCTCTCAGTCAAGGTGTGTAGTTGTTCTCCCAGCACGAGGTACGAACATGACAAGAGCACTGGCAGAGTCCTCCAGGAGGCGGCCTGGGGCCTGGGAGGGAAGAGGCGAACATGGTTTTTCTGCATGTGTTTGGGCCCAGACCCCGATTGCCCTGCAACGCATGTAACTCACTGGAGGGGCAGCGAGAGGAATGAGGTTCAGACACATTCTCACTGAGGGGGATGGAGGTGGGATAAACGCATTCAAGTACCTACAGTTGAATGTGAGGATAAGATACCTGCTAAGAGCATTGGGGGATCAAGTTGGGGGGGTGGATCTGGGAGGAGGTGGTGGACCAGGGGTGGGATCTGGAGAGTGACGGGGAGAGAGAAGCAGCTCAATGCCGGGATGGCCTGGGGGTGGGGTGGGGTGGGGGATCCATCCCCAGGTGAGATAGTGCTGAAATCCAACTCTGGTTCAGCTCACTTCCTAGTCTTTGGTTCTTGAAGGTCTTTCCACTGGGGGTCCCACCCGATGGGTCCCCATCCAGGAGTCCTCCAGCCACGGGACCTATGTCTCCCAGGGCTGTCCCCCTCCCCCCGCCCCCACCCTCAGCCCCAGCCCCTGCGGGAAGTCTGATGAGCCGGGCTGCTCTCCAGGCTGTTCTCCGGCTGCGGGCCTGTTTACCACGTCGCTGCAGAGCAGATGGATGGCGCGGAGGCCACATTTTTCTCCCCAGCAGCGGGAAAATGAATCTCACCAAGTGCTGCCGACACCATCCTACCGGGTCCCACATCCGTCGCCGGCGGCCGGCTGACAGAGCACCGCCATCCCTCAGCCCGGCTCTGGGGCCCGGGGAGAGAGGAGACAAGATGAACGTCTTGCATCATTTGCTTCCTCGGCTCTTTCTCTCTCCCGAGACCCAGCCACTCCACGGGGTGGCCCGCGCTGCGCCTCAGGGCCAGGGCCTCCATGAAGCAGGTACTCCGAGACCAGAGAGAAGATGAGGCTGTGACCATGGGGAGGCAAAGAGGATGTGTTGATTGGAGTCGGCCCAGGGTGGCTCAGTGATTGAGCTTTGGCCAGGAGGTCAGGGTTCGATTCCAGTCAAGGGCACATGTCCGAGTTGCCAGCTTGATTCCCGCCTCGTGTGTGTGTGTGTGTGTGTGTGTGTGTGTGTGTGTGTGGCAGGGGGTTTGTAAGAGGCACCTGATCGATGATTCTCTCTCATTGATGTTTCTCTCTCTCTCTCCCTTCCTCTCTGAAATCATTAAAAATATGTTTTAAAAATATATAGTGATTCACGTTTGGTAACCTTGCAGAACTGACACGGAGAGCAGGCGTTTCACTGAACGCCCCAAGGCCAAGTTGGCCTGGGCCCGAGGCAGCTGGGAAGGTGGGAGGGCGCACGGCGCTCTGGAGAGCTGGACTTGCATACCGGCTTCTTTATCATGAAACGCCAGGACCTGGACAAACCGTCTCACTGCCTTTGGTCTTGTGCTCTTCCAAAATGGGAATGGATTCCTTCCAGCGCCGGTGGTTGGTGGTGCGCCAGGAGTCTCCAGACGCGATGCCAACAGCCCACCATTTATTGAGCACCTACGACGTGACTGGGGCCGGATGCAAAAGAGCGTTTGTCCTCACAAGGACGTTGGGAAGAGGCCGCCTTCAGCCCCGTCGTACAGATTGGGTCACGGAGTCTGGAAATCACTGGCAGAAGCAAGATTCCAAGCCAGCCCTGTCACTCTAGCATCCTCTCTGGTTGCTAGGTGGCCTGAGTCCCAGGACACAGAGCCTCTCAGGGGGCCTGGACTTAGAGACGCTTACAGAGGAGTCAAGGATGAAAGGGAGGGGTTTGGGGCCTTGGAGAGGCAGTTGGGAAGGCATGCCCATCCCTGGACTCAGTGACACCCGGTCCCAGTCCTGCCTTGCAGCCATCTTCCTAAGGCCTAATCCCGGGCCCCTCGGTGTCTCCCCGGGTGCTCTCTGGCCTCAGGCCCACACCTAGCTCCTGGTGCTACTTCACTTGCCTTCCTAGCTTGCTCATGGAGCTGGGAGTGTCCGTGACCCTCGAGCCCTCTCCAGCTTGGGGTCTTGGCTGGATCTGGGTTTCCTCCTTTGCCAGCACGAGGTCTCCTTATCCTGTTTCCAGAAGGAACTTGACCTTCCTATGCCCTTTGTATCCATTTAGCCATGAGGGTTCCTTCCCCGACCCTCACCCTGGGAAAGCCGTCAGGTGGGGAGGCTGGGACTTAGGCCCAGATGTGGGGGACACAGAGTTGCATACAAGGTCCCTCCTGGAGACGTCCCTCCAGTGGGGGACAGACAGAACCCTAACTGCACGTGGGGCCAGGTGGTCGCAGTCCTGGGAAGGACTCTGAGCCAGCAGGAGGGGTAGGCAGAGCCTGAGGGTGGCTATTTTGGGTGAAGGGGTCAAAGAAGGCCCCTCGGAGGAGGTGGCAGCTGAGCAGAGTTCGATCCCTGCTAAGGTCCTGGAGCAATTCTTCAGGAGGTGAATTTTCAGGGGGCAGTGGTGTTGCCTGGCTCTGGAAGGGGAGAGGCAGAAGACAGCTTTCTGGTGGCCTGCAATTATTGGAACTGAGAGTCTAGGTCAGTGGTCAGCAAACTCGTTCGTCCACAGAGCGGCCAACGGCGGCTCTTGAGCCACATGTGGCTTGCGAGCCGTCCTCGTCCTTTTCACTGCAGAGTGTTTCCCAACAGAGGCTCCTCGCGTCAGCTTTAATGAACAGATAGGAATCTTTGTAATTAACTTGGCCATGGCTTGCATGTAAATGGGTAGGTATTCTTCTGGGCGACTGTTTATGCATTGTTTGAAGTCAGGACTAACTGTGCCCCTGACCACCCCCCTCTCCCGTAAGCTCCCACCCCGTCAGCCACTCTGAAGGTGACTCCCGCAGATGGGCAGCAGGTGCCCTCTGCAGAGACCTGGGTACACCAGAGCCAGAGTGCCACCCGCCTTTGCTCCAGCCCCTCTCCGTTAGGCCCACTCATCCTTCACTCACAACCCCACCTCCATCTCCCTCCTGGTGGGTGCAGGGACTGGGGGCTCTGCCCCACAGGGTGGTCAGGCAACAGCTTCCTCTGGGTATCACTGCATTGGAGGAGTGGGCTCCAACTGCTGGCATGCACGTGTGTGTGTGTGTGTGTGTGTGTGTGTGTGTGTGTGTGTGTGCCCCTGTGTGTACCTGCATGCCTGTAGGGAGCGTATGTGTGTATGCATGGCGTGCATGCATGCCCATGCAAATGTGTGTAGGAGATGCCTGCCCGTGTGAATGAGCAGGGGTGCTCAGAGAGTGTGCATTGAGGATGCGTGCTCTGTGTGTGTGTGTGTGTGTGTGCGCGTGTGTGAGGAATGTGTGCAGGTGCGCGGTGCTTGCCCTGCCGCCCACAGAGCCCGGTCCCTTGCCGTCTGACAAAGGCCGCGCTTTAATCACCGGTGAGCTGGGTGCCTGGTTGCGTGTGTTCCTGGAGCAGCGTTTGCTGGGTGGAGGTCACCCTGGTGCTCTGGCATCTCCGGAGATTTTCCGGAATTCTCTGCTTCCCCTCCTCCTCTCTCCCCTCCCTGGGGGTGTGACACCTGCCCAGTGGGTGAACACAGACCAGCCCTCCCCCGCCTGCCCCTTCCCTGGATGTGGCCATCCCACGGGGATCTGGATCTGGAACAGAGCCTGGAAGGGGAGGGCAAAGGCTGGGAAGGAGGCCCTGGGGGCAGGAGTGTGGGAGGGAGGAGTCCCTGAACGGAGTCCCACTCCTGTCGGCGCTGATGAACCGCATCCCACCAGGGAAGGATGGGCTCTGCTCTCTGCCTCGTGGAGGGTGGGTGTCTGTGTCTGTGGAGGTGGAGAGTAAGTAATAGGGCCGGGCGGAGAGAGGGGCCCCTTCACTTTCCCCTTCCCACCATCTGCAACCCTCTAGCCACCCTCCTCTTTACATATATATATATATTATTGATTTTTTTACAGAGAGGAAGGGAGAGAGACAGAGAGCTAGAAACATCGATGAGAGAGACATCGATCAGCCGCCTCCTGCACGCTCTCCCTTCCCCCCCGCCCCCCACTGGGGATGTGCCCGCAACCAAGATACATGCCCTTGACCGGAATCGAACCCAGACCTTTCAGTCCGCAGGCTGACGCTCTATCCACTGAGCCAAACTGATCTCGGCTACCCTCCTCAGGGGGGGTCTGCAGGCGAAGTCCACTTTCAGCACAAGGCCAGGCCCGGCTGCAGAACTTGCTACAGGCGGGCCCGGAGGTCGGCTGCCAGGCCCGCCCACTCTCCCTGTGGGACAAGCTACAGGGACCAGCCCCAGCGCCCCTGCCTGCCAGTCTCAGGCAGGCCTGCTGGCAACTTCCATCCTGGGAGAGGAAGGCAGGCAGGGGAAGGGTGGTGCCCCCTGAGGGAGGCCAGGCTGTCTGAGCTCACACAGGCAGGCAGCGGCAGAACTGGGGCTCAAGGCTGCGGGGCTTGCTTCTTGGGGGTCCTGCAGCTGCAGGTGCACGGGGCTGGGAGTCCACGGGGGGCTGAGCGTCCCAGCCCCGTTCAGGAAAGGGGCTGTCAGGCACCATGACGCCTATGCTTGGATCCACCAGCGGCAGGTCACGACTGAGGTGCTGACCGGAACACAGGTCAGTCTGGGGTGTGCACTAAGACCACAATCCTCCGACCCCAGCCTCACCGAGGAGGGCTAGGGACTCCTGCAGGTCACACTGTGAGGGGCAGTGACCAAGGGCCTGGAAGCCAAGCCCCTGTCTCTAGTCCAGGCTGCCTCCCTGTGCGAGCAGGCTCCTCTATACCCCCAAGAAGTGACAAGGGCTAGGACCCCTCTCGGGCCTCTCCCAAACCTGGACAACAGCAGCAGTCTCCCCAGCAGCTCAGGGCTTCTAGGGGGTCACCTGAGGGAGAGTCACCTCCTCCCCTTCCCCCACATGCCTTCCTCTCAGCCAGGATAAGTCCATCCCACCTCCTAATCCTCTAGTAGTTGTCTCTGACTTCTCAGCCATCTACAGACCCCTCGCTGCCTCCCCGAACCTTCCTCCAGGCCGCCTTTCTGGATTAACTGCCCGGCTTCCACGTTTAGTTTCTTCCTGCTGCTCGGTGGGCTAAGTGCGTGCGTGGATTACTGTGCACCTGTTTGCACATGTCTCTGACCCGATGATTCGGTCCTTCCGGGTGTGATCAGGCTCCCTCGTCAGCCTGAGTGGGTGGGCTCGCCCCTCAGACTGGGAGGTGCTGTAGGGCAGGGCTGTTTCCTCTTGCATCAGACGGGGGGCTCCCCAGGGACAGGGCGCTGACAACTTGAACCCTCCAGCTCCGTCTTAGCCCTGAGATGTACGGCCTCTCAGTCACACGGGGGAGTTACCATTCCCGTCCCCTCTCTGCACCGTCACTGTGCTCTCCCCCTGCCTACCAACATGGAGAATCCCCAACTCCTGGGAACAGCTGCTCAGGGTGGCATGAAGTGGAGGATGGCAGAGCTGGCAAAGCTTGGAGGAAGCGGAGGGCAGTTAAAGACTCGTACCCTTGCCTCTCACCCACAGCGCCAATCTCTCTAGGAGGTGTGAACTGGCAGGGCTGGGTGGTATCCAGGACTTCACACCTTGAGACCTGAGAACCATCAAGTGTGAAGGCACTGCAGGGACCATCTGGCCCCTGGCATCTAGTGGAGGGTCTTGACTTGCTCCAGACATAGGCCGGGCCGGCCTCATGGCCAGGTGACCAGGCAAAGACAGGGTGAGAACTCCCACCAAGCCCATGGACCCTGCTTGGTACCCTCACCATTGCATCGGAATAATTCTCTGAACTCCAGGTCCCCACCAAGGAAGGCAGCGTGAAGATGTGGAAATTGGAGCCAATGTAACCTGGGTTTGAATCCTGGCTCTGCCATTTGAAAGTGCTGTGTGGCATCAGATAAGTCGTATAACTTCTCTGAGCCCCAGTTTTGTCATCTGTAAAGTGGGTATAATAATAGCACCCACCTTCCTTGGTTACCCTGAAGAATCGATGACATGATGGATCGAAAGTGATTATCAGCGTGTAATGGGCTCTCAGAAAGGTTAGTGATTGTTACTTAATACCCCTTCTTCCTTTGTCCGATGAATGGCAAGGATCTAATCAACACTTGGCAGGCTACTGTGGCGGGAGTGTGGGCATAGGGACGGCCTCCACTTCCCAGTGTCTCTTGCGACTGAAGGGGCAACCAGTGCCCCAGGGGAGAGCACAGGTGCTGGTTCATACCCCATCCCCTCTTCATTGGGCGTCTCTGCTTGTGCTACCAGCTCTCCTTACAAGCCCAGCTCAGCACCTCATTCAGGAAAGCCCTGGGGTCCTCTGCTGGAAGGCGTGACTAAGAGAGAGTTGGGCCGAGACCGGTGTGGCTCAGTGGGTAGAGCGTCGGCTTGCAGACTGAAAGGTACCGGGTTCGATTCCGGTTGGGGGCATGTACCTTGCTTGCGGGCACATCTCCACAGTGGGGCGTGCAGGAGGCAACTGATTGATGTCTCTCTCTCTCATTGATGTTTCTGACTTTCTATCTCTCTCCCTTCCTCTCTGTAAAAAATCAATAAAATATATTTTTTTTTAAAAAAGAGAGAGTTGGATGGTTGGCTTTGGAGACACTCAGCAGGGGATGGAGTTCCCAGTCGGGGAGGGACTACAGTCCATCTAACAACGGCAGAGAGGCCTGAGTGCTTGTCATATTCCATCTGCCCCCAAACACTGACCGTGATCTAAATCTTAAGTGGGGCTCCCCATCACCGAGGGCATCAAGTCTTTAGTGATCCCTCCCTGCCCTCCCACCTCTGAGTCTCTCCAACCTGATCCCCTTTCCATCGCCAATGGGGCTTCAGGATGTAACAGGAAGAGTGTAGGCTGGTAGCTGCCTACCGGTCACGTCTCAGCGGGAGACCCTGGCCTGCCACTTGCCCTTTCTGCGCCCCTGACGTCTCATCCATTCCTCTCCCTCTGGGCTCGGGTTAGCAGCGCAGGTGCTGACACAGCGGGCCCGCTCCGGGGCAGTCCATGGACACCGCCTCCTCGCGGTGACGCACGCAGCGGGCAACGCGCGCCCAGAGCTGGGGATGCGCCGGCGGAAGGTCACACGGCCAAGGCACAGTCAGATCCCAGGAGCCCCTGCCAACCCACTTAAGGAATGTCATCACGGCAAGTGGGTTCCTTCTCTGGCCCACTCAGTGTATTTTCCGTTTTCTCCACTCGGCGCCCTCACATCGGAGGGGCTTGTCCATGTCTCTGGGAGACCGGCATGGGGGTGCCTCGGGGCTGGCGTGGGGAGCGGGTGCAGGGGGCTGGCGCAGCTCACGGCTGCTTGCCTGCTCCTCTGGCTCTGCCTCGCCGGCCCTGGCTGTCGGAGGCGGCTCTCTTTCCCAGCAAGCTGATTCATGGGCCTGGTTCCCGGTGCTCCCCGAGCAGCGCTCTGTCAATAACTGTTCTTTATGAGGCCCCTTGATTTGTTTTCGGGGTTGAAGACAATTTTCTAAAGAGGAGTTCAGTGCCAGGGCCATTCCAGAGGGGCTGTTAACTTAATGTCCCCCCGCGTGCCTCCACGCCCGCTCCCTCCTGAACTGCGTGGGGGTCAGGCCTTGCTGTTCCCAGCAATTGCCTCCGAGTCCTGGCATCCGGACAGGGAGTGAGGAATGGCGAGACGGGGACACAAATCACGGGCCGGGCCACGGGCCCCGTCACCGGGTTGGCTGTGAGACTTCCAGCCAGTGGGACCTCTCTCTGGGTCCTCATGTCCCTGTGTGTGAACGCCTGGATGCGGACAGGTGCCATTCTGATGGCGTCCACTGTCTCTCCTTGGGGGGGTGGGGCTGGTCTCCCAGGTTCATTGGGAAGGTCTCTGCCAGGCAGCAGCTCAAGTGTCCTCCCCGTCGTCCGCTGGGGGGTTAGCAGTTGACAAAGTCTGCAGCTGAAAACCAGCCATGCCCGGGTCTCCATTCCCACGGCGCTGGCTCTCATCCTTCCTGCTCAGCGTCTTCCCAATGGACCCCTTGCCCATTCTTTCCTTCCTTCCTCCAGTCTAGGGAGAGGGGGATGATCTGAACCTTCGGTCTGAGCCTAATGCCCTAATCCAGCAGTTCTCAACCTGTGGGTCGCGACCCCTTTGGGGGTCGAATGACCCTTTCACAGGGGTCACCTAAGACCATTGGAAAATGCAGATATTCACATCACGATGCATAACAGTAGCAAAATTTCATGGCTGGGGGTCCCCACCACATGAGGAACTGTATGCAAGGGTCGCGGCCTTAGGAAGGTTGAGAACCACTGTCCTAATCTATGCTACCCCCCTGGCGCTCCCCACCCCCCGCCGCTGCACACACACACTCCCTCTGGCCTCCATACCTTTGTACAGATGTGTTCATGTTTCCCTATCCCCAGGGACTCCTTCCTGCTCCAGGCATGGGGCAAGCACGTGCAGAGACAGGGAAGCCAGAGAAAGCACGCGGCGTCAGGTCTGCAGCCTCTGGGCTGCACGCCCACCCTCCTCCCTTCCCGGAATGTCCTTGGCCCCGTCCTCAGCAAACCCGGTTTGAAAATGTCTCCTTCCCTCCGCTGTGCCCCACCCACCCAGAGCAAAGCTACCACGGAGAACACTCGTCGCCCCAGTTGGCCGTGGTGGGCTGACCTGCCCATCTTCCCCGCACAGCTGGGGCTCCTTCCACACTCCCCGGCAGGGCCTAGCACAGAGTAGGAGCTTTCTGTGTTGAATAAGCAAATGGACCCATGTTCCAACTTCAGCACCAGCACCCCGTCCCGTGCGCACACCCCCTGGCTAGAGTATTCCTTCTTTCCTGACCCACATCTATGCCTCATCCCTCTCTGTGATTGTGACTTTCCACACCGATCACGTGGTAAGAGGGGAGGGTATAGAAAACCCCCAAAGGCAGAATAATGGGCACGCCGTTTGTCGTTCTTGTTTGGACTTTAGTCATCAAATATTTGCTGGCCACTTGCCGATTCTGGGCACCGTGGGTTAAGGGAACCCCTTTCGGAGGTCACTGTCGCGTTATCTGAGAAGCGGGTGTCTGGTGCTCTGGGAACTCGAGGACCGTACTTCTGCCCCGGGTTCTGCCCTGGCCGTGGTTTCCCTGTCGCTTCCTCGTGCCACTGAGCTATACCCACTCCTCGTTGCCCCTCCATCTTGGGCAGCGCTGGCCAATCTCTAGCCTTCCTCAGGGTCACCCCTTATCTGAAAAGCCACCTGAATGTGGCACACTCCCTGTGCTGTCTGTGCCAGGAGCTCTGCTGCTGGGCGCCGATTAGATGCCCAATCCTCCCGGCGCCCCCCGGCTGCCCCTGCCGAGGAGCAGGGGCCCGTGGAAGGCAGGCGTCCTTCCCAGGTGTGGGGCCGGGTGCCAGTGCAGCCTGTCCTGCCCCTGTGTTACAGTAATAATAATAAGGATAAAATATAAATATAGCCGAGACCGGTTTGGCTCAGTGGATAGAGCGTCTGCCTATGGACTGAAAGGTCCCAGGTTCGATTCTGGTCGGGGGCATGTACCTTGGTTGCGGGCACATCTCCACTGTGGGGCGTGCAGGAGGCGGCTGATCGATGTCTCTCTCTCATTGATGTTTCTGACTTTCTATCTCTCTCCCTTCCTCCCTGTAAAAAAAGAAAAAATCAAAATATATTTTTAAAAATATATAAAATAAGAATTGGGTTTGACATATTAGAGAGTAGAATGAAGAGTGAACGCCCTTAAAAGAGATGTGCATGTAAGAGATAAAAAAGTTTGTGCTCCACATGTAAAGACCAGATAGCAGAACACCTGGGACCCGCTGATAAGACACACTGAAGACGTCTGCTTGAGCACATAAAAGAGAGCAAATTCCGAAGGAGATCAGAGCCGCTTGTCTGCCCCTCCACAGACGGTCGCTCTCCGCTCCCCTTCCTGCATCCTGCCTGAGCTCTGCGTCTGCCGTGGACCCTGGGTCACAAGCCGAGGCCTCTACCAGACTCCGAGCCGCAGCTGCATCGTCCAACGTCCAGTGTGTGTGTCTGTCAGTGCGGATCTCCGGGTGGCCTGCCGAGGCCTGGAAACCGCCAGAACTCTGGTAAATAAACCGAGTGTGATTCGTGCATTGCCTGTCTGTCTCCTGTGTCATTTATGTTCGGCCAATATTTAAGAAGTGCCTTGAGTCATCCATTCTATTGGCAGAGAATACTCTTGGCCACCTGTGCTTGCGTCCTTAGAGAAGTTTTGGGACATCCTGGTCCCTTCTGCCAGGTGCTGGCTGCTGTCGCCACCTCTCCAGGCTGCAGGGGGTTGGCCGGGCTCCCCCTCAGGTCAGGCGCCTCTGTACCCCCTGGGCTGCCGCCTGTGCCTGAGCTCGTCTTCCAGGGCCAGCCAAGGCCCCTGTGGGAGGGGCCTACCCAACAGCCTTGGCCCTCTCCTGCCTGGCTCCTGCCATGGAGACCCCCAAGCTTTCCCCATCAACCCAGGGAGAAGGGGGCCCCCTGAGAGGCAGGGCTGGGGTGGGGATGGGAGGAACCTCCTCTGAGAAGCGGGTTGCAGGCTGCAGGCAGCTCAGAAGGTATTCCCACTTCTCTCCTGATTTCTGTGCCTCCTCCTCATCGCCAACGCATTTCTCTGGAGACCCTGATGCGGGCCCTCCCTCTGGAGCCAATCCTGGCAGGCTCTAGAGGACGCACGCCTTTGCCAGGGCACATTTCTGGCTCAGTAAGTCCTTCGTCCTCTGACGCGGGCACGTCCACAGCTCAGAGGTCAGTGAGCCCTGGACGCTGGAGCGGGGAGAGCGGGATGGCAACGGGGCTTCGCCGTGTTTCTCTCTCACCTCATTGACTGTGCCCACGTGTGCATGTGTGTACACGTGTGTGTGGTGGGGGGGTGAGTGTGCGTGCGTACACATAAAGCAGAGACACGGAGCCAGGCACCCTGCATTGTCTGTGGCTGGGAGCCGCTGCCCCCCAACTCCAATCTGGTGGCCTCCGTTTATTTAAGAAAAAAACCGACACAGTGGTGGTAGAACCCGAGAGGAAAGTGGCTGTGAGATGGGCCGGGGAGATGCCCGGCTCCCTCGGCCTGGCCGATCCCCCGGTCCTTCACAGCTCCCTCGGTGCCCCCCTCCATTCCCACCGGATCCCATTTCCTGGGTGGATGGGTGGTCGCCCCTGCAGAGGAGGGAGGAGTAGCCAGCAGAGCTGGAGGGGCTAAGGCAGAGGGCTGGCTGGAGGGCAGGAGGCATACCCACCTCCCTGGCCCACCCAGACCTGGTGCTCTGGGCCGCAGCTTGGCCAGCGGTGGGCTGAGGACTCCTCCCCCTTCCGGCCTCTTCTCTCGTCCGTGAGGGCAGAGGAGGGAGCCCTGGGCTCTTAGGAAGGTGCCTGGCTTGACCACAGACCCCTCTGGGGTCTGCTCCCAGGTCCTGGGAAGGGACTGGGCGGCCCCAGAAAGCCAGAAGATGCTACACGTGTCCCCCAGCCTCCCCCAAGTTTTGTCCACAGCAAGATCCTTGGCAGGGCAGGCAGCTGCGGCCTCCCCGCCCTGCAGGACTGAAATCCCTGAATAGTGGTTTGAAAAAAAGTCTTTGTGCAGCTTGTGACACAAGACCCCGCGGAACCCCCAGCACAGGGGGGACCCCGGGGACGTGGGAGGCAGGGGCGCTCACAGTGAGGGCCCCCTGGCCTGGCTCCTGGGGCAGGCTGTCTCAGCCGGGAGGAGGTTTGGAAAGGCAGGAGGGCTGGGCTTGCTTCCTCCCAGCGAAGAGAGGGACCTGCAGAGAGCAAAGCTGCAGGGCCTGTCAGATCCACGTCAGCCGCCAGCCCACGACGGTGCGAGCAGAGGTCCCGGCCGTGTCCCCCCCCAAGAGCCTACCCCACGGGAGACGGCGCCCCTACGCAATCTCTTTGTTTCTGCGCATGTAATTTGGGGGTGCAGCCGGCCGCGTGGTGCTGGCCACATCCGGGCAGCCCCAACCCAGGTCCTCGTCGTCGTCCTCCTCCTCCTCGCCGGCGGGCACCGAGTCGTAGGCCAGCTCCTCCGTGGGCAGCGTGGTGAAGGTGGTGAACTTGACCCGCTTGCGCTTGGTCGTGGGCGAGCTGGCGGGGTCCTCGGCCTGGTCCCGGGCCGAGCCGCCCGAGGAGCCGTCGCCCCGCCCGTGCACCTGGCTCTGGACGCTGGTCTGCGAGCTGCCGCTGCTGTGGTGGTCGCCGTGGCAGCAGGCGGGCACGGTCTCCAGCGGGTTGCCCGCGGGCGGGGACAGCTCGCCCTGCGCCCGCAGCGGCTGCCCGTTGCCCAGGAACACCCAGTGGTGGGAGTGGTCCGTGCTGGTCTGGCCCTCGGGCGGGATGCGCTTGTGGCGGTAGCGCAGCACGAAGACCACGCAGTTGATGAGGAAGACGAGGATGGCGAGGCAGAAGACGCCCAGCAGCGCGTACATGCCGATCTCCAGGTCCGTCAGCCCCCGCGGCATCTGCTGGAAGCCCGTGGGCAGCGGCAGGAAGTCCTCTGTGGGCGGCACGGCGGGGCTGGCCGTGACGGGCCCCGGAGCCTCCGGGGGGGACAGCCCCGTGCCTGGAGGGCCGGCCCCCCGCGCTTCGTCCTCGCCCCCACCCGGCCCCGGCTGGCTGGGGCCGGGGTAGTCGTAGGTGGGGTCCTCCTCCTCCCGCCCCAAGTGCACCCGCAGGCCCACGGAGGTGGTGGCCAGGACGCTCTTGCGCTTGGTCTTCTGGCAGCTCTCGGCGATGGTGAGCTCGGCCCGGAGCAGCTGCCCGGCGCCTTCCGCCTTCGCCACCACCAGCGGGAAGGCCCGGTCCTGGGTCACCGTGGCCACCCGCTCGTCCAGACTGCTCACCAGCAGCCCATAGTCCCGGGGGCTGTAGAGGGACAGTGGAGCGGTGGTGCCGTCGCTGTAGGAGAGCCAGAGGCTCAGGAGGGCTTCCTGGAGGAGGAGGAGGAGGAGGAGGAGGAGGAGGAGGAGGAGGAGGAGGAGGAGAAGGGGAGAGGAGTCAGAGCTAGTCCTGGCTGGCTTCCCTGTGGGTGGAGCTTTGTGAGGGCAGGGACCCAGGCGTCTGCCTCCCGAATGGATGTGCCTGGCAGGTGGCAGGTGCTCAGGAATGATTGACTGAGAGGTTGAAGAGGGTCCAGGGCACACAATGGCCTCCTGCTGCCTCAAGAATTCCTTCGCCCATCTCACCTTCCTCCCCTCCATGAGCTAGAGGTAAGTTCTGATTTGGGTCTCAGCCAAGTCCCTTTTGCTGCAGGAGTCACCCCACTTCTCCATGCCTGACCTTGCCATCACCCCCATCAGACGCCTGGAGATTGAGAATACGCGCCCAATCCCAGTCTCCCCTGCTTGTGGCACTGGTCTCCCTGCCGATGAAGAAGCAGGGCCAGAGAGAAGGGATTGGCCTGGGGTCAGGGAGCAAGTTGAGGCAGATGACTTCTGGCTCCTGATGCCTGGCTTGGTGCTCAACACCCACCTTCTCATTCCCTGGGCTTCTGCCTGTCACCTTCCCACCTGTGCCTGTAGCCAGTGTCCTGGCATTTTGGGGGTGGGGGTGGGCTGTAGTTGGGGCTTCTGAAATAGGTAAGCATAATTCCTGGGGGTCCCGGCAGAGATGATGGGCCCTCTGAGAATCTGGGAGGGGGAACCCTTAGCAGGAAGACCTCAGGGGGTGGGGGGCAGGTGCAGAAAGTGAGACCTTGGCCAGACTCCCTGTGCAGACGGCAGTGGGTGGGGTGGAGCAGGCACACGGGTCATGGAGGGTGGAAAGATCTGCCGTTGCCTAAAGCCCTAATTTGGGGGGCTCCTGGCACAAAGGCAAGCCAGAGCCCGCAAGCCCTCCTTCCACACTCCAGGCCCCAGGCTGGTAGGCTGGGCCCCCAGTTACCTGCTTGAGGAAGCTGAGGGTTTGCTGGGCGGCAGCGGTGGCCAGGATGGTGTGGCTGCTCCCGGGGCTTGGCCGAAGCGAGAGGGAGAGGCTGGCCACCACCTGGGCCTGCAGCTGTGTGATGCTGACCTTCTCCTCTGTCACCGTCAGCAGCGTCTCCCCGAGCACAGACTCTGTCAGTGGGGACACCACCTGAGGCAGAGAGGGGCAGGGGCGAGTGAAGGCCAGGAAAGCAGCACCCTCAGGATCACCCATCAGGGGAGTCTTGGTGCCACTGGAAGAGAGGTCTACGCGGTGGGGCAGGCTGGGAGGCTCTGCCTTAGGCTTGCACCTGGGAACCAGGGTCCAGGGGTCCCTTGGGAGGGGGGTGATGCTGGGCTTGCAGGAGCACAGATGAGAGAGATGGGTAGATTTAAGGAAAACAATAGGCCTGCACAATAGCAATAACACTAGCAATTGAGAATCCAACCTCAATGTGAGGGAGACAAAAGGGAGTGGTGGGGACTGTGGAAAGGGGAGAACGCATGCTCATGGAGAGGGGGCACCGGTATTGACGCTAGCAGCGCATTGCCAGGTGGGAAGGCAGGCCCCATGTTGCCAGATTTATATTTTGTAAAACCAGAAACCTGGTTTTCTAAGCAACGAGAAGCTTTCCAATTTTCAAATGCCGGATCAATCGTTTTTACAGACAAGTTTCCTGCAAGCAGATCCCAGCCCACGGGTCCCTGTTCAACCTCTCCCAGATGGAGGGTTTCTGCTCAGGCAAATGTCAAGGTCAGAGTTGAGTGCCTCACTCCTGAACTCCCTCTCCTGGCCTCCAGCTGCCTGAACCTCACTCCCTCTTCTGCCTCACCCACCCTGGTCTCAGGGACCCCTTGGTGATGCAAGGTTGGTAGTACTGGTAAGGCTTGGAGGGAGACCCTTCCCCAGGCAAAGCTGAAGCGCCTTGGCCTCTGATGGTGGAACATCCGGCAGAGGGGCAGGCCGGGGAGAGAATGTGTTTGGGGAGCCGGCTGGGGTTGCTTCCGGAGGCCGAGGCCCTGGGGTTCCTTTCCTAAGAACCTCTGCATCCTCAGCCCACAGGGGAACAAGTCTCCCAGCACTGCCCTTGTGCCTACCTTGAAGGGGGTGGTGCCCGGCTCCAGGCCGGCCAGCGTGCTGCTGTCTACCAGGCGTGCCACGCGGGGGTCCCCCACCCGCATGAAGTCGCTGACCAGGTCGGTGACCTCCACCAGCCAGTCCGGGCCCAGCATGGTGACCACCTGGTCGGTGCCCTCGGACGAGGTGGTGTGGAACTGGGTGAAGACCTGCAGGGTGGCGTGCTGGTACTGCAGGGTGCAGCCGCGGCTGCTGCTCTGCCGCCGCTCCTCCTCGTCCTCGTCCTCGTCCTCGCTCTCCCGGGCTGACCTGGGTGTGTGTGTGGGGGGGGGCACAGGATCAGGCTCCTCACGCTGGCAGTGACCTGCACACGCCCCCTCCCTCCCCTGGCCCTGCTAGCCACTCTCCGGCTCCCGTGGATGGCAGTGTGCAAACAGCAGCCTGTTCCCTGGCTCACTCCTGCTCCTGGCCAGTGTGGCGCTGGGAGTCCCCCGCTCTTCCCTCCCATAAAGGCCCCCACTCGGCCCTCCCGGGTCCCTGTCCGCCTCCGCGTGGCTTCCCCGGCGCCTGCGAAAAGCTGGCGGCAAATCCTGACGAGGGCGGCCTCTTTTCAGCACCGAGCGTGGGCCTGGCCCCGCTCTCAGCTCTGAGCTGCAGCGAAGGCGAGCCCGGCTCCGGAGTGCCAGGCGCTGGGCTGGCCCGTCCTCCGCTGCGTGGCACACAGAACTCGTAAGTGATCAACCTGGATATGTAGCTGAGACGCGCAAGCCAAGTGCTGAAGGGGCGGCTTGGGTTTCTCTTGCTGCTCAGCGAAATGCATGAGGAGAGAGAGAAAGTGAGGGAAGAACTGGTGAGCAAAAGGGACCCGGGACGTGATGATTTGGGGGAACTCTCAGCCTGCTCAGAATTACCCAAAATGCGACCAGCAGGAGAGCCGTGCGAAGCGTGTGGCTATTGCTTTGCTGGTGCTCAGAAGAATCAAGCACTAGGACAGCGGTCGGCAAACTCATTAGTCAACAGAGCCAAATATCAGCAGTACGGCGATTGAAATTTCTTTGGAGAGCCAAATTTTTAAAACTTAAACTCCTTCTAACACCACTTCTTCAAATCAGACTGGCCCAGGCCATGGTATTTTGTGGAAGAGCCACACTCAAGGGGCCAAAGAGCCGCATGTGGCTCGCGAGCCGCCGTTTGTCGACCACGGCACTAGAATATTCATCCCTACAGAGGGTGCTTTTACCCGTTAACAAATCCAGCCCTCACCACAGTCCTGTGAGGTAAGTGTTCATGTGCCCATTTTACAGATGGGGAGACAGAGGCATGGGAGGTTATGTGCATGGCCCCCAGTTGCCCCGCTGGTGAAGAGCAGGGGTCAGTTCTCCAACCTCGGCTGTCTGGCTTCAGAGTTTACTGCATCCTCCCTACTCAAAGCAGCCTCAGCCTCACCCAGGAGCGGGTCCAAAGCACATGTGCCATGGGCAGGATCCGCAGGTGAGCCGTGTGCCCATTCAAGTCTGAGAGGCTCTGGTCTGCACGGCCTTGCTTTCCCAACTCCTGCAGAACTGAACCGAGCCCGCCTCTCGGCTGCCTGCTCCCTCCCTAGCCCCGCCCCTCCTCCTCTTCCCTACTGGCGTTTCTCTCTAGCAGCCATGGTGGGTGAGTGGGGTGCGCTGAGTGCAGGTGTCCATGCATCACAGTTGGGAACTCAGGTGTGTGAGCCTGCTCCCCAGAGAGGGGACCCAGTGTGTGCCCAGCTGATGTGCCTACACGTGTGTCTCAGTGCGCCCAGGCTGGGGCACGTGTGTACAGCCGTGTGTACACCTATGTTACTGTGTCTGCTCCATTTTGTCTGCTGTTGGACTGGTCTCTCACCCTGTTCCCCAGACAGCCCCTTTTCACTAATCCTTTTAGACTTAGCTCAAGAGTCACCTCTTCCAGGAAGCCTGCCTTGACTTTCCCCAGAGGAAAAGGTGGTTCTCTCCTCTGTGCCACTCAATTCCCTGCTTCCTGCATCCGCCATGCTTTGTGGCATAGACATGATGGCTTCCCTGGTGGACCCAGAACTTGGCTGAGAAAGGTACTGGCCACATTCATCTCATATCTCAAGCACCCGCCGGTGCCTGGCACACAGTAGCTGCTCAGTAAAAGCTGGTTGATGGCATAACCGACCCGCAGACTGTGTACATCGAGGCCCTTACGCACACACGCAGACCAGACGGTGTGCCAGGGCTGTGCCACCCGCGAGTGTCCCCCGAGTATCTGCCGGAGGTGGAGGGGCTGTACCTCCGGTCGGGAAGGATGGGTACCCTCCAGCCCTTCACTTGGCTGAGGCGGGCGTCCGAGAGCTCGATGTGCAGGGGCAGCTTGGGGACCCAGACTGTCATTTCCAGGGGGGCACTGAGGGCGTCGTAGCGGAAGGTGACCCTGGCATTCATGGACCCGCGAGACTCCTTTCCGCTAACAAACACGTAGTCACAGCTGCTGGATACCTGGGGAGGGGAGGGAGGTGGGTTGGCATGTCTTGCCCTACAGGTCATCCTGCGGGCAGTGCCAGGAGCTGCAGGCTGACAAGCAGGGCCAGAGGCTGTTGGAGAGAGAAAGTACCAGTCACATGAGGCTGAAGAGGAGGGGGGCGGAGGGGTGGGGAAGGCACCTCCTAATTTAATTCCTCTGGGAGGTGTCAGCTTCTGGGTCCCTGCCTCCATCCTGTGTTTCCAGAGACCATCTCTCAGGGGCTACTGTGGGAGGAGCCAACATGCAAATGCTTTGACAAGGGGCAGCTTCTGAGGCGCCAGATCACACCTGGGGGAGCCTTCGGGCTGAGGGTCCTCAGCACGGCTGTCCTGCCCTGCATGACTACCTGGGCAGGTGTCTGGCAGGGAGAGTCCTTCCTGGACAAAGAGCAGCCTGTCCTTTGTAGGACACAGGTGCTCCACTGAGCTAGCTGGAGGTCAAATGCGGGGTGTGCGTGTGTGGGCGGGGGGGGGGGGGTAGAGATGAAGGGCAGGACTTGGCTCCTCCTGGGCCCCTCTGGACCAGCAGTCCCAGGAAAACGGGCTCTGGTTAATTTCAGGCGGGAGGGCTGCTCTCGCCTGGGGTGGGAGTGAGGGGAGGAGAGAGGAAAAAATCAGGACCAGGAGCCCTCAAACCCAGCCCGCTGGCTGCCTGCCGCCACTGCTGCCGCTTTAGCCAATGCATGCCCCTGTGGGTACCAACCTGCCTCTGAGAGCTTCCCCGGATGGGCATGTGCCTTCTGAACACATCTGGGGGGTGGGTACCTGTGCCCACTCACAAAGGTGTCGCCGCCAGTCCTTCAGGACGGAGGCAGATGGTGTACGTGTTACATGTGCCCACACGCACACCTGGACTGAACGCCGTGTGCCGTGCATGTAGGTGCTCCAGCTGGTGCAGGCCCGTGGGTGCGCATCCTCACATTTGGATGCAGCCTGTGGGCTGATCACACCCTGAAGGCTCTGGTGGGGGGTCGGGAGGGAGCTGGGCTTGGGGCTCATTTGTGGGGCATCCCAAGCTCCTGCTAGCTCTCTTCACCGCCTCAGAGGGAAGGGAGGGGGCCTGGAACCGCAGCCCTGCCAGAGACGCCCTTTCCCACTTCGGGAGGCAGGGCAGCCCATCGGAAGGCTGGCAGGTTCCACTTAGAATATTGGCCAACTTCTTAAAGAACCCGGGTGTACGTATTTCATTGAGGGCGGAAACAAATTCCATTTAGAATCTTCTCTGCTCCCCCTAGGAGTCTCAGCCATCACAGCTTTGTTCTGGTCCCGCTGGGGCTGGGGTGGGCGTGTCTGGGCATCAGAGAAAGGTGCTGGCTCTGGGGAGCAGGCCCATGTCTTCCTGCGCCAGCTGCCAGCAGCGGAGGGCCCCGTGGGCCTGGCCAAGGCTCTACTCCCAGGAGGTGACGGGGGTAGGGGGGGCTAGCCATCTGCGCTTGCTCACTTGGAAGGACTTCTTCTTGGATGGGGGATGGCCAAGGTGAGCGCCAGGCTCCCAGACCTGGGGGACCCGGGGCAGAGTTTGGAGAGAGAGCCTGCCTGCACTCCAGGTTAGCCCCAGGGCGCCAGAGGGAGGACACCCACATCCCTCTCCTCCCCTCTCCTTCAGGTGGAAAGATGGACAAGAACAGGGAACAGATTCTGGAGTCGAATCGTTTGAGTTGGGCAACTGCTGGAGGCTGGCACAGCAAACAGCTCACCTGCCCTCACATCCCGAGGCTGGACACCCTCCTGCATTACTGCCCCCTCTGCTGCCTCTGACCACCATCCTAGGCCAGGGGAAGGGGCAAACCTGGAGGCCCTCCTGGGGAGGTGGCAACTAGCCATTTGGGTGGAAGACGCTGGGTCCAGAGGGAGTCTCTGGGGAGAAGCTCAGGGAGGGGCCTTTGGGAGTTGGGGGAGGTTGGAGTGTATGCCCAGATTGGGTCCTTCCTTCTACAACCCTCATTCCTGGCCTAACTCACATGCTTCTGGAAGCTTCCTCCCTGTGCTGGATCTCTTCCACTGGGAGCCAGCATCCCGGTTCAGAGCCTGTCTCTGAGGGGCCTACCCTGTCCCCTCATTGCCTCGCCCAGTGTCTGCCACACAGCAGGGGCTCCATAACCACTTGCCAGATTGGACTGAGTTCAAGTTGTCAATCCTGCCTTCTACCCAGGGTCTGCCAAACAGTCTCCTCTCCATTCCTACAGGCAGCCCTCCAGGACTGGCAGGGCAGAACCCAGGGCTTCCCCTCACCCCACTCAGGCTGAACGAGGGATGTCGCAGCTCCTTCCCACTCCTGCTCCCAAATTCAAGTCTTCTTTCCTGCCAAGGGAACCTACATGGGATGAGAATTCCCCTCTAGCTCGGGGTTCCCCTTCCCTTGAAGGTCTGAGGCCTTCTTCCCAGGGGCCCCACCTCCAGGAAGCTCACCTTGATGATGTCCTCATTGTCAGACTCACATTCCACCATGGCGGAGACATCTAGGACGAGGCCGGTCACTTCGATGGCAATGACCTTGACAGGGATGGCCACCGTCCGGCCAGTCAGGATGGCCGTGTTGATGATCTCTGTGTCCTGCAGGGAGGAGAGGAGGGCGGAGCTCTGCTGAGCCAGATGTTTACCGATCCCTCCTCGACCAGGACATGCCAGCTAAGGCCCTGGCTCCTGACTGCCCCACTTCTCAGGGGTGCACCCTCTCATGGGGACACCTGTGCACATGTGCAGGGATGTGCATCCAGCCAGCCTCACACCTTCTCAGAAGCTCAGCTCGTTTGGTCTTCTGCCGTAGCTTCCGTGGTCCACCTCCCTCTGCGGCCAAAAGACAACCATTCCCAAGTCCCCTCCCACCTTTTCTCAACATCTTCCACGCGCCCCATGCCCAGGACTCACCGAGGGGAGTCCAACACATTTGCCTGGCCATTCAAGGTGCTCCTGGCTGGCCCTACCCATCATTCCAGCTGACCACCCTCATGCACTCCTCCTAAATCCACTGCTCCTTTCGACCAACTAACCATTCATGTTCCCATCACTGCACCTTCTGTCTGCATGATCCCCTGACTAAAGCACCCTCCTCATCTTCTCTGATTGTAAGGCCCTTCCCCGACATGGCCTTCAGGGTTCAACTGCATGGCCACCTTCTCCAGTGGGTGACTTCTGTCACCTCAGTCCTCCTCAGCATCGGCTGTCCTACTCCAGCACCAGGCAGAGTGCTGCCTGCCTCCTTTGAGTGCGTGTACACACACACACACACACACACACATACACACGTTTACATGTGCACACCTGGCTTCAGGACAATCACACACGCAGGCACTGGCTCACATGCACATGTGCACTGACCTAGACGCACACGGAGCCATGCACATTCGCATCACACATGCATCCACAATAGACACGTGCATCCACAATAGACACGTGCATCCACCGGCCGGGTCGCCGGCCCCGCTCACCATGGCCAGCGGCAAGATGGCTTGCACATCCCGCTGGATGACCGTCAGCTCCGTGACTGCCCGTTCCAGGTCGGGCAGAGCGCCGTGGCCGCGGTAGTCGATGTGCCACATGATCCTCCGCTTGACCGACTGGCTGGTGAAGTTCTCCATCTCAAAGTCCAGCTGCAGGATCTCCAGGGGCCCCTGGCCCTCCCTGCCAGGGCAGGAAGGAAGGAGAGCCGGAGAGGCAGGGCTGGGAGCGGCCCCGGAGCTCTGGAACCCCAGCCCCTCTAGGCAGCCTGCCCCTGGGGCCCTCCGAGCCTTCTCCAGCCACCCGAGGTGCTCCCCCCCTCTGGACTCAGGGTCCCCATAAACTAAGCCCCAGCCTTTCCACAAGCCTGGCCTCCTCCACCAAGAATTCTCCCATCCTCCGGGGCCTGTCCCGCAGGAAGGCGGGCAGAGGCACAACCTCGGCTCACCACGGGGGCAGGGGTGTGCCCTGGGCCCAGGACACATCCACGGTGGCTGTTGAGTGCTTTGCCCCGGTCAGCAGCTCTGAGGTCACATGCCACTGGCCACTCCGTGACTTGGTGCCTAAAAGGGTCACCCCCTTCTTGGCCTTCACCCTGGGACAAAGAGGGAGGAAGAAAGAGGAGAGAGTCGGCGGGGGGCCAACGATTGTCCGCCTGGTCACGGCCCCTCAGCTGGGGCTGGTTGTAGGGGGAGCAGGTGAGTAAGTAACTGGGCCCCAGACTCAAAGCTGAGACTGTTCTGGGGAGTATGGTATCATGTAGCTACAACTCCTGACCCTCAGTGGAAGCTGTAGGCACCTCCGCCCCATCCTGCTAAGCCTTTCCCTACCTCTCCTTACATGCCTTAGCGACAAGGGCCTCGCGCTTTTGCACACATCTTATCCCATTTTTAGGGAGCCCCTAAGGATGAGAACCCCTTCCCTCTGTTTGGGGGAAACATGGCAACTATGGGTTCCGAGGAATGAGAGAACGACTCTGCTCTTAGTTGTAGCCGTTCTCCAGAAAGCCGGAAGGCAAGCAGGTTTCTGAGTTTTCTTTGCTCTGGGCCTGATGTCCATAGTTCCTTTAATCACTGCCTTTGCCACAGTCTCAAATCACTCATATCCCAGTCACCTGCATCGGAACATTGAATATACACGGTGTAGTGTCCTATAGGACATACAACACTTCCCCTGTGCTCTAATGAATGCCGACTGAGGTAGAAGGGTTATCGCCTCCCTGATTCTACATGCCCTATTCCTACTAATGCAGCCCAAGATCTCCGGTGACTGGCTGAACTCCTATTCACATCCAGGTATCCATCACTGAATCGGGTATGATGCTTTCCAAGTCCACTCAGGAGAGAGGGCGATACTTAAAGAAGTCAGAAGCTCATGGTCATGTTTCAGGTCCTATTGTTTAGGGTAACAGGGGGGCGTTTTGGAGGGACCTTTCCTAGGAATCATCTGACGTGGCTCATGGAGTCCTACTGTGAGCCATCGTTATGTTTTGTGGGGATATGATACTAAAAAGGCATTTCTGAATGGTGAGCCGTATCCTCCTCAGGGTTCAGAAAGCGCTGAATCTCCTGAAGCTTTCTCCCGACTCTAGGATTAGCCAAATGTCAAATGTCCCAACACACACACACATTCTCCCTCTCCCTCTCTCTCTCTCTCTCTCTCTCTCTCTCTCTCTCTCTCTCTCTCTCCTGCTCGTCTTTCGGCTTCCAGCAAGGGGCTGCTCTCTGGTCTCCATTTCTCCGCTTTGACCTCAGTCTCCTCATCTGTGAAATGGGAGGTTTTTGCCAGCTAATGTCTAAGGGTCCTTCCAGCCCGGGTTCTCTCCTTGTGGACGTCCATGCTTGGGAAAATGGACATTTCTCCTTTACCGGGCTGTCATTTCGGTGAGAGAGGGAGACGGGGCAGGGGTTTCTGTTGCTCTCAGACAGATGAGACCCCTGAGGCTCAAATAAGTGGCATGTCCTCCTGAGGCCGCTCGAGTGGTAAGTGGAAGAGCTGGGATTCGGATGCTGGACGGGCAGGCGGGGTGAGCCCGTGCCCAGTGAAGCCGGACCCTGACCCCTTAGCGCCTACCTGAGTGTGAAATGCTCCACGCTGGGGCCGGAGGGGGACGAGGAGTTGGGGGCCAGGTAGAGGAGGATGCTGAGCACCTCCCCCGGCTTGAGGGGCCGGTCGGGCAGGCGGATCATCAGGTTGCCGTCCAGCCTGTGCTCCTGCAGGGTCCTCCGAGGGGGCGGGCGGAACAGGCTGATGCTCCCGATGCGCAGCAGCGGGTGCTGGGTAGGGCTCTCCGCCCGGGCCCCCGCTCCGGCCCCAGCCCCGCGCCGGGTGCCCCCGCAGCCCCCCAATGCATCGGGGGCGTGGAGAGTGTAGTACAGCTCGGCCTGCTGGCTTTCCCCGGTCAGCTCGGGCTCCAGCCCCTCCGGAGACTTGCGTCGCGGGGCGGGTGGGGCGGCCGGGGCGGGGGGCCCAAACCAGGCCAGGGGCAGCTCGGCCCGCACCAGACAGGTGGCCAGCGCCCCGCTGAGGCGGCAGGAGCTCTTGACCTCCCGGGCGTCTCGGAAGGCGTGCAGGCGGACACAGGGCAGCCGCTCGGTGACGCCAAAGTCGTCCCAGTCCCGGCCGGCTACGTAGAACAGCACCTGGGCCACGGGCTGCGAGGCGGGCACGCGGGCGCGGACGATGAAGGCTCGCACCTTCCAGTTGACCGTGAGGCGCTCGGGGATGTCCAGGGTGCTGGACGGCTGCAGGAGCTCCCGGGCCACGGCCTGGCTGGTGCTGAAGGGGCCCAGGGAGACGTTGAGGACGGGCAGCTCCTTGGTCTGGAACACCACGAAGGGCTCCGAGCGCTGCAGCGAGCTGTTGGCCGGCGCGGGCGGCGGGGGCCGCGCCTCCCGCAGGAAGAAGGCCAGCCGCGTGTGGGACAGCCTGTAGCTGATGGGCAGCACCGGGCTGGCCTGCGGCCCCGGCGGGCTGGGGCTGGCTGGGTGCGAGCGGCCGGAGGCTGGGGACAGACAGAAGAAAGACCCCACAGTGGTCAGGAGAGGCTGTGCTCGGACCCGGGACACTCCAGTCTGCCCTTCTCACGCAGGGCCGTCCACTCCACCGGGGGCGGCGCTCAGCCTGGCTCTCGGTCCTGGGGAGGCCAGCCAGGCTGCCCAGGCTCTGCGCCCGGCCCCACCTCTGCAGGTATGTTCATTCCCTCACTGAGGGTCCCCCTCACCCCCGCCCCGGGCCTGGCGCAGGCTTCATTTCTTTATCTGCCACTGGGGGGTCAAGTTAATTCCAGCGCAAAGCATCTCGGAGCTGTAAAGAGGTTCTATCCCCCTGCCTCCTCATCTGTGAAACGAGGGCAACGTGGTTTTGCCTTGAGGAGCCACCATGAGGACTGACTAAAGTCGCGTGCATGAGGGCGGAGTGGGGGCTGGGGAAGTGTGAACTCTCACCATTATCACCTCGCCCAGGGCTCAACAGCATTAGCTTATGTGATCCTCAGATCAATCCTCTGAGCAAATACGATTACAATCTCCATTGACTGAACCAGGTTTCCATCAATAACGTCTCTTTTTTGAAAGCCTGTTTTTACATCTTACAGATAAAGGTGCAAGACGCTTAAGTAACTTATCCCGGAACCTGGGGCCACCCGACCCTCCAATCCAAGCCCTTTACTGGCCCAGCTGCCTCAGGTGGTGTGGGTTCCCAGGGACCCCATATCTCCCCCATTCTCCATACACCTCCACACCCTATAGATACAGGGAATCCGATCCTCAGTCTCCAAACCCAAATGTTTGACCTCTCCCTCCTCTCCTCCTTGCAGGAGCCACTAGGTTCCAGCAATTCTACCTCTTTTATATATATATATTGATTTTAGAGAGGAAGGGAGAAGGAGAGAAAAGCAGAAACATCATTGATGAGAATCATCAGTTGGCTGCCTCCTCCACGCCCCCTACTGGGGATTGAGCCCACAACCCAGGCACATGCCCCTGGCCGGAATCGAACTTGGAACCCTTCAGTTCGCAGGCTGACGCTCTATCCACTGAGCCAAGTCAGTTAGGGTGCAAGTCCACCTCTTAACTCGCTGGTATGTCCCAGGCTGCCCCCTGTCTTCCATCCCCAGGCCCCTGCCCAGTCTGGCTTCCCTCCTATTGCTATGACAATGTGACACCGGCTGAGTCTCCCTTTCTCCAGCTCACGCCCTCCCTGGCATCCTGGCAGCCAGTGATTGGTTCCTGTGGAACACAGATCGGACCCGCTGGCTCTTCACTCCCAGCTCACCCCTTGGACATGGTCACAGAGCAGGAAGGACCAAGATGTGGGTGTTCGAGGTTGGAGAACCAGTTCTGGGTCTTCCCAAGGGCCCCTGAGTCCCATACCTCCTCTTTGAAACCGGGGTAACAATAGCAATCCTGTCTCACCAGGTGTTGTGTTCTCATTGGTTTGGTTTTTGAGAATCAAATAAGAAAGAGCTCTATGGGCTGTACAACACATGCAACGGTGTGTCATTATTGTTAAATGGTCTCTCCTTCTGCTTCCCAGATGCAATCCGGACTGTGAGGGTGGCATTCAGGGCCCTCTAGAACGGGGTTCCAGGGTCCCCTTCCCCCAGGCATCCTCCTCCCAAGTCCCCCTGCCAACATAACCGGACAACTCCCGGCATTGGCACTTGCCGATGCTGCCTCATCTCCCCTCCTTTCCTTTCCAATCTGACACACATCCACATCTTAATCTTCCTCCAGAGTCACCTCCTCCATGCAGCCTTCCAAGATGCAGGCTCAATTTCTGCAAAAGCCCTAGGACTGTTGTTCGAAGAGGAGTGGCGCCTGGTCTTGGCGTGCCTTCTGAGCAGCGCCCTTAAGACCAGCTGGGGGACTGCTGGGCTCTGGGCAGCCTATGTTTTTACGCCAGATTGCTCCCTCCATTCCCAGCACGCCGTTCCCAGGCCCTCCTTCCCTCCTCTGCAGCCTGCAGGGTATGCCGCTGCGCTGGTGGGGTGGAGGTGGGCCGCTTTTTCCCACTGAGGACAGGAAGTTGTCTGGCAAGGCAGGTCCCCGAATCCCGCCCCGCGGTTACCCCTAGAGGCTCTGAGAAGGAACCCCTGCCACCCGGCACGAGGTTGGCCCCCAGGCGTGAGTATGTGAGTCCAGGGTGATGGTCTGAGCCAGGGACCAGCAGCCAACCAGCTGCTTAGGAAGCAGCAGGAAGCAGGCAAGCAGACAGAGGCTTGAGGAGGACGACTCCCTTTGGTGAGCAAGTTGCTTCCATTTGGAGCCTCAGTTTTCACCTCGGACATGAAGGTGGCGACATCAGCCCCCTCACAGGGACGTTGAGAGCAGCCACAAGAAACCAGGGAGGAAGGAGGGACAGTGCTAGATGTGGAGGGACGTGCCGGCTGAGGGGGGACGGGCCGCCGTGCCTGTCCTGCTGCAGGTGGACCAGGGCCGCTGTGGTCAGGGAGCCGCAATTTGCCCGCTCTCCAGGCCAGGCGGAGGGCAGACCCCTGGCCCTGCCTCACTTAGCATCCGCCGGAGACCCAGAGCCTGCTAAGTGGCACTTAGTCCCCTTTGACCCTCTTATCGTCCCCACCTCACGGCTGGCCATCTGGACCCCTTGGCGACACAGCGGGGGCAGGGGCCACCAGCTGGGCAGCAGACTCAGAGGGGCGTGGAGGGAGGGATCGGAGAAGTGTGTCTGCATCCAGGAGGAACCTGATGGCTACCGAGGGGAAGGGTTGCTGGCACGGGGCTCTGGACCCCTCCCAGCAATCTTTTATATATATATATACACATATATATATATAATTGACTTTTTACAGAGAGGAAGGGAGAGGGATAGAGAGTTAGAAACATCGATGGGAGAGAGACATCGATCAGCTGCCTCTTGCATGCCCCCTATTAGGAATGTGCCTGCAACCAAGGTACATGCCCTTGACCAGAATCGAACCTGGGACCTTTCAATCCGCAGACCGACGCTCTATCCACCGAGCCAAACCGGTTTCGGCAACTCCTAGCAACCTTGAACCTAAGGAGACTGAGATTCTGGAAGCGGCAGCGACGCGTAGTAAGAAAACAGCTAGCTTTCAGAAAGGGGAGCAGACAAGATGGTGTTGGGGTACCACAGTGTTAGTGCTTATGTAGCAGGGAGTGGGGTCCCTTCATCTTTCCATGACCTGCCCAGGCATCACCTCCTCCCTGAAGCCCTCCCTGATGCCTCTCACTACCAGGTGGTGTGTAGCTGCTGCTGTGCTCTGTCCAGCTCTGGTTCTGCCTGAGCAGGAGCTTCGTCCTGGCAGGAGTGCGAGATGCAAAGTATCTCCTTAGTTACTTCTGCGAAGGTTCCCTGGGGGCAGGGGGCTGGCCCCTGTGCCCCTTCGCCAGTGCAGACACAAGGCTCTCCAGCCACTTCCAACACCAGAAGGCATGGATCAGTTTATGTGTTTGCCTTTCCAGCTGGATTGGGGGAGGGGCAGGCACTGGGTCTGGACCTGCTTTGCATAGTATGCAGGGTGACACACAGTAGGTACTTAGCAAATGTCAATTCTACCCTCTTAGGGGGCCAGTGGCTGGACAGAGGCCCTCCCTGTTATCTCAGGTTGGCCCCAGGTCTCTGGGAGCACAGCATGGTCTCTGGCCACCCCGACAACCTTCGCACCCTCTGCCAAGCCAGTGCCCGCCCCCTCCCCCCAACATTGAATATATAAATTCACCTGCGGGGAGGCAAGGGCCAGGCGGGTGAGAGGTGGGGTGCCTCTGGCCGTCTCCCTGGTTCTAATCAAGATCAGATGCCTCCTACTCCTACCTCTAATTGTCCCCAAATTAAAACTAATCGCTTGCAAATCAGAGGGGGAAAAAAAAGATTGTCATTAGCTTTGATGAATTTGAGGCTAAGGGCACAGCAGGGCAGCCAACAGGGCCTTAGGGGGCTGAGCTGTGTGTGTGTGTGTGTGTGTGTGTGTGTGTGTGTGTGTGTAGGCACTACACCAGATGTCAGTGCTTGGGGATCCTTCCCCACTTGCTCCTGAACTTGCCTGAATGTAAGAATCAGTCGGAACAGACAAAACGACAATAGCGAATGGATTCCAGGGCCAGAACCAGGCTTCCAGTCAATTTGCAGATGAAAGACCCGGTGATTTGTATGCTTATCGAGCATCCCAGGCCTGTGATCATCACAGAAGTTTGGAAAACACAGGGCTAAGCAGATACTGAAGGGGCTGTGACTGGCGTGGCGAAGTGGCCCACGACAGTGAACGATCAATTGCCCGAAGCCTAGAGCAGTGCCCTGCCAAATCGGTAAATGAATGGAAGAGAGGGAGCAAACACCATGGTGGTGCAGGTGGTGAGGATCCTAGGGGCCACGTGGTCCATGATCCAGAGGCCAGGGATGGGCTGTGTCCAGTGATCCCTCCCAACCCAGACCTCCAGGCCTGCAGGAGGGATGTTGCCTAGTGGGGAGGCCCCTGGCCCAGGAGATCTGCAGGGGGGGAGCTCCCCAAGAGGGTACAGGAAAGCGGCTCTAAGAGGCAGGGTGCCTCGGGGTCAGGCCTGCCTTTCCTTGGCTTCTCCGTGCATCTGGCCGAGGCCAAGTATGTCTACTGCTTCTCTCTGTCCTCCCATCGGCAAAATGCGGAATTATCAACCAATATACCAGTCACTGCCGAGCCAAAACCGATGGCTTGAGAGAGGTTCTTGTTTTTGCATGTTTTTTTTTTCCATTAGTAACACCCAGTGTTAGCAACAGTTTTAAGAAATGGCGTGTACATGCCAAAACCGGTTTGGCGCAGTGGCTAGAGCATCGGCCTGCGGACTGAAGGGTCCCAGGTTCGATTCCAGTGAAGGGCATGTACCTTGGTTGCGGGCACATCCCCAGTAGGAGGTGTGCAGGAGGCAGCTGATCGATGTTTCTCTCTCATCAATGTTTCTGATTCTTTATCTCTCTCCCTTCCTCTCTGTAAAAAACTCAATAAAATTTATTTAAAAAAATAAAGAAATGGCGTGTTCATGCTTGCTACTTCCTTGTTGGAGGGTAAACTGGGCACGCTTTCCACAGCACCCTTTCAAAATACGTTTTAAAGGCCTCGAAACTGTTTCTTTTTGCCCCGAAAAAACTCCCCCTTGGGAAGCTAACAAGCAGAAGTCAGCTCAAACATACTGTGGTGGAAGATATTCACCGCAATATGTTTATTAGTAAAAAAAATTAGAAACAAATGTCTGGAAGCAGGGAATGGTCCATAAAAGCAAACACCTGAGAATGAGTATGTGCAGCCATTGCAGAATGAGGTTGGTTTTTAAAAAAACAGCAACCATTTACTCAGAATGGCAAATAGTTCGAACTAAAGGCAGGGTGCAGACCTGGCAATACTGCATGCTACCAATTTCATATAAAAAAATGCAGACTCTGGAGGAAATACATCAAAATGCTAATGGGGTTGTCTCTGGGGGGGGGGCGGCGTGAGGATTATGGGTGATTGTTATTTCTTACTTTATGTTTTTATGTATTTTCCAGCCGTCTGCAGTGAACATGGATGGCTTATAAAATTAGAAGGAAAACAATAAATGTCATTAAACACCACGGAAAATGTTTGAAGTTGTTCCAAGAATTAGAAACACACCCACAAGAGAATAAATTCGAGAGAGAGAGAGAGAGAGAGAGAGAGAGAGAGAGAGAGAGAAGGAAGGAAGGAAGGAAGGAAGGACGGACCTGGGTGGTTTGGGAGCCACAACATTCACATGCCACTTTCGTGCTGTGTAACCTTGGGCAAGTTACTTAACCTCTCTGACCCTGGATGTAACCTATCACACAGAGTGGTCCTGACTACATAGGCAAACGGCTGGGTGTGGCTTCCAGAACAGAGTCAGTCCCCGTGTTCGTTCGTTTGTTCGTTTATTCATTCATTCATTCATTCATTCACTTCCCACTCCTGGCCACTGAGTTCTGAGAGGAGGAAAGGGTAAGCGATTTTTCTCCAGCACGCGCCTTGTTGGGCTTCCTGCAGGCCGGCTGTCAATGTTGGTTAAGCTAAATGGGACAAATACAGGGATGACAGGCACACAAAGCAGACTGTCCCTAGGACCTTGAAAGCAGCACCAGCGCCGGAAGGAGTGCTAGTTGTTGGGGCCCCTGCATTCCAGTCCAGGCAGCCACTGGCCTGCTGTGTGGCCTCGGGCAGTCTCCTCCCCTCTCTGGGGCCCCCTCTCCTCATCTGGGAGGAAGACGTAGTCCCTTTCTCTGCCTGCTACGTGGGCAACCGAGGGCTGAGCAGGGGCCGTGTGTGCAGGGAGTCCTGTGCGTTCTGGACCACACGGGGCTCAGCAGGATAAAGAAGAGGGTGCGTGACAGCTGGGCTTGGTGTTCCCCAAACACTGCTCCCTCCCCCCACCCCCCAGGACAGGGCCTCCCAGGTGCTATAGTTTCATCCCAGAACCATTGAGCCTTTGGGTCTCGCACAAAGATGCTGGCCAGGGAGCCAGCGGGGACTGAAACCCGGCCCCAGCTCTTCACACCCAGCCCGGTGCCTGGCACCTCACACCACCAAGCCTGGCGCCTGGCACCTCGCACCACCAAGCCTGGCGCCTGGCACCTCGAACGGGCTGCTTTTGTCTCTTTGTAAGTTGACAAATTTGCCCTCTACGTTGGGTGTCCCCACTCGAGGCTGGAGCCTTGGTAAGCCACCTCCTGGAGGAGGAATCCTGCAGAAGAATGGGGACCTCGCTGAGGTCTGGGGCCTGAAAGAGATGCCACACCCGCCTGAGCCCCTCCATAGTTCCCTCTCCCCTCACTACCCCCTTTCCAGAGCAGGGCAGCGTCTCAACCCCTTTCCTCTGGCCACTGTGTCCCCAGTACTGTGTGCCTGCAGCTGAGCGGGACAGGCCATCCCGGCAGGACTTGCAGCCAGTGTGCATGTAATAGCTATCCCTGCAGTGGGCGCTGGGGGTTGGAGGCGGGGGGTGGGGTGTGGAGGGGGAGAGGGTAACCGAAGCCTCCAGCAGCCCATAACCCCCCTCCCTCCCCAGAGGCTGTAAATCCTGGAGAGGCAGCTTCCCATACTGT
>JAAGEH010000016.1:5191752-5222873 GCA_011751065.1 Lasiurus cinereus | reverse complement strand
TGCCAGTCCCAGGGGCACGCGCTTGCGAGCCCTGTCACCTCCACCCCTGAGGGAGGCAACCCCAAGGGGAGACGGAGAAAAGGTTTCCTGATCCCGAGAGGCTGGCCGGGCAGGGCCATCCCTTCCTCTGCAGCTTCCGCTCCCGTGGGAACCTGTAAGCTGCACCTGGCACTGGGGTCCAGAGCCTCGTGGGCCACGACAGAGAGGGAGGCTGAGACGGGGCAGGAAGCGGGGGAGGAAGGGATGGAGACCCTTGATGTCCGGTTCCAGATGGAGCAGTGTCTCTGGGCTGAGAGGTTGCTGGGCCGGGGGAGCCTGGGGCACAGAGGCAGAGCTGCGGGGGGTGGGGGTGGGCGCTTGAGGGGAAGAAGTCCAGGAGCCGAGCCCTGCCCCGTCCTCCAAGGGCGCAGTGAGCCTGGCCCCTCGCGCCGTGCCTGCCCCTGTGAGTTGTGAGCGTGTGTCTGCCTGTGAGTCTGTCCGCATCTGTGGTCTCAGGATCAGGACCAGAAGCTCCTGGAGACAAGGAGGCCTTGTGTTGCCAGGCGAGAGCCATCACCCCTGAAACAGCTCTTCCCTTTATTTCTGAACATCGGGAAGGGGCCCCAGCCTCACCCCTGCCCCCTCGCCCCCATCAACCCCTGGGACCCAGGCCGCAGCCTGCCCAGCTGTCAGGGGCCTGATGTGAGGTCCCTTTTGTGATGGGAAAGGTTAGGTGGGGGTGAAGGGGTGGAGGAAGAGGGGTTAGGTGGCTCATTTGGGGACAGGTTTGGAGTCTGCCAGTGGCTGGGGACGGGGGTCAAAGGATGCTGTTGGAACAGCCCTTGTTCTGTGGATTGGTAACACCCTCCACCTGCCGCCTGGCCCCGCTCCGGTCAGGTGAGGCCGAGGGCCCCCTGCTCCCTCTAGCCCTCTGGGAGCCCCCACCTTGACCCCCCTACAAGCACACTGGCTTCCTGTGGGGCCTGGATTTGGGGAAAGCTATAAGTGAATTGGGGATTGGGGCCACACTGATGTGGTCCTAGGAAGGGCCATTTGCAGACAAAGGCCTGTCTTCGCCATTCCAGTCCTCTGGGAGCAAATGCTGGGGCTCAGGGCAGGGCAGAGGGGAGTCCGCAGGCAGGAGGGCCCTCTCCAGGGTGCAGCCTGAGGGGGAGGCCTGGACACTACCGCCAGGTCACACCACCCACTGCACTGTCTCTACATCTGGGACCTCGCCCTACCCTTACCCTGCCTCACCAGACCTCTGCTTCAGCCACGCAGGAGGGCTTGGGGGAGAGAGGGGGGGAGGGATAAGGCAAGGATGAGAAAGCTGGGGGTGGAGGTGCTGAGAAAGGAAAGAAAAGCCGAGTCAGGAGAAGAGGGAGGGGGAGGGAAAGAGGGGACAAGGAGAAGGGAAACAGGAGGTGAGATTACAGGGCAGGGGTGGAGGGGGGGAGTGAGGGGAAGGGTGGCCATCAGGAAGGAAGAAGGAGGTGAAGGAGGTGAGCAGAGGGCAGGGGATAGGAGAGGGGGGGCTGGGGCAGCGGCCCCATGCAAACCGGTGTGACCAGGCCTAGGACTGAGCGCGCTGCAGCAGCAGCCGGGGGCAGGGGCGCCGGGGCGGGGGCTGCTCTCGGAGTCTCACTAAATGACTAATGTGCATTACCCTAATTAGAGCCGAGCAAGCTGAGCCTTCCCCCTGGCGCAGCCGCCTGCGCCTCCTAATAAACAATTAGTCGCAAACAAAGAAAAGAGAAAGTGTGTGTGTGACAGAGCGCTGTGCGTGCCGGAGTGTGTGCCTGCTGGAGTACGGGTAGGGGTGGGCTGGGAGCTGGGCCTTGGAAGGCTGGGGCCGGGGGAGAGCAAGGGAACCCCATCACCCCTCCAGCCACGCTGCCCCAGCCCAGGGTCAGGACTGCAGGGAGCCGGAGGGCCCAGCTCCCGGGTGGAGGCTGCGTGTGGAGTGCGGGCCGGGCTACCTGTGTCACGCATCCTCACAATAACCCCGCGTTTGCCAATCAGGGAACGGAAGTGGACACACAGCTGGGTGAAGCCTCACGGGCCCTCCTGAGTGGCCTGGCGTGGGGCTCATTTCCTGGAGTCTGGAAGTGGGGGACCAGATGTATCTGTCAACAGAACTATGTGTCCCCACCTGCGCCTGAGGGGGGCGTGGTCACCAAGGTAGGACCTCCTCCCCAGTCCCCAGTGCATTTCCCCCGAACCACCTCGGAGGTCTTCACCGCGATCCCGGGAGGCGAGCCTTCTCCGGAGCCCCATCCTCAGGGAGGCCTCGGGGTGGGAAGATGTGTGGGGGAGGTCCCCCCGAGCTTTAGTGGCCCAGTGGGGCTTGGAACTCAGACTCCTGAGCTGGGGATGGGGGACTGCAGAGCTGGGTCACATGAGCCAAGGCCCCGTTCGGGGAGTGTCCCGTCGGGGAGGAGCGAGTGAGACAGCCCAGGAAAGGAGCAGGGCGTTTCCAGGTGTCATGTCAGCCCTGGCGAAGGAGAGCCTCCCCACACCCCACCCGGCCGGCCGCTTGCTGGGTTTCCCTGACTCGGTTACCAGCTCGCCAGCGTCTTCCCCAGCGAGCCTGGGGCAGCCCGGCTCTGGCCAGGCCGCGGGAAGCCTGGTGGACGGGGTGGCTGGGAAGCGAGGCCCCTTCCTGAGCTGACCCCCAGGACAGAGAGTGTGGGGCACTGGGAGTGGAACCAGCCCAGGAACTCGGGCCCTGCCACCTGCAGGGAGTGACTCGGGCCTCCGCTCACGGCTGGCAAGTGGGGGTCAGGGTCGCCTGCCACTTGGGGAGAGGCTCAGAGAATCCAAACCACAGCCCTGGATTCAGTCGCTTAATTCTTAAGCCTCAACATCCCCATCTGCAGAATGGAGCTAACGGAACCTACCTACAGAGAGGTATCGTGAGGAGCCAATAGAGCAGCGGTTCTCAACCTGTGGGTCGCGACCCCTTTGGGGGTCGAACGACCCTTTCACAGGGGTCGCCTAAGACCATCGGAAAATGCAGACATTTACATCACGATGCATAACAGTAGCAAAATTTCATGGTTGGGGGTCACTACCACATGAGGAACTGTATGCAAGGGTCGCGGCCTTAGGAAGGTTGAGAACCACTGCAATAGAGGAATCCATGCAGAGTGCTTCCCACGAACCCTGGCGCCCAGCCCCTCCCCTCACGGCCTCCTCCCGGAGGCCCTCCAGGATCAGCTTGGCCCTGCCCTGGTTTCTCTAGCACCACATTGATTGACTGGCCGTCGCCCGGCTGATGCTCCATTGGCATTTCTAACTCAGTGCCGGGCACGGGTCTTCAAGACTCTCGGGTGCAAACCACCCACTTTCCAGATGGAAAGGTAGGCTCCGAGAGGAGGAAACCCCTGAGCCGGGGCAGCTCCAGCCACGCTCTTTCTGCCTTTGCATGTGCTGTTCCGTGTCTGCCTGCTGTGCCGCTCCCCACACCGCCACCCGACTTCTTGTCCTTGGACTTCTCCCAGGTGTCGCCTCCTTCATGAAGCCCTCCCTGGACCACCCCCCCCCCCCACTTGCCTGGGTTGGGCACCGGCTTCTGAGCTGCTCACCGCCACCAGGCTGCCCTCTCATTTCAGTCTGTGCTTGGCTTCCTTTTAGACGGAGCCTCACTGAGGGCAGGGGCTGGGCCTCTCCCCATGCAGCCAGCCTGCCCACTACAACGCTACAATAAAGATATTCAGCAAATAAATATTTATGCAGCCCCTTCTCTGCTCGAGAACCTTCTGGGAGCTGCCAGGGAGACAGAGATAAAGAAGATAGTTTCTGCCCTTAAGGAATTTGCCGGGGAACGGGGAGCCCGGACAGGTACATAAATAACCGGCTAAAAGGTGGGAGGCGCTCCGGGCCTTTGAAGAAGTGCAGCGCTCCTGGTGTTCTCAGAAGAGCCAGCTGCCGCCTCCGAACTGCTGGAAGGAGGAGGAGTGCGCTGAGTGGTTGAGGGAGGAGCCGGGTCTGGAAAAATGGGTGGAAATGGAACAACTGATTGGGTGTGATGGGGCCTAGTGGGAGGGGACAGGGGCTCAGGGACCTTTTAGGTGGAGAAAACAGGGTGGCAGCTGGGATTAAAGGCGGCTTTGGACTGAGTGACGTGTAACCGGGAGAGCGGAGACTGGGTGGGCAGGGTGGCACCAGAGGGCAAAGGGCTTCGCAGGCCAGGCAGAGGCGTGTGTGCGTTTTGTCGCAGGGGTTCTCAAACCGTGTTCCTCGGAGCCCTGGGGCTCTATGGGAGGGCCCCGGGCCCTGCCAGGGATCCAGAGCAGCTTCTGTAGTCACTGATGCTCAGAGACTTGTACATGAAGAATAGCTCCTATGCCTTTAAACGTTTGCCCATCATGCCATGGGCGATGGGGAGCCACTTCTGATACCGCCTGGCCTTGTCTCACTGCTCCCTTCCCGGACACGCACACAGGTGCACACACACACACGCACAAGCACATGCACACGCATGCACTATCGGACAGCAGGGCAAAAGCAGGGGAGCTGGAGGAAGCCCCCGCTCTGAGGGGCTGATACCGAGCAGGAGAAGCAAGTGCTGTAATTAATTCCTGAGCTGATGGTATCTCAACACCCCAGCGGGTGGCCCGCCCAGCCAGGAAGGAACGGGCTCCCCGCACCACCCGCTCAGCTCCCAGCATCCTGCAGGGAAGGGGCAGAGTGCCAGCAGGTGCCTCCCCTGATGGCCCTTTCTGCGTGCAGAGGCCTTCCTCTTCCCGTCTCCCATCGCCATTCCCGTCCCTCCGGTCCACCTCGCTCTCTTTCTCACGTTCTCCCAGCCTCCACACCTAGAACAGGCCTCCCCCGCTTCTGCTCCCTGTGATCTACCCACCATTTATGGATCCTGAAATCCTGCCTCCTCCAGGAAGCCTGCCTGGGCTGCTGTAAGGTGCTGTCTAAGAGAGTCTTCGCTCTCCGCTAAGGAGTCTGAGTGGGGGAATGACTGACTCACACGGGAGGGACAGAGAGCCGTAACGGAGGAGTCGTGTCAGTTGTGAGTGTGGAGCAGAACCAGTGGCGTCTATGTCACCGCTAACAGTCCTGGCCCTCTGACTCCAAGCGTCAGGTGGAGGGATCTTCAATCAGACATTGTTGAGGTTCCCTGCAGCCCTCAGATCCTGGAAGAGGCTGCCCAAGAGCACCTGATACCCTCTTCAATGCTAAGGCCACCTGCTCCCCCATCTCTGCTGGAAAGATCTGCTCTAATCCTTCCGCAGTCTGAACGCCCACAGCTGGGTCTCCTTGCTGACCGAGCGTCCCTGGTCCTCAATTCCGAGAGGAAGCCCCAAGGAGGCAGACACCAGAGTCACATTCCCAGCACTTCTTTGCTCACGCCAGCTCCGGGACAAACATAAAGGCGCTTCTGGAGGTCGAAGGTCTAACTTTATGAGCGCAGGGGTGCTTAATGCTACGTCCATCGTGGGACAAACAATTCGCAACAATATTGACGACAACACCCTTCCATGAGCTCGTCCAGGTGCCCAGTGTCCCCCCTTCTCCCAGGAGAGCACGTGTCCATTACCCCAACTGTATACAGAAGGATGCTGCCGCCGGTCACATCCAAGGTCACAGCTAGCAGATGATGGGTCTGGAATTCAGATCCAGGTCTGACTAGCGCCAGAGCATTTGCAAGGCCTCCTGGGAAGAGATCTATGCCTGCTGCCCCCACCCCCGGAGGTGAGGCGTCCTCCCCAGATAACCACAGTCCCCACACCTGCGCATCTGTCACCTCGCACACGTGTCTGTCTGCCTTGTTGTCTGTGGCCCCTTGAACCTGTGGGCGGTGACTCTCAGCTCTAGATCCCCAGGCCCCAGGTGATGGAGAGTAAGTTTTCCTTAAATGCTGGTTGAACTAAGATCACTAAATGAAATCTGGGGGAGGCACTCTTGGAACTGAAAAGGAGACGATGATTTCCTGGGGTCAGAGCAGCCCAGCAAGAGAAGAGGTGCCTCGTGGAGGTAGTGAGCTCCCCATCCCTGGAAGGACCCAGCCACCTGATGCTGATAGTTTCTCCTGGGGATGCTGCTCAGGGGCTTCTACACAGGCAGAGGGTTGGCCGGAGTGACCTTCGGACTGTGATTCTCTGAGTCGGCCACACCCCTGCCATGGCCTTCTGGTGGGCGGGGCATACTGCCCTACCTCCTGATTTGGAGCCTGCCCCTGGGACTTGCTTTTAGCTGATTTAGTAGATGGGACCCACACAGAGGCTTGCAATGTGCTTGCACAATTGGGCCTTTTTAAAATATATATGTTTGTTTTTTTTTTTTATTGATTTTAGAGAGAGAAAGGGAGAGGGAGATAGAAACATCACTGATGAGAGAGAATCATGGATTGGCTGCCTCCTGTATGCCTCCTACTGGGGATGGAGCCCATAAGCCAGGCATGTACCCCGACTAGGAATCAAACTGTGACCTCCTGGTTCATAGGTCATTGCTCAAACCCTGAGATACCCTGGCTGGGTTCAATTCGCCTTTTTTCCCCATGAGAAGAATAGGCTTCAAGGGGCAGCTGGTCCAGAGAGGATGCAAGGAACATGGACAGACCAGAACCAACCAGCAGCTTGGAGTCCAGCCAACCCAGTCTAGAACAGCCAAACCCCAGGCATACACAGACTCACAAGAAGTCAAGGTGCATTGCTTTGCACCACGGAATTGGGGGGCAGTTGTTATGCGGCGTTATCACGGCAATAGCTGGCTAATAAACCTTCCCCAGATGCGTGGAATCCTGGTGCTCATGAGGGGTTGTGAGGGGCAGTCCCAACCCTCCTGTTGTACAGCAGGCCACAGCTTGTTGGGGACACAGGGCAGGTCCCTGTCTGAAGGTCAAGTGGGACAGCAGGACGGGGTCAGGCTGTTCTGAGGTGAGGGGTGTGTTTGGGGGAGTCTGGCTCCAGGGGGACGCCCTAGGAACTGGCCTAGAAGACACACGCCTCCTCCTGTTCATTCCCACCCACTGAGGTGCTGAGTACACCTGACCCCTTTATTCCAAAAGGGGACACCCTGACTGGGCCCAGCTTTGAAGAGCCTTGTGGTTCCGGAGCTGGGCCAAGCCTCACTCATCCTCTGGCTCCTGCTCCGAGGGCCCCAATGGCCCGGGTGACAGTCAGGCCTGAGGGACCTGAGTCTGCTCTCTTGGGACTTCACGGCTGACAGCAGCGGAAATGCAAGCAGCTCTGGAGGCAGCGGAGAACAGGCTTGCCCCCGTCAGGGCTGCCCACATGTCCGCTGGCCCCCGCAGGCTCCCCCGGTATCCCGGGCAGCTCTGGACAGCTGGCGGCAGCAGGAGAAGAGTGCGGCTCAGGTTCTGGGCTCAGATACGCCTGGCTCGGAATCTCAGTCCTGCCCGTTAGCTGTGTGACCTTGGGCAAGCTGCTCAACCTCCCTGCGCCTCGGCTGCCTCTCCGTGAAAGCGCTATCAACAGCAACAGACACCTGATGGGGTTGCCATGAGGCGTAAATGCCAGCGTGACACACGGTGCGTGGCACCGAAGCGCCGAGTAATAAGCGGTGTTAAGATCAAGTTATTCTCGTTAGGACTTCATCTTATCAAAACGCGCTCATCCCTTTAGTTGGGCTTACAGAGGCTTTCCACGTGCTGGTGGGCACAGAGAGGCCACAGGTGGTCTCCGAGGGGAACGGACAGACACACAGGCCGCTCACTAAGATGCCGAGGCCCACGGACTGGGGAGCAAGGGAGCCCACCTGGGAGGCTCAGGAGACCCCTCAGCTGGGAGGGCGAGCCAGAGTTTGCCAGGAAGAGCAAGGGGTGGGGCGGGTCAGCGTGACAACCTGGGGACCTTCTGTGAGTCCAGGCACCGAGGGTCACCTGGGTGGTGAGCGCGGTGAATGTGGGATTGGGGGGAAAGAGGGCACGAGAGGAGGGGGATAGGAGGGTGGGCAAGGCCAGATCCTGGGGACCCTTGGAGGCCACTGGGAGAAGCCTGGAGGATTCCAACCTGCACACAGGAATGGGGGGGGGGGTGCGTGGAGTGGAAACTCTTTAAGGCAAAGGGGTGACGCGGTCTGCTTTTCATTGTGGAAAGAGCCTCCTGCGGGCCTGCCGTGGTGGCCTGTGGGACATCCCAAGGAGCCTGATTCGCGGCTGGTCTAGCGCTCAGTGCTCTGGGCTGACTGAGACAGCCCCAGCGAGGCGGCCCACGGGGGCACAGGACGGAGGGAGGTGGGGACGGAAGAGGGGCCCCATGAAGCTGAGAAGGCAGTGTTAGGGGGCACAGGACCACCAGGGCACAGAGCTGACCAGAGGAGGACCAGCCACACCCCACACCAGGGAAGGAATGGGCCCCGGAGAACCTTCTCCAGGCCAAGGTTCACTTAGCATCCCCGTCAGCCATCACTGTGTCCCCTGACCCCTGGATGCCTGTGCAGGGGCAGGCATGGCACCCTCCTCCCCAATTCCCACGGGACCTGGCATGGCATGGCGGTGTATTAAATATGGCCAGGACAGCAACGCGCGGCTGAGCCTCCGGGGAGGTGGGGAGTGGCCAACTGCAGGGTGCTGGTGGGGAGGAGCCCATCTGCAGGGTGCTGGTGGGGAGCTGTCTCCTTCCTGTGGGACCTCGCTGGGCCTCGGTCTCCCCACCACCCCTTCCTGGGCAGCTTCCAACCCTGCCAGCCTCTGCCCCAGGGCTCCAGGTGGTGTGGGGGTCTGTCCCCCTTGAGCTTCCTGGCCCCGCCCACAGGCTGGGGAACCTGAGGTCACATCCTGAGATGCCATATGGCTTACCCTCCAAGGAAATGCCCCAGGAGAAGATGACCAGAGGTCAGGCATTCCTCTATTTGTCCCTGCCCTGCCCCCTGACCCTCACCCAGCCCACTTCCTGTCGGCTCAGATGCAGCCCCAAGGATGGCAGCGCAAGAGCCTAACCCTCGGACACTGACGCAGGCAGGGGTCACCCCGGCGGGCCCCGCCATGGGGAAGCCCGATGGAGCTGGTCTGGGGCTTGCAGCAGCTCTTCTGGAAAGGTCTCCCGAGAGGTGACTCACATCTCTGCAACAGGCCCCGACTTCCATCGGCTCAGACCTGCTTCCCCACCGTCCGCCCTTGCGGTAAAGGACTCTGGTCACAAGGACGGGCGCAGGGAGCCGTCGGGGGGCGGGGGAGTCTGAAAGGGGAGCTGGACCAACTCCATGGTGGAGGCTGCCTCTGCCAGTGCATGGCTGCCCCATTCTCTCGCCCCCCCCCCCCGACCTGCCCCAGAAACCACTGCCCCGGGCCATGCCCTCCCTCTGCTCTGAGCACTAGGCCCCGGTGGGCTCCATGGGGATTAATCTGAGCAGCCACCTCCTTCAGGGGACGCTGGGGCTCTGGGTCTTCCTTGTCCCTGCCCGTCTCCGATGTGGCCACATGGCCCACCTGCTCTCCCCATCAGCACAGAGACCGAGACGGAAGAGAGTGCCCCGCCCCCAACCCTGCCACCACCTCAGGGCAAACCATCACATGGGAGACCTGTAGGGTCCTGGCCCAACTTCCCCTTCAGGCCCTGCGTGCTGGAGATGGGGAAACTGAGGCCCGGAGGAGTCAAGGGGCCTGACTGAGCTCACGCAGCTCAGGGTGCAGCCTGGGGATTGGCCTCTGACCCCATCCCCGCTTTGTGCTTCCGCCCTTTTGTGGATGAGTCAGGCCTCGGCTCACTGGAGACAGACAGGCTCCTGAGTCACACTGACTGGGAGCCCTCACCCCCCCATACCCCCTGAGGGCCCCTGGCTGCTAATCTGTGGATCGGGGATTAACCCTGCCTGACCCAGCTTACAGGCCAGCCTTACAGGTCAGCCGGTCAGCCGCGGGGAGGACAGCTGTGGAGCCCTGGGCAGTGCGAGGGGAGGGGTCACAGGGTTAAGAATGTCCCTGAGCCAGGGGCTTTGGAAGAGGATTGGGGGGAGAAGCAGCCCTCTAGCCAGGGACCGCCTTCCTCGGAGGCCCCAGAGGGGCCAGAGCCATTACAGGAAAAGGACTTCCAGTCAGACAGAGACAAATTGGCTTAATTGACCCAAATTAGCGGCAGGGAGGGCCCCCGATGGCCCAGCTGCTGGTCCATTTAATCACTGTCACCCTGTGTGGTCAGGGAAGGCCGCCTCCCCCAAGGCCATCGGGGTCAGCTCCCCGGTGAATGGCTGCCTCTCTGGAGTCCTCCCTCAGCAGGAAGTAGGGCTGGGCCTTCGGGGACAAGGACAGGCTCCAGGCAGAGGTCGGAGCTCCCTGCAGAGCTGAGCCTGGCTCCCGCAGACAGCCTGGCCTGGGGAGGGCAGTCCCGGGAGCCGGGGTCCCTCAAGGAGCCGGCGTCTCCCAAGCCCCTCATTCTGAGTCCAAAGGCTGTCGCTTGGAGGCTGACCCTCAAAACCCCTCACCGGTGCTGCCCAACGCCCGCCCTCTCCGAGGCTCCCGGAAGGTGGTGCCTCGCTGCCCGGGCATCAGCACGGCTTCTGCTTCTCTCCGCTTCCCGCGGTGTTCCCTCAGGCCTGCGACAGTCCCACTGGGGTCTCCTGCAACCTTTAGAAGGTGCAAGCCAGAGTCGTCCTGCCCAAAGCCCACACTGTGAGAAGGCAGGAGGAACAATCTTCCCCACCCCAGGCCCCTCCTGGTTCCTGCCTGCTCCCCAGTGGGGCCTGTCCCTGCCCATTCCCCCAGCAGACACTGACAGAGCGCCCCCTGGGGCTGGGCTGGGCCCAGGAGCTCCGGCTCAGATCATCCCACGGCCTTCATGGCCTCCCCCTCACAGCTCCCGGTCGCCAGCGGCATCTGTCATTTTCCCACCTGGAATCTCTGCTCTGCTGGAGCTGAGGCCCTGGGAGGAGTGCCCTGACCCACCATGCTCCTCTCTGCTTCTGCACAAACGCCCCTGAGCTTCCATCCGGGTGTGGATGTCACACTTCTATGCAGACCTGTGAGGCCGGGGTCCATGCCGGGTCACAGAGGGCAGAACCTCCTTGTTCTCACCCTCCTCTCCCCTTCCTCTCCCTCTCCCGCTCCCCCACTCATAGATGGGCTGCTTATTAAACACTCAGTGGAAACAGGCTATGAAACCCATTTCAACACCTTTCTCTGCAGAGACAATATTATCAGTCGTAGCTACATTCCCATCTAGCCCACCAAACAGACTTGCCCTGTCATTCAGTCAATAAATGGTTCCTCAGTGCCTGCTCTGGGTAGAAGGAGACTGGGCAGTGGTTCTCAGAGTGTTACTTTGAGTTCTGGATCCCCAAACAGAGGTCTGAGAGCGAGAAAGATGAGGAGATAGAAGACGAAGAATAGTTTCTCTTCAAATCGTTTAAAAAATAGGTCAGGTCCATCACCAACAGGGGAGAGCAGTTAGGGGGATCCTGCCAGCAGGAGAGAGCAGTTAGGGCAACCAGGCCAGCAGGAGAAAGCAGTTAGGCCAACCAGGCCAGCAGGGGAGAACAGTTAGGGTGAGAGAGTTCAGGTTGAGCTAAGGGACACGTCCCCCTCCACAAGTGCATGAATTTCATGCACCAGGCCTCTAGTAATATATGAGTTAATACATAGGTTATGTATAATAACTCATGCATAACTTCCCATGGAGCCTGCCCTCTGACCCCAGTGCCTCCACATCTCCCCTGCGAAGCAGGGCCTCCAGGGGTGGGATCCCAGCTCTGAGAAGCTTTCTAAAAGGTAGGCTTTCCAGGCCCCTCCCAACCTTCCTAATTCAGCCGGTCCGGGCAGGGCCTGAGCAGGTAGTTCTTGCCTGCGTCCCCCCCTTACCCCCCACTATGTTTAAATCTCGCTCTACTAGCATCTCAGCCACAGCTTCCCTTTGGAATCACTGGGAGCCTAGGCCACACCCAGGCTGGTGAACTCAGAATCTCTAGGGCTGGGGCCCAAAGCATGGGCGTTTTAAAAAGAACGCTGCGTGCGCAGCCAAGAGCGAGAACCACTGCCTGAAGTTGTTCTATTCTCTCCAAAGTTTTCCCTTTTGCGAGAAAGGGCATTCACAGGTTCCCAAACACATCACTGTTCTCCCCTTCCCCTCTCCCTTCTCCCTCCGCATTGCACAGTGACAGCCACAGCCTCGGCCACTCTTTCTGTGTTGCCTTCTAACCCTCACCTGAGGATACTTTCCCATTGATTTTTAGAAGGAGTGGAAGGAAGAGACAGAGACAGAGAAACATGGGGTGAGAGAAACACACGCCCCAACCAGAGCCGGGATCGGGCCTGCAACCGAGGCACATGCTTTTGACCGGAATCAAACCTGAGACCCTTCCGTCCCAACGCCGACACTCTTTCCACTGAGCCAAATCGGCTAGGGCAGTCTCACCCGTTCTTTGAGGGTGTCAATAAAAATACATTTTAAAATAATAATAAAGAGACCCACGCCGGGCAGCCCAGAGAACCCCACTCCCCCATTCCTTGAAAGGGTTTGCTTAAGGCTTGCGATTTCCTTTTCTGCTTTTTAAAAATGTTTTTTTATTATTGATTTCAGAGAGGAAGGGAGAGGGAGAGAGAGAGAGACAGGAGCACCAATGATGAGGGAGAATCATTAACCGGCTGCCTCCTGCACACCCCCAACTCAGGATGGAGCTCACAACACAGGCATGTGACCTGACCACGAATCGAACCGTAACCTCCTGGTTCATAGACTGACCCCCAACCACGGAGCCACACCAGCAGGACCAGGCTTGCAATTTTCCACGGGGCTCCCTCCCTTCCTCCCTGTTTCTCCTGGGGACCCTTGTCCATGCCTCAATGGTGACACTCAGTTCCCTGCGCTGGGACCTGGACAGAGCAAGTCCCTGTGGGTCTGGAACGGTGAGTCATTTTGGGTCAATACAGTTGGCTGACTGTGACTACTGAGACCGAGGCTCCAGCCACAGGGGCTGTACTGACCCCCGCGTCTCTCCCAGCTGCAGGGTCAGGAGTTGTTCGGGTCCCCGCTCACTTCCCTGCCCTGGGAAAGCCCTGCCCTCTTGGGGCGGGGGGGGGGGGCAGCCTGCATCCTACAGCCTCGGGCTGATTCCCGCAGGCTCACATCTCCGACTTGGTGGAAGGTAGCTTCACATTTGTAACAATTATTCACTTAATTGGGTTCCAATTAAATCAGAGAGCAAGCGGAGGGCTGTGTCTGTGTTTGCTCTCTTCCTTCCCCCGCCTGCACATCAAAGGGCGTGCAGGCAGGATGAACGCGGGTGTCCGGAACGATCCGCCCTCTGTCAGGGTGGGCAGGGCTGACCTGAGGTGGCCACCCGTGGCCTCCTGAGCATGTCTCAGGGTGGCATTCTGTCAGGGCTGCACTCATTCAAAGCTCCTCAGGGGAGCTGGGTGCTCAGCAAGAGCCGGTTCTTCTCATGGGCTTCACCTTCACTGGAAAACGCAGTGGGGGCCCAGCGGAGCGGGGACGGAGAGGTGGAGGGACAGCCCCATCGGGCAGCATTACCCAGACTCTCCATTTGCACATTGGAAGGGGCTTCAGGGATGGGTTAAGTAGACTAAGGGCTTGCTAGCTGGGCTCATTGAGGGTGTCTTCAGGGCTGTCTGGGGGTGATAGGAGAAAGTGAGACAGATGGGGCCTCAGGAAGATACCTCCACTCATTCAACCAGCAACTGTGCTTTGATCTGCATCTTACATAAAATCTGTATTACATATAATTTTTGTATTATACATAACTTATGTATTAACTCTTATATATTACTAGAGGCCTGGTGCATGAAATTCATGCACTTGGGGGGGTGGTCCCTCAGCCCAACCTGTGCCCTCTCACCCAAACTGTTCTCCCCTGCTGGCCTGGTTGCCCTAACTGCTCTCTCCTGCAGGCCTATTCCCCCTAACTGCTCTCCCCTGGCAGCCTGATCACCCTAACTGCCTCTGTCTTGGTCCCACCACTGTGGCTTTGTCTGGAAGGACGTCCAAAAGGTCATCCAGAAGATGTCTAGTCTAATTAGCATACTACCTTTTTATTAGTATAGATTATATATGGTGTATTTTCCTGGCCAAAAATAAAAGACACAAAACAAAACATGCATTGAATCCAATTGTGTCATATCTCAAAAAAGAAAAGTGGGGCCAAAAAGATGGAAGAGACGTGCTCACTTAGAAGTTAGGTGGCTAGGAGCAAGGTCTCCTGGCCATGACCTGTGGAGCCCCAGGGGCAGGCAGTGAGGAGGAGGCTGTGGGCAGAGATTATGGGTGGAAGGACGACAGGCCAGGGTCTCACAGAGGCACTCCGTGGAGTTGGGGGGGGTCCTCCCACCTCTGACCTCTGCTCCCTCAGAGGGACACTTCCCTGGCCCACACTGGAAAGAGCTCAAGAGCTCATGAAGATGGTCAGGGGCTGAGGCTGGCCCTTTGGCTGGATGCCGTACCCCAAGGAGAACCAAGTCCATGTCTGGGGGCCCCAGTCATGGGATTGCCTCAAAAGGGGCTAAATCTGCAGGACACGTCTCCAGTCAGTGTCTGGCACACAGTAGGCATCTGGAAAGCTTTAGTGGGGAACCTTTTTTTTCTGCCAAGGGCCATTTGGATATTTAGAAGTCATTCACAGGTCATAGAAAACTGCGAACTTAAAAATTAGCCTGCTAGATTTGCTCAAACACTTAATTAACTTGCCCCGAATGCTTTGTCAGGGCCAGACCAAATGATTTCACAGGCCTTAGATGGCCCGTGGGCTGGACGCTCCCCATCCCTGCTTTAGTAGAATGAATGAATGAATGAATGAATGAATGAATGAATGTTTGATTGAATTAGTGAAAGAGCTCAGTTTAGGAATTAGGGCCCAGATTTCTAACCTGAGGTGAAGGGAACGAGGCTCCGGGGGTGGAAGGATGGGGGCCTGGTTGCAGAACAAGGAAGGTGAGAATCGGAGGGGTTTCTGAGTGCCCCCTGCAGTCCTGTCCGGAGAGACCCCCCTGTCTGATGAGGGAGGCACAGTCCCCCCTGGGAGAGTCCCCGGTCTGGTAGGGGGAAGGGAGAGGAAAGGGAAAATGTTGCTGCCAGAGGAGCACCCTGTCTGATGGGGATGCACTCCACTTGGGCAGCCTCCTGCCTGAGCACTCAATGAGTGCCCCCATCCTGAGTTGGGAGCAGAGGGGTCACGTGTCTGAGTGCTCGGTGGGAAGGAGCTGGAGCTCTGGCTAAGCGGGAGGAGAGCCATTGACATTCCAGTCAGGCAGCCAGTCACTGACTTATTATTATTTCTTTCTTTTTCTTTTCTTTCTTTTTTTTTTTTTCTGGAGCTACTTAGAGCAATTTACAGAAATCATTTAGGGGCCATTTAGGGAGAAGAGAAAAGATGAAGACTTTTAAAGGCGAGGCCCTGGGAGGGTTTTATGCAGATGGCTTTGCAGGGACATGGAGAAGGGAGAACCTGGTTTCTGAGGGTGTGGGAGGGGCTGAGGCCTGCAGAGCTCGGGTCTGACCCATCTGGTAGGGAAACTGAGAGACAACAGCCAGGGGCCGAGAAAAAGGGGTGTGTGGGGAGCGTGTGTTGGGCAGAGGGCTGAGACATAGGCGGAGGATCGCTGGTCCGTTTGGTGCCTCAGTTTCCCCGTTTGTCAGGGGGGCACCTGCCTAGGTGAGTTGACGCCACAAGGATCAAGCTGAAGGGGGGTGATATTCCTTCTATGACATCGGGGGCTGGAGGTGGATGGGCCTGGGGACCTAGAGCCACATAGTCAGGAGGTCAGGGCCCAGGAGGAGTGGAAGCCACGGTGTCCGGGGCCAGAGTCCCACGCGCCATTTCCCCTCTGTGATCTGAGCCAGGGGCATGGCACGAGTGGGAAAGCAATGGCATCTTCTATCCATTGGGCATCGGTGGTTCACAGAAATTTGGGCAGTGGTTGCTGCAAAGTGACAGGTCACCACAACTGCCCCTCTCCGAAGCCGGGGTGAGGCCCGTCACTTGCATCCCCGCCCACCTCAGTGTCTATGGCATCACGAACCACGCCCTTGTGTTGCACGACCAGCATGTGTCGCAGTGGTTGGCCTGGCTCGGGCACTCAAAAACGGGCGCTGAGGGAAACTGCAGCCGCCTCTGAGCATTTATTCCACGCCGGGCACTGCTCCCCAGTCCACGACATGCGTTGATTCGGCTACGCATGATGACAAACCCTAAGAGCAGTGGTTCTCAACCTTCCTAAGGCCGTGACCGTTGCATACAGTTCCTCATGTGGTGGTGACCCCCAACCATGAAATTTTGCTACTGTTATGCATCGTGATGTAAATATCTGCATTTTCTGATGGTCTTAGGCGACCCCTGTGAAAGGGTCGTTCGACCCCCAAAGGGGTCGAGACCCACAGGTTGAGAACCGCTGCCTAAGAGGAAGATGCACGTCTCCCATTTCACAGATGTGGAAACTGAGCCCCAAGTCAGTCAAGTGCCTTTCCGGAGCTCCCAACGCCAGGACACGGCAGAGGCGTGGGAGCGTGACTTCATGAATACACGAATGGGTCCCTGTCACTCACTGAGCTCCCCTATCTCTCTTCCCAGTGGCTCCCTGGGCGGCAAGGTGAGCGGAGCGGAAGGGGCCATTTTTTCATTCTTTCCCGGCAGCCCCAGGGTGGGGCAGAGAGCAGGGAACCGCACAGATGTGGCCCCTGGGGCGGCGGTGTCAATCCGTGGACAAGAAGACGTGTAACAGACCACATGTGGAGCGAAGGAACAGGAAGCAGGTGAGGGGGCAGGGCTCTTCTGGACTGGGCCACCTGGTAAGATGCTTTTAAGCGGTGACCTGAAGGCAGTGGGGGCGGGGAATGGGGGGTGCGTCAAGTCACGCTTATGGGGGGGAAAATGGCAGGCAGAGATGCAACCAGGTCCAAGCTCCCGAGGCTCGGTGCCTGGCCCCGGTAAGGACAGCCAAGAGGACGGAGTGGCCCGAGAGAGGCAGGCCAGAGGGAAGATGCAGTCAGAGAGGCACTGCCGGGAACAGGGATAGATCACGCCGTGGCCCTGTCAGCCACGGTGACGTGAGGACTTGACTTTCACGCTCCAAGAGGTGGAGGGTTCTGGGCAGGAGGCTGGCTGCCTCTGACCCCCGGTTTACAGGATTTGCGGGCAGAGCGGGGGGGAGTGGCATGAATGGGAGTCGCCAGGACCAGCATGAATCATGCCCGGGCTGGGAGGAGCCGAGCAGGCCCCACGCGGGGCAGGGAAGCTCCAAGGAGTGGCGCTGCTCACGGGCCTCCGAGCGCCGGCTCTGGCCCCAGGACCCCTGGCCCTGCGCGTCCAGGATGGTGGCCACTTGTCACACGTGGCTGCCTAGCAACTGACATGGGGCCAGTTGGCGCCGCGATGTGCTATAACACAACTACAAAAGGCACGAGGGACTGGGAAGATTTAATGTAACATTTTCTCTAAATGTAAAATATTCCATTAATGCTGATGACGTGTTGAAATAATCTTTTGGATCTATTGGTTAAAATATATTATTAAAATTCCACTTCACCTGTTTTTTTGTTTTGTTTTGTTTTTTTTACTTTTCCCCCTGAGGTAACTAGGAAGACTTAAGTGACCTAGGTGGCTCATGGTATGTTTCTGTTGGACCGGACTGATCCGGGCCAGCAAGCCCATCTTTCAAAGACAGGGACAGTCCACTCCAGCGGGAGGCAAGGATTGGTCTGAGGGCACACAGCTGGCTGAGAGATCCAACAGCCGGCAGGGGAGACTCCCCAAGGCAGAGGAAGGGCGTGGTGGGAGGCTGGGGAGTCGGGGGCCCTCTGGGTGGCGTGGGGAGTTAGAGGTGACTCCCCGAGGTCAGGGTGAATAAATGGTGACGGTGGCCATGCACAGAATTCTGAGGGAGCCGCAGGTGCATAGCCCAGTTACCTGGCCCCCAACATCCCTACAGGATGGGCGTGCTTTCCTCCTATTGTCTGCGGATCGGGACTCTGAGACGGTGGAGGGAGCGGAGTCAGCTCAGGGACCAGGGTCTCCACGCCCTTTCGGGCTGCAGGATGGATCAGAGCACGTGTGTCAGGGACGCCCGGGCTCCATGTCGGGGACTCCCTATCAGCCCGGACCTCATTCTGGCAATGGCGTGGCCTGCCTCGGGGAGACGGGGTCACCGATCTTACGATGTACAGGCAGCCTTTATGCCCACCTCGAGGGCTGCCGGAGATGCAAATATTGGGAAGCCGTAGCTCCCCCAGCCTGTTACAATTCGGGCACCGCATTGCCGTGGAGCCAGCTGCTGGACCCAGGAATGCCTCCTCTACCCGGGGCTGGAGAGGCACTGGGCACGGGGGCCGGGCCTGTGGCTGCCTTCCTGGGGAGGAAAGAGGGGGGAAGAGACAGAGGGAGGGAGGGACAGGGGCCGGCAGCTGGCCACTGCTGTTCTTAAAGCAAGCGGCATGTTGCTAGGAGGCACTGAGGGTAAGAAAAATCAGACCCTCAACAAAACAGAACAACCCAACCAGCAGAACACAGCTCTCCGGGAAGCCGTTGGCACTGTCTTAAACGTGCTTCCAGGCAGCGAGGCCTGGCTCCCGGCAGAAAGGAAGGAAATAAGAAACCGCCGCGTTTACTCAGCCCCCCAGCAGGCACGGGGCTGCTGTCCCGGGCACTTGCAGACACACTGTGGTATCTCATGCCTGCAGCAGGTCAGCCTGGGAGAGATGATGCAGGGATGCCCACTCAGCCGATGGGAGCGGAGGTGCAGGGAGACCCAGCGAACACTGCAGCAGGGCTGCGAGTCCAACCTACAGCTGTGCAACTTGCAACCCCACCACCATCTGGACTCGAGGGCTCCTGAGGCTCTCCAGGAGCTCAAACGCTGACATTGACCTCTGAGCAGGTGGAACCCCGGAGCCTCTCTGGCTGCCAGTGGGGGTGAGACAGGAGAAGGAGGCATGAGAAGGAGTCGGGGCCTCTCCTAGTAGTGAGGGGGAGTTTGTCTCTCTGTTCTGGCCCTTGGGGGCCACCTTCCCCAGGATTCCTGAAGGCGTGATAAGGTACCCGAGGGGGTCAGCACTGGCTGTGTGCGGTGGATGCGTCCCCTCCGCCCCCTGAGCCTTTGCTGCTACAAGCACAAAGCTCCAGAGGCTGAGCCGCACGCTGCAGGCTCTGCCCCTCGCATCTGCCACGCCATCTCCCAGAGGCGGAAGCCCGGGAGCAGAAAAGAGGAGTCGGGGCCCTGGGGGAATCTCTGGGACTTCCCGTGCCCACTCCCCCTCCCTGGAGCCCTCCCTCCCAGACCAGCCGCCGCACCAGCTTCCTTCAACACTGCCCCAGTCTGCAAAGTGCCCCCAACCAAGTCTTCCCTGAGAACCCTGCTGGATCTTGCCACTCCCTCACCCCGTAACACTCAGCAGCTCCCCAGTACTCCATGAACGGTAGAGTCAAAGCTCTGAGACGCGGTAAGAAACTCTCCAGGTCACGAATTACCAACCCTGCACCCTGCATTGTGCCCGCTGCTGCTCCTTCACAGGCAGCCTCGCTCTCTCCCCGCTGGACTTCGAGCTGGGAGGCTAGAGATCAGTTTTGCTTTGCATTTCTGTCTCCCCCAGGGGATCAGACACACAGTAGGTGCTGACTTATTCGTCTTTGGAGACAGAATTCTCTAACCTGGTTAAGGCCTCCCCCAGGGGCGCCTCCTCCATGAAGCCTCCCCGAATCTCTTGAACAATGATGAGACTTGTCTTGCTCCACACACTCTGTGTCCTTTCCAGCACGCCTATGACTGCATTTTATCACAAGATGTGCAGACCTGGCCCGTTTCCGAGGGACGCCACCTTAGAAGCTCCTCGTGAGACCGTGTACTAAGGATGAAGAAAACACGGTCTGTACTAAGTGCCTGGCGTGTACTAAGGATGTAAATAACAATAATGCTGATAGGTGTTCTTTCTGGAGACTTCATAGGGCCAGAATCTATTCTAAATATTTGACATTGAAATACTGTCTCATTTGATCATCACAACACCTTATAAGTGGGGTATGTTTATAACCGTTTGCAGATGAGGAAACTGAGGCTCAGAATGGTTAAGTAACTTGAGCAAAATCACAGAGGAAGTGGTGAAGCCCGGCAGCCTGGTTTTATTTTCATTTTTTAAATATATTTTACTGATTTTTTTACAGAGAGGAAAGGAGAGGGATAGAGAGTTAGAAACATCGATGAGAGAGAGACATCGATCAGCCGTCTCCTGCACACCCCCAACTGGGGATGTGCCCACAACGAAGATACATGCCCTTGACCGGAATCGAACCTGGGACCCTTCAGTCCACAGGCCGAGGATCTATCTATCCACTGAGCCAAACTTGTTTTGGCCCGGCAGCCTGGTTTTAGAGCCGAGTGCAGGGGAAGGGCGAGTAGGAGAGCTATGTGCCTCAGGACCACGCTGAAACAGAGCAACCGACCGCTGGCTCCCAGGGAATGATTGCTGGTGCCCAGCAGAGCGCGTGGCACATAGTAGGTGCTCAGGTAATAGAAGTAACTATTAAGATAACAAGGTAGTTCAATAGCTGCTCCAACATAGGTGTGTGGTCTGGGGGTACTGGGGATGCAGGGGGGAGGTCCCAAGGAGGAAGGCTGCAGTGCCCGAGTGGGGAGCCCAGTCCTCTGCACTATGCCACTCCCCTCTGTTTCTCTCCCCACCCCCTCCCTACGCTCCAGCTCCTTTCCCTCGCGTTTCAGACCTCTCAGGCACAGGGCTGGCGGCTGGCAGTTTTTCTCCTGCTGAAAACAACCCCAGAAAATTGAGATCATTTCTCTGCTGTGTTGGCAGCTGAGAAAATGGCAATTTTTCCTATTCCCAATCCAAGAGTTCCTTCCTATTGGACAACGGCCCTCTACACCTGCCTCTCCTCACAGGGCAGGGGAGAGTGTGGGGTGTCTGGGCAGGTCACCTCCTCGGTTACGAGGCACGGGCTGCAGTGCCCCTAGGATGGCAGGCGGCTGGCGGTGGGAGGAGGGGCTCGCCATCTGAGCACCTGCAGACATCAGACGGGGACAGGCAGAGGTCAGAGCAACAGGTAAGCTGGGTCGCTGCCAGGCACTCGGGGTTCCAGGGAAGCTGGAATCTGCATTCCCTGAGCACAACAGCCTGTCATACGCCCCCAGTCCGAGTGGTGCAAGATCACTGCCCAAGCAAAGGCATGAAACCCCCACCCCCTCACCCCTCTCATGGGTTTCATGTAAAGCAGTGGTTCTCAACCTGTGGGTCGTGACCCCTTTGGGGGTCAAATGACACTTTCACAGGGGTAGCCTAAGACCATCAGAAAACACAGGTATTTACATTATAATTCATAGCAATAGCAAAATTACAGTTATGAAGTATGGTTGGGGGTCACCACTACATGAAAAACTGTATTAAAGGGTTGCGGCATTAGAAAGGTTGAGAACCACTGATGTAAAGGTAGATACTTAGTTAAAAAATCGAAATCACCCAGCCCGTGTGGCCCAGTGGTTGGGTGTTGACCTATGAACCAGGAGGCCATAGGTTGGTTTCCCAGTCAGGGCACATGCCTGGGTTGCAGGCTCGATCCCCAGTCAGAGGGGTGCAGGAGGCACTGATGTTTCTCTCTCGCTCTCCCTTCCTCTCTGAAATCAATAAAAATATGTTTTACACAAAACGAAACAAAAACAGAGTCTGCCGAGGAAACGGAGGGTGGCCAGGTGTCCCGTACGCCCCGGCTGGGACACGCATCTGGCCCCGGTCAGAAGGCGGGGCTGGAGCAGAAGCGGATGTGGCCATGCAGCCTCATTTCACAGGCAGGAGGCCTCGCCCACGGAAGATACCTGGGCGGCCACACAGCCTTGCTGATTCTTGGGTGGCCTCTGCTGCTGTCTGCTTCCTCTGCACCCCAATCCTGCCTGTCATGGGTGGCCAGGGGGGGTGGCGGGAAAGGCAGCCACGGCCTGGGGACTGTGAGGAGCGAGGAGCTAAAGAGAGCAGACAGAGGCCCCTCCCTGTGGCACTGGGGGCCAGTCCCCATCCCTGTGGGCTCTGCGAGCCTGCAGCTGCGGGTCAGCTCAGGTCACTACTCCTGCAGACCCTGCTATGGCTCCCCCGTGCATCAGCCCACAAAGCAACAGGGCCTCCCTCCCCGATCCCGGCTCCCCCGATCCTCCCCACCCACACTGGGCCCCAGCCCTTCTGGCCTCCTTGCTGTACCTCGAAAGGTTAAGCCCATTCCTGCCCCAGGGCTGGTCCCTCTAATATTCGGGTATTTGCTTAGCTTGTTCCCTCCCCTCCTTCCAGTCTGCTTAGTGACACTTTTTAACTGAACATTCATTTTATTACTGCATCATCCCTCCTCTCTCTCTCTCTCTAATTCCCAATTCCTCTTATCTCGCTTTTTTTTTCTTGTTTCCCTTAGTACTTTTTGCCTTCTATAATTGACTTATGGAATATATTTATTTACCGTCTGCTCTCCCTCACCCCACAAGAACACAGGCTCGTGAGTGCAGAGATTTTGTGGAACTCACGGATCAGGACCAGTGTCTGGCCCATAGTAAGCGCTAACCGAACACTTGTTGAGTGACAGGGAAGGGGTACAAGGATGTGCGCATGCTCGCATTTACCAACTCATCTGACACAGCATTATTGCAGACTCCCCGGGGCAGGGCAGTCTCACACCTCCCAGGTCCAGGTGAGCCTACAGCCAGCAGAGGGGTCAGGCAGCACAGTCACACACAGGGCAAATCACCAATGAGTTGCAAGCGGTGGTTGGTTCATCTGAGAATCCGGGTGGGCTTCCAGGAGGAAACATGGATACCTTCCGGCCTGAAGGCTGCAAGGGCCACGGGGGTGGAAGTGTTATGGTCAGAGGGAACAGCGTGTACATGGAAAAGAATATGACACATTCAGGCACTGGAAGAAGCCGAGAAAGCAAGGGGGCGAGGGGCTCGAGATGAAATTGGAGAGATCCTGGGATCAGATGGGGGGGCTTCGCTTAGGTGTATGGGTCTGTGTGTCTGTCTGTCCAAGTCGGTGCTGCTCCTTGTATGTGCGAGGCAGAGAGAGATGACAAGATGACTCCCATAGGCAGGGTCAGAAAACCTGATTTCAGAGCTGGTGCGGCCAGGACTCTGCTGAGCCTCAGCTCTGCCTTCTGCAAAATGGGATCACAAAAGCTGCCTTCACCTACTGGCTGCTGTGAGAATCAAATGTGATCGTGGTTCTGAACTCCAAAGAACCGTTAGGACTCTCAAGCATGTCATACAGTGCGTGCCCATAACTGGGTGGATGTGCCTGTGAGTGTGCGCCTGCGTCGTTAGCTGCCACCGACACCGTCTCCTGCCGTGACAAGTCTGCAGCGTTATCCACACCAAGCCATCAACAACACACTCGCTTCTGGCCAAAGCCAGGCTCTCCAACAGCCCTGCGCGCTGGAGGCAGCAGGGGTGGGGAGAGGTCTGCAAGGTGGGGTCCTATAGCTTCTGGACAAAGGTGGTCAGCGTTGGTGACATTGTGTCTCTTCTTCTGGGCACTCTCTGGGGGCAGAAACCATATTACACCCCCCCACACACACACATCGCCACCACCACCTCTTCTCCCTCAGAAAAGCAGAGAAAGCCCCTCAGTGGAACTGTGGCTGAATCTGTGTAAGGGCCGGCCACCTCTGAGGTGTGTTTCTGGGGAGGAGTTCAGAGCTGAGGGTGTCCTCGCTGCCTGTCCTCTCTCGGGGCCAGGGGTCTGCCCTGTGGGGGTCTGAGGCTGTTCAGACCAGGATTCTGGGATGGAGATGCCTCTGAGAACCGAGACCATTTTGAGTGTCGTCCCATTTATCCAGGTGACCCTGAGACTTTTGCTCTCCCAGCTCTGAGGATCCGGAGAGATGGGCCGAGGAAACAGTCATAAGCTGAGAGATTCCTCCAGAAAGCACACAACCCGCCCAGGCCTCTGTTTTGAACTGACCGGGAAAAACCACTCAAGAGAAGGGAGTGATCGGTTGCCCATCCTCCCAAGTCAAAAAGGTGTGAGTGACAGTGCAGCGGGGAGGATTCGAGTTTGATAAAAAGCAGAACTTTTCAAAGACAGATAATTATCTAGGTAATAATTCAGGCAAAAGGGATTTTCTTCAATTACATATGCTATCCTTTTTTTAAAAATTTGTAGCACTCAATTAGTCATTCTTGCATTCATTCATTCATGCAACAAACATTGAATAATCCAGGTAATTTGCTTCCATTTTCCACTTTGTCCTGCTGGGCTGTCTGTCAGCCAGCAGGCCTGGGGCGAAGATGTGTGTGTGTGTGTGTGTGTGTGTGTGTGTGCGCGCGTGTGTGTGTGTGTGTGTGTTGGGGGATGATGCAAGAGGAAGAGGAGCTGAAGCGGGCAAACAGGAAATGAGACATGACTCCTGTGTCCCTGGAGGAGCGTGTCCCCTCTGTTACTGCACTGGCCTCACTTGTCTCAGTACCCACCTCCCCCATCCCCATCTATTTGTCCTCCAGAAACAGGTGCAAGCTAGCAGAGTGGTACTTCCTGATACACTGCCTCATCTCTGGGGACCGCTGGAGTATGGCACAGCCAGCCGAATTGATGATAAGGAGGCCCACTTTTCATTTACAAACACAAAGAAGAGAAATAGAAAAAGAAATTTATTTTCTTTAAGAAAGCACACACCACTGATTCATTAATCTCTTACTGTACTGAGCACCGGCAGAGAAGTAAGGAAGACCCTGGGGAGGGAACGGGGAGGTAGAATCGTCTCCACCTCTTAGCATCTGCTGTGTGCATCGGTGGAGGGGGCATGGGTGGAGGGCAGACAAACATCCTCTCTCTCTTGGCAGAGGAGGAAAAGACTCGGAGAGGGAGGTGACTTTCCTGGGGCTACCCAGCAAGCTGACAAAGTCAGGATTTGAACCCCTGTTTCTTGTATCCTGGGGACTCCCGATTTCAAACTGCCTTGAATTTCAGAAGCGAGGACTTCTTCTCATTTCCTCAACTGGACTTCAAGCTCATATAAGGGAGCTGAAGATCTGTTCCTGAACCCCTCCGCATCCCCTCTTGACAAGTGTCTGGCAAGGTTTATTAAAGCTCCTGGTGACTGGTTATCTTCCTTGCCTGGGCCCAAGACTAGCCTGAGGCCAATGCACATCTTGGCATGAAGTTTCAGAGAGAGGGCATAACAGAGGTGGTGGAATCTATGTGGAGGGGCCCAGAGTGGACCCTCAGTCCATGAGGAACACCCTTTGAGCTCTGGTACTGGTCCTAATTCCAGAACCAACTGGCAGGATGATGTCGGCCAGTTTCTGCCCCCCACCCTCCTCCCTCCCTTCTCCCTCTCTCTTGTGTCCATTTCCTCATCTACATGAGAGTGGACCTTGTTCTGTTTCAGCCTTGTGGATGGACATCATTACACAGAGAACAACAAAGCAAGATCCTCTCCTCAACACACAGACCCTGTCCTTGGTGGGTGGGCAGACCCTGCTGGTTGGAGCTGGCGCCTCTCGGGGTCTCAGTTTCTGTAGCCTCACGAGCACCCCTTACCAATCTCAGGCCTGGGGTCTATCGGTTCCAGACAGGCCCCCAGCGAGGGCTGAGGAGATGCCCGCCCTGCTATTCCAGAGTGGCCGTCCCTCCTCCAGCCAAGCACCAAGTTTATAGCACATCCCCACCTACTGGTCTTAAACATTACAAAGCTGTGTTATGGCGAAGGGCTCAGTGTGGCCAGGAAGAAGAAGAAGAAGATGTGTGTGTGTGTGTGTGTGTGTGTGTGTGTGTGTGTGTGTGTGTGTGTTGAGAGTGGGAGTGGGGTGGGGGCAAGCATCATTCCTCACTCCAGCTGTGAGAGAGCTGTCCACGGCCCAGTGCTGACCCATTCCTTCTCCTCCTGTGAGTCCCTCTGCATCTCCAAGGAGCCCCGAGCTTAGGGAATCAGGGGGACAGGCAAAGCATAGACATGATGTGGAGGAGAAATGCGAGCTGGCCAGGCTGGTGAACACAAAGGTGAGCACACATGCGTCTGCAATCATGTACTCAGAGCACCACGGGACACTCATAGCCTATGGAGCTGTGTTATAACATGTCACCCTAGAGACGTGTATCCTGTGTGGGCCACTCAAGGGCCATGGCATGGCCCTGCCCCATCCCATCCCATCCCATTGTTGTCTTCCTGGTGTCTCTGCCTGCCTCCCCCTCTCCCTTCTTCTACCCTACAGTCCAGAATGCCCTTTTCAATGGACACTGGGAGGGCCCCCCAATATATGGAGTTGTTTTCCTACCCCATTCATTTCTTCTCAGCATCTACTATAGATGGAGAGTAAGGCAAAAACCAAGAGGATATGAATCCTGCCCTAAATGCAAGTTTGAGAGGATCATGTAGAAATATGCCCACACACCCCTCACACACGGGCACTGCAGCCCGTGAGGAGTGCTGCCAAGGCAGCACGAAGGCCAAGATAGCACTGGAAAGAGGTCAGTTACTTCTGTGGGAGGGATGGGGCCTGCTGGTGAGAAGCTAAGGAGTAATCCAGGCAGACTCCCTGGAGGAGGTGACGTTTGAGTTGGCCTTTGAAAGCTAGGTGAGAATTTCTGGAGGCAGGATATTCCAGATGGAGGGTCTCTGGTGGTGCGAAAGCAGAAAGACAGGAAGGTGAGAAGAGTGCTCTCGTATAAGATGCATGGAGGACAGAGGGAGGGAGGTGCCACAGAAGTGAAAAGGTAGCTGGATACAAAAGTCATAGAGGGCATTGGATGTTGGGGGTTGGGGGCAAGGAGTATTATCTGTCTCCTCTAGGCTGGGGGGAGCCAGGGAAGGTTACTGAATAGGGGGCTGACACAATCAACTCTCCAAAAGGTTTAACCACCACCTACCCACCCCTAAACTCTTATTCAAACTGAAGATGGAGCAGAGAGCATCCTCAAAGACCAGACACAGGAAAGTGGCTTCCTCAGAAGTCATCTGGTGGAAGCCTGGGGCCTGGGAGCAGCATAGGGGCTGTCACCCCACAGGCTGAGCTGGCCCCTGCAAGGTAGTGGGGTTCTGTGTCTGCTCAGCAGGACGGACAGAATGTGAGGAGGTGAGGGACGGGCCAGAGGCCACATTGCTGGTGGAAGACAGGGAACATGAGGGAGGCAGCCAAGGTCACCCCGCCCCGAGGCGCCAGAGTTAGACAGAAACCCAGGCTATTTGGCACCCAGTCCGGCGGTGTGGTAAGACTCTTTCCGCCTGACAGACTCACACACAAAAACTGCAACTGCTCCCACAACCCAGCATCTGCGAAGAGCCCGCAACTCCCAACCGAGAGTGAGCCTGAGAGAGAATAAATCCAGTACCCCTTTCCCGGAGAGAGGAGCCGTTTGGGTGGGTGGGTGCTAGGCAACCCTGAAAGAGGAAGGCGCAGGGGAAATGGGGTTTGTGGAGGAGGGGTTTCAGTGATTCTGGCCATATCCATTCGGGGAGGGTCCCCAAACTTTCAGAATCATCTGGTATTCTTCCTTGAGGAAGGGGAGACTGAGGCATGGGATGGGGACTCAGGGAAGGAGTTTGGAAAGGGTGTCAGATAGATAATCAGGAGGGAGAAAGGCCTGCTCAGTGGGGGACCGACCCCCACCTCCTCAAATCGCTTTTTACTGATCAACAACCAACCCTGGGCCATGCAGGTACCAGGACTGGCTACATAGACAGAGAAGGATCAGCCCACGGCTTTGCTGCCACCAGTCTGGGCCTAAGAGGGCACAGAGAAGACACGGGCACCTAAGGAGGAAACAAGGCAGATTGCCCTACTCAGAGAGAAGCAGCGCCAGGACAGCAAGGTAGGATGCTGGCAGGTGAGGCGGAGAAAGGCTAGTTGGTAACAGGACGAGGACTCAGGAAGGTGGGAACCTAGGACGAGCATTTGAGCTACCGGGGGGAAGGAGAAGGGGCGCAGCGGTGGTCAGCTTTCAGAAGGGAGCCCCAGGCAGAAGTGGGGCAGAACCACGTGGCCGAGACCCAGGCCCGAGCTCGGTTTCCTTTGCCAGGTGCCCACCTTCCCTGCTTGCCAAGCCCCAAGGCACAGACACGCAGAACCATCCTTCCTGCCCAGCCCTTCCCCACCCTCAGCCTTGCAAATTCCAGGTTCCCGGCTGCACGCACACACACACACACACACACACACAGGAACTACCCCTCCCGCCCATGCTGTCCTGCCCCGTTCTTCTGATACAGGAACTGAGAGGTTGGCTGGGGCTGGTGAAATGCACGCAAACCAGCTCCCAGGATGGAAGCAGCCACCCCCCTGCAGAGGCAGGCCAGCGGGCTCCCCGTCCCTCCAAGCTTCAGGACCTCAGACACCCAAAGCCATACCCCTCTCCTGGGCTCTCAAGGTTGAGGGCAGCGCCTTGGTCCGGGTAAGAGCCATTGGTTAGAGACCTTGGGCGCCCTCACCCTGAGCCCAGGCAGGCTCTTAGGGACAGGGCAAGTGTGGGCTGCAGCGGAGTAGACACACATCAAGGGTCCCCCAACGTGGAGAGCCCACTGCCCCCCCCCCATTCAAGCATCTCTCCAGTCTTTCCAGGCTCACCCCTCAGTGAGGGACAACGACCCCCCACCCCTTCCCCATACACACACACACACTCCCACTCCCTGCTGGTTAGGGAAACGTGTCCCAGGCCCCTGGGTCTCTCGCTGGGAGGAAGAAGAGGGTTTCTCTTCTCCATTCTCCTCCTTCCCTAGCCGGCTCTCTCCCTCTCCCTTCAGCCTGGGTGAGCCCCTCGCCTCCTGGAGCGCCTCCAGCTTGCGGAAGGCCCCCCGTCGGATCTGAGTTCCCATTTCCCGGGGGTGGGGGGGTGCTGTTCAGAGACCCTGCGGCCCCTCCACCCCGCGCGCCGCCGCGGCCCCTCCCGCTCCCGCACCTTTCACCGCGGAGCCCGGGGCGAGCCCGGGGAGCAGACGCAACAGATTGCAGCCGCGAGAGCGCGGATCCCGCCCGCTCCAGCGCCGCCCCGGCCTGCGCCGGCCGCCCGGACCCCCTCCCTCCGGGCTGGCTACGCCGGCCATTTAGATGCAGCGCACAAGACGGCGGGTGGGCGAGCCGGCGCGGCTCCCGAGCCCCGGCGGTCCGCTGCCTTTCCCGGGGACGCCGCAGGGAGAAGCGAGGCGGCGGGCGGCGCGGCCCCGCACCCGCCTGCGAGCCAGGGGCGAGGGGGGACACGGTCCCCGCGGCCCCCTACCCACCCCACCCCGCTGGCTGCCGGGGGGGGGGCGGCTCAGACACCATGTAGCGGGTCCCGCGGATCCCTCCAGATACCCGTGGGCAGACACGCCCCCGGACACTCGGGCTTGGACCCTCCTCACTAATCTGGAGCGATCGGAGCGGTCCCCCCACCCCCCAGCCCCCGTGTTCCGGGGCCGGGCTCGGTCCCCAGGGCGGGGCTGCACTCCTCCGCTCCCGCCAAAGCGCTCTGGGGGGGCTGGAGGCAACTCCAGCGGCGAGTCCGGGGATGGGGGTTCGCCCGTCTCCCCCGCGCCCCTCCGCGCCCCTCCGGCGGCGACCACCGCCTCCCCCCTCTCTCGCTCGCGAGTCCGCGCCGCGACACTTACCGAGGGCGAGCAGCAGCGAGAGGCGGAGCAGGGCGGCGCCGCCGCGGCGCCACATCCGCGGGGCCATGGCCCAGGCCGGGGTGGGGGCGGCCGGGGGGCGCAGCAGTCCACTCGACGACTCGGCCCCCTGGTCTGGCCGCGGTCACCGCCGGCTCCGGGCGGCCGCGGCGCCCCGCTGGCTCGGCGCAGGCTCTGGGGCGCCGGGGAGTGCAATCCAGGGGCAGTTTGCGCGAAGGGGGCGTCCCAGGCGCCGCCGGCTACACCCTCGAGCCGGTGGGGGCGGGCGCAGCTCCCGGCGGGAGGAGCCTGCGCCGCCCGGCTGGTGCCCCCTGCAGGCTCGGTGCGGCCAGAGGGGGAGGGTGGGGGTGGGGGGGGAGCCGCACGTGCGGGCCGGGGCCCGGCGGCCCCCGGCGGCACGGGGCGGCCTTAGAGCCGAGCGGGCGCCGGATCCCCCGCAGCCGCGCGGTCCAGCTCGAACCCGGACTCGCGCGAGGGTGCCGCTCTCCAGCACGAGCCCCGGCTTTCCCGGTTCTGTTCGTGGGCTCACGGGGACCGCGCGGCTTCCTTCCTCCGAGCACCCCGCGGCGGCTCCAGCCTCCAGTTCCGAGGTGGGGTGCCGGCGGGTGGCTCCTTCCGCCCCGAAAGGGGAAACCTGGGCAACTTCAATCCCGCCGGAGGAGGAAAAGTTTCCATGGAGCGCCCGGACCGGCCGGGCGGTCTCCGCCAGCCCGCGCGGCGCCGCCCGCCGCCGGGACCGCACGCCCGCACGCCCGCCCGCCCGAGGCGGTGCGCCGGCGGCTGGTGCCCGCGCCGAGCTCAGTCTCTCCGGCCTCGCCCGGGTCCCGGGCTGCACCCGGCCGGCTCAGCGCCGCCGGCCCGGGCCGCGGTTCCGCCGCTGGGGCGAGGGCGGCGCGGCCGCGGCAGGCTGCCCCATGGAGAGGGGCGGGCTCGGAGGACCGCGGGAGAAGGGGCAGCCTGGCCCGCGCCCGGCCCGCCTCGGGGGGCGCCGACTCCTGGCGGTGAACGTGGCGGGGTGGAGAGCGGGGCTCGGCCGGCAGCCCGCAGCTCCCCGCTGCCCCCCGCTCCTCTCCTCGCAGGTCTCGCTGGCTCAGCAAAGGGGCGCACCGCTCCGCCTTGCTCCTCGCCTTCCCCGGGGAGACCTGCACAAACCTTGAACTTTCCCGGGGTGCGCAAGGCACGACGTCTCCTTCTCCCCGCCGTCCCCGCCCTGCGCCCCGGACGCCCGCTCGCCCGCTGTCTCGGTGCTGCCGGGCATCGGCGCGCGCTCTCTCGCTCTCTCTCGCTCTCTCTCTCTCTCGGAGTCAGTTGGGGCGAGCGCCGCGCCGCGCCAGCCCGGGCTGCGGGCAGCGAGACCTGGACGCCACGCCAGGGGCTGGGGCGCCCAGCGCCCGCGCCGCCCTCGGCCGGGGAGGTGGCAGCTGGTGTCTCCGGGGCCGAGCGGCGAGGAGGTGCTGGCGGGGGGGCCGGCTCCCCAGGGACGTGTGCGTGTGTGTGGAGGGAAGAATCCAGGAGCCAAAAGCAAGTGGAGGTGGGGGAGCCACGGGAGTACGAAGCCGCCGCCGCCGCCGCCTCCGCGCTCGCGCCGGCTGCTCCGCCGTAAATGACTCGAGAGAGAGAGAGAGAGAGAGAGAGAGAGAGAGAGAGAGAGAGAGAGA
>JAAGEH010000016.1:5080590-5191742 GCA_011751065.1 Lasiurus cinereus | reverse complement strand
AGAGAGAGAGAGAGAGAGAGAGAGAGAGAGAGAGAGAGAGAGAGAGAGAGACACACTCGCGCCCGCCCGCGCGCCCTCCTCCCGCGCCCCGGACTCGGAGCCCACCCTGGCGGCCGCGGGCGCCGAGCCGGGCGCGCTCACTCTCCCTCCTCCCAGATTCCCCGTGGTCACGTGGCCCCGGAGCGCGCGGCCCACGACTCGCGCAACGCGGAGACACCCCTCTTCTTGGTCCCCCCCACCTCCCCTGTCCACGTGTCCATTCCGCATTCCAGGCCTGGGGGCGCGCGCGGCTCCTTAATGAGGCTCCGGCAAGGGCCGACCTCGCGGATCCGCTCGCCCCTGTTTTGTGTTTTATTTTATTTTTTTTCTCTCTCTCTCCCCGGTGCAGGCGAGCGCCGGGGCCCGCGCGGGGCCGGCTGCGGTGGCTGCGTCTCCCTCGGGGAGAAGCCGCTGGAGCCGCCGGCGTCCTTTTGAAAAGGATGCCCGCTCCCAGCCGGGCGCCGGAGGTGTTTTACAGCCGCTCGGCCGGCCGGAGGCGCGGGTAGGGGCCACCCTACCCCCCACCCCCGCCCCCAGAGTCTGCTGGGGGCTTTTGCGGGGCACTGGATGGGGATCAGCCGGACTGCGGCGCCCGGTCTCGCTCTGGCCACACAGCTTCCTTTGGGGATGGGTTCTGGGGCGCAGCTAGGGGAGAAACCCCGCGGCTGCTGGGGAAGGGAAGGGGGTGGGTGGAGAGGAGGGAAGTACCTTCCCACAGGTTGTTTTGCAGGCCCTTCGCGGGCCATGGGGTGGGGGTGGGGGTATTGCCCCTCTTGCAAGCTCACCCAGGCACCTGCTGAGAAGAGGGGTTTGGAGGGGGGCGGGAGAGGGGAGTGGTGGGGGGCGTTCTTTCCCACCGTCAGGCCCATTCCATTAGAGCGCAACTCAGATCAGACCCGACAAGTCAACTGTCAAACGTCAGGCAGGCATCGAATCAATGGCAAGGATCGGACAGCATCCTTGGGCATCATGGCTCAGCACCCAAAGGCCCGGGCTCAGTCCCACACTGCTCTGCAGGGACAGGGTCTTCCATCCTCTGGACATAAGTCTGGGGGGTGGGGTGAGACTCTTGTGGATTTGCACTCCACCAGGCCGACTGGGGAGCGAGGTAGTTCAGAGCCAGGCCCGCTGGGAGCTCCGCCTCTGTCCCCCATCTGCCTCCCTGGGACCTTAGACTTCTTTCCCCGGGAGTTTCCTGTTCACCCGGTGAAGCGGCATTTGCTTTTGGGAAAACGGGCCTGGGCCGTTCTTGGAAGCCTCCCTCCTCCCTGGCTTCGTGCCATTGCTGCCTCTGCTTGTGTGTGCGGGGGCCTGCGGAGAGCCCAGAGCAGAGAGCCGCTTTCTCCCCTCCCTCATGCCACATCTGTCTGGAGCGGGGAGGTGCAGCGTGGAAAGGGCTGTCCGGCTCTTGGACACCCTGGGGATGGAAGGTGCTGGAGTCATCACGGAAGATGATTCTCATTAGACTCCTAATGCCTGGTGGCAATTAATATCACCCTTGGGCTTATTAACCACCCCGGTGAGAGAGAAGCTAGCAGTCAGGCTGTGTGCGGGAGAAGCCGCCTCCAGAGATAGGGGGGCTCCTGAAAGAGGAGGAAAGAAGCAGGGAGGTCTCCCACCCCTGTCCCCCTCTCCCCCATGGAAGGGGCACGGACCTGTCCACAAGAAAAGGAAAGGAAAGACGAAAGTCTGCTTTTCTGAGCTGAGGACCCCCTGCCCAGGTGAGGGAGACTGAGCTCCCCTTCTCCCCAGAGGTTGGCAGCTGAGGGGTCACCAGTTCCAGCCCACTCTCACCTGTCTTTTCTGGAAACAGCACAGAGTTCTAGCTCTTGTCTCTACCTGCCACCTCCCCCTAGCTCTTAGGTGATTTTAAAAAATGAGTTTCCCTGTACCCTCAATTTCTCCTCCCTCCCTTCCTCCCTCCCTTTCTCTCTCTTTCCCTCCATCCTTCCTTCTCGCTCTTTCCTCTCTCCATCCCTTTCACAACAATATGGTGAATATCTCCATCATCATGGGCACTGCTCACAACAATGAGCAAGACAAACCTAGCCTGTCCTCATGGAACTTCCATTCCAGAGGGGAAGACACACACTGAGCTTACAATAGATTACAGTTGTGATAAGTTATGTGGCCTTCTGTGTTTTTTTTTTATCTGGGGGAGACTGAGGCCCCGGGTCAGGAAGGTTTGGGGCGGGGAGGAGCCTGCTGTCTTTAGAGAATGTAATTTCCGCCACAGGTTCTTCCACTGCCTGTCATGTGGGCCCAGAGCAATGGTTCTCAACCTTCCTAAGGCCGAGACCCTTGCATACAGTTCCTCATGTGGTGGTGACCCCCCAACCATGAAATTTTGCTACTGTGATGCATCGTGATGTAAATATCTGCATTTTCCGATGGTCTTAGGCTACCCCTATGAAAGGGTCGTTTGACGCCCAAAGGGGTCGCGACCCACAGGTTGAGAACCACTGGCCCAGAGGCTTCTGCCAGGTCAGTGTGTCTGACCTTCATAGCTCTCCCTCCCTGTGCCAGGGAAGTGAAGATTCTGCTGACCCCCTGCCCCACCACCAACTCCAGAGTCCCCTGGACCTGTTACTCTTGGCAGTGCCAGTTCTAGGCTCCGGGAGAAAGAAGCTGGCATGAGAAAGACACAGCCAGCCCTAGCCCAGCTCGGCCTGCGGACCAAAGGGTCCCAGGTTCGATTCCAGTCAAGAGCGTATGTACCTCAGTTGCAGGCACCTTTCTGCTCAGGGCTCGTGAAGGAGGCAATCAATGGATGTGTTTCTCACATGGATATTTCTTTTTATCTTTCCCCCCCTCTTTCACTCTCTCTAAAAATCAATGGGAAAATATCCATTGGGGATTTTTTAAAAAGAAAAGAAAAAAGGAAGACACAGCCAGCCACCCTAACTATTCCCATCTTACATGTCTTTGACTTAGAAAGGGATTCAGACCTTATCTCGGGCCTTTGCTACCACACCCTCAGACTGTCCTGTCTGAACTTCAGAGGCCTATTCACGGATCCCAACTGGCAGTGCCTGGTGGAACCTGGGTAGGGGGTCAGAAGAGCTACTACCCCAGGGGAACCCAGGCTGGAGAGAGGACCTGGCAGGTGTGTACCCTTCTGCCCGCAGTGAGCACATTATTCGGTAATGTGCTGGCCCCTCCTTTCCACTGCTTCCATTTTGTTCAGGGCCAAGAGGCTTTCTAGCTAGAGAACTGGCCATGGTTGGGGGTTTCCTTGATCCTCAGCTGGGGACTGGTGCCCCGGGCTCCAGACAGACAGACAGTGAGGTGGGCTCTATGAGGCCCTGTCCCCCCTGCTCTCATGCACACTTCCGGCTATTCACTAGCCCCGCACTCCTGCTCACGTGCGCACTTCCGGCAAGTCACGTGGTCCCACCCCCTCCATCAGAAGCCCCATTCCAGAGGAACTCGTGGCCCCGCCCCCTTGACCAGATGCCTAAAGCTGGCTGAACAAGCTGCCCCATCCCCTTGTACCAGGACCCTCTTACCCCTGGCCTCGTAACCTCACCCCCTGGAGACCTCCCTTGGTCTGTTTCTGAGGTACCACCTCCCCGGTTGGCTGTCTGGCCCTGCCCTCCCATTTGCCAACATTCTCAGTGCCAAAGTCCTTCCAGAAAATGATGTGTGCATTCCCTGTCTTTCCTGCTGGGACTGTGACAGCTGGGATGGAAAAGGGACAGGAGAGCAGTGGCCCTTCCAGAGTCCATGCAAGAGGTCCAGAAGGGACTGGGCCATCCCTGGAAGGCGGGGGGCGGGAAAGGTGGTGAGGCAGGGGTGTTGGCGAGGAAGCGGAATCCCCTCAGGGCAAGTGCGGCGCTGGCCAAAGTGGGCAAGTGAACAGGAAGGTGGGGAGGTGATCAAGGGGGCAGAGCCATGTGCCAACCCAGAGGAGTGCAGGTGAACAAGGGTGGGGATGTGAGCAGTGGGGTGGGGCGGGGCCAGGAGACCAACGCAAAGCCACCTGGTTTGAAGACTCCAAATCACTTTCTTTCCCAGGCAAGACAAAATCTGCCAAGGAGGCAGGCAGCAGAAGCCAACCGAATACTAGTAATAACCGTGCTGTGCAATCGGAACCACGGAAGGTGGGGGACGTTGGGTGCTCTCTACACATGGCCTTGGCCCCAATACCACAGGACTTCCTCCAGGTTACCAGCTGGGAGGGACCCTGGGAGGGACCCGTTGATCAGATGCCCAGAGCTGGCTGAGTGGCCCTGCCCCCTTGCACAGGTGCCCTGTTACCCCTGACCTCGTGGCCCCACCCCCTTGAGACCTCAGTTGGCCTGTTTCTGGGGTGCCACCTCCCTGGTCGGCTGTCTGACCCTGCCATAGACACATCTGATAAAAAGTTAATATACAAATTGATAAAGAACTTATATACCTCACCACACACACATACAAAAAAAAATCCAATTTTAACGTGGGCAGAGGAACTGCATAGATGTTTCTCCAAAGGAGAACTTACAGATGACTAATGGACAAATGAAAAGATGTTCAACATCACTAATCATCAGAGAAATAAAAATTAAAACCACAAGATACCATCTCATACCTGTCAGAATAATTATCGTCATCAATAAATCAACAAGTGTAAGTAAGGATGTGGGGAAAAGGGGCGCTCACGCACTGTCAGTGGGAACGTGGACCGGCACAACCACTGTGGAAAGAAGTATGGAGTTATCTCAAAACTTTAAAATGAAACTGCCTTATGACCCAGTGATTCCACTTCGGAGAATATGTGAGAAGAAACCCAAAATATTAATTCAAAGGAATATACGCACCCCTATGTTCATTGCAGAGCTATTTATAATAGCCAAGATTTGAAAGCAGCCCAACTGTCCATCAGCAGATGAATAGATAAAAAATCTGTGGCACATTTACACAAGGGGATACTACAAGGTCAGTGGTCGGCAAACTCATTAGTCAACAGAGCCAAATATCAACTACAACGATTGACATTTCTTTGGAGAGCCAAATTTTTTAAACTTAAACTTCTTCTAATGTACTTCTTCAACGCCCAGTCCGTGGTATTTTGTGGAAGAGCCACACTCAAGGGGCTAAAGAGCCACATGTGGCTCATGAGCCACGGCTTGCTGACCACTGTACTAGGCCATAAAAAAAATAAAAAGAGAGAGAAGGAAATCTCACCTTTTGTGACAGCATGGATGGAGAGTATTATATGAAGAGAAATAAACTAGAGAAGGACAAATACCATATGATTTCACTTACATGTGGCATCTAATAAACAAAATAAACTAACAAAATAGAAACAGACGTACAGATACAGAGAACAGACTGACAGCTGTGAGAGGGGAGGAGGTGTGGATCGGGGGTTTGGGTGAAAAAGGTGAAGGGATTAGACAAAAAAAGAAAAAACCCACTTCATAGACAGACAACAGTATGATGATTACCAGAGAGAAAGGTAAGTAGCGGGTGGGAGCGGGGTTAGGAGAGAATAAAGAGGGGAATAAATGGTGATGGAAGGAGACTTGACTTGGGGTGTGAACACACAATACAATATACAGATGATGTATTATAGAATTGTGCCTCTGAAATCTATATAATCTTATTAACCAATGTCACCCCAATAATTCAATTTAAAAAGTCAGTGTATCTAATGAAATTACCATGTATAACCATGGACACAGACAATAGTGTGCTGAAGGTCTTGGGGGGAGTGCCGGGGGTCAGTGCAGGGGGGGAGGGAGAAGGGAGGACATCTGTAACACTTTTAACAATAAAGATTTTTAAAAATACCAAATTAACAGGTCTCCATTTTTGCAGCTGTACAAGAAGAGGGTTGGCTTAGGAAATCTCTGAGACCCTCTCCCGCTGAGCTAGACTAGAATCCCACGGAGACCCCAGGTGCCCCCCAAATGGTGAGCTCCCCTTAGTGAAGCTGCACACCGGTCTGTCCTATCTTCTCCTCTTGGCGGGCATCCTGCAGACCAGGCACATGCTGACTGGAGAGATGTCGCCAGGCCCACCGCGGTGGTGAGTTAGGGGATATTTTTTTTTCTGTGAAACACACCAGTGCTATCTTCGTAGGGATTGTGTGGAATCTACAGATCGTTTTGGATAGTATGGACATCTTAATGATATTTTCTCCCTATCCATGAACATGGTATATGCTTCCATTTAGTGTCTTCCACTTATCAGTGTCTTTTCATTCTCCAAGTGCAGATTTTCTTTTACGTCCTTGGATAAACTTATTCCTAGGGATTTTATTTTTTTGATGCAATTGTAAGTGGGATTGTTTTCTTAGTTTCCCTTTCTGATAGTTCATTACTGGTGTATAGAAATGGAACTGATTTCTGGATACTTGTTTTGTATCCTGACAATTTACTGAATTCATTTATCAATTCTAGTAATTTTTGGTGGAATCTTTAGGGTTCCCTATATATAGTATCATGTATACCTGCTCCTGGCTTGTCATGTGCAAATAATGGCAGTTTTACTTCTTTCTCTGCAATTGGGATGCCTTTTATTTTTTCTTCTTGACTGATCCCTGTGGCTATGGCTTCTAATATTCCGTTGAATAAAGGTGTTGAAAGCTGACGTCCCTGTCTTGTTCCTGATCTTCAAAGAAACGTTTTTAGTTTTTGCCCATAGAGTATAATATTTATTGTGGGTTTATCAAAAATGGCCTTTTATTACTTCCTCTATTCCCACTTTGCTGAGAGTTTTATCACACATGAGTGCTGGAATTTATCAAGTGCTTTTTTCGGCATCTATTGATGTGGTCATGTGATTTTACCCTTCATTTTGTTGATATGGTTTATTACGTTCATTGATTTGCATATATTGTACCAAGCTTGCACCCCAGGAATAAATCCCACTTGGTCATGGTGTCTGATCTTTTTAATATATTGCTGGATTCGTTTCTCTAATGTTTTGTTGAGGATTCAGCATCTGTGTTCATCAGGGATATTGGCCTACGATGTTCTTTCGCTGTAGTGTCTTTTTCTGGTTTTGGAGTTTGAATAATGCTGGCCTCGTAAGAAGAGTTTGGGAATCTCCCCTCCTCTTGAACTATCTGGAGAAGTCTGAGAGGGACAGTGTTAGTTCCTCTTTGATGTTTGGTAAAATTCTCCTGTGCAGCCATCTTTGTTGGGTGTTTTTTTTTTTTTTAATTACTGCTTCAATTTCAGTAGTTGTAATCTGTCTATTCAGATTCTTTGACTTCTTGATTCAGTTTTGGAAGATTGCATGTATCTAGGAATTTATCCATTTGGTCCAGATTATCCAATTTGTAGGCATAGAGTTGTTCGTAATATTTCCTTATTCCCCCCTGGATTTCTATGGAGTCAGTCATTACTTCTCCTCCTTCTTATCAGGTTGTATTTATTTGGGCCCTTTTTTTTTTTTTTTTTTTTTTTTTTTTTTTTTTTTTTTTTGATGAGTCTTATTAAAGGTTTTTCAGTCTTACTTACCTTTTTAAAGAACCAGTTCTTGGTTTCATTGATCTTTTGTAGTTTTTTTTTTTTTTTAGATTCTATTTCCTTTATTTCTACTCTGATCTTTATTATTTCCTTTCTTCCGTTCACTTTGACCTTTGTTAGTTGTTCTTTTACTACTTCGATTTTCTTTTACAAATCAAACTCTATGTGTGAAGCACTGTGCTCAGTAACAGACTAAAGGAATCCCCTCCTTCCCCCCCAGTTTTTCAAAAGTTCACTATATGCCACTTCTTTTAGAAAACATATTAGTACCTGTTTTCGCTCACTTGAAAACATCCAAAGGGGATTTTTGCTTTTCCATTTTTGCTGTTTGTTTTGCAGAGGCACCATGTACCCTGAGTAGTGAGGGTGACTCCCCAAGGTCTTTCCCCAGGAATAACACTCAGCATCTCAGCCTCAAACCACCCTACCTTTGAATCGTGTCTGCGAGCATCTGCGCTTCATCTCTATTTATTTTGTGCATCTGTTAGCAAGACATGTCCTAGGGTAATTACTTCTTTGCATTACACCATTTTTCTTGCAAAAAGTTTCATAGGAATGCTTTATTATAGGATAGGAGGGGCCGGAGTGGGTGGGGGGGGCGAGAAACCTGACCGTAGATTGAGTAAGACAGATACGACTCCGCTGGGAAGTTCAAGAACTTCGCTCCACACATCCACATTGAGCGCCTGGTCATAGGAAGAGCTAACTGAGTGCTTTCTATGTGCTGGGCACTGAGCAGGGCATTTCAGGTGCATTATCTGGGTCATTAACACGACCCTGTCAAGTAGGTGCTACTGGTTATTGCTGTTTCCCCGTGAGGAAACTGAGGCTCAGAGAAGGTACGTTTCTTGCCTAGAGTCGCACAGCTAGAAAATGCCAGAGCCATCGCTCAGGTGTGTAACCCACTTAGCCACCTTTACCATGAGGTGTAGGCTCCCAGGATTACGTAGACGACAGAGCTGCTGTGATCACGGCCGGAGGAGGCGCCAGGCACAAACAGGGAGGAGGATGCAGGGGCTCTGGGGGCATCGAGCCTCTGACTAGAGCAGCGGTTCTCAACCTGTGGGTCGCGACCCCTTTGGGGATCAAATGACCCTTTCACAGGGGTCACCTAAGACCATCGGAAAATGCAGATATTTACATCACGATGCATAACAGTAGCAAAATGTCATGGTTGGGTGTCACCACCACATGAGGAACTGTATGCAAGGGTCTCGGCCTTAGGAAGGTTGAGAAGCACTGGACCAGAGAGTAGCATCCTCTCCACAGCACCATATGGAGTGACTCAGCCTCTTGCCTCCCCTGCTTCTTCAGCTCATAAACGGACACCCCCCTGCTGTTAGATATGCCCCAGTTTAATAGGCAGTTAGGCCTGCCGTGGCTATTACAGTGACCACACAGCCTCTAGCCTGCAGCTGGACCGCTTTGCCTCCCCCTGCAGACAAACCTCCCAGCTCCGATGCCGGGACCCATGCTGATCCTCCAGCCCAGGGACAGGTCTGCGCCTCAGGGCAGGTGGTCCAGGCCTCGCCTCTCCACGCCTCAGCGCCTCCATCTGTTAAATGTTGCTCCCCAGTCGCTTTTAAAATCCCAGTTAATGTATACTGATTGCTCCATAGCATGGCCACAAGTGTGTGCTCTGTAATGTGGACTCCTACAATTCTTTTTTTTTTTTTAATATATTTTATTGATTTTTTTTTTTTACAGAGAGGAAGGGAGAGGGATAGAGTTAGAAACATCGATCAGAGAGAGACATCGATCAGCCGCCTCCGGCACGCCCCCTACTGGGGATGTGCCCACAACCGAGGTACATGCCCTTGACCGGAATCGAACCTGGAACCCTTCAGGCCACAGGCTGATGCTCTATCCACTGAGCCAACCCAGTTAGGGCAACTCTTACAATTCTCGAACCCAAATCGCTCGCTCTGGTCTACGAGATCCTCGATGATTTGACCCACAGCTGCTTTTCCACACTCACTTTCCGCCTGTCCCGTTTGTGACCCTGGAGCCACCACGGCCTCCCTGCCGGGATGTGTCCGGCACAGTCCTGCCTCCGGGCCGTAGTACTTGCTGTTCCTTCCATCTGGCATGCTTTCCCGCTTGGACCTCGGGTTTTGCTCCTTTACGTAATTCAGGTCACTGCTCCCCTACCACCTCCTCTGCAGCACCTGCCCTGACCGCCGGATGTCAAACAACACAGCTAGCCCACTGCCCTTTGCTCTGTCCTCCTACCCGACTGTGATTCGTAGCAGCGGACATTCAATTGTGTAACCTGTCTGTTGCCTCTGTCGCCTTTGATTTCATATCAACTCCCCAAGGCCAAGGTTCTTAGAGGAACTGTTCCACAGTGCAGCCCCAGTGCCCAGCACAGTGCCTGGCATGTGTGCTCAACAAAACAGACCCGTGGGCTTACTTATGCATACAGTGGTACCTCAAGATACGAGTGCCCTAACATATGAGATTTTTGAGATACGAGCCGTCGAGCGAGCGATTTTTGCTTTGAAATATGAGCAACATTTGAGATAGGAGTAATCGCGTGGATCGGCCGGCTGCACACGACCCACCAGTTTACCAAGCGACTCGAGCGTCTCATAGTTTCCCACGCCTCAAGGTTACGGAACGAATTAAACTCGTATCTCGAGGTACCACTGTATTTTGGTAATTGGGCCGGGGATTTTTACCCGGCCCTTAGACTCGGGTCTTAGTCTGAGTTCCCCTAAGGGTCCTGCCGGGCACCTCACTCCCCTGACCTTCCAGAGCCTGGGAGGCCCCGCCAAGATCACCTTCATCTCTGATGCTCCTCTTGGTCATCTCCGCTCTAACGGTGCCTTATCCAAGTTCTTCCGGCTGCCGTGCCAGCCTTATGCTGCGATCCACAAGCCTGCAGGATGGAGCCATAGACACGTCCCACCATTTCCCAGGGGAATCCTCTGCCCCGACCAGGCCAGGTGTTGGCCATCACCGTCACCAGGGGTGTCTGTCTCTATGCCAGGCTCACACCTCTCCCCACACCTTCACTCTTTTTAAAAAATACATTTTTTAAATTTATTTTAAAGAGAGAGGAAGGGAGAGGGAGAGAGAGAGAGAAATATCTATGAGAGAGAAACATCAATAGGCTGCCTCCTGCACGCCCCCACTGGGGATCAAACCAGCAACCTGAGTATGTGCCTTGACCAGGAATCCAACTGATGATCTCTTGGTTCATGGGTTGATCATCAACCACTGAGCCACACTGGCCAGGCCCCACCTTCACTCTTGCCATACCCCATGCTTCATGAATGCTCTTCTCCACCAATGAAAATCCTTAACGTTTCCGCCCAGGGTCTCCTCCATGGAGTCTTTCCCGACGCCGTGGGATATGGTTACATGGCCTCGTGGGGAAAGGGGACACACAGAGGCTACGGAGTCAGTCAGGGTTCGCGTCCTGATGGCAGGGCTCTCTGCTCAATTCCCCTCCGCGTCTTAGGCACCCAGACACCATGACACAGCAAATCCTCTCTGGGATTCTTAATTAGGGTTAGAGACCAGAATCCTTCCCCTTCCTATATTATAGAAAAGGAAAGAAAAGTTCCAAAGAGAGCAAGGGACAGGCCCAAGGCCACACAGCCAGGTCCTGACACGGCCAGGAATACCACCCCGTGGAGGGATGGTGTGTGTGTGTGTGTGTGTGTGTGTGTGTGTGTGTGTGTGTGTGTGGTATGTATGTGGGCATTGCAGTGTGCCCATCCCCAAAGTTCCACCTCCTGGCTCAGTCCCACCATGGACCTGGGAGCGACCTGTTCTCTGCTGGAGGGAATGAGGCTCCCCGGGTCATTATTTGGGGGGTGGAGGGTTTTCTCCCTGATTTAGTGTGACTTTGGTTCAGTGCTGACCTTGGTCTCTGGTTTGGTGACCTTGGACTCATTGCATTTGTGTGTGTGTGTGTGTGGTATGTGTGTGTGTGGGGGGGGGGTCTTCTGTCCCCACCTGAAACGCTGGATCCACTCAGCCCACCTCCCACTTTGGACATTTCCTCCTCTCTGCAGCTCCCCCGGCCCTGCCCACACCCCTCCCCACCCTCAGGCCCGTTTCCTGCGGGTCAGCATGCCTAGGGTTGTGCTGGCACGTCTGTCTCCTCCTATGGAGGGGAGACCCAGGAAGGCAGGCGCGGTGTCTGTGTTGTCCCCACTGTATGCCCCTCTCCTGACATCTGTTGGATGTTCAGGTAATGGTTATTGAATAAATGAATTATTAATCACCTGCTCTGTGTCTGGAGCGATGCCTGCTGAATAAAGTGGTTTCTGTCTCCAAGGAGATCACCACTGAGCAGTAGAGGTAAGTGGGCCGACACGGGATTGCAGCATCGGGTGGCCGAGTACTGCCCCAGCGAGGGGCATCTAGCTCAGCCCACGTCATGGGCGTGGCGGGGAAAGGGAGGGCTTCCTGAAGGAGGTGAGCTTTTAGGAAAGACAGGTTGGTATAGGCTGGGGTGGCAGGGGGAGGAGAAGAGAGAGGAGAGGAAGCTGCTCCAGGAGGAGGGAACAGTCTAAGGACCGGGAGCCGGGGGCACACAGTATGACCCGGAAGTAATGGCAGGGGTGGAGCGCTGAGCTGGGGTGGGCTTGGAAGGGAGGCTGGAGAGGCAAGCAGACACCCCCCCCACCCGCACCCTGCACACAAAGGTATGTACATGCTTGTATGACACACACTCCCAGGTCTATTCAGTTACACACAGCTTTACACGTACATAGTCAAAGACAATGAGATGCTGCTAAAGCATCTTATCACTGCAAGGGTGTGCACAGCCACACACACAGCCACACACACACAGACCCCACACACATATACCACACACACACACACACACACACACACACACACACAAACACCACCCCCCCACACACACATACCACATACACACACACACACTCTGCAAAATGAACTGCCCCCTGAACTGTCTGTTTACAGTCTTTCTACTCTCATTTCCCTAGAGCTCTCTAACCTTTCGCTCCTTGTCAGAAAGCACCCATCCTCCAACCCCCACCCTCTGCCAAATCCTGACTCTAGCTGCCCCTTTCCCTGCCACCATCCCCCCCCACCTCCCCAGCACATGCAGACAGAAAGCTAGGACCACCCCCGGGCACCTGGCCAAGGGAGGATTTGGACTCGGGCCATATGGGCTGGGCTGGGCTCACCCGTCTTCTCCTCCCCTCCCCCACACGGCTTCACTTAATTCCAGGGCAAAGCTCTGATCAAACGTGCAGCAGAGGAGAGAGAGGCAGAGCCAAAGCGAGGGAAGTGGAGAATGAGCGAGCATGCTTTCTCTGCCACAGCCCAGCAGCCACACAGCAGTACACTCTGCATGTTCCTGCACCTTCCCAACGTCTCTCTGTCAGCCAGCGTGGCGGCCAGGTGCAGGTGGAAGGGGAGGAGCCAGAGGCCCACCTTCTCCCGGGAGTCTCCCAGATCTCTGCCTGTGACCTCACCGAGCTGTGGAGTCAGCTCTGCTTGGTTCCTGGGGGTGGCAGTGCCCAGGCCTCCTGCTTTGGTTGGAAAATGCCAGGCTGGCTGTTGGGGAAGACGAGAGGGGAGGAGCCCTCATACCATAGATTTGACCATGAAAGGAGTTCTGGGAAATCCAGCGTCTCAGGTGGGAACGGAAGACCCACAGCTGTGGGCAGTGTGCCTGGCTCCACGCCGGGAGCGGATCTCCGAGTTGGGACCAAATCCCAGGTTCTCCTTCTGGCTCCCTCAAGATGGACATCACGGCTTTCGCTTCCCCTCCCGCCTCCCAGAGCTGATGCCCCGCTTCCTTAGCCCGCCTTCTTGCTATAAAACCGTCTATGGCTTCCCCACCGGCCACAGGATTCGATGCAAAATGCCTCAGATATTCATCTAGTCCTCTCTCCTACTAGCAAGCTGTATCTTCTCTGCCTCGGCGCCTTTCGCCTGCTGTTCCCTCTGCTTGGAAAACCCGTTCCCCCTTTCCCGCCTCCTCGGGGAGCCTTGTTTGCAAAGCCTTGTTCATCGCTCAGGATGGAATCAATCCCTATCTGGCTCGTCCGTTCAATTCACCTGACCTCTCAGCTTCCGGATTCACTGATAAACTCCTGAAGGGCCAAGATGATATCTATTCATCTTTAAGTCTTCCACCGAATTGAGCAGTTTCATACCTGCGTTAAGTGTTCAATAAATGTTTATTCAGCAACAAACGAACGAGCGAACGAATGAATGGCAGAAGATGCAATCATTTGGACACCAATGTCCTGCAGTATCGTGGGTGCTTCCCATCCATGACCTTTTCTTTTATATAGATATAGATGATATAGATATAGATATAGATATAGATATAGATATAGATATAGATATATAGATATTTTTACAGAGAGGAAGGGAGAAAGATAGAGAGCTAGAAACATCGATGAGAGAGAAATCGATCAGCTGCCTCCTGCACACCTCCTACTGGGAATGTGCCTGCAACCAAGGTACATGCCCTTGACCGGAATCGAACCCGGGACCTTTCAGTCCGCAGACCGGCGCTCTATCCACTGAGCCAAACCAGTTAGGGCCATCCATGACCTTTTCAACCTTCACACTCATCCTGAGTGGTAGGTAAACATCATCTCCAGTTAGCGATGCGGACGCTGAGGCTCAGAGAGGCAACGTAACTCGCTTACGGTCCCTCAGCTAGTGAGCGGCAGAGCTGGGATTTGACGGCAAGTCTGTCAGCCCCGAAAGCCTGTGTTCCCTCACCTGCTCAGAGCACCTCTTACGGCAATCGCCCTCGGAGACTGGTCTCCCCGGGATTTCTCAGGCCCTCCTCAAGATCCCTCAGCAGGGGACACTCAGAGACAGCATGGGGTAACAGCACTGCTTTCTCCACTGGAAGGTGCCTGTCCCTTCCTCAGGCTGAGGGAAGGCGCTCTTGTGGCCATCCCACCACCCAGGTCTCAGGTCCTCAGAGGCGGTGGCCAGGGGCTTGTCCACTGGGTGGTTCAGAGCCAGATTCCCAGGCAGGTCCTGTTTTCCAGGTAAAGACAGAGAAGGCTCAAAGAGGCTGAGTCACTGGCTGGATGACACTCAGGAAGGACAGCGTAGTACCCTTGGAATCTGCATTCGGGTCAGGTCTGCTGTGTGACCTCGGGCAACTTACTTGACCTCTCTGTGCCCAGTTCCTCGTCTGAAAAATAGGACATTGACAGGACCTCCCTCGCAGGGCTTGGAGCTCTCTGCAGCAGAGGCTGGCTCAGGGTGAAGACGCTGTGTGCGTTTGCCGTCACGATTACCCATTGTTTCCCCCCCGGAGAGGCAAGCTTCAAACGGTTTGCCTTTTCCCTTCTCTTTCCGGGAAGAGTGTTGCCCGATTTTTCTGTTCCTGACAGCCCCCCTAAACTCCCCAGGCCTCCTCTGTAAGATAAGGAAGCAAAACTGGGCATGGAGAAAAGCTCCAAGAAAAGCCGAATCAAAGTGACTTTTGTGGTGACAAATGCTTAATAATAACTTTACAAATCCAGTCGAATTACTATGAATAACAACCCTCTCTCCCTCTTTCTCTCTCTCTCTTTTTTTTTTCTGTATAGATACCGCTCCTGTCTCCCAGAGAACACACAGCTACAACCCTGAAATCTACCCAAAAGAATCATTAGTGGGAAAACAAGCTAAAAATAACCCCAGAGGAAACAGTGCAAGCTTAAAAGCGGTTCTCGGGAGGTGGGGGCGTCCGCGGAACCTCTTCTGTCGCTCCTGGGGTAATAGATCCTAATGATGAAATCTGGAGCAGCTTTGGGAGGTGGGTCCTTTCCTCTAGCCCCACGATCGGGGCTCCTAGGTCAGCGTCAGTGTGCCCCCCACCCCCAGGCATGGGGTCTGTGCCATCTCCTGGTGGGCGAAGGAGGGCTGCAGCAGGCTGGGGTCCACTCCTGGTCCCACTGCTGGTTTGGTCACTGCCCCGTGAGACCTGGACTCCCTTCCCGGTGGGGGCCAGGACCCCTGGGCTGGCGGGCTGCCTCTCTGTCCCGTCCTGTGAGTCGGTCTGACCTGGGGCCCTGCCCTCCCCTGAGGGTCTCTATGAGCCTGACACTCCGTCAGGTGCTTCACACACACACACACACACACACACACACACACACACACACACACACAAACACACACACACACACACACACACACACACACACTCCCCATTTCCTCCTCAAGGCAGGCCCCGTTTTCCAGGCAGAGAAAGGAGACCCAGAGAGGCCTGGTCACTGGTTCAAGGACATACAAGAAGGAAAGTGTCATGTTGGAATTTGAATTCGGGTCATGTTTACCTGACGCTGAAGATTACAAACGTTCCTTTCGGAAGGCCCGAATGGAGTGCTCTCCTTCTTCCAGGGCCCACTGTTTGGGGGTGCAGAGGGGGGATACACAACATGCCATGGAGACTATGTTTGCCCTGATGGTGTTTCCCAGGCGGGTGCCTTGTCTCTGCCGCCAGGGAAGGCTGTGTGTCCCCTTTAAGCCTGGGCGGCGGGGTGGGGGAGGGCAGGGGGCGGGTGTCCCCCTGGCAGGGACTGTGTCTCCAGACAAGGCTTTCCACAGGCAGGCTTACCTCATCCTCCTCAGAAAGGATGCTCCCCGGGGCAGTACTCCCCTGGGACTTTCCCAAAAAACAGACTGTCAGAGGTTCCTCCCCCTACCCCCACCCCCAGGGCAGGGCCCTCTTTCCCTCTCAGACCAGAGGCTGCCTCTTGGAGGGGCTGAAGCTGTCGGGTCAGGCGAGAGAGCCCCCACCCGAGGCCTCACTCTCCTCAAACTGAGTCCCATCAGGTCCTGTCTTGGTCTCCCTTGCAGCCCCCACCCCCCCACCTCCCACCCCCACCCCGCTTGCCATTTTCCTGGGATCCCAGAGTTCTGGCTGGCCGGGGGCAGCCCGGCCAATGGGAAGGGCAGAGGCATGAACACGGGGCTCCCCTTGGCGGGGACCAAGGCTGCTTCTCTCCCCTGCGGAGATGAATGCTCGTCCCTGGGAAGGCTGATGGCTTTTCTCCCCAAGAGAGCCGCAGTTCCTCTTGATTGAAAGGCGTCCCTGTGGTGAGGAGGCCAGCTCCGGGGATGGGGGACGGAGGGGGGACGTCGGTCCCCCTGCCTGGCCTGGAGGCTCCGTCAGTCTGGGGAAGATAGATGACGTTATTCCAAGCCGAGATGATGCAACCAAGGCCAGAGTGAAGTGTTTAATTGGAATGTCAGGGGCTGGGGCCTCTGCTGGGATGATGGATGTCTGAGTGGTGCCTGTCAGAGGCACAGCCCCGCCAGGGGGAGGAGGCACGGGGGAAGTGTGCGAGTGACCCGGGGAGATCACGGTGGCGGGAGGCTGCCAGCCCTGTCCATTCTGCAGAGGGTGCCCAATAGGCTCCTGCATCTGTCAGCAGCTGTGCTTCCTGCAAAGGGGAGACTGAGGCACAAGGAGAGAGGACGATGTAATGGGAGGCATGATGGGGATAGGACGCCAGGGCTCCAAGCCTCCGCCTTCAATTCCGGCTGACAGCTGTGTTTCTCTGCTGCTCTCAATGCCTTCTGGTCCCCAGACTGGTCCTGACCCCGCCCTGTACTGGGAGGAGGGTGGTGGACGAAGGTGTAGATGTGCCATGGCAGGGACAGGATGTGAACATCCTATACCTCCCCTCACCTCTGGCTCCAGCCTCCTGAGGACCAGCTGCATGAGGACACATTGTAGAAGCCACTGACCCTTACCTATGCTAGACAGACAGTCTCCTTCTCATCTCCAGAGACTAACAGGTCACTCCCACGTGGGGGAAACTGAGGCAGAGAGCTGGGCTTCATGCCACCCCTTGAGCAACCCTCTGACATCACAGGGGTCCTGTCCCGGGAGCTGAGTAAGAGCTGGGGGGCGGGGGCAGCAGGCAGGGCTCTGTCCATCCTGCCTCCCATCTTAGAAATCTGGCTGCAGGCCGGTGCTGAATGGAGCGAGGCCAACACAGGGGAAATGTGAGGTGTTCCGGGTATAAATAGCCTCGTTGAGTGCGCTCACTCTCCTGGCCTGGGCGTAGGAGGGAGGGAGGGAAGGAACAGGCTGGGGAGGTGGCCGGGAAGAGGAGCTGAGACTGCAGAGAGAGGGGTGACACAGACTCAGACAGAGTGCTAGGTACAGGGGAGGAGCTGGAGGAGACGGGAAGGCCGAAGGTCTGGAGCCTGCATCTGCGGTTTGGGGTAACTTGAAGGAGAAGGTGGGATGGAAAGCCTGGGCTGGCACGGGGTGAAGAGAAGTCCCTGGTGTGAGGTGGAGGGGGCTGCTGTCTCCAAAGCATACCCATTGTTTTACATGCAGCCTCAGGAGGTTGGACCAGGGCATTATATCTAGTTACTGTGAAGATGGTGACCATGATCACCATCACCACCATCCTTACCACCACCACCACCACCAACATCAGCTTTATCATCACCACCATCACCACCAACAACACCACCTTTATTATCACTACCATCACCACCAACACCAGCTTTATCATTACCACAAATACCACCATTATCATCACACCATCACCACACCACCATCATTTTCTCCACCTTCACCATCATCACCACCACCATCACCACGATGATTATCACCATCATCACCACCATCACCATCAGCATCAGGGTCATTATTACCATCACACATCAATCACTGTCCTTGTTCGTCCCTCCATTCCTGCCTGACACTTTCTAGTTGACTCTATAGTACTTCCACATTCGTTCTTTTTTTAAAATATATTTTATTGGTTATTTTTTACAGAGAGGAAGGGAGAGGGATAGAGAGTTAGAAACATCGATGAGAGAGAGACATCGATCAGCCGCCTTCTGCACGCCCCCTACTGGGGATGTGCCCGCAACCAGGATACATGCCCTTGACCGGAATCAAACCTGGGACCTTTCAGTCCGCAGGCCAACGCTCTATCTACTGAGCCAAACCGGTTTCGGCCCACATTCGTTCTTAAATAAGAAATTAATCAGAGGCCTGTGAAGTAGGCAGGGCTGCTCTGATTACCTCCACTTTGCAGCAGGGGAAACGGAGGCTCGGCGACAGCCAGTGCATGCCCAGGTGAGCAGCATGCTCCGAGGACAGCTTCTACAGAGCCAGTCCTTGTCCCCTGGCCCAGAGCTCTTCCTCTTCAGCCTGCCGCCGTGGAACCACCCTTGTCCCCCCTCTTCTCTGCTCCTTCTCCTGCTTGGCAGCAGCATGACCTGGGAGGAAGGTTCCAGCTTTGATAAAACAGGAGAGGCTCTGGCCTCAGTGGGACAGACCCACATCTATGTGCACGAGGACTTCCCTTCCTCTCGCTGGGCTCCAGTTCCCTCGTTTCACACCCACATTGTGGGGTCTGGGGAAGTCGAAGGGCTCTTTCTACCCTGCTAGTCTGTGGTGGTGCCACAGAGAAAGCCATCGGCCCAGAGGAAGAGACAGAAAAGGACAGGGAGATGCAGACAGAGACACACCTGGACCAGGACAGAGACCCAGAGAGCCCTGGGAAGACCTCGCAGAAAGACTCGTTAAGATCCAGGAAGACAGAGAGACAGAGACAGAGACAGAAAGCAGGAGAGGGACGCAGCGGATGTCGGAGGAGACGGAAGAGCCCCGAGCCTGGGAGGAAAGGCAGGTGAGGCAGCTGCTGTCCCCATGCAGGGCCCCTGCCCTGTCCCAGTGTGAGAGCTGCCTACGCCTGGGGAAGCTGGGCCAGCCTCCAGAGGCCTCGGAAGGGCCGGCTGTGTCGGCTCTTCAATGAGTGAGTGTGTGAGTGCATGCGTGTGTGTGTGTGTGTGTGTATTGAGTTGTGGTTGTGGGGTGGGTTGGAATGCTTTCGTTTCAATGGCAGGAATGATGTTGGGGCTCCTCTCACAGCTTTCTATGTCCTTGTAGCCTGGCCCTCACAGCAGAAAGGCTGCCTCTGGCTTTGTCACATGAAGTCCAGGAACATGGGACATGGTGGAAGCGGGGCCTGTGGGAGCGCCCCACTCCATTGCAAAGAGTTGGGGTGGCTTCCTCCCTCCTGTCAGTCCTCAGAGGCTTTGAAACACTGGCCTGGAGGTTGGGCTCAAGCTCAGCTCAGACGCCCACTGACAAGGTGACCTTGAGCCAGACTCTGGCTCCCACGTTCACGACGAGGCGGGAATGGATGCACTGTGCTTCCTTCAAGCCTGGGAAAGGGCCTTCTTTAGCGACCCACTCCTGTCAGTGCACCCTGGGCCTCAAACCCCTGCTTTCTGGGCAGAGGGGCCACGGCTACGTCCCTGCTGCGTCTCCCAGGCACTCCGTGGGGCCGTCACTGCAACTCCCCATCTTTTGTATCATTCACAGATCCAGCAGCATCGCTTCCCTCTTGAGAGCCCTCTCTGGCTTCCCATTGTCCTCAGCAGAGTCCAGGTGCTTCCTCCGGGCCCCTGGGACAGCTGCAGCGCAAGATCTGGAGGTGGCTGAGCTGCTCACCCCCCACCCCCACCCCCACCTCACCACTCCCCATCCGTCTTGTTTCTGCAAAGACCCCACTGAAGGGGCGGTTGGAGGCTCCACCTAGGTTTCAACTGGGGTGGAGCTAACTCAAGGGCAGACAATCCAAGGCTGCAGGGGACTCTTGGGCATGAAAGAGTCTGGGAAAATGAGGCGGGGACAGGGCCCTGAGGGGTCACAGCCAGCACAAGCTAGGAGGAGGCCTGAGCCAGGAGGAAGGGGGGGCCTTGCTGGGCCTGGGCATCCCCAGGGATCTCTAGCTCCCAAGTGAGATGACCTGTCTCAGGTCTCGTCCCATCGGTGGAGGGAGGAACTGGGCAATGCAACACTGAAACACATGACCCCGGCTGGCTCTGCACCCTCCCACCCGTCCCCCCTGACTCTTTAGCTTTGCAAACGCTGTGCCCTTAGCCTTGAATGCTCCTCCCAGCTGTTGCCGAGGCACGCATCTTTCAGTTGTTTCCTCTGGGAAGTTCTCCTGACCACCCCCTGCCTCACCTGCAAAGTGAATCGCACACCCTCTGCCTCAGGCCCCTGCCGTTTCCCTGCCTGTTTGCTTCCTGTCTGTCTTCTGCTTTAGACTGGGAACTCTCCAGGGGCTGACCTTGCCTTTCACTTCCGTGTTCCCAGCTCCTGGACCAGTGCCTGGCATGCGGGCAGCACTGAAGTTGCGTTGAACAAACGAATGACTTCAAATGTGCCTGCATTGATGTCGGGCGTGTGGCGGAAGACCCACACTAGACGGGCTACGGTGGGTGGATCTGTAATGATATGTGGGCTTGTGGTCTGGTTGTGTATGATATATGGTGTGTGTGAGAGAGAGGGGGCGGGGATGGGGTGGTATGCAGGCGCTATCTGCATTTGTCTAGCTAGGAGTGCATGCTGTGCACCTGGGAGGTGCCATGGTGTGTTCACACGTGTGAGGACCAATCAGCTCCGAGTGTGTAATAATGTCCCCGCACGCAGGGTGCTGGAATGTGAGCATGCATGCCAATGGGCTGAGTGCCCTGTGCGCGTCTCTGAGAGCCAGGATGCCAGTGCCGCGTGGGTGGGGGGAGTTGTGAGTTAGAGGGTTTAAACAGGCTTCTTGCCTGGCCTGGGGCCAGCCCTCCCCTCCCAGCCTCTGCACACACTGCCGAACAGACAGGCTGAGTATTTATACAACGGGAAACAGCGCTCCAAATATTTACCCGCCAGCCGGGTGGAGTGGCCTGCTTTCCTCCCCTGCCTTCTCTCCGCAAACAGAGCCCCAGCTCTCCTGCCACTCGCCCTCTCTGGGACTTAGCCCTGCCCCCTGGTGCCTCTCGGGAGGCAATGAGGAAGGGAACAGAAAGCCTCGCTGTCATCCTGGGTCACACCCATTTGCACATCTCTCCCACCTGTCTCACATCTACTCGAATGAACATGCAGACCTTTGAGACACTCACGGGCATTTGCATTACTGCTCGCCGCACCCTTATTCTCAGGTGCACTTGAACTCATAGCCTCACCTCTTTCCACTCACTCTCACCTCCTTTCATACCTCTGCCCTTCACCCTCACTCTGCTCTCAGCTCCGCCCATTCCCATCGACCGGGGGCTCCTCTTCTTCCCTGCTTTCCAGTCCCAGAGTTTCTTCACATACTGCTCAGCCCGCCTCAACGGGGCTCACCCTGCTCCAGGTCTCTGAGGGCAGCAACCCCTTCCTCTGGACTAGCCTATCCTAGTTTGGACAACACCGAACTCTGTCCATGGTGCTGAACCAGGATACACGCACCCCCTCGCCCAGCACTTGCCAGCCTCAGTCTTGGGACATTGGTGGGAACTCTTATCCAAAAGTTGTCAAGGATTCTAAACTGGCTGAAAAGAGTAAGTCGAAGGAGAAATAAGATTGCATGTGCTTGCATGAGAGAGATAAATGAGACACAGATTTAAAGGGAGACAAAGAGGGATAGAGACTAAAGGAGGGCGGAGGGGGAGAGAGAGAGAGAGAGAGAGAGAGAGAGAGAGAGAGAGAGAGAGAGGAAGAAGAAGAAGAAGAAGAAGAAGAAGAAGAAGAAGAAGAAGAACAGAGAAGAGAAGAGAAGAGAATCCATTGGAAAGTCAGAAATATTGAGATATTTCTAAAGAGAAAAAAAGGCTTTTGTTTTGACACCTCTTTCAAATGATCCTACTTACTAAGAAGGCATGTTATCTCCCCCTGGGAAGTTGGGCAAGTACATGCCCCCTGATTCCACCTGCTGGAACAACAGCTAATTAAGGGCAACCCTCAGATGTTGCAACTCCCTGCCAGGCCCGGGATTCATCTGAAAATTGAGGCTGCTGTGATCCTGTGCCCAGACCTAGGATCTGTGAAGCAGCCCCCGGTGTCCTCCATACCCCAGGGCTGGCATCGTGGCAGGTCGCTGTCTTCCCGTGCCATCCAGGTCTGCCCTCCCTCGCCTCCTCACCTGCCCTGGATGAACAGGGGTTTTAAGGGCAGACATCCGCTGCAGATAACAGCTGGAAACAGGCGGACCCTCTGCTTGCTGCCTGGCCATGTTTGACATCAAGCTATGCCACTTGGCTCATGCTCCTCCCTGCTTCCCACCAAGCTGGCTTCTGCCCCCCTCACAGGTGGCTCCCATGAATGATTCTCCTGCTGCCTCGATCCGCAAACATTGTCCATGCGCCGGGCACTCTGCTAGGCCCCATGGTCAGAGTTAAGCCTCACCGTCACCTTGGGAGGTGGTGGTGATTCCGCTTTTACAGATGAGGCAGCTGAAGCACAGAGACGTTAAGCAACTTCCCTACGGTCCAACAGCTAGCCAATGGCTGAGCCCCGAGACTGGAAGCCTCTTTGAACAAGGCTTCCCCATCCTGGCAGCCCCTTCTTGGGTTTTCAGCAGGGTTACCCAGGAGGCCAGGGGAGGGAAGAGGCAGCAGCAGCCCCGTGTGGGCATGCCAAGTGGGTTCAGCCAACCTTGAAATGCCATGGCCTCTGGCTGCAGGCGCAGGTGCCCCGGCCCCTCACAGCAGAGACGGCCTGGCAGGGCGGGAGCCCAGCTAATGGCCGTGTTTATAGCCAGAAGCATTATTAGCTCTTAGGAGTGCTCGGCCCTTGCTTGTTGTCAACAGCTGAGCCTATTGATTGAGTGACTCGATGTTTTGGTTATGCAGTGCTGGGAGTGTCGGCAGATTGGGGCCAGGCTTGGCTGGGGGGAGGGTTGTGAAATAAGGGGTGGGGAAGCCGTCTGTCTGTGGACACACTCCAGCCTGGCTCCTTTGTTCGGGCGCATGCATTGGGGTGCCGGGTACCCTGGGTGTTCCTGCTCGTGTTTCGGAGTGCAGTTTGGGAACAAGGAGCCTTGGTGTCTGCACCCAGGATTGTCGAGCAGCCCTGGCGGGTGCTGGGATTTGGATTTCGGAGGCCTGGCTTTGAATCCCGGCCTTATCTTTCCAAGCTGTGTGCTTTGGGCAAATCCTTCGCTGTCTCTGAGCCTTGCTTCTTTATCTGGAAAATGGGGATTAAAATAACAGGAGCTCTGTCTATCTCTGAGACAGAGTTAATGAGGTACAGCGGTTTGCACACTGTAAAGTGCCGCGCACGAGCCAGGGAGTGCAGCTACTGGAACCAGTGTGGGCTGCGCTGCGATGCCTTCGCTAGGTTATTTTAGGAGACAGGCTGGTGGAGTGGAAAATGAGCAAGAAGGGGGACCTTCGGGAGCGGCTGGGAACCCCAGCTCTGCAGGGCCAGCCTCGGCAGCTCCTATTTGGGGAAACCATTGAAACTGGGAGATCTGGGTTCCAGGCCCGACTCCAGCATCAAGGGGCTGTGCAGCCTCAGGAAACTTGCTTGCCTTCTCTGGGCTTTTCCCTGTATCAGAAGAGGAGCCCAGAGCTCTGTGGTCTCTGGGCCCTTTTCCACTCTGCCTTTTCATCGTGCAGGAATCACCGAGTCCTTTCCAGCCATGGGTGACTGTTGGTGGGATTCTCGACTCTCTGTGTTCACGGTGTACGTTTCACCGGGCACGCACGGGGTTCCGATGCCTCTGAGCCACCGTGTGTTGGCCAATTAACAGCCCTCCTGCCCCGCTCCCTGAGCACTCGAACCCATGTGCCAGCCCGTTCACTCCTTGTGAAGGCAGAGGGGCTGGGGAAACCGCTGCCTCGCTGGTCTCCGGCAGCTAATGGGGAAAACCCATTCTAATAGCTGATAACGCGATGGGCCCATTAGAAGAACAAATTAGCTGAAAACCCAAAGATTGCTTCTGCTCTGCTGGCGAGGGGCTGGGGAATGGCAGCGTTGTTTGTTCAAGGAGGGCTCCCGCCCCGGCCTCACCGGGCCTAGCTGCTGTCCGGACAAGCCTGATTGTGTCCAGCGCCTCCCTTCTCCCCCCCCCCCGCCCCCCAGTTCTTCTGTGAAAGTGCTCCCTGTGTCCAGCTACCTCCTCAGTAAAGACCTTTGTGCTCCCTCTGTCCCCGGCTGGTGGCAGCCCAGAACCCCTCCCTCCTTGCTCAGAGCTCCACAGAGCCTGGCTGCAGGGGGGTGGGGGTGGGGGACGGCCTTCCCTAACTCCCATTTCGGCTCTGTGTCCCCCGTTTTGATTCTGCTGTCTGTGAGGGCAGCACCGTTCTGTCCGGAGCTCAGCGGTTCATCCTCCCGTTCACACGTTTCACAGGTGTCTTTGGGAGGCCTGCTGTGTGCCGGGTGGCCGGCCAGGCCCCGTCTCCGTGCTAGAAGAAGGGTGGAGCGGAGCGGGGGACCCCTCGTGCTGTGCAGAGGGCCCCGCAGAATGCCCGGGAAGCAGGAAGGAGTGACAGACAGGTCCTGCGTGGGGAGGCCACAGAAGAAGTGGTACCTGAGGGACCCCTGTAAGCCTGCCATGCGTAGGTCTTGCTGAGAAAGGACCTGGTGTGGGCCTTGCACACTGTCGGTGCTGAGTCCATGTTGATGGCGACAGGAAGCGTTCATGAAGTCTCTGTTCTGGGCCAAGTTTTCGCAGGTGCCAGAATGGTCACCTCGGTTTCCTCCTCTGTGAAGTGGGTACAATAACATCACTCAACTCGCAGGGAGCTAGGTAGTGAATGCGGGGATGAACTGGGCACATGGAATTACTAGGAGGGGGCGGGACCTTGACCTGCCACTCGGGGAAGGCTAGTCCAGAGCAGGAGGGAAGTGCATCTGTAGGGGGCAGGAAGGTGGTCCTGGGTGGGCAGAGGCCCGGGTTGGCTGCCATCACCCAGGCTTCCTCGGGCAGGCCAGAGGGAATGCCGTGCCCTAGGGGCTCAGCCTTTGAAGGCCAAGTGGAAGAGGTCTTAGTCACAAATAACCTGGATAACTGAGAGAAAGGAGGAAAACGTCCGTTTGGGGTTCAGGGACTCATCCTGTCTTACTTAAGCCACAAGGATGCTTTTCCATGTGGTGGGATGTGGGGTCCACCTGAGGCAGGAGAGTGAGGGAGAACTCCTCCATGGCTACCCTCTGCCTCTAGACCAAAGTCCAGAACCCTTAGAGCAGCAGTTCTCAGCCTGTGGGTCGAGAACAGTTAGCAGGGTCTCCTAAGACCATCAGAAAACACAGATATTTACATTAAGATTCATAACAGTAGCAAATTACAGTTATGAAGTAGCAACAAAAATAATTTTATGGTTGGGGATCACCACAACATAAAGAACTGTATTAAAGAGTTGCAGCATTAGGAAGGTTGAGAACCACTACCTTAGAGGAACATTGGAGGCCTTTCTAAATGCCCCCCCCATCTCCTCTCGGGTGACTGCCCCTAACATCTTCCACCCCAGGCACACGAGCTGCGGGTCCCCTCCTGCAGGGGCCCCGTGCCCTCGCCGACCTCCGTGCCTTTGCACACGCTGGCTCTCCTGCCGGGGCTGTCCTTTCTGCAGAAAGTGCTCACTCGTCCTGAGAGCTCTGCCAAGCAGGCTTTGCCCGGGGAAGTTTCCACCCCGCGTCCTTGGGGAGGATGAATCCCTGCCTCTCTGGGTTCCTGTGCATTTCCTCAGTTTTAAGATGCCATCGATTGTGAGCTACACCATCGATTGAATAATAGCTTCTGGGGAGAAAGAAACCCTGCTTTCAGTGGCCACTGCTGCAGCGCAGAGATGTGCAAGGGGTTTTGAAAAGTCATTTCAGAAACAGGGACGTGCAGTCGGTGCTTCTTTCGTGGTACAAGGGCCATAAGAACTGACTTCGTCCACCTGTCTGAACATCTGTCTACCCATCCACCCATCCATCCATCCACCCGTCCATCCATCCATCCATCCATATTTATGGAGTTCCGTTCTAGACACTGAGATGATGCAGTGAACACCACCAGGTCTCTTATATGCCTCTGGGAGAAGCAAGAAGTAAACAAACAAAAATCGAATCTAAATAATGTAGGAGGAAGCTCGTCGTAAGAGTTCTGAAGAGAGGCGAGGCAGGGGGAGAGGCAGGGGGAGAGGGTGGCCGGGAATGGTTCCTTTTTAGGGTGGCCAAGGAGAGGACGTTTGTGCAGAGACTTGAATGAAGGGGGGAGAGACCCAGGTGGGTGCTTGGGGCAGACCATTCCTGGCGGAGGGAGCGGCAAGTGCCCGGGCCTGGCAGTGGCTTCGTTCTTTTTTTTTTTTAATATATTTTATTGATATTTTACAGAGAGGAAGGGAGAGAGAAAGTCAGAAACATCGATGAGAGAGAGACATTGATCAGCCGCCTCCTGCATGCCCCACAGTGGAGATGTGCCCGCAAGCAAGCTACATGCCCTTGACCGGAATCGAACCTGGGACCTTCCAGCCCGCAGGCTGACGCTTTATCCACTGAGCCAAACCGGTCTCTGCAGTGGCTTCGTTCTTGGCGTGTTCAAAGAAAAGGTGGCTGGCGTGGCATGAGTGAGGGGCAGAGCCGGCACATAGGTCAGTGTGGTGCCGGGGCCCTGAGACCAGGGAGGGTTTGGGATGTTCACCCTGAGTGCGGTGGGGAACCACATGTTCTTTTTTAAAAAATATATTTTATTGATTTTTCACAGAGAGGAAGGGAGAGGGATAGAGAGCTAGAAACATCGATGAGAGAGAGACATCGATCAGCTGCCTCCTGCACGCCCCACACTGGGGATGTGCCCGCAAGCAAGATACAAGCCTGGACCGGAATCGAACCTGGGACCCTTCAGTCTGCAGGCCGACGCTCTATCCACTGAGCCACCCCATCGCGTTCACTCTAGACTTCAGAATCTACAGGATAAGGAGCAACCCTGCTAGCGACCCCCAGGTTGAGAACCGCTGCTGTAGAGCCTAAGAGCATCGGAAAACACAGATCTTGACATTATGATTCATTAACAGCAGCAACATTACAGTTATGAAGTAGCAACAAAAATAATTTTATGGTTGGGGGTCACCACAACATGAGGAGCTGCATTAAAGGGTCGCGGTTTTAGGAAGGTTGAGAACCACTGATCTAGATGTTTCTCAACGGCCCATTCTAGCTCGGACCCAGGAGGAGTCACACTCTGCCTCTGGGAGGGGCCCTGGGCACGTCACTGGGCATGCTGAAGCGTGTCCCCCGATGGCCGCTGCAGGCACCGTGGCAAGCGGCCCCCGGGGACCTGGGATTTGCTTCTGCTTCCTTCCCAAAGACCGGGGTCACCCCTCCAGGGCCGTGGCTCCTTGTGGCAGGCTCGCTTGATCTGGGGGCTCAGCTGTGTCCTGCCGTCTGCTCCTCAGAGAGGCACAGGGGCAAGTGGCCGCTTCCCCCCCCGAGAGGACGTGTCTCCGCCAGGCTGTTGCTACATGTGTCCTCACCTGCCACCTGCCCACCCACCCCGACACCTGGGAGTCCCCCGCCTGCAGTCACCATGGCCCTGGCCGGCCCTGGGGCTTTTCCCGGGGAATGTGTGGGGGTCCCTCGCCCTCCGGCTTCCGGCTTCCGCTGGGCTCAGGCCATCCCTCTTCCTGGCCGGGCTCTCCGCAGCAGCCTCCTCCGCCAGGCCCCAGGCTCCCTCACCTCTAATCCATCCTCCACACCGCAGCCAGAGCGAGCTCTCCAGCCCCTAATTCCGGTCATGTCACCCCGCCGCTTAACACCCGCAGTAACTTCCCTCTGCCCTCAGGATAAAGGCCAAGCCACGAGGCGTGCTCCCACGGCGCTCCACCATCTGGCCAACATCCCCCTCCTCCCTCCCTCTCCCGCCTCCTCCCCGGTCCTCACTCTGTCCTCCCACCTCACCCAACCTTCCTCAGGTCTCTGAACAGGCCGCATCCTCGGTCGCTTCCTGCCTTTGCACATCCTGTCCCCTTCGTCTGGAATACTCTTCTCAGGTCAGTAACACCCCAAACTCCCACTTTCTCCCTGCCACCCCTCCCCAACACTGAATTGCCCTCAGGACTCCGCTGCAAGACACCTCCTCCTGGAAGCCCTTGTTAATCCTGCCTTTCAACTGGCCTGGCCACACCCTTCTGGACTCTCTCTCTCTCTCTCTCTCTCTCTCTCTCTCAGCATGCATCCACAGATTGAAATTGTCCACCTGCTTATTTGTGCCCTTGGCAGTGAGCTCCTAGATAGCGGAGATCTTGCTCATCTCTGTACCCCCAGGTACGGCCGGCGCTCAGCAGCTATTTGGAGAGCGAATGCGCAGATGGACAGGACTACCTGCTGACCACCTGTTAGCGGCCCAGGCCGGGGACGCAGGGCTGAGTAGGCAAGGCCCTGCCTTAGGGAGCGCAATGCCTGCAGGCAGGGGTGTGATGTTACCTCTTTTCAGCCCCGGGGATCAGGACCTCAGATAGTTCCTCCTCTGGGACCACTGAAGACTCCTCTTGGGGGAGGAAGGCAAGATGTGAGCCAGGGCTGGGGTGGAGGCTGGGCCCGGCCTGCCCTGCCCCTGTCCTTGTGGCCACGCTGGCCCCCTGAGGGCATCCTAGCCTGGAGGGTGATCCCCCCCCCCTTCTCCCACCCCGCCCTGCCTCTTCTCCCCCTCCTGCTCCTCCGTCTGCGGTTCCCACCCCGGCAGCTTAGCGCGGGCCTCCCAGTTGGGCTTTTAATTTGGATTTATTGCTGGCCGCGACTGTATGTTAAACAAACTCCAGGCGATTATTAAAAACGTGATTACCGTCATTTATTGTCTCGCTAGGTCCTCGGCGGGTGTTCGACGGCTGAGAGCGGGCCAAGCCTCTCTGAGACAGGGGGGTGCAGACCCCCAGAGGCGTCCGCCCTCTGGCCCGGTCATCTCTCCTGGGAGAGGAGGGGGCCGTGGGGGCCGAGGGACACTCCTGAAGGGGGACAGAGGCCCGTGGAGGTGGAAAGAGCACCCACCAGGGACTCGGAGGCCTAGTGCCCGTTTGTCTCACGACTTCTCTGGGGTCTGATTTCCTCTTCTGGACATGGACCCCCTGACCTCGTGCTCTCAGGACTAGAATCCAAGTGTCCATTGGGGCTGGAGGGACTTCATTTTGTTCCACAGAACCACTCAAGCCAGGGGCACTTACAAGGCATACAGAGTCCAGAACATTCCATCATGCAGAGCCACCACCCTAGTGATCTGACCCCAAGGGATGTCCTCCTGTGGTCAGGCCGGTGCCTGCGTGCTGCAAGCTCTCCTCTGTCTGGGAGACCAGGCTGCACCCCGACAACGGCCTTGGTGAGGGGGGGCTTGGGAGCCAGCACTGACCGGCTGGATGGTCTTGGGCAAATCACTTGTCTTCTCAGGGCCTCCGTTTGCTCTTCTGCAAAATCAAAGGGTATTCTGGTCAATGGTTCGCAGACTTCAAACAATGAATGGTGCCCCCTTTCTTTCTAAGCAGAATCTCTGGGAGAAGCTACAAGCTTTGTCCTTCCAAAGCTGCCAGCAGGAAGGAGCAGAGCCTGGCCCGCCTGCCTGCCTGGCCCCTGCCTCTGCCTGTCCGTCACACTGCCCCAGCCCAACAGCTCTCAGAAGCCTTCGTTTAAAGTCGGTTGGGTCCTCCCCATAGCGAGTGGGGTCCCGCCTCTAGCCTCGTTGATCCTCCCCCATCCTGTGAAATGGGAGGGCAGCCAGGCTGTACCCCACCTGGGAGAAGGTGAGGCCCAGGCTGCTAAAGGGAGGCCTCTCCGAGCGGGGATGAAGCTTCCTCGGACAGGGTGCCTCCTTTGTTCGCAGCCCCTCACCCCCGATCGAGGGGGGCAGAGGCTGCAGGGCCCCCCGTGCAGCTCTGGATGCTCACGAGGCTGCAGAGCCGGCCGGCTTCCTGGTTCCTTCCCTCATCCCACCTCCACTTGGCTTCGCCGGCAACAAACAGCGCGGGCCAATCCCAAGCCTGATGAATCTTTGATGACTTCTGAGTAAAGGCACTTTTAAAAATTCAGAAAGGTGGGGAGGTGTTGGGACCAAAGGAGGCGAGATGATCCCGCTCCCCGTGTCGGTCAGCTAATGAGGCCCGAGCCCTGGAGTGCGGGGCTAGGGGAGAAAGACGGGGCACCGCTGTGCCCCCCAGACCAGGAGAGGAGGCATCCCGCCAGCCTCTCTGACTGAAGCAGCGGCACGCTCCAGGAGCAGACGATGCTAGAGATGGGAAGACCACCTGTGCCAGCCTCCCTGGGCTGTATGGAGGTAAGGAAGCCGTGTCTCAGAGGGTGAAACACACCCCCAGCCCCCCCAAGTCAGGCCCAAAGATTCCAAAGCGGGGCTGGCCACCGACCCCCGTCCCCCAGCCCTGAGCTCATAGGCTGCCTCTGGATCCGAGGGCCTGCCCCAGCTTCCGATCTCCAGTCAGAGCTTGGCATGGCAGTCCCCCAGTCCTCGGGGCTTAGAGGAACTGGGTCTCCCCCTCCTTTACTGTTTACCCCCAAACCTCGCTGTTGCCTTTTTATGGCTTTAATTTCCTCGTCGCCTCTGCCCCCAGTGGCTGTTTCGACCCAGTTTTGCCGAGAGAAACCCATGCCCAGCCTGGCTCAGAGTCTTCCCAACTCTGGATGGAGAGGGGCTGATGTGGAGTCCCTGTTCTGGGCTCCAATTCTGGCTTTACCACTCCTTCACTGTGTGGCCATGGTCAAGTTACCCAACCTCTCTGAGCGCCTTTCCTTAGCATTCGAAAGGGAGATGCTGGGGGTTCAACGGGACAGAATGGGTGAAAAGTGGAAGCACGCAGTTGGTTCCGTTCATGTTGGCGGCATCCCTTTCACCTGCTAAGGCCTGGTCAGCAAGCTCTGAGAAAGTTAGGATATTTCCTGTGTCTTTGTTCGTCATCCCCCTTGAATCTCCACCGCGATGTCCTGAGAAATCCGCCTCATGTGGAGGCAGAGAGGGCTGCCCAGTGCACAATTTACAGGAATGCCATCCGCATCATTGAACATTCAAATGTACCCCCCTCACCCCCCGCTCGGAATTGCCCACAGTTTTCATGGCCGTCTGTGGGGGGGGGGGGGCCCTTGGCAGCGAGGCAGGCGTGAGCGATCTGAAGCCGTTAACTCTCCGAAGGGGCGCTCCATTGGGTTTGTGTTTCTCCCGCTGAAGCTCCATTCCCATCTCTTGGCCGTGATACCCGTTATCTGGTCTGGCTCTTTGTGCATTTTGAACTTTCCTCCCCGAACTGGGATTTCTGCCTGATTCCCATAATAATTTAGACTTCAGCCTTCGGAACCACCTCTCCCTTCACCGCTGCGCTTTGGTTTCCAAGCACGTCCGTGTCTGGAGACGCATTTTGGGGTCTATTTCAATTGCACATTCGCCAGACTTGTAAATATAAAGGAGGCCCATAAACCGGAGTTGCTGGGGAATGGCCTCCAACACAATACATTTTACGCCAGCACCGAGAGGCGAGGCCCTAAATCAGGCAGCTGGGTCTGCACCCCCCAAGTCTTCAGATTCAAGGGGAGATGCGGCAGGTGCTTCCGGGGCCATCTGGAGGACCATCGTGCCCAGCTTTAGACTCGTATTTCTGCTTGGAGCCCTACCACTCTCACCGCCGCTGTGTGACTTTGGACACATCACACAACCTCTCTGAGTCTCAACCTCCTTTAGGGCAAAATGAGGTTACCAACACCGACCCGCCTCCGAGGGCAGTGGGACGTGACTGGAGAAGCTGTCTGCCATATGGCTGCCATTTTATCAACCCCCAGAGATGATAGTTCCTGCCCCTCCCCCCATACCAAGGAAGAGGGTCTGGGAGCTCAGCGAGGCCAGGCCATACTTGCCACGGATGACTCCATTGGCCGGATGCAGGTCCAGAACCTGCCTGACGCTGACATTCACGGCCGTTCCCCTCGCCTTGCTTTATGGCACGCGAGCGCTTTCTTTTTATTGCGCTAAAATCTGCATCACATAAAACTTACCGTTTTAGCTCCTTTATGTGTGCAGCTCAGCAGCATTAAGTCCGTTCACACTGTTGCCCAACCTCTCCCACCATCCATCTCCAGAACTTTTTCATCTTCCCAAACTGAAACTCTGCCCCATTAAACTCTATCCCTCCAGCCCGCCCCCCTCCATCCAGCTCCCGGCAACCACATTCTACTTCCTGTCTCTCCGAAACTGACTCCTCATGTACATGAAATCATACGGTATTTGTCCTTCGGGACCGGCTTATTTCACTTAGCATGACGTCTTCAGAGTTCATCCATGCCATAGCATGTGTCGATATGCAGAATACTATTAAGGCTGAACAATACTATGCACCACAATTTGTTTATATAAAGATGTGTTTTCATGCATGTGATGAACCTGGTACATGGGAAGCATCAGTCCTGTGATATTATCATTGTTGGTACTTACGATCGCTCAGTGACTTGGCTGTTATAAGCAGTGTAAAATACAATTCTTCAATTATTTAATGATACAGGGTGAGGCAAAAGCAGGTTTACAGTGGTTTGTATGGGAAACGATGCAATAATTAACAAATAATAATACAAGAATAAACTCTGTGTTGCACATACGCACAACTGTCAACCTACTTTGCCCTGCCCTGCAGTAATGACAACAATAAATACCCACAACATAGAGATGTGCTTGCTTTTATCTCATTACGACGTGTCGCTGGCCCAGTGGGCTGGAACTCTGGTGTGCCTCAGAGCCTCCAGGGGAGATTTGTTAACCATCCCTGTGCTGTCAACAGCCCCCTGAATTCTGATGTGCGGGGAAAGTCTGAGCAGGATTGTCCTGGCCTGTGACTCTTTCCCTGCCAGTGTCTGGGAAGAGGCCACAAGGCCAAGGTCAGGAGGGGGTGAGGGCAGAGGAGCGGAAGCACAAGCGTTTCTGCGCAGCTTCTCTGAGACCACAGGCTCCGGCTTCGTGACTGACCCCGTACTGACTTTTGTGTTGGGCAAGCATTCCAGCCCTTTCCGGGGAAAATGCCTGACAGAAGGAATGACCGATTTGGACCTATGATTGGAATGTAGGCAGACAGCTGTGTTCCTCTCACCTCTGACCTCCCAGTGAGTCAGGACAGGATTTTTGGCTTGAGGCTGGCATAAAACTAAGAGCAGGCTGAATGGGGGTCTGTTTATAAGGCAATCCTACGAACTGAATGTGTGTGTCCCCCTCCCCATTCATAGGTTGAAGCCCTAATCTCCAGTGTGGTGGTGTTAGGAAGTGGGGCCTTTGAGAGGTAATTAGGTCATGAGGGTGGGGCCCTTATAATGGGATTAGTGCCCTTAACAGAAGAGACCTGGAGACAGATGATCACTCTCTGCATGTGAGGATCTCAGGTGAGGTTCAGGCAGGAAGTTCATCCTGGCTGAGACAGGGAATGCATTAATACCTTCAGCATCCCCATGGCCTAACTCAGTACAGCTAGAGGACCCACAGCAGGGTAGAGAGAGAGCGTTTGAAGGGCAAATAGAAGGTATCTGAAGCACTGGCTTCTGCCTTTCCCTCTGCTTGGAAATCCTTTTGCTCACTCTCGCTTGTCAGACTGGCAACCTCCTAGATCCTTGATTTCAGGCACATCCCCAGTGTGGGGAGTGCAGGAGGCAGCTGGTCGATGTTTCTCTCTCGGCGATGTTTCTGACTCTCTGTCCCTCTCCCTTCCTCTCTGTAAAAAATCAATAAAATATATATTTTTAAAAAGACATAGCTAAACAGTACATTCTAGCATTGTAATAAAATGATTGCATTTTCATTCTAAGAAGCATCTCCTGATTAAGAATCCTGTCATCTCTTGTGAGGCACAGTTGCAGAGGTAGACTGTAGTTTGTTGAATTGGTCTAGATATTAACTGGAGATTCTGAATGTAACAATAGGATTTTGAGTGACTAAAATTAGGCAGTCTGTTACAAAATTCGGCATAATACCTTTCCCGTGCTGTCTATAATTACCTCCCCATTGTCTTATTTTCCTTGTAGACTTAAAGTCAGATGTCCTGGATAATGTTCTGTCCACGAGCCGTCGGATTCTTACTGAAAAATAATTATTGGGTCACTTGAAAGTTAATAGTTTTGAAAAAGACAATAAAAGAGCCAGTTAAAGTCCACTTGCTTATTCACAACAGTGCTTCTCCCAAATCTTGTCGTGCTCTGCAAGTTCTACTCCTAATTCTGGTCTGTGACTTTGTCACTGCCCAGGTACATGACATTGACAGGAACCAATCAACGTAGACAAAAATGTCAAGTTATTGACGCCTATCCGTTGGCATCCCTTAAAATGCCCCTAAAACTTATGGGCTGTCTGTTGGATACTTCCCTCATTTCAGGATCCACATCCTTCATGCATTAAAGACAAGCACTTCTAGCGTGAGAGGAAGGGAAAGGGAGAAAAACAAAGAGAAAGTGGGGGGAGGGTAGAAACATTGATGTGAGGAAAACATAGATTGGTGACCTCCTGCAGGCTCCCTGCTGGGGACTGAGCCTGAAGCCTGGGCATATGTCCCTGAAGAGGAATTGAACTGGTGCATGGGACTGGGCTCAGCCCACTGAGCATCATGGGCAGAGCTCAGCAGGCATTTAGAGAACCTATGTGTCAGGTAAGGTGTAGATGTGAATGGTGCCCCCTAAACTTACACACAGAAATAGCACCAGCCTGTGTCTAGCCTGCAGTGTTAAGCTCCACCTTTGACCTTTAACATTTTTCTAAAAGTAAACCTTTAATTTTATAATACTTTAGATTGACAGGAAAGTTACAAGTGTGGTATAGAGAGCTCCCCTCTATGCCTCACAGGATCACTAGATTGTTGGCTCTACATTATTCATGTCACCTGGCCAATGTTGCTCAGTGGTTGAGCATCAGCCCAGTAACCATGAAGTTGCTGGTTCAATTCCCAGTCAGGGCACAAGCTCAGATTGTGGGCTCATCCCCAGTAGGAGACATGCGGGAAGCAACCAATCAATGATGTTCCTCTCTCTGTGTCTCCCTTCTTCTCACTCTAAAAATCAATGAAACAATATTTTAAAAAATTATTTATGTCTTACCCAGGAACTCAACTTGACCTTCCTTTACCCAACATCCTAACCCCCACATTGTGTAGAAGGGGTACTTGAGGCCCAGAAAGGTGAGTGGTTTCTTCGACATCACACAGTGAATTCAAGGCAAGCCTCCTCTCTTGTGGGGGAGTGAGTTCTGAGCTCTGTGAGCATTAGGCTCAAGGTGAGCTGGTGGGGTGTAGCTCCGGGGTCAGGGGGATCCCCTAGTGCCCTGGGAACTGCCACCCAGGAGGCTAGGGGGCTGGCCAATTATCCTGGGCAGCCCTTCCTCTCTGTTCCACCCCCACTGCACCATGACTCCTGGAATTGGGTAGATGCTGAAGGTTTGCTTTGAAAGAAGAAGAAGGATGGTAAAGAGCCTGGCTGGTGTTGCTCCATGGTTAGGCATGGACCTATGAACCAAGAGAACATGATTTGATTCCAGATCAGGGCACATGTATGGGTTGTGGGCTCGATCCCCAGTGTGGGGCTTACAGGACACAGCTGATCAATGATTCTTTCTCATCATTGATGTTTCTCTTTCTCTCCCTCTCCCTTCCTCTCTGAAATCAATTTTTAAAAATATTCATTTAAAAAAATGATAAAGAGACAGTTTGGGGGGGGTGGAGGGTATGGAGGGAAAGGTGGGTCAGGGAACCACTCAGGTGACTTCCCGTGTGAGGTGGGAGAGAGACTAAGATGTTGGGGGCAGGCACCACACATTCTAATGCCTGCAGGGATCTTGCTGCAGGACTGACATGATGGGGTGCAGTGGGGACCATTCCAGGGAAGTGCGGGTCCTCAGTCCTGGCGTGTTCTGCCTGCTTAGTGCTACTGTCGCCATGGGAATGAGGCTGCCATGTGGCAAATATTTCTTTTTGCCGAGAGAAGTTGAAAATCTGATGCTTATGTGAAATCCAAATTTTCACATGTTGACAACCAATTCAAAAATCTGAAAGCTCCCTGTGAATACAATGTGTAGACCTTACCTGAATTTTTATTCAAATAAACCACCTGGAAAAAGACATTTTTTTGAGGCAATTAGAAAATTTAAATACGCACCAGGTACCAGATGCTAATGAGAAATTATCCTTCACTTCGTTAGGGTGATAATAACGTTTGTGTGGTTATGTTTTTTTAAAAGTGCTTATTTGCTAGAGAGATGTGTTGATGTGCTTACGGGGGAAATAATGAGATGTCTGAGTTTGCTTTAAAATACTTCAGAAAAACATGTGTGGGGGAAGAGGTGACTGGGGATTGGCGAAGTGGGGGTGGTGGCGGGAGCTGAGCGATGGGTTCATTCAGGCTCATTGTACTAGGTCTGCTTTCAGATGAGTTTAAACTGAATTCAAGGAGAAACGCTCTGTGTGGGCTGAATCAAACCGGTTGGTGGGCTGGCTGTGGCTTAGACCACCATTTCTCAACCTCTAGTGGGGGACTGTCTCCCCCAGAAGCCACAGAATAAATGCCAGAGTGTGAAGATACCCTAAAGATCACAAAGGCAGGGGTTGGCAAACTATAGCCTTGGGGCCAAATCTGGCTTGCCCCCTTGTTGTTGTTTTTGTCAATAAAGTTTTCTTGAAACACAGCCAGGTCCATTTGTTTTCATATTGTCTGTGACTACTTTGGTGCTGGGGTAACAAAGCTGAATAAATGCGATAAAAACCAGGTATCTCAGAGAGCCTAGAATATTCATTACATGATCCCTTACAGGGGAAGTCTGCTAAGCCCTGATTCAGGCCAACAGCCATCCAGCTTTTGTACTGAGGATCTGGTGTCATCACTTTGAACCCAGGGCTAGCTTGAGGTTAGAGGGGAGGTGGGCTCTGCTGATGGGGAGGCAGGGGAAAGAGGGCAGGAGGAGACCTGGGGAAACAGGCCTCCGGGATGGGATGAGGGCAGTCAGGCAACATGAGAACTTTGAGTGCTGGGCAAACCAAGGGCCACTCTGACTAGGAGGCAGCATGAGGCGAGCAGAGAACTTGGGCTCTGGAGCTGGGCAAGTCTCGTGTCCATTTCTGGTCCTGACGCTTTAGGGCCACGCCCAAGACTGTCTTCGTTTCTTCTTTTGAAAACTGGGAATGAGGTGTGGTCGATTAGAGGCACTGATCTAAGACACGTGGCAAAGAGCAGGTGTTTAATAGATGCCCGGCATTAGTTTTATTATAACTCCATGATGCATTTATTGAGCTTTTGGGCCATAAAGAGTCAATGTTACCAAGTTATATTGTTAACCTCAGATCTATTCTCTTAATAAAAGGAAACAAATGCAGATAATAGATAATTCATACATTTGTTGAAGGTAAAACAAGATGTTTATTGATCTTTTAAGAGAAAACAAAGGATAAAATTGCATTGTTGCACATAGAAGAATGATGTGCCTCTCCTTGTGAAACTCTAGATGTTAACAATGAATGCTAACTGTAAATAAGGTTTTACATGCAAGCATAAGTATGAAAAGACATCCTTTATATAACCTGGTTTAGATGGTAGCAGACAGATTCTGGAAAGCTTCAAGAAATATAATAGGGAGGTCATGGTTGGGCCTGGTCGCTCTATCAGTAACCTACCACTTGGGGTTGTCTTGGAGATCAATGAGAGACCTGTGCAAAGAATCGAGCATGGTCCTGGCATGTGCTAGAGGATCTGCAAAAATATCTCCATCCCACCAATCCATTCATCCTTCCGCTGCCCCTGTTAGTCTGTCTTCTGTTCTTCCTGCATTTGGCCTCTGTGGTTAGGAGTTTGCTTTGCTGATACGTGCTCGGTGCATACATTTTTTTTTTAAGATCATGTTTTTCAAACCTCCACAGGTGGACAGATTCTTATTCAGCAGGGCTGAGAAACAAGCTCCCATGTGTTGCAGGATCTCAGTCATACGTTCGATGTCAGGGATGTAGCTATTGGGCAGGGTCTCAGAGCCTGGGCACTAATGACATGTTGAGCCAGATAACTCTTCGTCAGGGGCTGTCCTATGCATCATCGGATGCTCGGCGGCATCACTGGCCTTTCCTCACTAGCTGTGAGAATCTCCCAGGTGTGACAACCAGACGTCTCTAGACATTACTAAATGTCCTTTTTATTTGGGAGGTTGGGGGAGGGGGTCATCCCCCATTGAGAACCATTGGTATAGAGAATAGTTTATCCACAGGTTAGTGCAGGATTCACACCAGTAGTCCTACCTATTGCTGTATGCAGTCAGGCATCTAGTACCATAGTTTTGATGATGATGATGATGATGATGATGATGATGATGATGATGATGGTGATGGTGATGAGTGACAAAGATGTAGCTCCCACAGACCCTAGGCCAGAGCCTGGTCATGGCTTTCCCACCTCCTTAAGGCCCCCAAGTCCTGCTTTTCTTCCTCCTGCTTCTACTCTCCTGGCATTCCTACTGGGGCATCTGTGTGAAGGCTAACCAGCCGTTAGAGTACCCAGGATTCTGCTGCCACTATAACCCACACAGAGGGTGGGTGCTATTTCCTTTGCTCTGCAGATAAGAAAACTGCAGCTCTTTGGGGTTAAGTGAACGGTCCAGGGTCACTGGACATCTTGGAGCCAGAACTGGGGTGCTAGCTAATATGTCACAGCTGCTCCTGGGAGGAGCTAGACCTAGTCATTCTCCCCTGGAGCCTAAGAGGTGGTCATCCCTCCTCTATCTTCCTTGACCCCTTGGCCACAGGACACTGGAATAGCAACAGCAGCATTTGTGGAGGAGGCCTGTGTTATCCTCTTCTTTCCTTGCGACAACACCTAGATGAGAAAACTGAGACACAGAGGGAGCTAAATAACTTCTCCAAGCTCATCCTATCTAATAAAAGAGTAACGTGCAAATACCGTACCTCCGCTACACCCACCAGCCAATCATAGCGAGTATGCAAATTAACTCAACCAAGATGGCTACAGCCACAGAGAGAACAGAGAGAGGTTTGAGTTGCCCCTGGCGATGGAGGAAGCCAAGCTTTTCACAAACCCTGGCCGTCTAGGCCTCCGCTCCAGGCTACAAAGTTTCAATTGTAAAAGATAAATAAATCCCAGATACCAGGGCCTCTGCTTGGGTCACTGGGGGGTGTGGCCAGCCTGCAAACCTCGATAGGCCCTTCTCCCAGGCCACCCCACGCCCCAGGGGAACACCCACCCTGATCCAGGACACCCTTCAGGGCAAACCAGCTGGCCCCCACTCATGCACCAGTCCTCTACCCTATCTAATAAAAAGTAATATGCAGATTGACCATCACTCCAACACATAAGATGACTGCCTCATTGTGGTCAAAAGATCCTGGCCATGTGGACACAAGGTGGCCACCACAAGATGGCCAGCAGGGGAGGGCAGTTGGCAGAGACCAGGCCTGCAAGGGATGGCAGTTGGAGGTGATCAAGCCTGCAGGGGAGGGAAGTTAGAGGTGACCAGGAAAGTAGAGGAGGGAAGTTGGGGTGACTGGGCCTGCAGGAAAGGGAAGTTGGGGGGACCCAGGCCTGCAGGGGAGGGCAGTTAGGAGCAAACAGGCTGGCAGGGGAGCAGTTAGGCATCAATCAGGCTGGTAGGGGAGTGGTTAGGGGGTTATCAGGCTGGCAGGCAGAAGCAGTTAGGGGCAATCAGGAAGGCAGTCAGGTGAGCAATTGGGAGCCAGCAGTCCTGGATTGTAAGAGGGATGTCCGACTGCCCGTTTAGGCCTAATCCTACTTGGATTAAGCCTAAATGGGCAGTCAGACATCCCTCAAAGGGTCCCAGATTGGAGAGGGAGCAGGCTGGGCTAAAGGGTAAACACCCCTTCCCCCACCCCGTGCATGAATTTTGTGCACTGGGCCTCTAGTAGAGACCATATGTGGGAGAGTTAGGATTCAAACCCCAACAGCCTGGCTCAAAACCCAGGCACTTCACTGCCTTTTGAAACCTGGAAATAGAAACTGCAGTCTCTGACTCCCAGGCTGTCATTTTGTCAGCCTCGAGCCCCGGGTGATGGTTCCCCGTTGCCGCAGACACTCAGGGTGGGACGCCTCTGCCCGAGTGCGGCTGCCGTGGCATCAGGCTCTGCCTAACCAAGCCGCAGCGCTTCCCTCCACCCCCCACCTCCCTCCTGTTCCGCAGGAGACAGCCCCTCCGCGCAGCCTTCAAAGCTGACTCAGGAGCTGTGACTGAGTGACAGACGCCCGAGCTTGTTAGCCTCATAATGAATGTCCCAGCTTCTTCTGGGGGAGCCAGGCTGCCCAAGGATGATGGGGAACAGAGAGAGGCAGCAAGCCCTCTTCAGAAGCCTTCAGTCCTTGTCAGGAAGCAGAGAGAAGACACCTGTGCAGGCGGAGCGCGCGGGGCTGCCAGCTGGCTGCGGGGTTTCCACGAAGGAGGAGGAATAAAGCAAAGAGCGTGCGCTTTTGCTTTCGCACCTGAGTCCCAGCTCAGCCACTGTCTAGCAGTGTGACCTTGGGCAAGTGACTTGACCTCTTTGAGACTTGGGTTGGGTGTACAATGGGGGTGGTGAACACAGGAGGCTAGAGAAAACCCCGGGGTGGTGCTTGGAGGTCCCAGGCACTCAGTAAGAGGATGGTCTCATTGTAAGAAGACTGAGTCTGTGACTGTCCTGGGAGCCGGGCACCGGGCGGGAAATGGGGCTTCTGGAGGAGGCTGAACAAGCGTGTAGGAGAGTCCTGTTGTGTTTGTTTACTCAACATTCCTTTCTTGAGGAACCAGCCTCCCTCTTTCCTTTGGAAAATGTCCCCTCTCCCGCTCTGTGTGGTGTGGTTGGGACTGCCAAGCCCAGGGTGGGGACCCTATTTGAGCCTCAGGGTTGGCATATGTCTGTCCACAGAGAATGGCCAAGAAATAGGCATCTTGCCCAAGCTAGGCCTTGTTGAGTCCCCCTCCTGGAATTTTACATACAAACAGGAGGGGAGCATACTCCTTCCCTGCCCCCTGAGATGAATAAGTTGGATTTATCAAAGCCCAGAAATATCCGAGGCTTGGCACCTACCCCCACTTCTCCGTCTCACCTCCCCAACCCACAGAGAAGCCCGTCTCCAGCCGGAGAAGGCCCAGGACAGAGGCATCCATATTCATACAAGAGAGGGAACGCTGACCGGGTGATCTCATTTTAGATGCACCTCTCTCTCCATTAAATGAGTCAATAAAGTCCCCTTTTAGCTGAAGCTGTCTTGAATCCGGTCTTTATAACTTTCGACCACAAGAAACCCGATTACTACAAAGGAGGCGTTCTGAGAGACTTGGGGTGAGCTGTCGTGGGCATCGAGCTAACGGTACCGGGGTCCAAAGTCAGGAAAGGCTGTCTCGGATGAATCTCCCATTCCATTGTTCTCTTCCTTGTACCGATTTCTTACATCTTGCATGTCCTTTTATCTTAGAGCATCTCACAGCCTCCCATTGTGTTTGGAGACGCCTTAGATAGTCAGGGCTGCAAGTCTATATTTAGACAGACCTTGTTCAATGGGCCTTATCTATAGATACTGAATGGTAGGCAAGACACATGTGGTCCAAGATGCCAACCCAGGAAACCAACAGATTCTTGATTTGGATGCAGGCTTCCAAGTGCTCCTGGGCAGGGCAGACCCACACAGTGCCAGGAATCCAAACAACATTCACCGTTAAGCCAAGAGCAGGGAAGTGAGCAATCATGCCAGGAAAGGGAGCAAGTGGGGTGCTGTGTGGGGCTCCTAGAATGTCCCCAGGGTGCACGGGGTGGACTGGTTATTATGAATGGCCAGATTATTATGATCTCTGAATGCCTGGCCAGCGGGAGGGGACATGGGCTGTTGGCCTGCCTGCCTGCTGGTCGAACTCGCGGTTGAGGGGACAATTTGCATATTAGCCTTTTATTATAGAGGATGTACACTGAGTGGCCAGATTATTATGCATTCAGAGAGCATAATAATCTGGCCACTCGGTGTAAATGTGGAATAAATTGGAGAGGGAAACTGTGTAGGATTTAGGCTGTTAGGGGAAGTTGGAGGTGGTCAGGACACTGATATGGTAATAAGGACAGGGGAACGGAGAACTGCTCTGGTTTTCCCAGTACTTGCCAGAAACCGTCCTAAATACTTTATAAGCATCATCTCAGCTCAACCTTCCAGGGACAACCCCAAGCCTCATCCGCGCTGGTGGCATTGGAACAGCAATGCTGCTGCTTGGAAAACAGTCTGGCAGCTCCTCCAATGGTTATACAGAGTGTTACCATGTGACCCAGCAATTCCGCTCCTGTGTTTAGACTCAAGGGAATGAAAACATATGTCCACGTAAATACATATATATGAATGTTCATGCTGCATTATTCATGCTAGCCAAAATGTGGAACCAACCCAATGTTCATTGACCCGTGAAGGGATACATGAAATGTAGTAAATGCATACCATGGGATATTAGTAAGAAAAAACAAAACAACAACAACAAAAAAAAAACCATGAAGTACTGATATAGGCTGCAACAGGGGCGAACCTTGGAAACACTATGTTACATGGAAGAAGCCAGTCACAGAAGACCATGTATTGTGTGATTGCACTGATCGTTCTATGAAATGTCCCAAAGAGGCAAATCTATTCAGACAGAAAATAGGTTAGTGGTTGCCTACGGCTAGCAATGGGGAGACAGAGCTGATGGCTAAGTGATATGAGTTTTTTTTATTTTTTTTGGAGGGGTTAATAAAACCACTCTACAACGAACGGTTGTGATGGATGTACAACTCTGTGACTACACTAAAAGCTATCGAATCGTACACTTTAAATGGGAAAATGGTACAATATGTAGACTATATCTCAGTAAAGCTGTTTCAAAGTGTTTTCCTTAAGGGAGCCAGAAATGGGAAGCGGAAGTAGGGCGAGGGCTGCTCTTTTTCCATAAACGTCTCTCGTCCAGAGATGTAATGCTTAAGTGGTGAGCCTGGATAACAGAATGAGACAAAAATCAAATTAAAACCACATCCTGCTCCTAAAATAGGGAAGAGCCCGGTGCGCTATTTCTGTACACGGGCCGCTGAAGTGCGAAAAGCTTGTAATGTGTCATTGTTCCTGTTTTGCCGAGAAAGAAGCTGGGATTCGGAGGGGGATCACGCGTGGTCCAGTGGCTAATAAGCGGCGGAGCCAGAATTAGAGGTCGGGTCGGTCTGATTCCCGCTGTTGGGACCATGGTTGGGGGCCGGTGGAGGACGATCGGTGTGCCGCTCTGGAAAACCACCCACCCTCTTCGGGGGCCGAGGCACGGGCCAGGCGCAGGTGAGGATGACTTTCTTCCCCGCCCGACAGCCCCAGCGATGTAAGGCACGCCACCCGCCTGGATGAAAGGCTGCAGACTTCAAAGGTGAGTGTAGGCGAGAGGGGGCCACAGGGAAGCAGGCCTGGCTGGGACTCTAGTTCCACCTCGTTGCCAAGGCTTTCTGATGTCTGCTGCTGCCACCTTGCTGGCCGCAGGGAAGACACTGAGACTTCCGTGGCACTGGGGCCCCAGCCTGGACACAAGCCCTTCCCTTGACACCCCCTAGCCCAGCCACGGAGAGAGCAGGTGACCTTCCCTAAAGGCTCCAGAGGGCCCTGACTCTGCAGCAGGGGTGGGGAACCTCCGGCCCGCGGGCCATAGAAGGCCCAAGAAACCATGTGGCCGGGCCTGGCCCTGCCACGGCACGAGGGGTGAGTTAATGAAATGTTTGACCAAACAGAGCAGGCTGGGTTTTAAGTTGGTAGTTCTGAGTGGCCTGCGAATGATGTTATAAATATCCAAACGGCCCTTGGCAGAAAGCAGGTTCCCCACCCCTGACAGGTAGCAAGCAGGGCTGAAGAAGAGGTACCGTATTTTCCGGTGTATACAATGACTTTTTTTTTTTAATCACCCTCATTTTATTTTATTTTTTTATATATCTTATTGGTTTTTCACAGAGAGAAAAGGAGAAAGATAGAGAGTCAGAAACATCGATGAGAGAGAAACATCGATCAGCCACCTCCTGCATAACCCCGAATGGGGATGTGCTCGCAACCAAGGTACGTGCCCTTGACCAGAATCGAACCCGGGACCTTCCAGTCCGCAGGCTGATGCTCTATCCACTGAGCCAAACTGGTTTCAGCATAAGACGACTTTTTAACCCAGGAAAATCTTCTCAAAAGTCGGGATCATCTTATACACCAGGTGTCATCTTATAGGCCGTGTATATCCCAAACTCTATATTTTAATTGGAAAAGTTGGGGGTCATCTTATACGCCGGGAAATACAGTGGGTACACTCGGCTGCTTGAACTTGAGCAGGTCATGCCACTGTGCCGAGCCTCAGCTTTCTCAGTTGTATAAGAAACGATGAAGTGCTCAGGTGACAGCGATAAAGAGCTCAGGGAAAGCATCCGTGTGGTTGTGGGCACCTGATGTCCTTACGTCCCTTTGCCCGCAGAGCTGGGTCCTGGGGGATGAGAGACGGAGGCCAGGCCATTTCCACATTTTGGTCCCTAAGCTTGTCCTCTTCCTGTGTCTATCATTTCCTGGAGATGGTTTGGTACCATCTTGCCTGGATCAAGGGAGAGCCCGTAGGATCTGGCTCCTGTCTCCAAGTACTACTTGCAGCTGTTGCTTTAAGGTGGCTACCAGGCATGGCTTGCTTGGTTCCCACCTGAGACGGATGCCCTCAGGTGCAGGGCGGGCTTGCTCACCAGGCCGGCCCTCCTGGCCAGCATTGTGCCTACCTTGCAGATGAGATTCAAGAAATAGATTGCAAGGACGGGAAGTAGAATGTCATCGCTGAGAGAAACCTCAGAGGCCCTCCAATCCATTAATTCGTGGTTTATTTTTAACCTCAAAACCCTTTCTTCAAAGGGAAAGTTTATGCCGAGTTCCAGTCTATCTATAGATGAAAGCTGAGCTGTTCTGACCACAGTGGGGCTGGGGCTGGGGCTGGGCCTCTCCCTTCTCCAGTCTCTCCTTCCCGGCCATTGCTGTGGAACCCTGACAACTGCAGGTAACAGAGTTTGAAACCCACTGATCACATTGCACCTGCCCATTTTACAGATGGGAAGACTAAGGCTCAGGTAGGAGGAGTGGGTTGCGACCCAGAGAGCACCGAGCTGGGTTTGCAACAGGATCCTAGCTCTTGCCTAGGATTCCTCTCTGCCACACGCATCTCCTAGCACCCCCGCCCCCCAGGCGTTGCGTGTGGTTTGAGAGCCGCAGCTGGCTCCGAATGCCTTTTCCCTCCAGCGGTGCCGGCTTCCTCGGACTCACAGGGAACAGCATTGCTACCGTGATCACGTTGATCATTAACAGGGGAGAGACATCGGGTGGAGGAGAAAGGCAGGGGTTTGGGAATGTGCCAGAATAAGTCGGGCTTTATTAGCATCACAAGCTGACACCACTCCTACCTCTTCAAAGGGTCGCTCCTTCCCAGCGGAAGGACCCATTCCTCTTCCATTCTCTTTAATCCCTTCCTCCTTCCCTGCCTGCCTTCTCCCTTCCTCCCTTTATTAGGCCGTTCGCCAATGCCAAATGCAACGGGCCTTTGGTTATTTCGTTATTTCTTGATCTAAAACACAGCCACTGTGTCCCCGTCCCTAGGCGCAGCGCCTCCACTGATAAAAGATCCAGGTCCAGCCTTCCAGGAGAATTCGGCCCAGACACAGAGACTGGTATTGCTGTAGGTTCTGCTGCCCTGTGTGCTGGGAGCTCCAAACCAAGGCAGCCCGGGTGCCGGGAGGGGGAGGGGGGTCGAGGGGAGAGGGGGGGGAGAGGGAGCGTGATTATATATGATCATTATGGCAACTACATTTTCTCAACCCCAAATTAGGACACTTGGTCTGGCAAGAGCAAATGTACCCAAGGAGATAGCAGATGTGGCATATGTGAAATTGTGATGTGCCGGAAACCAAACATTGTCTCCCTAGTAGAAAGATGAGGACAGGAAGCCTGGAAGGCTAGTCAGCAACCTTAACTGCTCTGACCACTCACTGTTTAGTTGAGACATTGTTAAATGAAGCAGCCTCCCCCTCTGTGTGTCTTATGGATTTTTGTTATTGGAAATTCCTGCCTAAAAGCTCTGGGTGCGTCCCAAAGTCTCAATAAAAGGGATCAAGAGGCCAGAGCAAGGGTAGTGTTCTCACTAGAGGAAGGCTCCCGCCTGGCCCCCCAATATTCCCAAATTAATACTTCTCTAGTCTCTTTTCATTAGCGTGCGGCCTCCTCCAGAACCCGAACCCTGAACAGGAACCCTGAACAGGGGGACGTGAAAGGGGTTTCCACAGTGATGGTCACCGAAAGCCTGGGCTATTTGGGTGCTTTTGTGATGGCATTGTTGATCACAACGTACCTGACCTCGGAGTTGTCACGTGGGGAGTGCATTTCTAGGGGCATGCTCAGGTATCTTGGATGCTACAGCCTTTTCCTCAGACGCTAGTCAGAATCCCTGTGTTTGCTTCCTCCCTTAATGAAAAAGTTGGGAGTTTTAACCTTTTTCTAAAGCGAATAGGGATGAGTCGTAGTCCTTACAGTCCCCACGGCTGGTGTCCTGGCCTGTGGCCGCTGCTTTTGTGTTTTGCACCAGCTCCCTCTGCCCCTCTGGGGAGCGGGGCTCTGGCTTCCTCCTGCCGAGACAGGAAGTTCCTTGAGAGCAGGAACGGAGGCTTATCCAGCTTTACTTTCTATCCTTCCCATTGGGCGGCAGAGCCTGAGAATGAGGTGAGGTTAAGCCGGGGCTCGGTGATTTGAATTATGGAGTAGACGGGGAAGGGGGGAGCACAGACCTGGGCTTGCGATGGGAAATAAACAAAAGAACCAGGCCACCCCCGTGATTCAGTGCTGTTCCACTTGTCACTTGCAGACTAAATTGTGGCTCCCTGGACGGACGGGGAAGGGGGAGAGCACAGATCTGGGGAGAGAAGGACGTGCCAGGCACGCACTGGGCACACAGGTCTGCCTCACCCTTCTGCATCCCTGTGAGGGAAGTGCTCTTCCTGCCGTCACAGGTGAGGAGGCGGGCTCAGGAGGTCCAGCCTCAGTCTCGGGGAGATGGAGAGCCGGGATGGAGCCCACGGCCTGCCTGTCCCCAGAGCAGCCTGCGTCTATGTTGCTGTGACTCTTCTCCTCTGGCCCCTCAGGGTCCCTGGGAACAGGCTGCAAACCCCTGACCTCCTGCTCAGGTGGTAATAGTGGCTATGGAAATGACAACAGCCGTTACCTCCCTCCGCAGTGGCTTTATCTGGCTACTGGTCCCCAGCTTCTGAAGGAGGGAGGTGCAAACCCCTGCCCCGGGGCCTTCCAGCCATCAGGACCTCTTTCGCTGCACAAATGCTTTCGGTGACAGGAGGGTGTTTCCTGTCTTGGCACTTCTGCGAGCAGCGTTGAGCCACCATGTCTCAATCCCGGCTGTTGAAAGATGAAGGCAGGAGGCCTGGCTTGAATGGCTGAATTCTTCTGGCTCAGACTGGTTCTCCGTTCTCCATTTTCCGCACAGTGGAGGCCCAGCCTGGGAGGGTCTGATTTCCAAGCAACCCTAAAAGGCAAGCGAGGAAGGGACAGAGGGAGGGAAGGAAGGAGAAAGAGAGATAAGAGAGAGGAAAGGAAAGAGGGAAAAGAAAGAGGGGAAAGACCAGGACTCCCTCTTTCCTCCACCGTGTACATTTTCTAGGAATAAATGGTTACCCCCGTGGGCTACTCTTTGCTGCTCAAAATGTGGTCCACAGACCGGCAACATCAGCATCACCTGGGAGCCTGTTAGGATAGCAGGCCCCACCCCACACCTGCTGAAAACCAGCATCGGCACTCAGCAAGATCTTCCCGGGCTGTGCGTGCGTGCTGAATGTCGACAAGCACTGGGTGGGAGGACAAGGCTGCTGAAACCTTGTCGGATGCTTTAAGAGGGCAGTGGGGTTCCTTCCCCAGCACGGCACCAGAGGGGGTTTCAATGCAAGAACTTCAGGGATGGAGAGAGACAACAACATGGGCGGAGACGAAGGAACGATCATCACGATCAGAGCTCAAGTTTACCAAGCCTTCACGGAGCACCGGCCACTTAACATTCGTGGCCTCATTTTACCCTCCCGTTAACCCTACCGTGGAGCTGGGGTCATTCTTCCCATTTCAGAGGGGAGAAGACTCGGGCTGGGGTGCCGGAGCAGCGCGCTGCAATCACCCAGGGAGACGGGAGTTCTGCCTTCCCTGGGTTCTGCGACCTTGGCCAAAGACTTTGATCTCCAGGCCTGGCTGCTGGGTTCCTGCTTCAAACCAGAGCGACCGATGCCAGGGGCCTCCTACGAAGCGAGCCAGGGGGGGAAAGAGCAAGCGCACAAGCCTACGAGGGCCTCGGGAGCCGAGATGTCCTATCTCGGACGCGATAGCATCACTTAACCGATAAACATGGAAGCAATGTCAAAACGGCAGTGAATGGCCTCGCAGCCGAGCTGGGCCTTTCTGTCATGTTCAAACGAAACTAATTAAAGGGATTTTTCTTTAAAGTATATTTGACCCAGACATTTCCACATCAGCCTGGGAAGCCAATCCAGTTTGAAAACTCGGTGTGAAGTTTGAATTATTAACGCGCACATGAAAAATGGTACTGCCTGCCCGCCTCAGAACACTTTGGGGATGGGGGAGGATTGAATGCCTCTCTTGAAGAGTTGACCAGGGATGGGGGTGGGGCCGGGGAGGGAAAGCCGAGAAGGCTGTGAGTCTGCGCGAGAGTGTTTGTGTGCTTGTAAAACACACATCGGGAAACCTGGCCCTTTATCGGCGCTCTGGCGCTCCGACGGCGGAGACAGATTTTAAAGAGAATTTTTCACAGCTAATGCATAAAACATGATCCCCACAGTTTTCCTCTTTAAACAGCTTTGTTAAATAGTCAGTTGAATGGCATCTCCCTTGCCGCCCGAAGCCATTAGGGAATCATATTTATATAGGGAATTTCACCTGATCATCTCCAACAGCTTGGAAAACATCATCTGTTCAGCCTCGTGGCACCCTTGCGGGAGCTGTGCGAACACGCCCGCGTCCCCCGCCTCCCTGGGTGCTGTGGCCGTGGCTCCAGGCCAAGTGGGTCTGGCAGAACCAGGGTCCCAGCTAGTGCCTTCCAGGGGAGCCGGCAGGCCCACGCTGACTCCCGTCGACCAGGTTGCTGGGACCCCAGAGCCTGGGTATGAGGATGGGGCTGCTGCAGCTCCTGCCATCACTCACACTCACCACTCAATACACACCGAGCTGACGTGGGAACTCCAACAGGAAGAGCAGTCTATCTATAACAGTAAAAGCACAATATGCTAATTAGGCCGGACGTCCTTCCGGAAGACCTTCCAGATGAAATCGAGGCTGTGAGGGATGCCTGGATCCCGGGTCCCAGCGGGAAGCCTGTGCTGGCAGCTGGGGGAAGGAAGGCCTATTCTTGCACGAATTTCATGCATTGGGCCTCCAGTGTCGGAATAATGATGGTAATAATCTGAGTAGCACCCTGGCTGGTTTGGCTCAGTGGATAGAGCATCAGCCTGCAGACTAAGGGTCCTGGGTTCCATTCCAGTCAAGGGCACATGCCCAGGTTGCGGGTTTGATCCCCAGTGGGAGGCGTGCAGAAGGCAGCCGATCGATGATTCTTTCTCATCGTTGATGTTTCTATCTCTCTCTCCCTCTCCCTTCCTCTCTGAAATCAATAAAAATATATTAAAAAATAAAATAAAAATAGAAACTCATGGCACGGGTAACCCAGCCAATCCTTCCAGCCTTCAAGGGACCCTTGGAGTTACCCCGTGGCATCAATGAGGACACTGAGCTCTGGGGAGATTCAATGACTGGCGCAAGTTCTACTTAGGAGGATGGGCTCAAACCCACATTGGTCTGGTTCTGTCCACACCCCTATTCATCCCTATAGAGACCATGGGACACTACCTACAGAGGGAGCTCTATTGAGGGAGAAGATGGTGCATAGGATGTTTTATACATGTGAAGATACACATACAGGTGTCCCCGAAAAATGTATACACACTTAAATTAATTATAAAATCAGTGTTTATTACCATAGAGTTCATTTTCAAAATTTTAAAGAATCTACAGAAATGAATACTTTTTGGGGTCAAATGCCTGTTTTTAAACTGATGACCGTTCTGGTCCAGGCACAGGTGATAACACAAAGCAATGGAATCACCATCTTCAAGAATCATTTCATTCCACATTCGTCAACTGTTGCCATATTTGTGCCATAAAAAAAAAGTCTTGTGGCACATTAGGATAAATTTTCTTTGTTCAAAGCTTAGTCTGGCTTCACCCATCACTTCAAATCAGTTAACCTAAAAAGGGGTGAAAATGAAGTATGTTATCAGCTGTTAAAGTGTATAAACGTTTTGGGGGGCACCCTATATGTAGTCAACATGGGCATTCATTCAATAAGTGCCTCTGGTCTTGCCCCCTTTCATTTCATCCTTAACACTGAAACAGAAGTCATATATATAGAGAGGGGGGGTGGGAGAGGTAATATGCAAATTAGGCCAGGGCTCCATAAGGGTCACTACCAGACAGGAGGAGGTTGAGCGAGCAGGAGAGGCCCAGAATGGAGACGGAGACAGAGGTGTGTGGGGGGGGGGGAGGGGCGAGGGACTCTGCGAGTTAGGCATGGGTCCCAGCTCCCCCCAAGGTGCCTCCTCCCGCTGCGGGAGGCGGGGTGCCTCCTCGCACAATTCCATTCGCAGGCTGGGCCTCTGGTGTTCTTACACTAACGTGGTTGTGGGCAGCAGTCGGCGTGGTGGTTGGCATGCAGAGGATGATCAATGCTGCTGCTTCTCTCTTCCATTTACAGTCCCCGGACACAACCCTGATTTCAGGGATTAACATATTTCTTCAGCTCAGGCTGGAAGGAGGCTCCCAAGCACACGGACTGGGCGGGACTGTGGCTGTCATCGGTTTGAACATGGTAGGCCACGTCAGCATAAACCATGGACAGCCAGGCAAGGTCTAGAGGGAGAATGTAGAGGGGCCTCGTCAGCAGTGTGTGTGGAACAGAGTGGTGGATGGGCGGCCGAGTGGCGAACAGGAGGACTTACCTGATGATCTACTGCGGGAATGTTTCGGGGTTAACAAGCTACACGAGAAAAACCACTGGGGGTCCCAGGGCTGCCCTGTTCTGTTGGACAGGCCGTGCAGCAGACACCTCCAGAGGGCGCTGTTGTCGCTGGCCATCCTGGGAATGGCTGTCCTGAGCAGTGGGCTCGGCAGGCAGTATGACCACAGGCCAGGGCCTGGCAAGCACCACTTCCTGAACTCTAATAAGAAGAGAAGCGTGGCCTGGCCGGCGTGGCTCAGCGGTTGAGCATCGACCCATGAACCAAAAAGTCACTGGTCCGACTCCTGGTCAGGGCACATGCCCAGGTTGTGGGCTCGGTCCCCAGGAATGGCATGCATGAGGCAGCCAGCTGATGATGTTTCTATCTCTGTATCCTTCTCCCTTCCTCTCTCCCTAAAAAGCAATAAGAACATTTTTTTAAAAAAAGAATAAAGGCTCATCTTGTGGGGAAGTGGAGAAAACATAAGGCAGACTGAGACTGGTTTAGGTTAAGGAGATCAAAGAGGGATTTTTAAGCCGGGCCTTGTCCACTTTCAGAAATTTCAAAAAGTGGGAAGTAGGGAAAGTCCAGGTGGCTCCCCCTTATTCAGCCTTTGAGACTAAGCTCCTCCCTCCCTCCCTCCCTGTCCAGTGATGGCTTCTGACGCCCCTTTCTCCTACAGCACTCGCTTACCGGACCTTCACCTCCTCCACACCTTTCTGAAACAGTTCAAATCTGTTGACTCCCCTGGTGTCCCCCCGCTATCCTGCGAGCTCCTCGAGAGCAGGAACTATGTCTTTCACTCTGGTATGCTGGGCCTAGCACCGCTGTTGGCACATAGTAGGTCCTGGCACAGGGTAGGTGTTGGATGAACCAAGTAGCAAATGCATGCATGAGTGAAGCTGGTGTAACAGGGATGATGCTAGAGGCTGGGTGGCCAGGGTACCTGCAGCTCAGAGATGCCAGCGTACCCAGAAGGGGCAGCGGTGCAGGGTGACGGGAGTGGGATGGGGGGTAGGCAGATGTTGGGGAGAGTGGAGGGACACTCAGTGACATGCCGGTGGTGGTGGTGGTGGCGGAGGGAGGGCTGGTGCTCAGGATGCTGACGCAGAACCTGGGGCTCGGAGCCAGGTGACAAGGTCCTGCCCTGTGCCTGCGGCCTCGCTTGAAGGCGGATGGCTTTTTAACAGCGTTGGTTTCCCCAGAGTCAGGATTCAGGATGTGCATTCTCCGCAGGGCAGGCGGGAGACACAGAGCTTTTATCAGATTGAAAAATTAACGGCGGAGGCAAAGGCAGTGCCGCCAGGCCTTTGTGGGCACGGAGAGGCCCGAGAGCCCGAGAGGATGGGCAGACACAGCAGGCAGCCCTCCAGGGCCGCAGGCAGGGGCTTCCCCGCTGGAGGGGCCCTTTCCCCAGGCGCCGCGTGACCTTGTCCTGGAGGTCAGCGCTCTCTCCTTCCTGTGGGCAATCCCACCCGCAGGGGGATGCTTCCCCTGTGAGCTCTGTCTGCCTCATACCTAAGCCTGTCTCCCCACATCCGGGCAGGATCTTACTACAGTGGTACCTCGAGATACGAGTGCCCTAACATACGAGATTTTTTAGATACGAGCCGTCGAGCGAGCGATTTTTGCTTTGAAATACGAGCAACATTTGAGATAGGAGTAATCTCGCAGATCGGCCGGCTGCACATGACCCACCGGTTTACCGAGACTCAAGCGTCTCATAGTTTCCCACGCCTCAAGGTGACGGAACGAATTAAACTCGTATCTCGAGGTACCACTGTAGTAGGAGGAGCTTGGAGAGGCAGTGTAGACGGTGGGCGGAGCAGGTGCTGGAGGCTGACACACCTTTGTTCGATTTGGGGGCTCTTGAGCTGTGTGACCAGAGGCAAGTCACGTACCCTCTCTGAGTGCCTGCCACCAAGGGATCTGAGTCCTTTTCACCGAGGTGTGTGGATGCCTTGTGTGGATTTGACCTTCCCTCAGGCAGGAGGCTCCCAGTAAGTTACAGCTGTTACCCATGGTGAATTGCCTCTCGTCTACTCTCAGCCTCGCTCACCTGCCCCGTCTGCTGCTGCCATGCCCTCTGCACCCCCACCCCCACCAGCTGGCTCCCACTCCAGCCCCTTCATCCTTCCAGGCCTCATCAGAGAGCTGCCTATGGCAGGACCCCTGAGGAGGGATCCCTGCTGAAGTCTGAACACCCTAGGTTCTCCCTTCTGCCCCCAACCATTTCCTCTGGAGCCAAAGTAACGAACGAGAGGCCTAGAACTCGAGCTTTAGACTCAGGTGGACTCTGACTTCCCCGTGCCTCGGTTTCCCCGTCTGTACAGGGGCAGCGTTGCACGGAGGCCTTGGATCCGCGCTCTAGGTCTGCAGAGGCAGAGAGCCACGTGGGTGCCGGCCCATTGTGAGCACCCATAGAGTGCCCTCCTGTCTCTGATACTCAGGAACGGGGTGCCCCGGGGTCAACAAGAGGGGGCAGGGCTGGATCTGCCTCCCCCTATCTCCCTAGGTTGTCCTCAAAGGGACAGGAACCAGGCAGAGATGCCCAATTTGCCAATGACCTCCTTGTCTTAGCTTCCCCTCCACGTTCAGACGCCCCAAAGGCCTGTCCCTGAGAAGGGCCTGATTTCCGGCTCAGAGGCCCCAGGGAGGCAGCAGGAGTGGCCCCAATCCCTCCCTGAACCCTCCATCTTAGCAGCTGCGTTCCCCTCCTCTCTCTGCAAGCCCGCTGCTCGCTCTCCCTCCTCCTTCTCGGCATTATCACTCTCATCTGTTCTCTCTCTCCCCAGAAGGCTGGGTGCTTCTGTACATCCTCTTCCAGCAGCACAGACAGCTCCTTTGGGAGCATAATCCTCCGGTTAATCCAGCGCTCCTCTCCCCGGCCCGGGGAGGTGGGCTTTATCTCAGCCTCCTCGCTGGGTCCACTGGGGAGGGGAGGGGGCAGGAGGAGCATTGTCCCATTCCACAGGTGGGAAGACTGAGGCAAGAGGCACTTGGGCGCTGCTCCTCTGCGGGCACCCAGCGCTCTCCCCTGGGACCCACCAGCCCCCTGCCCTCCCCTGGGCTTGTCTCCGCCTTGTAGGCCTCTTCCCCTCCTCACAGCTCAGTCCTCCAGCCCCGGTTCCTGAACGCTTCCATCCGGGCTCTGGCTACCTCTCCCAGCTTCCGCCCTGCCTTCAGGCAAACCGGGGAAAGTTCCCCTTCCTCGGCTTGCCCAGCCCCACATGCCTGCAGCCTTTCTTCTGGTGCCTTGCCAGCACTCCCACCACCCCATTTTAGTGGCCCTGGAATGGGGGTCGCCCACACATTGTCCAAGGGGCTGCTGAGTATTCTAGTATACTTCTCAGGGGGAGGGGTATAATTCTGGAAACTTCTGGAATCTTAGGTCATCTTAGGACACATCTTAGGACAATCTTAGGACACATCTCAGTGCATGTGTCCGTGGGAATATTTCCAAGGAGGGGCCACAGTTCTGACCATCTCAAAGGGTCTGTGACTGCCAATCTGGGAGGAGCCATCGCACCAACCTGGAGGAGATGGGCCCGGGACCAGGGGCCAGTACGGACAGGGGCCTGAGTCTTGTGGGGGCCCTGTGGCCCCTGGGGAGGCATTTTGTGGGGTTACTCTGTCTCTCAGACTCCAGCTCCACCCGGGGCCGGTCTTTACCTCCTGCTCTGAGCAGCTGCCATCTGCGTCCTCTCAGTGACCAGGCGCTGGCACACACGTTGGCTTCTCTCTCTCTCTCTCTCTCTCTCTCTCTCTCTCTCTCTCTTTATTTTTTAAAATATATTTTATTGATTTTTTACAGAGAGGAAGGGAGAGGGATAGTTAGAAACATCGGTAAGAGAAACATCTATCAGCTGCCTCCTGCATGCCCCCTACTGGGGATGTGCCCATAACCAAGATATATGCCCTTGACCGGAATCGAACCTGGGACCTTTCAGTCCTCGGGCCGATGCTCTATCTACTGAGCAAACCGGTTTCAGCAGCTTCTCTCTTTTGGAATCCATCTTTCCTGAATAATTTCTGGGCCCTACGGAACCCAGAGCTGCTCTGTGTGGACAGGCAGCATGTTGAGTGGCATTGCCAGGGACTTCATCTGACAGGTCCTTGTGTTTCCCCAACTGCTCCGTCCCCTGCCCTGTCCACATATCGGCATCCTGTCTGCATGTCAGGGCCCCTGGAGGGAGCTGTCCTTATGGCTGCCTCATCCTGGCTTCCTCACGGCTGAGAGACTTGGGAGGTAGATGGGTGTTCTCTGCACCCAGCAGTGCTCGGGGCATCGGAGGGCCTCAGGGGATCTTCTCCAACTAGTCTGGACCAGGCGTCGTGCTGGGGACAACACAGCAAAAGGAACCAAGTTGTTGTCCTCACAGAGGTCCCGGTGGAGCGAGGGGCACAGGCAGGAGGACAGGCGCCGGCCGTGGAGTGAGTGGTAACTGCCGTGTGGCGGGGTGGAGGGTACAGTCTCTGAGGCACATCACAGGCTTCAGGAGGGCTGCCGGGAGGAAGCGGAGTCTCCGTGAGCCTCAGAGATGGGGTTGCCAGGGGATGTGGAGGAGGGCGGAGGGCAGAGCATCATGAAGCCAGGGAGCGTGCCCTGGTCCAGAAGTCGCCGTGTTTCAGCCCGGCAGCAGCACAGGCCGTGCGAGGAGAAGAGGGAAGACAGGAGCCCAGAGGACCGGCAGGGCAGGGCAGGGCAGGGCGCAGGCGTTTTGGAGAACGTGAACTTCATACCAAGGGCAGACGATGCGGAGCTGTTCCAGTTATTCCGCCTGTGTAACACATGGCACCGACACAGAGGGAGGGCAGACAATCTTCATTGTGTCACAGGGCCCGGGGCCAGGAGCTGGGTCAGGGCACAGCAGGGGTGACTGCTCTCTGCTCCCCCATGTCTGGGGCCTCCGTCAGAAAACTCAATGGCGGGGGCTGGACTCTGGCTGTTGATGCTGGCAGCCACCCAGCCTGCGCCTCTCCAGGTTGGGAGGCGGGACCTGAGTCCAGGCCCTGGTCCTTCTGCGTGGCCTTGGGTCTAACCATGTCTGCGGCTCCCCTATTGCATGTTGTTGTCTGTCCTCACGCCCTCTTCCTATAAATGCTGGCCAGCAGGCACCTCCCCTGGGAAGCCCTCCCTGATCTCTCTGGGTAGGAGTGAGCACTGGCTGCTGGGCCTGGAGTCACTGTCTCCTTGCTGGTGTCCTGCGCCCCACCATAGGCCTGGGGCTTCCTGAGGGCAGGAAACGTGTCTTCCTCGTGTCTGATTCCCGATGCCCGGCGTATGGATGGCAGGCTGACGTGGTTTGGGCTCTTTGCTCATCTGGGCTGAATTGCTCCTTTCAGAGCTTCATTTCCCCTCCTCGTTTCTCAGCTCATTTGGATCAAATATTCACACGTATTATGGGGCCTCCTTCCTTCCCCAGGGCTTCCACTCCTGTCCCCTTCATCTTACTCTCCACCAAGCAGCCAGCGGGGTCTGACTCAGGGTCACGGGCACCAGAGCCTGGCCCTCCAGCTCAGAGCCTTCCTGTACATGCTGTGGCTCCCATGACGAATAAAATCCTCGCCCGGCTGCGTTCTACACGGCCCCGTGGGCTCGATCCTCTGCCTCCCTTGCGGACCTCCTTTCCTACCAACCCCCCGCCCCCACTCCCTATTCCAGTGACACTGGCTCCCTTTCTGCCTGAACAGGAAACGCTCTATCCCGCCTCACCTCGGGATTTTGCACTTGCTGTTCCCTCTGCCAGGAACGCTTGTCCTTACGTGGCTTCTCCTTATCACTGAGAGCTCAAATCCCACCTCCTCCAACTCCCCTCAACCCTCCGTGTCAATGGTGTCCTCACCCCAGTCACTCTTTCTCCCATTACCCTGTTTCTCAGAGACATTATGGCTAGAAATCATCTAGCCTCTCTGTGTTTACCGACACTGCGGATCTCCCGCGCCAGCGTGCATGCGGGCTCAGGGCAGCGGTTTGTTTTGTTCACGGCCACACAGAGCCTTCAGAGCAAAGCCAGACGAGTAAACATCTGTTGTGAGCGTGGATGGAGACCCATTGTACAGATGGGACCATCGAGGCACCAGCGGCCTCACTGACTGAGTCTGTGGCTCTGGGCCTCCATCCTGCTCGCCTCTCCCTGCTGGGGCTCCCCTCCTTCCCACCCACCCATCCACCCACTCCCGTGGGATGTCGGGAGCACTCGTCCTCAGGAGCCCAGGCTGGGAAGGCTTGACAAGCGGAAGAATGCAGGCACGCAGCCGCACAGCTGTTCCCCGAAGCCAGAGAGACCCTGGTCCGGAGGGAGAATTAAGCTCCCAGCTCCCGGGGAGGTGAGAACAGGCAGTTGTCGGAGCGGGAGGGAGGGAGGGAGGGAGGGAGGGAGGGAGAGAGGCACCTCTCCCGGGGTTATTGATGGATCTTGATGGATCAGACGCAGAACTGCAGATTATGCTACGTGCAGTCTCCGGCTGCGGCTGCGGAGTGACGGAGCCCCAGGAGGGGAGATGCTCGCCAAGGAGTGGCTGGCGGGCGGGCTGGCTGGCTGGCTTGCTCCCACCCGCCCGGGGATTTATGGCGCTGCCCTTGAGCGGGAGTCTCTGACGGAGACATATCGGCCTGCTTATCTGCTGGGAGTGGGCCCTCCCGAGGAATCGGAGCAGCCACTGTCGCAGCCGCCCGCGGGAGGCCCCGGGAGATCTACAGCCTTCGAGTCTCTACTCTCAACGGCCAACAACCGTTTAGCCAGGAAGGAAAGGGCTCGGCCCACTTGGCGCCCGGGCAATAACAGCGCTCGGTGGCTAAGGAGGACAGCACTGCCCCATGTCTGTCCCCGAGCTCCTGGGAGGACAGCTGGCTGCCCTCCGGGGTGGCCCTGTGTGCCTGGCATGACCCCTGCCCGCTCCCAGCGGCAAACCCTGCGATGCACCAGACACAGAACTCCAGGCCTTGGCATGGGGGTTAGGGGGGAGCTGGGACTCCTGTATGGAGGCCCCTGGGGAGCGCCGGGCATGAGCCACATGCCACATGCCACATCAGCCCCGTGCCCGTCTCTGTGGTGCCCGTGGTCACCTGGAGGAGTGAGCAGGATTAGCTCTCTCTCAGATGCAGACCAAGATACCTACCGGAGGCACTGCATTACGCTTGCTACTTAAGGTTCACATCCGCCCTGAGAGGTGGACGTGGTGAGTGAGCGTTAGAGATTAGGCGCTTGAACCTCCTCAAGGGACAGTGGGGGAGAGAGGACAGATGGCGAGGGGCTGTGCCCTCCTGTGCACAGAGACCCAGACAGGCAGGCTTTTGGCATGTGTCTGGTTGCCAACACAGTGAGGAAGTCTATAGGTGGACTCTGCTGTCCCCCTTGGATGAATGAAAACTGGGCTGGGCAGGGGTGGGGCGGTAGGGGTGGTAACAGCAGGGGTGGTGAGAGAAGGCTGGATTTTTTCTCTTTCTGCATCTCACCGCCAGACTGAGAAGCTCCTTTGGGACCACACTGGACTAGTCTTCTGGTCCAACATCAGGCATCTGCTGGTGGGGGCTGAGCACCATGGTCTTTATTTGAAAGATCAGGGACCCAGCTCCCTGCCCCTTCCCCCACCCCATCATTATTACCTCCTGCTGACGCCTCCCTGCAGAGACCCTGCCTCCCAGCCTCCCACAGCCCCGGCTGGGCAGGCACCTGGGAAGCCTCCTAAGATGTCTCCATCCCCAGCTGGGGCCTGTCCCAGGCTCTCCTGCGCCTCCTGGCGGCCTGCCCTGGGAGACTTGGGGTAAAGCATTTGACCCCAGAAGCCCCGTGGAGCTGGAGTGAATGAGAAAGAGGGAGAGCATGAGTGTGAGCGGGTTACATCAGCTCAGATCAGAGACCCCACCCACTGCAGTTATAGGCGGGGCCTGTCTGCATCAGGCAGCAGTGACAGCACAGGTAGAGACAGAGAGGTGGGAGGGGGGGGAGGGGCTGGGCAGGTGCCCCAGGCCCGGCTGTCAGCACCCTGACACTGTCATCAACTTTTGCGTGAAGAACCAAACGTCCCCTCTACTCCAGCTCAGAGGGAACCTCAGAGCCAGAGGCCCTTAGGAACCGCCCCCTGTGACAGGTGGGGAAACGGACGCTCTGCAGGAGAGAGACCCGCCAGGTCAACCGGCTAACCAGGGGCCGGGCTGAGGCTGGGGTCCGGACCTCGGGGCGTGCTCTCTCCACGGCAGCAGAGGAAGCAAGGAGGCAGTGAAGAGCATAGCGTCGGGGCCCCGCAGGCCTCGGTGCACATGCGGGCCCCACCCCAGGCTGACCGCTGTGTGACCTTGGGCACCTGCTTCAACATAGGACACAGTGGAGGAGAGCCGCTGTGAGGCCTGAGGAGGACAGACACCTCCAGAGTGCTCAGGGGAGCTTGCTGCCATCACTGTCCTGGGGACTTCATGCGCCTGCAGAGCCCACAGGGAAGGAGGGGCGGAGCCCACAGGGAAAGAGGGGCAGAGCCCACAGGGAAGGAGGGGCAGAGCAGAGGGTAGGCAGGATGTAGAGCAGAGGGTGGAAGGGGCAGGCAGCTTCTTCCCAGAGCGACTGGCCCCTTTAGGGCCCTGGACTTCTTGGCTGTGCAAGTTCCTAGGAGGGTCAGATGCTTGACATAGCGGATCTCGTTTAATCTTCCCAACAACCCTAGGAGCTGGGGAATTAGCCCCATTTTGCAGGTGAAATGAAGAAACTAAGGTTCTGACAGGTCACGCAACTTGCCCTGTCACAGCCAGTGAGAGGTAGGCCAGGATTCAAACCCTGTTTTCACATATGTATATGGAGGCCCAGTGCCTGACATCCATGCATGAGTGTGGTCCCCAGGCCTGGCCAGTGATCAGGGCCCATCTATGGGCCCATCAGGGAGGCCCCCTCTGGCACCAGCCCTGGCCAGCCTGGAGCCACCCACACGCCAGCTCCGCCCCCTGTCGCCACCGGTTGCCTCCCTCTGTGGGGTGACTGGTGGGGTGATTGGGGACCCCTACTGGCACCCGCCTTGGCTGGCCTGGGGCCTGTGGGCTGGAGGCAGCTCCTGCATTGAGTGTCTGCCCCCTGGTGGTCAGTGTGCCTCATAGTGACCAGTCGTCCTGCCATTCAGTCAATTTGCATATTAGGCTTTTATTATATAGGATATATTGTTGATTTCAGAGAGGAAGGGAGCAGGAGAGAGAGCTAGAAACATCAATGATGAGAGAGAATCATTGACTGGCTATCTCCTGCCCATCCCTCCCCCACACACCCTGGAGATCGAGCCCACAACCCGGGCATGTGCCCTGACTGGGAACCGAACTGTGACCTCCTGGTTCATAGATCCGTGCTCAATCACTGAGCCGCACGGGCTGGGAAAACCCTGGTTTCTCTGGCTCTTTCCATTTCCCCTGAGACCAACTTCATTTTCCAGGGACACCTGTGCTTACAGGGCACGGGATGGGCAGCTGTTCACGTTCAGAATCTTTTGAAAGAGGCTGGCCAGGCTGGGGTCCCCATCTCGGGGGCTCCCTCCTGGGCTACGCTGTGTCCAGCTTTACCCAACAGAGGGAGCCAGGGCCCTGGTGCTCTGGCCTCAGAGTGGCCCACCTGGTCTTGCTTGGTTTCTATGGAGACAGGCGGTGGGGTTGACTTGCCCCAAGCTGGTGCTGAGCGAGGCTGCCCTCTGTTTATTTCCTCCTCTGCTCCTGCCCGCCCGGTTGATGTTCTTGGCTTAGGTTTGCGCTGTGGTTTTGACCGGGGAATAAAACAAAATAAAAACACGATGGCGTTTCATAGTAAATTACTTGAATATTTACGGTGCCGGGTGCCCTGTTTCATGACAAAGTCACTCTATTTAGTTTCCGAGTGGAATTTTTCTCTCCGGGTGTTTTAGTTCTCCACCCCCGCCGCCTTCTCGCTTATGCCTTCACACCCTCCTCCTTTCCTGCCTCATCCTCACGACCGACTGCAGCCTCATGGGAGGACGGAGAAGCCATTGGACCCCAGAGTAACTGAGAGGAAACGGGGCCCAGAGGGGAGGTACCTGGGCCCAGGTCACACCAGGGGCTGGGGGCTGGCACCTGGAGGCAGGACTAGATCCAGGATCCCTCTCCCACGAGCCTCGGAGGATATGCAGGCGGACAGTGGGCTCAGCCCAAGTTTGGGGGGCATGTTCTCAGAGTCAGCAGAGGCCCGAGGGCCAGCCCCCAGAGCTGCCACCAGCTCCCCTTCCCATTGCCAAGGCAAAGAGGGGGTGCCTGCCCTCCCCCCTGCCCCTCAGGCTGCCACGGCCTTATCATCTTTCTTCTCAAAGCTAACATGTAGCCCAGCTGGTGTGGCTCAGTGGTTGAGCGTCCTCCTAGGAACCAGCAGGTCACGGTTCGACTCCCAGTCAGGGCACCTGCCTGGGTTGCAGGCTCGGTCCCCAGTGTGGAGCATGCAGGAGACAGCCATCAGTGATTCTCTCTCATCATGGATGTTTCTCTCTCTCTCTCACCCTCTCCCTTCCTCTCTGAAATTAATTTTAAAAAATACTTTTTAAAAGGCTAACATTTATTGGGAGGGAAGTCCCTTTGAGGCCATCTCTGAGTTCTTGGCAACTTGATTTGTATAAACAAGCTGAGAGTGCACCCACTGATAAAGGACTGGCACATTAAGAAAGCTACCAGGCCAAAACGGTTTGACTCAGTGGATAGAGCATCGGCCTGCGGACTGAAAGGTCCGGAGTTCGATTCCAGTCAAGGGCACGTACCTTGATTTCGGGCACATCCCCAGTATGGGTTGTGCAGGAGGCAGCTGACCGATGGTTCTCTCTCATTGATGTTTCTGGCTCTCTGTCCCTCTCCCTTCCTCTCCTCTCTGTGAAAAATCAATAAAATATATTTTTTAAAAAAAAGAAAGAAAGAAAGCTTCCAGGGTGGGTGAAGGGAGGAACAGCCTAGAGCAACCTCATTTTCTCAGAGCAGTGGAGCCCCCGGGTATCCTGCGTCCCTGTCCATCTGGCCACACCCTCCCAACACCACCAGGAAGCTGGCGCTGTCTGCTGGGCACCAGGCGAGGTCTCTTAAAGCCCTGTTGCTCCAAGTGTGCCCACAGCCTCTGAGGGCCTGGGAGCCGGTTGGAAACAGAGACACTTGGGCTCCGCCCAGACCTGCTGAGTCAGTGGCTGGTAACAAGATCCCCAGGTGACTTGGCACCTCAGCGTTGAGAAGGGCAATTGTAAACCTCACTTTTCATCCGCACCCTCCCTGTTGCACAGATGCAGACACTATAGCCAGGAGAGCCACGGGCTGGAATGCAGACTCTGGTCTTTTTAACGCTGAAGAGCGTGGAGGAGGGGAAGTATTTCCTGGGACGAGACGGGAGATGAGGGCCGTGAGGCGAAGGGATGGCTGGACGTGAAGATGGAGGCCAGCGAGGCTGTGCTCAGACAGTGATCGGAGTTCTTGGAAAGAGGCCTGGGACAGGCTGGTGCCTGACCTGTCCCTGTGCCCTGACCTCAGACCTGGCTGTCGATTTGCATGATCCAGCCCTTGTGGAGCCCAGGACAGAGAGACAGGCCCCTGGGGCTTGGACCACAAGGAGTCAGGGGGGCCGTGGGGGAGGAGCCTTGAACAGAAGGATGGACACTGGCCCCAGGATCAGAGGAGGGGACCATCTGAGGCCGCTGTGAGCTGCTTTCCCGGCCCGCCTCCATGTTCAGTGGCTAGTTCATTGCTCTGTGTCAGGGCCGCTGGAAGGGAAGCGGCCCTGGATGGCAGGCAGCCTCTGCTCCCCACCCACTGGGTGACCTTGCCCGTGGTGAAGGGCCTGTGCTCTGGAATGAGCCTGTCGGGGCTGGACTCCAATGGTGCTCCCTTTAGCTGTATGACCCCCTTCTCTGTGCCTCCATTTCCTCATCTTTTAAATGGGGTTATGGCCGAAACCGGTTTGGCTCAGTGGATAGGGCGTCGGCCTGCGGACTGAAAGGTCCCAGGTTCAATTCCAGTCAAGGGCATGTACCTTGATTGCGGGCACATCCCCAGTAGGGGACGTGCAGGAGGCAGCTGATCGATGTTTCTAACTCTCTATCCCTCTCCCTTCCTCTCTGTAAAAAAAATCAATAAAATATATTTAAAAATAAAAAATAAAAATAAGTAAATGGGGTAATGACAGTACCTGCTTCATAGGAATTTAGAGAATTAAGTAAGTCAACACCTTAAAGTACAACATCAGCTTTTACCAGCCTCTGTTCCCCCATCGGTACCATGAAGGGGTTGTGCTCTCTGCTCCCTCTGCCCTCCCCACCCCCGGCTCTGACCTTCCAGAATTCAAGCTCTAAGCCGTCACTTACTCTGCGTATTTATCTCCCCTTGTGGAATTCTCAGCACAGGGTCATGTGCAAGATTAATAAATAAATGGGCAAGTAAATAAATAATGCCTTTCGCTGGCGCAGTGTTGAATAGTGTTCAAAGTGCTTCCTCATGCATTAATTATCTGCGCGGAGTCTCACGCAGGTTCTGGGAGAGATAAGCGGCCAGGGATTATCAGAAGTGACTGGCCCAAGGTCATGCAGTTGGTTGCCCAGAGTCTGCGGGAGAAGAGGCGGGAAAGAGGAGCGGAAAGAGGAAGGAAGGCCAGCGGGAGTGGAGGGCGGGCTCTGGAGGGCAGACAGCAGAAACGAAAACGGGGGGGCGGGGGGGGGAGATAAAGGAGTATTTTCGAAAGCCAACCTCAGAGCTTTGGAGTTTCTCTTTCTCCTTCTGGGTTCTTTAGATATCTGATTTCCGGGGAGTTTTCTTCCCTCGAAGTCACTGGGTCAGTGGCTAGAGCTCAGTCTAATCTTTGGCTAGAATTGGCAAAATCTTGGGCCGCATTACTAAAGGTATGGCTCTCAGAGTAAAGGAGGTGAAAGAACCACTCCGTGTGGGAACCTGGGGGCCATTCCTAGGGATGCCACCGGGAGATGGATGTTGACACACGGGATGTGGGTCGTGATGACCCTGAGCCCTGAGCCCTCTGGGGCGAACTGGAAGGAGCTGGCCTGGGGGAAGGGAAGGCTGGGAAGTGTCGGTAACATCTTCCCATTTCTGAAGGGCTGTGGACAAGCTCCGGGAGGCCCCGAGGGTGCAGAGATACAACTGGGAGTGGAAGTTCCCCGGGGAAATGTAATGTCACTGGAGAAGAGCTGGCTCAGCTGTGCTGGGCCAGCCCCTGACCCCCACCTTTCTCCCTCCTCAGACGCACTGAGGCCTAAGGTCCCTGGTCCCCCTTTTCCTGGCTCTCCCCTCAGATTCCAGGCTGCAGGAGGGGGGTGGGGCCTTGCGCTTGTCACTCTACCCCAGGGACTGATTGCTCCCTGAGGACGGAGCGGAGCGGGGCGTGGGGATCCCTGCCTTGGATGCAGGCTGACAGTTGAGGTTCCTCTGGGCTCTGGATTGACATCCTGTGCGCAGGGAGGAGGGGCTTGGGAAGCTGACAGGACTTTTGAAGAGAGCCCGTGTGTGTGTGTGTGTGCGTGTGTGTGTGTGTGTGTGTGTGTGTGTGTGTGTGTACAGGATTAAAACGCTGGTGCAGCTGCTGGTTGCAGAGGCTCAAGTCACTGAGGACTGGGCTAATGTTGGGGGGAGGGGAGGGAGCTGGGTGTGGGGTGCGGGGATCCTGAGATGAGACAGGGAATGAGCTCTCCATCTCTCCGTCTGCAGCCTGCTGTCCCAGTCGCCACATGCGCACCCTCAGATGGAGAAGAACATCGTGACTATCGCAGTGTTAGGGAATCCTCGCACCCCCTTGGAGGTGACAGGGCTGGTGGCAGACCTGGATCTTTAAGAGGGTGAGGACCAGAGAGGCTTGAAGAGCCCCCAGCTTGTCAGCTGTCATTGGCTTCTGCTCTGTGCGCTCTGCTGGCCTCTGGGCTGCCTCAAAGGAAGACAGTTTACCTCTAAGAGGCTTGATGGCTCCTGCCGCCACCGTCTCAGGGGCTGGAACACAGGGCTGCTGCCGCCTTCACTTGGTGCTCTGTGGAGGCTGCGTCCACCCCACGTCTCCCCACTGCAAGGGCAAGGAGCCTCCAGAAAGGTTCTTCCTTCCTCCTTCCCTCTGATCCAGTTTCTATCTGTCTGTCTATCTATCTATCTATCTATCTATCTATCTTCTCTCTCTCTCTCTCTCTCTCTCTCTCTCTCTCTCTCTCTCTCTCTCTCTTATTCTCCCCATTATTTCCCCCCTCCTCCCAGCCCTTCAATTGCTCTGAGGGGCTCCCTGCTTCTCCCAGTCCCACCACAGTGAGCCCCACAAGGCAGCCGACTAGGACTGAGGGAGGAAGGAGTGGGAAGATGCAGGTGCAGCTAGGTGTTCAGGATTGCTATCTTGCCTCTCATACCCCCAAAGCTCACCTGGGTCCTGCATTTCATCTGGGAAACCTAGTCTTCACTGCTCCGAGAAAGGCCTTGAGCATCCCCCTGGCTGGAGGAAACCATCCTAAATCCCAATGCCAACCATTTGTAAATAAGCACAGTGGCCCAATCTGTCAGTAATGGGCACATTATGACAACTGATGGCCTTCACGTTTCTTAACACTGATCTCAGAGAGGAAGGGAGGGAAAGAGAGAAACATTAATGATCAGAGAGAATCATAGATCGGCTCCCTCCTGCACGCCCCCTACTAGGGATGGAGCCTGCAGCCTGGGCATGTGCCCTGACTGAGAACTGAACTGTGACTTCCTGTTCATGGATTGATGCTCAACCACTGAGCCACACTGGCCTGGCACTACTGAGGGCCCCCAGCAATCAATGAGTGCTGTCACCATTGTCTAAAAAAAAAAAATTTACTGCCAAAACAAGGAGGCGCCCCATTTAGAGATGATGAAAGTGAGGCCCAGAGAGACAGGCTGAGTTGCCCATGGCGCTGCTGTGAGCTGGGGCGCAGAAGGCTTGGGCGGGGACCCCCTGACTCGTTGTTCAGTGGTCTCCCACCCCACACATTCATGAAGCAGCCAACTTCCTAATGGCAAAGTGGGGGGAACAGACACAGCAGCGAGGGCAGGGGGACCCGACCCCCCCGGAAAAACCCAGGCTCACGTCTGGCCCTCGCAGCTTCCCTCCCTCCTGTCCCCCCCTTACTCTCCTGCCAACCTATTTCAGATTCTGTGTTATTACTCGCTTCCTGGGAAACCATGATCTGGAGTTTAAATAACAATTTACTGTCAACATTTTTGTCTTCTGCCTTTTCCTCTAGAATACAAGCCACAGCGGCTTTGTCTGTCTTGGCCAATTGCTGAAACTCTGGCATCTAGAACAGAGTCTGGGAGACGAGCACTGAATGGAAATGTAATGAATGAATGAATGAATGCACCTACAGAACACATTGGCTCTGCCAAGCCCATACCCAGGCACCTTGTTGTGGGGGCCACACTGTGGTCATCCTGTGGGGATCCTCTCTGTGTTGCTGGGTGGGACTCACCTCTTCCTCTGTCTCTGAGCCAGGTCCACAGCTGAGGCCGGGCCATCGGCTCATTCCTTCTCCCTGACCAGGAGCGGGCACTGGGCCAGGCCGCTGCAGGGAGACCCGATCCTGGGACATTTGCTGCCAGGGTGGCAGGAGGCAAACCTGCGGCTGCCGGTGGGAAAGTAAGTCTGTCTGGGAAGGATGCCCATTCGGAGGGAAGCGGATCCAGGAGATGGAGAGAGACAGGTTCCTGGCGACAGGTGCTGGAGCACCTGGATCCAGATGTGCCTGAAGCTACCCCCAGACTTCCCAGCTGCACGAGCCAGGAAGTCATCTTTCCTGCCTCCGCCTCTTTGCATTGTAATTTATTATTACAACTGGAATTGTCCTCATTAATACAGATTGGGAAAAATACCTTAAATCATCTTTTTATTCCCATTTAGCATCTAACAGGGCCTGGCGTGCAGTAGGCACTCAATATGTGTTTTGAGTGAATAAATGATTGCAAGCACTTTAAGGGAATAAATCATGTCTAAACGTTAACAATTTTCCCTTTTTTCTATCCAGACAAATGCTCGGCACGCATTATGCATGCGGCGAATGCTGGGTGATCCCAGTTGGAGGCGATTCATCTCCCCGTCTCTCCTTTCTCCTCCATGAACTTTCTGTTAATAGAGGCCCCAGCCTCTGAGCCCCACCTCCTTTGACTCCTGGGCGCTCATTCTCTCGTTCTTCTTTCTTTTAATAATCACACTGATTTGCAGTTTATCATCTAGAATAGGTCTACATCCTAATCCTCCAACAATGTGGGAGGTTGGGGTGGGGGGAGTGAACACTAACAAATAAAATCATAGGTGTTGGGTAGGCAGGGCTGATGGAGTTATTCCTACCACGTTGCTCATACAAGCGGTTCAGTTTCCGTTTTCTCCAGAGAGAGGCAGGCGGCCGAGTGCCTAGAACAGTTTCCCTGGCGCGGCCTCACTCCTCGTTACTTTGGGAAGCGGGACGTGATATCTCGGGAGGAGCAGTGATCGTGTGAGCGCTCCTGTCTCCCTGGGGTCTCACAGTGCTGGCAGTTGACCAGACATTAAAAAGGGAACTCCATATCATTAACAATTTCAAACACCTGAAAAAGCAGGGGCGGTAATAGAACGATCCACCCCATATTCATCCATCAGCCTCAAAAACTCACGGCCAATCTCATTTCATCTCTGCACTCACCCACTCCTCCATCCCTCGTCCTGATTACTTCTGCCTTTACCTCTAGAATACAAGCCCCAGCGGCTTTGTCTGTCTTGGCCAATTGCTAAAACTCTGGCACCTAGAACAGAGTCTGGGAGACGAGCACTCAATGGAAATGTAATGAATGAATGAATGAATGAATGCACCTACAGAACACATTGAATGAATGAATGAAAGCACCTACAGAACACATTGGCTCTGCCAAGCCAATACCCAGGCCCCTTGTTGTGGGGGCCACACTGTGGTCATCCTGTGGGGATCCTCTCTGTGTTGCTGGGTGGGACTCACCTCTTCCTCGGTTTCTGAGCCAGGTCCACAGCCGAGGCCGGGCCATCAGCTCATTTCTTCTCCCTGACCAGAAGCGGGCGCTGGGCCAGGGAAACTAGAGGTCTGGTGCACAAATCTGTGCACTGGTGGCATCCCTCCGCCTGACCAGTGATGGGGGCTGATTGGGGCCATCTTGCCCAGTCCCAATCAGGGCTGATTGGGCCAACTGGCTGGAAGAGGGGGTGGAGGTGCAGAGGGAGGGACCGTGAGAGGTAGGCTGTGGGAGCACACTGACCACCCAGGGGGCAGCTCCTGTGTTGAGTATCAGCCCCCTGGTGGTCAGTGTGCATCATAGCAACCGGTCAACCTGTTGTTCGGTCATTCAGTCACTTAGGCTTTTATATGGAGAGATATTTTGATATGCATACCTAGTTGATAAACGCTCTTTTGAAACTACAATCATAATCCCTCATTTTCACTGTGGTAGGTTGTTACAGCGTGACCTGCATGCCTCTCAGTGTTCATGCCCTTGTGATGTCCCCTCTGCATTGCCTCTGTGCTTGACAACGTGACTTTCTGGGCCCAGGAGACAAAAACAAACAGGATGCAAGGCAGGAGCTCAGAAAAGCACTTGCCTATTGGGTCTTCTCTTTCTTGCTGCTCACTGCAGATACTTCTGCCACCAAATGAAGAAGCCCGAGGCCCAGGCTAGCCCCCTTGCGAATGAGAGGCCATGTGGAGCACAGCCATTCCCAGAGAGTCCATGCGAATGAGTGAGCCAACCACACCATGTGGGACAAATATGAGCCACCCCAGCTGACACCTGCCCCAGTTGATGATGCACAGAACCATGAACAAACAAAACGGTCCTTGACTGAAGCCACTACATTTTGGGTGGTTTGTTACGGCAGCAATCGCTAACTGATGAACACACCAGCAACCGAATGTTAATTCTTTAATTTCAAGAAATACCCAATCAGCATTGATATTTCCAAGATTGTCTCATGGACTTTTTTTTACCGGGATCCAATGAGATCTACATAGTTTGCTTGATTGATATGTCTCCTTTAATCTATAATTCCCATTTCCAGGATATATTTTTTCTTGCGGAATTTTTTTTTTATAGCAACTGGGTCCTTTGTCCTATAGATTTTCCCACACTCTGATTTTGCTGAATGCCATGCTCCCATTTAATGTGTTCTTCTGCTCCTAAATTTCCTTAAACTGGCAATTAGATAGATCACGGAGGCTTGATTTATTTCCGTGTCGTGTTCTTCCATCAGGAGGTGTCGATATCTAGCTGTCTTTCGGTCATGGAACTGTCCACGACCCTGTCCTGCACCGATTTGCCCATTAGTTATTACAATGGGGCTGATTGGGGGCCATCTCACAGGCATTCACTCTGTTTCTCAGCTGTAATACTTCCTCTATAAAGATGAAGCTTTCTTCATGAAATATTTGGTTACTCTGTGGTATCATTTATATGGGAAAGACAGAGTATGCATTGGATTCTTTCCCTTTATTTGTCAGTTTTCAAAAGAATGAATTTGTTCCCTGGTATTTTTCAGAAGTGACCAATAAGGTTTATTTTATTTTATTTTTTCAGTATCATTGTAAACTCATGGATTTAAACATCTGGATGTGTTTTTTAAATTTATTTATGTTTATTATTATTATTATCCTCACCTGAGGATATGTTTACTGATTTTAGAGAGAAAGAAGCGGGGAGAGATTGGCGGTGTGGGGGGAGAGAGAAAGATGAGGGAGAAACATGGATCTGTTGTCTTCCATATGTGTCCTGACCACTGATTAAACATGAAATGTATGTGTGTGCCCTGACCCTGAATTAAGCCTATAACTCTCTGGCACCCAGAATGATCCTCCAACCAACTGAGCCAGCAGGCCAGGGCAGTTGTGTTTTAGTAGCGTATTGTCCTTACTGATGCTTAACTTACACCAGCTTTGACCAGTGGGATCTTATTCAAGTTAGCTCCTGAGTCATTTTGACACAAATCCTGTAATCTTTGATCATGTTTGATAGCTTCCTTGTTTCTGGTATAAAGATATTCTGGCTTATCTTATATTTTTCCCTGTCCTGGTCTTAGAATTAGCTCTTTCTCTAAAGAGACTTGATTTTTTTATACGGTTATACATGATATGTCACAGGTAGGAAAAAAAAAAAGCTTCAGTGAGTTTTTCTTTTGTTAGAACCAAAAAGCCAAAAATGTCCTAGGAGGTCAACTTGCTCGCTGCAGATAGGTGGCTTTTCCTGAGACAAGTTTGGAAAACTCCACCAGGTACGAGTTTATTATTCTTGTGTTTCCAAAAAGCAAGTCAAGACAGATGACAGTTCTTGAGGATGCACAGAGAAAAGAACCTACCTTTGTACAGGAGGAGTAAAAGAGAGGGTGATTTCAGAGCTGGTTGAATCTATGTATTGGAGAGCCAAAGATGGGGAGATGCTCAGAGGCATGACTTGAGGTCTGAGTCCTGATTGGGGACCTTGGATCCATGTCTTAGAATGTATACAACCAACTTGGGAAGTCTGAGCTGTGTATTGGGGAGCAGGGATGCCTGGAGATCTACCAACCCCCAAGTCAGAATGCTATTTCTATTACAGATCCTGGGAGGTGGTTTTTCTAAGGTCCACTTTTCTCATCTGAGGATGGAGATATGTTAACTACTCCTGAACACGATTTGAAGAGTAAATGAGATGCTCAGATAGAAGCAGCAGCAATTTGTATTGCCAGCCTGAGCGAGTCTCTTTTTGCCCCATTCTTGAGACAATTTCCATTCAGTTCTTTTTCAAAACTAAAGTAGTGTCAGAAAGCCCTGTTACTTTTCTTGGAGGGGGTGGGGGAGAGAGAGAGAGACTTTGCCCAGAGGTTCTAGGTTCCCATGGTGGGTTCATCAAGTTCAATGAACTCCATGTGGAGTCCTCTGGGGACATGGCCTGACCTCCTACTCTTTTATATATATATATATATATATATATATATTGATTTATATAGAGAGGAAGGGAGAGGGAGAGAGAGATAGAAACATCAATGATGAGAGGGAATCATTGACAGGCTGCCTCCTGCATGAGGAGGCAGCCCAACTGGGCATGTGTCCTGACCAGGAACTGAACTATGACCTCCTGGTTCAGAGGTAGATGCTCAACCACTGAGTCACACCATCATTCGGGCTGACCTCCTACATGGTGATGATGATGAACTTGATGATGCTAGCAATAATAGTCAGAGATAACATTGACTGCGCACTTTCTGTACACCGGGCTCTGTTGTATTATATGTGTGTGTTTCTATTTGCTCGAACCACCACTATCTCTTCTCGAGGTCGAGCAATAACTCCCCTGCTTCATCCATGCCGCCCTACTGACTATTCTTCGCAAACTGTCCAGAGAGATCCTTTGAAAACACGAGTCAGATCATGTCACTCCTCAAAGGCTTTGAAAGGCTTCTTATCTTACTCTAAAACGATAAAGCACACACAGCGACCTCCCCGCCCCTCACCACCTGGTCTCTCGCAATCCTCTGATCTCATTTTTACTCCTTCCTTTCCGCAGTAGCCATGCCGGTCTCTTGGCGCGCACTTCAGCACATCGCAGCCTCAGAGTCTTTACCCCTGCTGTTCCCTCTGCATGAAACGCTCCCTTCCCCACCCACTCTCTCACTTCCATCAGATCCCTGCTCAAACACCGCCTCCTGGGCAAGTCTTCCCTCTCCTGATCGCTCGGTATAAATTGCCCCCTCATGCTCTCAATTTCTAGCCCTTTCTCTTCACGGCATTTCCACCACCCACCACATCATATCTTTACTCTTTGTTACTGTCTGTTCTGCTCCCTGCGATGCAAACCCCGTGAAAACAGGCATTTTTATCTGTATCGTAAGCCCCATAAGACAGTGACAGGTACATAACAGATGAGCAATAAATATGTGTCGAGAAAATGAATGGATATTTACTCATGTAATAATCTCAATAATCTTCTGAGGTAGGTACAATTATTTCTCCATCTTCAGAAGCCAAGGCAGAGCTATAACCCACCCAAACTCATGAATTTAAACATCTGAGCAACCCGAAAGGTGCTCGAGATACACAACAAGTTCGTGGAAAGATGGAGCTGGCCAATCGGGCTGGCCAATGGGCACTAATGGTGAGACTCTCCTTCATCCCTTTCCTTGTCCTCTGACATGGGAGTTTTTTGGGGGTTCCTTTTCCTCTATACCCACCCAGGCTTCTGCCCGGGTGCCTGGTACCTCCTTGGCCCTGGAGCTCAGGCTGGACAAGAAGAAAAAGCTTTGAGATGCCCTTGTCCTCCATGCCTGAGCCACCAGCTCCACGTACAGTTGTCCCTCCTCATCCGCTCTGTCACTTTCTGTGGCTTCGGGTACCTTGGGTTAATTGTGGTCTGAAAATATTAAATGGGGTTTCCAGAAATAAACTACTCCTACGTTTTAAATTGCACACTGTTCTGAGTAGCGTGATAAAATCTCGCTCCGTCCTGCTCCTTCCTGCCTGGGGCGTGAATCATCCCTTTTCCGGCATCTCCACGCTTTATGGGGTATCCACCCATTACTCACTTAGTAGCTGTCTTGATTATGAGATGGACTGTCATGGTGTCACAGGGCCTGTGCAAGTGACCCTTATATTATTGCTATAATTATTCTATTTTATTAATAGTTATTGTTGTTCATCTCTTACGGTGCCTAATTTATAAATTAAACTTTATCGCAGGCATGCAGACACGGGAAACAATATTGTATAGTATATAAGGTTCTGTATTAGCCACAGCTTCCAGCATCCACTGGGGGTCTTGGAAAGTACCCCCCAGAAATAAGGGGGGCTACTGTATCCTGCCTCCCTGGCTGCCCTGAGCCTGCTCAGTCCTGCCCTGCAGGAAGATTCTTCATCCCCCCAGAGACTCAACTGCCTCAGCCTGACAGCCAAAGACAACCCAGAAAAGGTTGAAGTGGGGAGGAGGCACCCATGATCATTTCTTCGCTCCCCATGAAAGATTTCCATCTCTATCTCAGACTAGAGAGATCAGGGCTGGAGGGAAGAGGAGGTCTAAAGCAAGACAGGACCTGTTTGATGCCATCATTTCAGCTGAGTTGTCAAAACGGACATGTTTACAAAGTCTTTGTGGCTTTTTGTTTTCATGTTTTAAATTTTATTTTCAGATTTACCCACAGAAAACTTTGGTCTTGTGTGTGTGTGTTTTTTAAGGTATTTTATTATTTTTCAGAGAGAGAGGAAGGGAGAGGGAGAGAGAGAGAAACATTGATGTGAGAGCAAAACATTGATCTCTGCCTCCTGCATGCCCCCTGTGCTGAGGGATCTACCTGGCAACCTTTCAGTGCGCAGAATGATGTCCAACAACTGAGCCACACCTGCCAGGGCGTGTTTGCTCTTTGGTAGAGGACAGTTCTATGAGTTTTGGCAAAAGTATAGCATTGGTGTCACCCCCACAATCATGACACAGAGTAGTGCTGTTCAGTCATTCTCCTAGTTTCCTTGTGCTGCCCTTTTGTAGTCAGCCTCTCCTCTGAGGCCTCCCCCTGGCAATTATTGATATACTAGTAGCCCGGTGCACAAATTCATGCAACTTAAAAGGAAATTAATTAGAAGGAATATTTTAATATTGCTATTTGCACTTTTTCTATAATAGAAGTGTCAACCAAATTCACAATTGACAATGACAGGTCAAAACACACCCAGGCAACTGGTGCCAGCAAGAGCTTTTTATTTATCATGCATGTATGAGTCAACTTAGCCTTTTATAGATATAGAATAAACCTGCTTAATTAGACCTGCCTTCTGATTTAGCTAAATTTTTTTCCAGCCCAATGGAGCACCCCAACTTCTCTTTCAGGTAATTGTCAGCAACACAGCAGTAAATATCAGCATGAAGCAGTTTATTATTGTAGATCATGCAGGGAGAACCAAGGATAACATATTTAACTGCAGCAGTGGTTGACTATATTCTGTGCAGTGAGAAAACCTGAAGTCATTTTCAAGGTCCACCATTTCTTACTTCTTTTTAGTTAGGTCAAGTTTCTAAGCTTTCTAAATCTCTGTTTTCTGGCTAATGAAAAGAAAATAGGATTCCTCTGAGACTCCTATCTACCTGCTCCAGGACTTCTGTGAGGATTAAATAAGATGAGGCATGGGAAAACACTTCACAGACATTTGATTAAAGTGTAAAATGTTTCCACCTGGCTGTAGAGCAAGCCGTGTTCCTAGGCTAAAGAAACTGCAAGGAGGCTAATAGTTAGGAAGAGGAAGCCAGGCATTGCTACGTGATGTCATTATCGGGACAGACACTCAGCATATTAACCTTTTATGTATATAGATTCCCTATCCCCTTTTGTTGTTGTTGTTGATCCTTGCCCGAAGATATTTTTTTCATTGATTTTTAGGGAGAGTGGAAGAGAGGGAAAGATAGAGAGAAACATTGATATGAGAAAAACACATCAATTGGTTGCCTCCTGCATAAACCCCAACCAGGAAGGGGCCTGCAGCCATGGTATGTGCCCTTGACCTTAACTGAACCCAGGACCCTGGTCTTCAGGCTGATGCTCTATCTACTGTGCCAAACTGGCTAGGGCTACCTATCCCTTTTCTAGGATGTCATAGAAATGGAAGCATACAGTATATAACCTTTCAAGTCAGGCTTCTTCCACTTAACACGGTGGTGTTGCATGTAACAATAGTTCATTCCTTCACAAATTTTTTTTCTTTAATTTCAGAGAGAGGAATAGAGAGGGAGAGAAAGATAGAAGCATCAAGAGAGAATCATTGATTGGTTGCCTCCTGCACATCCCCTATTCGGGATCAAGCCCACAACCCAGGCCTATGCTTTAACTGGGGATCAAACTGTGAACTCCTGATCAGCAGTCATCCCCTGAGCCACACCAGCCAGGCTCAAAGTGGGTTCTTGTTTGGTATATTTTTGTGGTGAGTTTTCATCTTGTGCTCAACCCTGAATCTTCTTCATCACCTAACCTGCACCCCACACGGGAGCACCCAGGTGACCCCTCCCAGAGTCCAAGCCACAGCCCCCAGCACTCATATCCTGCGAGCGGTGAGCTTCTTAGATTTGCTTCTAGTTGAAATCAATATTTGCCGAGAAGAATGCATCTTAATTTCAGCAGCCGGTTCTCCGGGCGAGAATTGCTCTAAAACAAACCTCCAAACCCACAGACTTAATGCGTCCTAGTTCGGTTGTTTAGTAAATCTCTCTGTGCGGAGAAGACAATCCATTAGCTGACAGGGGCAGGGGCAAGGGCGGGGGCCTGCGCAGAGAGAGCAGAGGTCCCAGGACGACCTCAGCCGTGGAGGTGGGACTGGGAGCCTGCGGGGGGCGGGGGTCCCAATGGAGCCCTCAGCCGTGTCCCTGGCCCAGCTGGGACTCCCCAACCTGTGAGCAGGAGGCACAGCCCAGATTTCGCCAACAGAATGAGAAGGAGCGGGGACCGAGACCTCTCTCCCAGCACCTGCCTGGGGACGTGTTTTCTAATTGCCACTGTCCTGCTCTAAATCTCCAAGGCGGCCATCGATTTTCTCCTCAGCGGGACTGGGGAAAGCCGTCATTCGCCCCAGAACACAGGTTTCGGTGACACATACGAGGTCACCCTGATGACATCCTCCCTGACAGCCCGGGGTGGCTCCAGCTCCCAGAAGACTTCCGAGATGAGGAGGCTTTCCAAGTCCAGCTCTCCGCTCTCCCTTCACTCTGCTGAGTCAGGCTGTTTCTCAGCGTTTCTCTACCTGGAAGGCGGGAGCAGTGGCACGTTATGGAGAAGCAGCAAGCACCTGTGGACAGAGCTGTAGGCTCGGGGGTCACAGCGACCTGAGTCAGTGTCGGGTCTTGCCGATGCCCAGTGTGTGTCTCTGCGCAGAAGCTGGAACCTTCCTGAGCCTCCGTTTCCCCAAGAGTCCCTCTAGGGAAGAATTGTTATCAGGATACAAGCCCATATACTTCGAGTCCGAGGCATATAGAGGGTGGGCACGACAAGGAAGCAATCATTACCACTGCAGCACCTCAGTTTATCCTCTCTGTATAATGGGCTGAACAGTAATATTTGTTTCCCAGCGAATTAAAGACAGAAAAGGAGAAGAATGGGCTATCATGGCTCAGAAAAAGAACAAGAAATGGTGGGTTTAGGGGGTTTGGGGGAGGGGATCCTGCCATGGTCAAAGGCTAGCGATCAGAAATACACTCGGCAGATAGAATCAAGGTCTACAGGAAATGTGAAAGGCACATGTCATTGCCCCAGAAGGGTCCAGGCCTAGACTATTGGCTCTGAATGAGGACTTATTACATGTTTACGGTACCTCCTAGTTTTACAGACCGGGCATCCAACACTCAGAGAGAGGCAGCCGCGTGCCTGAGGTCAGCAAGCAGCTGGTACCAGTGCTGGTTCCAATTCGGGGCTTTCAATCCCCGTCCCCAGTGTCTTCTCCCCACTTTCTCCAGTGGGTGCCTGCTTCCACCTGCCTTTTTTTTTTTTTTGTAATTGGCCTGAGTCTGATAGGGGAGATGAACGCCGAAGCGGTGTTGATGAGGGAGGAGGAGGGAGCAAGGAGGAAAGAGGTATTTTTACCTTGAATTATTTTTATTAAATGTCACAACGGCTACGCAGCTCTTGGGATCCGAGTAGACAAATCAATGAAAATAATTACAGCGAACATCCTGCCTTCCCACTTCCCTCCTCCTTCCACTCCCACAGCTCCGTGCACTACGAGAGGGGCTGGTAGCTCAGCTTTGCACTCCAGCCTCCGGGGGAGCCAGGGCGGCCGGCCCTCTGCCCTCTGCCCTCTCCGCTTCACTTCATTTGTAGGCAGCGGAGCCTGACTCACGGCTCAGCTCGCGAAGAGAGGAGCAGGGAAAATGAGCCAGAGGCCAGAGAGGAGCAAGCAGCTCCTGCAGGGACTGGGGAGCTAGGAAGACGGCTTTTATTCTTAGAACCCGCTTACGGCTTAGAAATAACCCTGCTGGCAAGTCTTATATTTCCAGTCAGGTGATAAGATGAGTTAAAGCCACACGAAGAAAGGCTGCAGGAGTTACCTATCCATCCATCCACCCACCCTTCCAACCACCCATCCATCAACCTACCCATATATCTATCTACCCACCCACCCACCCATCCAACCAACCATCCATCAACCTACCCATATCTCTATGCACCCACCCACCCATCCAACCAACCATCCATCAACCTATCCATATATCTATCTGCCCACCCACCCACCCATCTCTCCTTTTACATTCATTCCATGAGCAATTACTGAGAGTCCACAGGAAATGCCATTGTAACAGGAAGGCGGGATGGTTCTGATTCCAATTCTTGCTCTGCCATCTCAGAGTCGGCTGTGTGTGCTGGGCATCATTCCTTCGCCCTCCAGACCCGTTCTCCCTGCCTGTGCCCAGGGAAGGTAGCCCGCATGGACCGTATCAGTGACTCCTAGCCCCCTGGTTTCCTCGGATTCATGGCCTGGAGAACACCAATGGAAGATGAGAGGGAGGGAAGAATAAGGTTTTCATTTTCCTTTCTCTGGGGTTCCTCAAGTAAAGGTTCTGATAGATGGTCTTCTCCACACAGTCTTTTCCATCCTTGGGTCCTGGGGGTCTCCCCCTCAGGTGAAGGCACCTGCTATTGCCTGTCCTAAGGTACTTCCATATCCCTGGTGGCTTTCCTATGTCCTGCCCCTGCATTTCCAAATAACCCTTTTATTAAACTTTCCTCCGGTTATTTCGGTCAGCTATCAGCTTCCCGCTGGGCGCAGCCTGATAGAATGTATGACTCTGAGAAAGCTATGTTATTTTACCTCTTTGAGTCTCAATTTCTTCTTGGGTAAAATGGGAGCCGAAAATCTGCTTTGCGGGTTTGTTGTGAGGCTCTGGGAAGATGAGGGACTTGCCCTTCTCCCGATGTTACAGAGCTGGTAAGGGGGCAGAGCTGGGAGGTGAAGCTAGTGCTAGCTCGGCTTCAAAGGCCAACCTCCTCGCTGTCTCCTAGAATCTGGAGCCCTAGGGTGGTGGCCCTGGGCGTTCTCGGGTCAGTGGCCATGGCGGCTCATGGCTGTGGACTGAATGCCCCTCTCCAGCCTCACAGAACCCTCCAGCCAGGCTGGCCTTGGGCCCTAGCGGTCATCACTCAGGTAGTGGCTTGAGGTCCGGAGTCGGGGAGGCAGTTAGCATCCTCCTCCCACTGTGGTTAGAGAGGCTGAGCTATCGATTCCATTCAATCACATCCTCTGAGGAAAGAATGCCTTGCCTTCGGCTGATGAGGTCAAGGAAGTATTGTCAGCTTCCTTTCTTGACTGAGCCGACGGTAAAGAGAAGAAGAGCTGAAATTTGATGAGAGACTGCTATGTGCCAGGCATTTTACAAATGAATTCTCTCGCCCACTCTCCCAGCAATGTATGAAGCAGGATTTCTTCTCCCCATATTTCAGGTGAGGAGACGGAGGCAGAGAAAGGTTAGACAGTCCACGTAACATCCAGACAGGAAGGGGTGGGGTGGGCGAGGGACAACCCAAACCCAGCCTGTGTGGCTGCATGGCCTTTGTCCCTTCTACAATATGGGGATAAACAGAGGGATACAATAACCCCTCTTACTGGCTCAGCAATGTGTTTTCCTTCCTGCATCTTTGGGGACTTTGGTCCATCAATTATCCCTCCCCTCTCTCCTGCATCCCCAACCTTGCTCTCTTCCTTGGCTCCTTCCCCTCAACATATGGATGTGTCTCACTCCCCTGCATTCTCAAACACATCCCTGGCCTCCTCTTCTTCCCCTCCCAGTCCCACTGTGTCCCGCCCTCCCTCACTTCCTCACCTACAGTCCGCATCCAGTCCTGACCAGCAAAGGTCAACATTATCTCCTGGTTCCCAATTTTAACAGGAACTATCTGGTGTCATCTTCTTCAGCTTCATTCATTCATTCATTCATTCATTCATTTAATAATACTGTCATATCCCTACTATGTGCCAGGCAATGAACAAAGCAGGAAAAAAAAGGCAAAGATAAAGCAATGAACAAAAAAAAGAACAGGAATCCCTGCCATCGTGGAGCTTACATTCTAGGGGAAGGGGGTGACAGACAATCAACAGGAACATAAATAGTGTGGCAGGGGCAGTAAGTGCCATGGGGGAGAGATAGAGCAGGATGAGGGAGGCAGAGCGGGGGGGAAAGGTGTGCCTCTTAGATGGTCATGGAAGACATCTCTGAAATGATTGGATTTGAGTTGAGAATTGGCACAGAGGGAGGAGGGAGGAAGACACGTGGATGCTAGGCTGGAGGGCAGCGGACAGGGAGAGTACCGTGTGCCCAGGCCTGTGGTGGAGCATGCCTGATGTGTCCATGAGCAGCAGGGAGGCCATTGTGTGTGGAGGGAAGGGGGTCAGGGAACAGCAGTAGAAGATGGGGTCAGAGTTCACGGGGGCCTGGTCATGTAGAGGTTTGCCGGCTGGATACGGACTTTGGTTGTTCCTCTGAGTGAGAAGGGAAGGAATTGAAGGGTTAGAGCAGAGAAATGAGTGGTCTCACTTCTGGTTGAAAGCATCCTAGTGTCTGTTTGCTGTGCAGAGAATAGACGGAAGGGGTCAGGGGTGGAAGGGGTAACCAGGTCTCCTCTGCAACATTTGCCATTGGGGCCATCTCTTTCTTGCAGTTCTATCCCTCTCTCCTGATTGGGTGATTGGGTGTCTCCCTGACCAATTCTCCCATCTTAGGCGGGAGCGGGGGGGTGGCGGGGGGGGCTCTCCCTCCCCTTTCCCATCTATGGAGCTCAGCAGCCCCCTGCTGCTCTGTCCATGGTTCTGATGTCCCTCAATCACTCCAGTGAGAACTCACACAGTCTCTGGCCTCGGTGTCTGAACCCACGTGGCTCTTGAGTCCTGCTCCCAGCTCTGGGCTCCACGTGTGTTTATCCGCTGCCTTCCGGACGCCTCCACACGGGTGCCTAACCTCAAGCACGCTTGACCAGATATATTCATAACTGAATAGTCTCTTTCACGCCTCCCCCCGATTCTGCTCCTTACCCTGAATGTCCAGGCTCTGCTGGCCCCCTGGTGTTCCCAGGCATGCATGTGGGGCTCCTGCTCTTCATCTCATATAGCTTCCTGTTCCCCTCTTCCTAAGATCCTACATCCCCCAAGCCAATCCCTCCCTTTCCATCCGCATCACCACTACCTTATTTTATCACATAGCGGATCGCCTCGGCCACCTGGTTGTCTGCAGTCTGCCTGTACACTCCTCGCTGCTTCAGCCAGCTGCTAGGGGCTTGGTCTAGGATACCCACGTAGTTAGGAGAGTTGCCTGTCAACAGCCTCCAGTTGCTTTCCAGAAACCAACCCATCTTTCCAGCTTCAGCCCCCAGCTCCTCCCCCAAACGCCTCGGCACCCAGCAGTCCCAAACTTCTCCCTGTCTCCCAGCCCACGGTGTTTCCATGACCCCGTGGCTTAGTTTAGGGGGGTTCTTCACACCAGAGCCCCTCCCCATCTCTGCCTGATAAAGGTCTTCTTCTCCTTTAAGACCTCACACACATTTACCCAGCCTCCTCAGGCTCCCGGGTGCAAGTGTTAGCTCCCTCGTCCACAGTTCTAGAACCCCCTGCCTCTACCTTTCTTCACCAATTGAACCTCTGTGTCCATCATTGTGCCATGATAGGTTTTATCATTTCAGCCCTCCCATTACTCGGGGGGTACCTCTCCCATGTTAGGTGAGACAACCGAGGCTGGGAGAGGTTCAGTAGTTTGCCCATGATCTTGAGCACCCAAGGGGAGGAGGCAAAGTTGGCAGCCAGGTGTTCGGGATCCAGAGCCTCTCTGCCAGATAGCTCCCCGATGGTCCTCCTCTTTTGCTCCCGTGTCTCTTTCCCCACTCTGTTCCTCAAGGGCACCAGCCACTCCTTCCTCTCCTTTCTGCTCTCTCTCCCCACTGCCTAGCACCGTGCTTGGTAAATAGCAGGAATCTACTCGGGTCTGTTGAGGGAATGTGTGCACAGATAAACTAAGGAATGCAAAGCCTTCTCCGCAGTCTCATGGAATCACAGCAACCCTATCAACGCCCTGAACCCCTTTCCTCCATGGCCGCTGGGAACAAGGGGACAGCTGCTGGCCCATCTCTGCATTGAGAATCCCACACCTGAGGCGTCAGGGTGGCCTAGGACGGTTCCAGGAGCCACGTGCCAAGAAGCAAGTCCTCTGAGTGGACGAAGTCATGTTTCCAGCGTGAATCAAGCGAGGTTCTCCCCGCATTCTCCGGGGAGAGACGAACACAGCTGCAGTCCTCATTGCTCTGTGCGACTCCAGAGCCCAGGGCCAGTTCAGCCAGAGGGCGCACTTGCCCCACAGACACCCACCGAGGGCCTCAGGGTGCCCAGCGCTGTTCCAGGCCTGGCCGGTGGCTGAGTCAATGCCCCTGGCTGCTTGGAGCATCGTGGGAAATGAACTCTTCCGAAAGCAAGGAAAACACAGCACCATGAGCAGGGGGGAAGGGATCAGGTGGTGCATATGAAATGTATCTGACACCCTGTACAATATATTGCAATGCCAGGAAGCGTGTTAGCTTCCTCACATACGTATTCTGGGATGTTTGCAGCATGTCACAGCCAGCGCGTGGCCAACAGCTCACAGGCATGTGGGACAGGCTGCTCGCATGTGGAGCTGATGTCCCTGGGGCCTTTAAACTCTCTCCTGACCCTGGGAACCCAGCCCGGGTTGGTGGTCCCCAGAGCAATTCATCTCACCGCCACCCTTCAGGCTTCCCTGAAGTCCTGGTGTCCGCTAATGAGGCCTTAAGCTGAGGCCCAGACAGAGGAGACACTAGCCTAGAGTCATTGCCAGGTGCCAGGTGCCGGCAGAAGTAGAGCCAGATCCTGGCCACCCACAGCATCCCTGGACACTGAGCTCGGTGGGCAGAGCTCAGGGGAGAGGCTACATCCGTCCCCAGAACCTTTACATTGGGGGCCGAGGCCAGAATCCAACCTCAAAAAACAGAGGAGGAAACAGCATCTCCCTCTGCGGCCTCTGGGCAGAGTCCAAGGCCCAGGCCTCGCCCCCAGGCCCCTCCGGACACTTGCCTTCCAGAGCAAGAGGAGCGGGTGCCAGCTCCTCCACGGGGGCTGCTGGGTGAGAGGTGCTGCTCAGCGGGGGCGGGGGAGGGGGTGGGGGGCTGCTACTGCCCTTGGCTCCCGTCTCCAGCTGACTCGCTGTCCTCCTGCCGAAGGAACAGGGGCTGGGAGCTCCAGGAGCAAAGGAAATCCCCACTCGACTGGGTTTTCGTAATCTGCCTGCAGATCTTGCCTGGTTAACCCGGTGGGTCATTTTAATTTTCCAGAAGCTTTTGGACTTCCCTTGGATCCTTAATCAGATAAGGGGGTCTGTATATGTGTTTGTGAGAGTGTGTGTGTTCGTGCGTGTGAACCTGGGCCACTGCTCTCCCCTCCCCACCCCCTTTTCCCTCAGCTCCCTCCCGCAAGCTCTCTCTCTCCACAATCACGTCCCATCTCCTCCAGGATGCTTCTTCGTGGAGTCTGGAGATGAGAGGAGGGCTGATTCCATCTCAAGGCAGAAGCGGGGCCTCACACCTCCCTTCCCTGGCCCGTCTCTCTTCCTGTGGCTCTGAAGGAGGGTTTGCATGGGGAGCGAGTGGTTCCTATGGGAGGCAGAGGGCTTCTTTCCCTGCCCCTCGCCCCCTCTGGGAGCTGTGCTTCCTGCCCCCTGCTCTGTTGGGCTGGGGTCCCTCCTAACCAACCACCAGACCCAGTGCTGCCTCTGTCACAGGCCAGTCCAGGCTGAGGGGACCACCGGGGGAACAGAATGCCTGAAGCTGCATAATTGACGAGGAGGAAACTGGGGAGGGGGGGCTGGCCCACACCACAGCAGTGCCCGGGGAGCGAGGGCCCAGCGGGGTGATCCTCTGATAGCTTATCTCCTCATACTTGTTGCTGGGAAGCTGTTGTCTTCCCCTCGGAGCCTGTCTGCCCGCAAAGCACAGCACGGCTGGTGTTAGCGGCCTCCTCCTGCAGAGAGAAGGCTCAGCACCTCTGCAGTGAGGGGGGCGGGGGGCGCTCAGCACCTCTCCTGGCAGTGGCTGGGCATCCTTCCAGGCCTAGAGGCCTTGGCCTCCCAGGGATGGGGTGGGGCAGGGGGGAGGGGGGGCGCAGCTTGGCAAAGTAAAACAAAAAAAAAGCAAAAACAAGCAAGCCATGTTTTCCTTGCCCCATCTGTCTCTGTCCCCCTGTGGCTGACGTGGTGCTCGGCACACAGCAGGCACTTGATGAACTTGTGGGGTTCTGAATGGAATTTCCAGTTGATGGCATGGAGCTGGAGGTCTGCCCTGCCCTAAGGCAGTGGTTCTCAACCTTCCTAAGGCCTTGACCCTTGCATACAGTTCCTCATGTGGTGGTGACCCCCAACCATGAAATTTTGCTACTGTTATGCATCGTGATGTAAATATCTGCATTTTCCGATGGTCTTAGGCGACCCCTGTGAAAGGGTCGTTTGACCCCTAAAGGGGTCGCAACCCAAAGCTTGAGAACCGCTGCCCTAAGGGCTATGGGCCTGCAGGCTGCCGTTCCCGTGCCTTCCAGAGGCAGCAGATACTGAGCTCCGCCTTGCCTGACCCCCGTGTTTACAGTGACGCGCCAGAGGCCCTGTGATGATGGACTCGGGGCCTCACATCCATCTGAGACAGTGAGGAGGCAACCTCAGGGAGGATGACTCCCCGAACGGCGCTCTCTCCATAACAGCAGGCTGCCAGCTGTGAAGGCCTGGACACGGGGACGGGAACCGCGGTCCGAAGCTGGCTCACGCACCGCCGGGTACTGGGCCTGGTGAGGGAGGGCTCTACAGATTCAGAAGAAGAAGGCACCCCCCAGCATGTGTCCCTTTACCCTGCAATGCTTCGTCGGTTCCTTGTTCGTTTCTTGGTTCATTCATTCATTCATTCATTCATTCATTGGTTCCATGCCTATCTCACTAGCACCTCTCTCTGCCAAGCCCAGGGAGCTGACTAGACTGAGTCCTTGCCGGAAAGGAGCTTACAGTCCAGTTCTGATTCCAGGTCGGCCACCCCCGGCTCCCCACCTTGGCTCTGCCTCCCTGGCCTTGCTCCGTGGGGATGCTGTCAGCCCTCTGGATCACACCACTGCTTCTCTCAGCACGTGGGAGACACACGTCGGAGCCCACACAGCCTCCCTGGCCTGTCCCTGCTTCGCAGACGGAGCCCAGGCCCTTGCCCATGATGGCACAGAGCCCAGCTGCTCTGTCAGAATGTGCACCCCTCCCCCCTCCGCCAGGAAGGCCAGGAGTGTGCCGCTGGCTTGGTTGTCTGCCTGCTATCTCCGTTTGGGACCCGGGGTCTTCTAGGAAGGTTCCACACTGTCTCCCTATTGCCCTATCCTCACCTCCTAGAACTCCTCGTTTGGCTGCTCCTGCTCCTGCTCCTGCTCCCGCTGGTTGGCTTGGACCTCCTCCCATCCAGGCTTCACTCCTGCTCTCTCTCTCTCTCTCTCTCTCTCTCTCTCTCTCTCTCTCTCTCGATTGCAGCCATCCATGGTCAGGCCTGCAAGTCTCTGACCCAGAGCTAGTGAGGCAAAGCCAGATCCCCAGGAATCTCCACGCTTGTCTGCAATTCTAAGTCCCAGGGCAAAGGGGCAGGAAGACGCGCACCGATGCTTAGGAGCTCAAAAAATGCTTTCCTGTCCCGTGAACTGGGACCGAGCCCCTGGGCACACGGGCCAGTCGTTTGATCATCTCTCCCTGTTAGTGGGGGGAGGGGGGACTGACAGAGCCTCCCAGGGTCTGGAGGTGGCCTGGAGCCTCCCGCTGCATGTGTTGGGGCCCTGGGCAAGGATGCCTGGAGGGTAATAGCACTCCTGCTCCTGTCTACATTGCCTCTTCCCAGCCTCCCTGCTTCAGGCCCGGTGCTCACTCACTTCCGTCCAAATCGGGCGAAGTGGAAAATCACCTGGCTCTCGGGGACATTCACGTCTCGGCTCCTTTCGCTGGCGGCTAATGCAACCAGCAGATGTCCCCAGCCAGGCGCGGCTGCCCCGACCCTGAGCTTGGGGTGGAGACCAGCCAGGGGAAAGGACTGTGCTCAGTTCTGTTTCCCACAGGACACGGAGCTGACCTCAGGCCGGGAGCGCTGGGAAACAGAGCAATCGATCTGGAGGTGGAGACGCGAGCATAACGACCGCAGCTTCCATTTACGGAGCGCCCCCTGTGACTCAGGCGAAAGGCAAGTTGTTCGAGTGGACGAATCTCACTTAACCCTCCCCCCAACCCCGCCCGGGAGGTAGGGGTAGCTAGCATCTTCCTTTGTGAGGACTGAGGCTCAGAGAGGTTCAGTAACTTGCTGATAGACACACAGCTAGAACGTGGCAGAGCTGGGATCTAAACCAGGACCGCTGGACCCCGAGGTCCTTTCCTGGTGCAGCAGGCGGGGATCTGAGAGGGCCCAGATGTGTAACTCCGATAGCACAGGGCCTCCTACCTGGTTCTGCTGGAACACAAGCAGGAGGACTGCCCACCGGGGGGGTCCTTGTTCCGGTGGGAGGGGTTTCCTGAGGCGGCCAGAGACGGCAGAGCCTGAGAGACATTGGACAGTGGTCCTGGGGCAGGGATGGGGAAGGGGAGCTGGGCGGGGCTGGCCGGCTGTGCCGGACCTCTGAGGTGCTGCAGGACCTGCAAGGCCGGGAGAGTTGCCTCTGCTGAGAGATGAACAGTCAGGACCGGATATCCACTAAGGCAGCGGTTCTCAACCTGTGAGTCGCGACCCCTTTGGGGGTCGAACGACCCTTTCACAGGGGTCGCCTAAGACCATCGGAAAATGTAGATATTTATGGCACGATGCATAACAGTAGCAAAATTTCATGGTTGGGGGTCACCACCACATGAGGAACTGTATGCAAGAGTCGCGGCCTTAGGAAGGTTGAGAACCACTGCACTAAGGTCTGTTTCAGCAACAACATTCTGGAGTGCTCTGGCCTGATGACCCAAGTTTCCTGACACGCTCCCATGTCCTCTCTTCCCCCCTCACCCACACCTCGCCACACCCAAGGGCCTCAGCCTTGCCATTCAGTGTCCCCTGCGCACTCTGATACTGACTGCCCTGCAGCGAGCACAGCTGGCCAAGCCTGCAGAGGTGTGGAAGGAGACACAGCCCCGGGGCCTGGCCAGCAGGCATGGCCGTCCTGCAGTGGGAGGGGCTCCCAACACTGCCCTGGATGGGGCCCAGCTCTCGCTCCCCTTCCCTGGATGACTCAAGAGGAGCCACTGCCCCTCTCTGGGTCTCAGTGTCCTCATCTGTGGAATGGGAGAGCCGGGCCATGACTCCGGTGGACTTGCAGCTCTCTCTCTGTCTCTGAGATTCTCAGAGGCCTCGGGCTATGGCCAGGGTAGGGATGCTCAGGTTCCCCGCTGCCTGCCTACCCCCTGCCTCCTCCCGGACCCCCCAGCCTTTTGCCCCCCCTTCCCTGTCCTCTCTTCTCCCCACTTCCTCCCTTCCCGTTCTCCCATTTTTAAAAATATGTTTTATTGATTTTTCACAGATAGAGAGTTAGAAACATTGATGAGAGAGAGACATCGATTCAGCTGCCTCCTGCACACTCCTCCTGGGAATGTGCCTGCAACCAAGATACATGCCCCCGACCTGAATTGAACCTGGGACCCTTCAGTCTGCAGGCCAACACTCTATCCACTGAGCCAAACCGGTTTCGGCTTGTTTTCCCATTTTTGAGAGACTTCACAAGGGAAGACTCTAGTAGCGAGGCGCTGTGTTAGACCTGGGAGTGTGAGCTGTGGGTGTGAAGGTGGACACAGTTCTCCCCCCCCAAGGGGCACTCATTCTGGTTAAGGCAGATCGGCAACCACAGCCCAACCCGGAGTGTGTGGGGTGCGTGCTGGAGACTGGAGGCCACGGAGGGCGGGGAGGCTGCAGGGAGGATGGGGAGGCTGCAGCAGATCTGGATCCTGAAGGATGAGCAAGAAAACTCCCCATTAGCAAGGAAGAGAGAGGGCGCCAGCGTGCTCAAGGCACAGACACCAAGGACATGAGGTGCGTTCACAGAAGGAGGGTGAGGTGGTTGGGTTGGAAGTGTGGGAAGCAGGTCTATCACTGAGCCAGATCAGGAGGACTTTGGACTTTATCTGTTTATTATAAACCGTGTCTATTAATAATGATGATGCTAATAATAGCACACAGAGTGCTCTCTATTTCAGCGGTGATTCTAAGCATGCGTACATGTTTCATTCTGTCCTCCCTCAGCGGCTGCAAGGTATACACTGTCAGCATCCCCATTTTCCAGATGAGGAAACCGAGGCAGGGAGAAGTTGACTTATCTGCCTAAGGGCTGGCAGCTGAAAGTGACACGGATTTAAATCCAGGCAACCTGACTCCAGAGCCTGTGATCCCAGCCACCAAGAGGGGTGGGATGAACCCCTCGGTGGCGAGGAGTGAGGGGGTGCTATCTGCCCCAGGGCTGAGGCTGGGTCCTCCTCCCTGCTGAACCGCTATGACTCCGGGCGCTCTTCCAAGCAGCAAGGTGAGGGGCAGCCAGGAGCCTGGGTTTGGGGGGAGCATCTGTGCCCAGCTCTGAACATCTGCCTCCATTTTGATGTGATTACTCCCATCCTCTCTCTGTGGGCAGGAGGCAGCACCTGCTTTCCATGGTCTCAGTTAAGCCCCATTTATTGGTGTTTATTCACTTAGCACCAGGTCGGGAAGAACTGTCTCCAGTGCACAGAGGAGGCGGGGAGGGGGGCCCTCGTTTCCATTCTGTTTTCATGAGTAGCAAGTCTTGCCCAGGGCCCAGGGCTATGAGGAACAGCTGAGCCGGGCGTTGCACACTCAGATTCCAGAGCCCGGACCGCCTGGGCTCGAATCCCAGCTCAGTATCCACTTGACCTGGGCAAAGTTACTCGACCTTTCTGTGCCTCCATTTTTCCACCTGTGCCAGGGAGATGCTGGTAATTGATGCCTCACCCACAGTGTTGCTGTGAGGGTCCAATGAGATAATGTGTGTACAACAGCACAAACAATGCCTGGCACTTAGTGAGAGCACAATAAGGACCGGTGGGGACAATATCTCAGGACTAGAGGCCCGGTGCATCAAATTTGTGCACGGGCAGGGATCCTAGGCCTGGCTGGCGATCAGGGCCAATCAGGTTCCCTGCCTCCCCACCTCCCCGCCTCCTCCTTCCCTCACTCCCTCAGTGCCCAACGCCACCACTGGTTGCCCTCCATGTTCTGCACTGCCCCCTGGTGGTCAGTGCATGTCATAGCGAGCAATCAAACTCCCAATCGAACTTCTAAGGGCACAACTTGCATATTAGCCTTTTATTATATAGAATTGTTGGAAGGTTACTCGAGAATGTGGAAGTAGCTTGTGAATTCCCAAGCTGTGGACCAACACAAGAAATCCATTCTCCTCTTCTGCCTGAGATTTCTGCCGTTTGTGCCTGGCCTCACCCCTCTGAAGAGGCAGGGGGTCAAGCCCATGATCTGTGTCAGTGCGTTCAGTAGGCATCAATCTGGTGCCTTGGCAGGCAGCCCTGCCTCAGTTTCTCTGAGAGCCCCAGCTTGAGCCACACTGGGAGCTGAAGCAAGCAGGTGACCTCCTGGCCACGCCCCCGCCTGCCTCTTGGGTCTTTCTGGACATGCCCATCCAGTCTCGGGGCTGCCTGCAGTGCACCATCCTGACCCAGAGTTCCCTGCAGGGACAGTGTCTGCTTGGAGGGGGGCAGAGGAAGACCTCCCAAGCCCCCTCCTGCTCTGACTTGGCAGGAATCCGGCTCTTCTGGGGGCCCAGATGCCTCCTGCACCCTGCTCTCTGGCCTGGGGGCTCGGTGGGGGACACCCCAGCAGGAGCCGGTGCTTTGCTGGAGTGGCAGGTGCAGGGGAGAGGTCTTCCCTTCTGCAGTTTGCATTTACTTTTCCAACAGGCCAGCGAGCGCCGAGCCAGTTCAGAGAATTGCCGAGGCAGCAGCAGCAGCTGTGCTCGGCCCGGCCTATCAGTCAGCCATCAGGGCGCTAACCGGGAGAGGCAGCGCCCCCAGCATCGCAGAGGCCCCGGGAGGTGGCGCCTCTCAGCGAAGCCGCCGCTGCCACCACCTCTGTCCAGCACCCGGCCCAGCCGACCTGGCTCCTGGTGGCGGGAGCCGCTGTGTCCAAGCCACTGAGCACCCCAGCGAGCACTGGGCTCACCCGACACCTGCACACGCGAGGTCAAATTCCAGCTCGCATCCACCGGCAGGGAGACCGCGGGGCAAGTTCCTGACCCTCTCTGAGCCTCAACTTTCTTACGTGTAAAATGGGCACAGTAACATACCTACTTACCAGGCTCCGGGGAAAACGTGGTACGATTCACGTGGAAATCATCTAGTCAGTGCGTGGGCCAAAGCATGCACGCCCTGTGCTTGTCATGATGACCAAGAGATTAGAGACACGCGTCCCTGGTCCGCAGCGGTCCGTCCACATGGGGTGGTTCCGATTCTGTGGGACTCTGTTTTTCTATCTGAGTGATCACACAGAGACAACAGCAGGAATATTCTCCACGTTGTGTTCACAGAGGTTTCTGAGCACCTACTGTGCGCCAGGCTGAGGGCCGGCTCTGAAACTGGGGTGAGACGACTTGAACAGGACACGGCCTCTCCCTCAAGGAGCTCACAGGTCTAGGGCTGGTGGGCAGACGAGGACCCCCCAGGATTAACCGAGAAACTACAAAGTGGGGGGCGTGGAAGCCTAGAGGAAGAGATTGGCTCTGCTGGGGACCAGGGCCACTTCTGAGGAGTCACCTCCGAGGGCAATGGATAGGGCCGGGGATGCCCACACAGATGGGGAGGGTAGAAGGGGCGGTCTGCAGTTGTCGAGATGCCAGACCACAGAGGGCCTTCCCTGTCAAATCTAAGACCCTCGTGTTATTTCCTACAGGGTGTGCGCCCCACCAGCCTCACCCCGGGGGCGAGGGGGGGGAGGGTGCAGGCGCAAGGCACGCTGTGCGGAGAAAATGTGCTGTTTGCAGAACTGAGAGTCCCCAGCTGCCCGGAGCTGCTGGGTGAGGGTGGCGGTGCCGCGCTCTGAGAGGGCTCTCCCCGGGACAAAAGGCTATAAAACAATTTCTTTAAATAACAAGTCTCCTCGGTGTCTTTTCCTTTTCTTAAAGGAAACACACTTGGTATGCAAGACGTGTCAGACCTCTGCATTCAGCTCCTGCCCATAGTTTCTTCCTTTCTTTAAAAATTCTCCAAGAGTGGTAAATACACATAACATAAAATTTAACCTCGCGGCCGAGTTTAAGTGTATAAAGTGCTCTTGTGTAACCGGTCTCCAGCTATGTCTTCATCTTGCAAAACTGAAATGTTATAACCATTCCAAAATAACACCCACCCCCCGTTCTCGCTTCTCCCGGCCCTTGGCAGCCCCCCTTCTACTTCCTGTCTGTGTGACGGACTCCAGGTAGCTCCCCTGAGCGGAATCGTGCGGTCTTTGTCTTTGTGTGATTGGCTTACTTCACCTAGCATGATGCTATCAAGGTGCATCCATGTTGTCCCATGTGTCTGCATATCCTTTTTTAAGGTTGAATAATATTCCATTCCACGAACATGCCACATCTTGCTACCATTCCTCTCTTGGCTGTTGTGAACGATGCTGCTCTGAGTGTACGTGTGCAAGAATCTGTTTGCCTGTGTGCCTTGCCTTCTTGGGGGTGTACACTCAGAAGGGGAACAGCTGGACCGACGGTAACTCTACGTTTACTTTTTTTAAGACCCACCTACTATTTCTGACCTTAGCAGAAACCACACAGCTCCCCTTTTCTGCCTGCCATGTGAGTTAGTGGCACCTGGAATTTGGGGTGCTCAGTGCCTCTGGCACCTTTAAAGACAGCTCCGGGACACCCCACTGCAGCGTGGCGATCCTCCCTTGTCTGTAGATGGGGCACAGGAGCCCCGAGGCAGAGGCCACCGAAGCCACACACCCGGCAGGCGGGCGGGTAGGCAGCTCCAGTGCCTTCCAGCCCAGGGCTCTGGGACCTTCCTCTTCCCTCTGCAGCTCAGGCGGCAGCGGCCTCCTCTGCAAGCCCTGCAGGCCGGCAGGATGATGGGGGTGGGGTGCGGTGGCTGCTGTGAAAAGGGCGCCGCCTGGGGACCCCAGACCTGGCTGAGTGGCTCAGGTGACTCATTCTCTCTCTGTGGGCCTCAATTTCTCCTCCTGTGCAGCTGGGAAGGGGAAGCCTCTGTTTCTGGGTATTTACCAGCTCCCCCTAGTGGAGACACCAGTGGACCTTGGTTTGGCCCAAGGCTTCCCACGCTCCAGGAGGCTCTCTGTGTTGCAGGTGGGGAAACTGAGGCTGTGGGAACAAAGAGACTGGAAAGGGGGTGGGTGAGAAGCCAAGCACCCAGGCTCCCCAGGCAAGGGCGTCCAGCCCTCCCTCCATCGCTCCCTCCTCACCAGGTGGAAGGGACAGGTGCCCCAGACCCTGCAGGCCTCTGCTGTCTGCCTCCCAGAAGCCCCCCCGCCCCCAGGGGTGAACATTGCTGGGGACCAGAGGGAACACTCTCCTAATGCCTCACCCTCCTGCTCTGAGGAGGCTCAGCGCCCTTAGGGCAGCCTGACCCGGGGCGCATTAAGGATGCATGAGGTTCAATCTGTGAGCGAGGCCAGAAGCGGCGGGGGCTGTAGCACAGATCCCCTCCTGGCAGCCGGCGGAGAAGCATTAGGTGGTTATTACCGCGCACTTAGGCAGCCGCGCCGGCTCCTGCTCAGGCACCTCCACCTCCTGCCCCCTGCCAGGCCTGCACCCTCTCCCTACCCAGAACTCCTTTCTGCTTCAGCCAGGTCTGGCCTGAACTGCCCAGGCCTCCCGGGGGGCACACACAGAGGGCAGCCGGTCAGAGTCTCACAGTGGCACCTGGGGCAGGTATGGACCCTCTCAGAGAGGGTCAGAGACTCACTCAAGGGCACACAGACTCACACGACAGACCGCAGTCAAGTTCATAGGATGCCCGGCTGAGCCCCCAGCCTGCGTGGAGCTGCACGGGGTGCGGGCAGGAGGAATCTGGTGCCGGCAGCGGCAGTGACGGAACGGTGGCTCTGCTTCAGCTTCCAGCCTCGCTCCGGGCGACGGGTGGACAGAGGCTGTGGGCTGGTCGGGGGTCCAGGGCTCTGCTCCTTCCCGGCTGGTGAGCTTGGACCACGCACCAGCTTCCTGAGCAGCTGCCGCCGTCCTCATGTGGGAGTCACACCCAGGGAACCGTCCTGCCTCGAAAGGCGAGGCTGGGAGCCCGTGTGATAACGGTGTGGGTCTGAGGGGCCTCAGCCGCTGGCTGCTGTGACACCCTGTCGTCAGAACAGGCGCTCTCTGGGGAAGACAGAAACTGGAATCTCCCGAAGGAAGACCTGACCCCACTCTGGATTCCAGAAAAGTTCCGCTCTGACCACCTCCAGCCCCAGGAGGCCCAGCCAGAGGGGACAGCCAGCCAGCCCCTCTGTCCCCACTTCCGTGGTTTTGCCATTGAGATCAGAGCCCGGGGCCAGTCTGTCCCCTGAGGGACCTTCTTATCTAGACACTGAGGCCCCAAGAGGGAAAGGGGCTGGCCCGAGGTCACACAGCCATCAGTGGAGGAGTGTGGTCTCTGCCGGCCAGTTCCATCCTGCTTGCACAGGGGTGTGGGTTCTGGCTCAGTGGAAAACGTGCAGAATCTAACCTTCTCCCTGAGGGAACGCTCTCAGCAGGTGCCATGGGCAGAGCACCCCCATCCCTACCCCCACCCCCCGGTATTGCCCTGGCAGTGAGGCGGGAAGACAGCGGGGAGCGATAGAAGAGGCTCCTACAGGCCCAGACTTCTGGCCTGGCTGGCCTGAGGGACGAGGAAAGGGGCCTTGCTGGTCACCGTGTGCCCAGGATTGGGTTTAGGGCTGGACCACGCGTGCAGGATTCCAGTCACAGCGGAGTGGTCATCCTGGCCACCCGTTAGCCTTTGGGCCTCACCCTAACCACGCTCCTGGTGCCCGCCTTCCAGTTGAGAAACTGAGACTGGGCCGGGTGCATGGTTTCCCAGGCTGCACGGCTCTGATTCTGCTGTGACCACGCCCAACTGTGCCAGCCTTAAGCATCCACCGTTTACCTTCCCGTGCACCTGCGGGCACGCCCAGGACCGGGACGCAGGCTCTGTCTCTCCTGGGCCCTGCCACCACCTGGGAGGGGCCTGGGCTGGTCCTTCTGTCTGTTTCCGCCTTGCCCTCTGGCTCCCAGGTCAGAGCCCGGCCAGGGTGGGCACACAGGCTGCCCTGCGGAGTGGTGGCTTCGGATCTGCACACTCTCCTGCCACCGCCACCCGCAGGCTGTGTCCGCAGCTGCCTGGTGAATAATTCATCCAGCCTTGTTTATTCGTCGCTTCCTGGCTGTGAGTGGCACTCCACCCCCCGCCACAGCCCTTGTCCTTCCCCCGCCACCCAGTCCAGCTGCCCTGGCCTTTCCCCCTTCTCCAGCGTGGCCACCGGAATTGGGCCATGGGTACTGGCCATGAATTAGTCAGGCCTCCTTTGGCTGGGGCCGGGGTGAGTTCCGGGCTGGAGGAGAGTCTGGGCCATTCGCTCTGTCCCGTTTGGGGCACATGGAAGGGATGCATGGGAGGCGGAGATGGAGACATCTCGGGGCTGCAGCTTCCATGGGTCAGCGAGGCGGGGACACGTCCTAGCAGAGGGGCCAAGACAGCCCCTCCGGAGTCAGACAGCCCCGGCGTAACTCCTGGCCCTTCTCCTTGGGCAAGGTCCTGGGCCTCCCTGTGCTCAGTTTTTTCGTCTGTAAAATGGGGACAGCCGTGGTTCCCACCTGGCAGGACGGCTGTGCAGAGCTGATGTGAGAGCAAACGCCTCCTGTTCTCCGTCCACTCAGCCCTGCATGGCCGGTGCGTGGTTATGTGTTTACCTCTCCCATCGTCCTGAGACCTCTCTGCGAGAAGGTATTGGGCTGTGTTTCTCTTGGCATCTCCAAGAACCGGTCCTGAGATGGCGCCTTGTCGTTGCTTGGTAAATGCTTGGTGAGTGAGGGAATAAATGAGTGAGTGAGAAATGGCTCCCCAGAGATGCAAGGGGCTGATATATGAGGCAGCGAGAAAGCTCCTGGTTGCTGGGAGTGCTCCATTGGGTCATGTGCGGAGAGAGGAAGGATGCTTGTGAGAAAGAGGCTCTTCAAGCCCTCTTCCCTTCACCCCCGCCATTAAGCAGCTGTGGTTCTAGGATTCAAGGAGTAGGGGGAGGAAGTAGGAATAGGAGCTGGTGGCAGAGGATGGTGATGGTGATGATGATGATGATGGCAATGATAGATAATAAAGGGATACATCCTATGGCTTGAGGTGGGGCAGAAAGACAGAAGAAACAGCTGACCCACTGGTCCAGCCTATCAGATATCATGCTCTTCATGGGCAAGGACTATGGCTTCGCCTCTGTGTTCTTGGTGCCCGGCACACAGAGGGCACGCGACAGCAGTTCACTGAAAGAATGAGCATCCTTCATCCTTAGACAATCAGGGAGACGCAGGACTTACCCCCTCCCAACCTCCAAACTCCTCCATCTACCCTGAGCCAGCTCCCATAGCTTTTTCCCCTGGTCCGTTGCCTCAGTTTCCCCAGCCATAAAAAAAATGGGTCACGTGAGTTTCTTCCCTTCCCTTGCTAACCTCATCCGAACTGGCTGGTTCCAGCCCCGCTACACCTGCCTGGCTGGGTCCCTGGCCATCAGGCTTCTGGCAGTCACAGCCTGGGGGGAGGGGGGGGGCGCCAGGCCCACACCGCGGAGCACTGATAAACTATTTTGATATTTCTGTTACTTTGAGAAAGACAGCTTTCAAGATTCAGGACCAGGTGGCGTTGGTCTTTTTTCGGAGGTGCTAATTAATAATTTAACTTCATGTAATGATAATTTTATCTTGTTGCCGTTTGTGGATTTGTGATTATCTCATCCATCCGGTGCCTGGTGCTGGGCGCGGAGCGCGTCTCCCGCTGTTTCCCGGACGTGCTGCTGGGAGACTCTCCCGCCGAGGGGAGCGGGAGAGCACCTGCGTGGAGGGCTCCCCAGCCCAGAGGCTCTCTGAGAGGTAAACACATGACCCATCTCTCCGGGCCGCTTGGTGCGGGAACAGGATGGAGCCACGGACCACAGCTTCCAGCATCTCGGCTTCTGTGGAAATGGACATCAGGAAGAAGCCCAATCTTAGCCCCTGATCAGCTGGCCCCACCCTGTCCTCTGCCGACATGTGGGGGGAGGCCAGACCCTGGGAGGGTTGTGTAGCAGCCAGTCACAGAGCCTGTCCTGGAGCCCGGATCCCCGCCTCCCTAGCCAGGCCATTGGGCCCTCCTATATACCCCTCCCCCATGCTGGCTGACCCATCATCCTTCATGCCCTTTCCCTGAACTCAGAGCCCTGAGAGTTGGGAGGGGAGTGGTCCGGGAGCATTTGAATGGAGAGGAGGGATGAACTCAGCCCACTCTCCCCATGAGGCCTGGGAGCTGGGCCTCAATGCCCCTCCCGCTGGCAGCAAAGAGAGGAGGAGAAGCCGAAAGGAGAGGGGCAGGCAGGGCTGGGGCCTGAGTGTAGGTGAACCCCTTTTGTGCCCTGGCTTTGTGTTCTCCATATCAGGAATGGTCCTGGCATCCCCTTGTCTAGAAGTGGATGAGTTTAGTTCCCACTTTTGCTGAATCTAAACATGTGTGACTTACCCGTATTTTCCGGCATATAAGATGACCCTCAACTTTTCCAGTTAAAATATAGAGTTTGGGATATACCCACCCTATCAGATGACACCCGGCGTATAAGATGACCCCCGACATTTAGAAGATTTTCCTGGGTTAAAAAGTCGTCTTATACACCGGAAAATACGGTAGATTCATTTGTCCCGGCCAAGATGGCTTCGGAACAGGGACTGGGCATGTTCTGGACTTGAACGCTGGGGCAGTGGAGAGGAGCGATGCGGCTGGAGCAGGAGGCAGGGCCCAGGCTCGGAAGGGCTATGGTCAAGGTCATCTTCAGCCTCTGAAGGACTGGAAGCCGGCAGAGACTTGACCCCTGAGGGAGACCTTGGCTCCCAGGGGTCTCGGTTACCTTTCCTGCGAGAGCGCAAGGGCGGTGTTGGAGGCAGCGTCTGTGCCCAGGCGGGGCCCGAGTCCTGCTGCGGCTCCTGACAGCTGGGTGGGCCTGCAGACTGGGTGACACTGCCGGGCCCTCCTCACTGTCCAGCAGGGTTCTCGGTTTCCTCTCCCCCCAAAGCTGGGCTAGTGACCAGGCCCCGGTTTGGCCTCTGCCCAAGCTAATACGATGCTAATGCTGCAGACCAGATTGGCTGCGGCATCGAAGTGTTTGGGGACCCCCCCCCCTGACATCCGGAGGTGCCCCCCTGCCCTCTGGGCAACTCGAGCTCCAAGCCAGGATGTTCTCCCAGCCATTGTACCTGTCACTTCTCATTACTGCTGATGCCTGTTGTGCCTGCCGGGGACCACGGGCCATACATGTCCCCCTTCCCTCCAAGAGCTCCTGGGTCTGGCAAGTCCCCGGGCACCCGGAGGCTTCGGCGGTGCCCAGACTGGGTCTTGCTCATTCCAGATCTCACACGGACCTCTGCTCAGACCCACACAGCACGTTTCTTTGGTTTTGTTTTTTTGTTTTGTTTTAAATATACTTTATTGATTTTTTACAGAGAGGAAGGGAGAGGGATAGAAAGTCAGAAACATCAATGAGAGAGAGACATCGATCAGCCGTCTCCTGCACGCCCCACACTGGAGATGTGCCCGCAACCAAGGTACATGCCCTTGACCAGAATCAAACCTGGGACCTTTCAGTCCGCAAGCTGACGCTCTATCCACTGAGCCAAACCGGTTCCGGCTGTTTCTTTGTTTTAATTTCTCCTTTCCAGGGCTGGCGACAGTATGCATTCAGACAAATCTCCACTGTGACACAAGCTTTCTCCCCTGGATGCTTAGAATTCAAAACCTTAGAAGGTCAGACCGAACCATTATTAATGACCAGCAAATGCAGGCGTGTGGGGTTTTTTTAAGCATTAGTTCTTTATTTACTTTAAACACTGTCCAAATAAGATATCTGCAAATTGAAAAATATGTAAAATACCACAAGGCTTATAATACAAAACCCATTCCTTTCCTGCTTTTCCTACCTCCACTTTTACTCTCCTGGGGACAGCAAAATATATTTATTAAATATATTTTATTGATTTTTTACAGAGAGGAAGAGAGAGGGATAGAGAGTTAGAAACATTGATGAGAGAGAGATATCAATTAGCTGCCTCCTGCACACCCACCAAGGTACATGCCCTTGACTAGAATCAAACCTGGGACCCTTTAGTCAGCAGGCCAACACTCTATCCACTCAGCCAAGTCAGTCAGGGCACATTTCAGCTGCATCTTCTGCTGCCTGTTGTCATATACATATATGTCTAAGTGACCGTCCAACCATTCGACTGTCCAACCAGTAGCTATGATGCATACTGACCACCAGGGGGCAGACACTCAATGCAGGAGCTGCCAAGCTGTTGTAGGACTTGGCAGCTGCAGTTCTTGGGTGACTCAGCTGGAACCAGAGAGGAGGGAACCCGAGAACTGCCCTCTTGCAATCTGGGAGCCCTGGGGGCTTGCTGGGGAGCTGGTTTCGGCCCAATTCCTACAGGTCAGGCTGAGGGACCCCACTGGTACATGAACCCATGCACCAGGCCTCTAGCTTCTGAATAACATGCTGATGCCACTGTTTCTTGCCTTCTCCCTTTTAGACATCATCCGTTGCCTCCCTATTCTGTGGACAAGGATTTCACTCTGATACCCTGCCACTCTGTCCCTTCCTCCTTAGATAGTCATATTGTTCCCTTTTGCCAAATCCAGAACATCATTGTGACCATGTCAACGTGGCTCACTTCAGAATCAAGAGATGGACTATCATTGTTTCTTTCTGTGTATTTTTTTTTTCTGGTGTGGCAAAGACCGGACTGATCAGATACCCACCTCTTCCCTTGCATTTCTCAACTTTCCCTCCTGTTGGGTCTGGATCGGTGACTAGATAGTTCCTTTGGACTCAGAGCCTGTGTGCCTCTCCCATCTCCTCTTCCCTCACGAGGAGACTGTGCAGGCCATGGCTTCAATGTCTGTAAATACAAAAAGAGGGGCTGCCCGCACCGTATGAAAAAAAAAGAAAAGAAATGTGAGTGAGAAATAAACTATTATCGTTTGTCCTGATGCCCAGAAATAAACTATTATCATTTGTCTGATGCCCCAAAGGTAATGATCACCTCACATTTTCAACTGCAGCATTTTTTAAAATGTTTGCAAATAGTGCATCAGACCTGCCACACCGTTATTATTCATATTTTGTTCACAAGCATTGTTTTACATCAGCTCGTCCATTGCTCCCTGCTGTCCCCCTGGATTCTTGCCTCCTGGGGCCCTGACCTTCTTGTTTTAACCCGGCCTGCTGCAAAGTTGTCCTTGCTGGGCACTTCCTTGGCCAGGCTCCTAGGCCGAGTCTCCTGCTTCCTGGTTTCTGCTTTTTGCTTTAGTTCCCACTTCTGCTGGAGCGTATCCTCTGGTAGCGCACTCAGGGAAAGCGTGTGCGAAGTGAATTTCCTGAATCCTTTCGTATCTAAAACCCACTTATAGTCTCAACTTATATTTAGTGGCGTGTCCAGGTGTAGAACTCTACATGGAAAACCATTTCCCTGGAGCATTTAAACTGCTCACTGTTATCTAGTACCGGGGTTGCTCTTGAGAAGTCTTACAGCCATCCTGACGCCTGCTCCTTTATATGAAACCTGTTTGTTTTTTTTTTCTTGCCAGATGCTTACAGGGTCATCTCTTTGTATGTTCTGACTTTTTGCAATAACCTGTCTCCGGGCTGGATCTGTCTATTGTTGGGGACACTTGCATCTGGAGGCTCATCTCTTTTAATGCTGGGAAATTCCCTTGAACTACTTTTTGGATAACCATCTTCCTTCTATTTTTCTCTGTTAATTGGGTACCAGTTCCTGAGTGGATATTTGCCTTAGCCATGGTTACAATGATGCTACAAGCCAACCCGAAACCTGGCGGCTTCCAACGTAATTACGTACTCTCAGGAATCTGTGGCTGAGAGTCGCTGACGTAGGCTGGACTCGGTCGAGTGGCTAATGGTGACTGGCCTTACGTGCCTATCTCAGAGTTTGCCAGGGGGGTGGTTGACCTAGGATGGGATTGTCAGAGTAGGTTAGCTCTGCTTCAAATGTTTCTCACCCTTATTGTGGGACCAGTGGGCTGGGAATAGTTTCCAGGGATGGCTGAGAGGGAAGAGCCCAATGACAGAGGAGTTTTGAAGCATTGATCAACCTCTCCCCCCTCCCCCCCCCACTGATAATCAGACGGCAAGAGGCCTCTTGTGGGGGGAGGGGCTGTAACATCATGTGGCAAAAGGTTTAGGTATGAGGATGAGTAATGATCAGGGCAATCAACCACAATTCTTTATTTTTATTTTTTAATATATTTCATTGATTTTTTTTACAGAGAGGAAGGGAGAGGGATAGAGAGTTGGAAACATCCATCAGCTGCCTCCTGCACGCTCCCTACTGGGGATGTGCCCGCAACCAAGGTACATGCCCTTCCGGAATCGAACCTAGGACCCTTCAGTCCACAGGCTGATGCTCTAGCCACTGAGCCAAACCGGTTTCGGCAACCACAATCCTTTAAATGAATGGTCTGTTTTTCTTTTTCTCCCTGTTTGCCACATTGATCTAATTTCAAGATTTCATTGACAGCTTTTTACAACCTGGGTTGTGTATTTTATTTCACATTTCACAATTCTGGAGTTCTTTCTTGTTCTCTAGTTTTTCTTTGTCATAACATCCTATTTTTACTTTATGAATGCAATATATCTTCTCCCTCTTTTTGAGTATTTGCTAGAGGTTTCCATAAGGTCTTTTTTGCTTGTTTATTCATTTTTTTTTTAATTCTTTACATGATCTCTTTTCCCCCTGGTTTGTCCAGCTCACTTTGCTCTGCCTGACCTCCTGGGGGGATAGCCCAGGGCATGTGGGCTAGCGTGTGGCTGGGGAGGCTGACAGCTGATGCCACAGCACAAGTCCATGGCTCCCGAACCAGGTGACTGTACTGGGCGTGGCCTCTTCCTGCCTCAGAGTCCTCTTCTGCTAAACCGGAACAGAAATAGTAGCCTACCTCATGGCCCTGTTGGTAGAAAATTAGAAAAATCACAGGTGGGCCAAAACCGGTTTGGCTCAGTGGGTAGAGCGTCGGCCTGCAGACTGAAAGGTTCCAAGTTCGGTTCCGTCAAGGGCATGTATCTTGGTTGCAGGCACATCCCCAGTAGGGGGTTTGCAGGAGGCGGCTGGTCGATGTCTCTCTTTCATTGATGTTTCTAACTCTCTATCCCTCTCCCTTCCTCTCTGTAAAAAATCAATAAGATATATTTTTAAAAAAGAAGAAAAAAGAAGCCCTAGCTTCTGGGTTGTAGGCTTGTCCACTGTGCAGGTGGCAGCCAATCAATGGTTCCTTCTCATCATTGATGTTTCTATCTCTCTCCTCCCTTCCTCTCTGAAATAAAAAAATACATATATTAAAAAAAGAAAAGAAAAAGTCACAGGTGGAAAGCACCGGGAAGCATCGCGAGAACATAGCACGAAGCCTTCGTTATTCGCTTTCCATGTTGGCACCCGAAGCTGATGGGCAGTTTCCTGTCTAGTGCCAAAGCTGGTGGAAAGTGCACTTTAACACCGCTTAGGCGGTGGGAGCCTGCTTTTGTTATTGGACATCATTTTGCATTTTAAGTTCATTTTGTTTTTTTCTCTACTCAGAGCAATTTCCCGCAGGAAAGAAGGCAGCGAGGATTCTGTGGTTGCGGGGATGGGGAGCCCAGCGCTCCCAGGGGTTTCTGTTTAGACTTCCGCCTGATCCCGGTGTCCAGCGCCAGCCTCGTCCTCACCTTCAAAGCGCTGGTGCCTGAGCCCCTCGGGGTTTGCCATCATTCGGGGGGGTGGGGGGGTCTTCTAGGAGAGACAGGTGACATCGAGGTCAAAGCTGTGCTTTCAGTGTGTGAGCTACAGGAACCTCTTGTTCAAACGAATGTTCCCCGGAAGCCAACGAGGGAAGCAGAGGAGCCAGATCCACCCTGGCAGGGCCTGGAAGTCACACTCTCTCTTCCCCCACCCCCTCTCCCCCACCAGCCTCCTCTGAGACTCTGGTTCTTTCTGTGTCTGAAAATTCTGAGACACACACATCCCTCCCTTCATTTCACATGTGGCCCAGCCCAGCTGAGCGAGGAAAGGGTCTGGAACTTGACCTCTGACCTCCCGCACTCCCCTGCTCCAGAACCGAGGGATGAGAGGCTGATTTCCATCTCTCCGTTTTCTTAAAAGTTGGTCTCAACCCCCTCCCCGCAAACTCCTCCTGCGGCTGGTTTCTCTGCTTCTATCTTGACATTCTATTTTCATCCCTGCCACCTCCGTGGATAATGACAAGGACCTCCTAATTGCTTGCTCCTTGCTGGGTAAAGTAGCTCTACCTTTTATTTGTCCCTAAATGTTGTCATCCCATAGTGTGGCTCCCCCCCCCCCCAGCCTCTGGGGTCTGTGCTCGTTCCAGTCCACTGAGTCTCTGCTCCCCTAACCTGCACCCCACACACATTTTAAAGGCCTCCCAGGCCTTAGAGTCTCACAGGCAGCCAAGGGGTGCCCACCCCCACCCCTCAGTTTCTCTGTCTCTCCAGGGGGAAAAAAATCTACCTCCTTTTAAGAATCAGCACAAATACCACCTTGGGGGAGAAGTCTTGCCTTGAGTAAATTACTTGATCTCTGAGCTTAGTTTGTTCATCTGTAAAATGGGTGGTGTGGGCCTGCCTTCCCGGGCTTTCGGGAAGATTAAATATGCTAACGTAAGACTTGGCTCAGGGCTGGTCACACGCACACACAATATAAACGTTTGATAAATCTCAGCTATTATTATTCTGTGTGCATCGATGAGAAAAGTATCCCTTTCTGTCTCTTTGGTGTGTGTCCAATTTCTCCAGAAGATGGGTTGTTCTCAGCTCTGACTACACATTAGAATCACCTGGGGGGGCTTCTTTAAAAACCTGGTTTCCTGGGGCCCATTTCAGATCAATTGGCTGGATCTCTGGAACCCAGGCGCTAGTATTCTTTTTAAATATATTTTTATTGGTTTCAGAGACAAAGAGAGAAGAAGCAAGAGATAGAAACATCAATGATGAGAGAGAATCCCTGATCGGCTGCCTCCTGCACGCCCCACACTGGGGATGGAGTCCGAAACCCAGGAATCAAACTATGACCTCCTGGTTCCTAGGTCAACGCTCAACCAATGAGCCACACCGGCTAGGCCAGGCCCTAGTATTTTAAAAACCTTCCAGGCCATGGATTCTGACAGATGACCGGTTGGTCTGTGAACTGCCTGAGAGCCAATACCCGGTGCTGCCAATTTTATATCCTACATAGCACCTTGCAGCCAAGATCCCATGATGGCTGAATGGATGAATAGATGAACATGTGTTCAACAAAGTCAAGGTTGGCATGAGAGGGTCTTTTGTAGACATGGGCTTTTTGTGGAGGTTAATCAAGCTCAGGCCTGGCTGGCTGATCGAGGGCCCAGCCCAGGGCCCTGGGAAATATGTGTGCCTGGGGGTGGGGCTCTGCACCCCAGCCTGGCAGTCACCTTTACTTATGGCCCAGGCTCACAACGTGCTTTCATTAGACCTCATTGCAACCCCAGGAGGAGGTGCTTATTTTGTGCTTATGCTTCCTAGTGACCCTGTTGGATAGATGAGGATAACGTGGCCCAGGGACATCACGACATGTGCATGGTCTCCTGGCCAGAGAGCTGCAGAGCCAGGCCGCGGACCTCTGTTTTCTGACCTGCTTGGTCTCTTTGGAGTGAGACTCAGTGAGACTCAGAGGCACTCACCCCCTCTTCTGAAAGCGAGTCATGCAGAGGAAGGCAGAGGAGTGGGAAGGCCCCTTCGAGAAGGTGGGTCCAGGGCTGTGGTTCCTCTTGGGGACACATGAAGCTTCAGTGGTGGAACTTGTGTGTGTGCATGTGTGCGTGCGCTCACGCATGTATACTACTGAGTGTTACTACATGTATGACTATGTTTGTATATGTCTTGCTGCGCTATGTGGTGTGTGTGTCTGATTGTGTGTCCTTGCTGGAGCACTGTGTGTCATGTGTGTTGCTGTGTTGAGTGTGTGCTGTGACTTCAGGAGCCCCTGGAGTTCCTCAGAGCCTGCTCCTGTGGCCGCCGGAAGACCCCCCTACCCAGCTGGGAGTTCAGGGACTCAAGAGGCTGCCCCTGCCCAGCAGGGAATATCCCCTCTCCCAGTCTGGGGTTCTATGCCCTTGGAGGGACCCCTCTCTGTCCATCACCCACACTTCCCCACCCCCGGCCTTGCTTTCTTCTAAGGAAGAAGAAGCAGCAGTCGTGTGCAAAGGAGGAGGCTGCCTGTGACTTTTCCTGTCCTGCCTGCTCACCACCCACCCCCTTTCGCCTGCTGAGCCTTCCCTTCTGCCAGGCTTGGCTTCTGTGGGAAATCTCCCGGGGGACCTTACTCCCCACTGTGTGTTAATTGCTTCATCTCCAGGCTCCCCATCCTCCTCAGAACTTATGGCAGGATCACCTGACCCATAACTTTACCCCGGTTCCAATAGGAGGTGGGAGGGACGGCCAGGGGTGCAGGTTGAGGGGTGCCTCTGCCAAGACGGTGGCCACCACAAGGAGGCTGCTAGGTATGAGGAGCTATATGCCCCATTCTGGCTCTTACCACCCCTTCCTTCCTCCATTCCTGTATCGAGATGCAGAGGACCATCTCAGGGCTGAAGGTCCTTGCAAAGAGACGCCGCCCTGCCCACCCGGGGCCTGTAAGGAATGCGCCGAGCCTGTTTCCGGTCAGGGGAGGGGTCTTTTCCAGGGAACAGCAGGAGTGGAGGGATGGTGGTCCAGAGTGTCACGGACTCATCTGTCTGGAGGCATGGGGATGGCTTCAATGGGCCGAGGTCTGCTGCACGTTGCCTCTCATTAGTGACAGCAAAGCATTCTATTCCCACTCTCAAATGAGACCTCCCTCTTTCTGCAAATTCCCCCTCCCAAACCTCACACTCATCCTCCGCTCCCAACCCCAGCTGCTCACATCTTTAGTTCTGTTGTCCCTGGAAGAAAAGGGTTTCTTTCACCATCATTGGCCGATGTCTCATTGTGCCAAGGGGGAACTGGTGCCCAAGGCAGGAATTCTTTTATCCAAGGGCATACGGTCTTAATTCTGGTCTGACTCTGTGACCACCTGCTGTGTCCACTTTCTTTACCAATAAAAAAATTCAAGGACTATCCATCCTGGTGCATCACCGTGGGGTTCCAGGGTTCTCCTGTGCAGGGACCCAGCCCCATGGACCATCCAACCTAACAGTAAAGGAACTTCTTCCTAGGGAGGCTCAGGGACACTCAGAGGCCCTGGTGGTGACAGGAGGCCACGGGCAGGGGGTGGAGGGGAGGGACAGCTTCCTGACCTCAATCTCCATCTCCAACCCAGATGGTGGTAAGGGAGCATCAGAGCGACTGACACAGAACTTATCCGCAGTGGAGAGACTGGCCAGATCAGGGCAGGGCCACCAGACTGTGAGCCCCTGAGGGCATCTCTGGTTCATCTGTTTTTTCAGTTCTTCACATTCTGTCTCCTCACAGCTGATGCTCTGTGAGTATTTGTTAAAGTGCCGAATAACCAAACAGAGAAGAGATGACACATTTGGTTAGATAGCCGACCGAAGAAGAGGGAGATCTTGGGTTTCTGGGCCACGTGGAACAAAGCAGAGCAGGAAATGACAAGCTAAGAAAGGTTAAGTTATGCCCTGGTAACAAACAAACTCCAGATCTCAATGGCTGGAAGCAATAAACATTTGTCTCTCATTCACGCCACATGTCTGCATGGACGGCAGCTCCCATATAGACATTTGTCATTGCAGTCACCCAAGCACTTAGGATAATGGAGCATTCACCATCTTGGGCATGTCCAATCACAGTGTTAGAGAGAAGAGAACTTTCAGGTCCTACATTAGTAATTAACTAGACAGTGGTCAGCAAACTGCGGCTCTTGAGCCACACAGCTCACGAGCCGCAGTTTGCCCTTCTGTTGACGAATGAGTTTGCTGACCACTGGGATAGGGGCTTAATCACAAGGAATAACAACAGCCTGTAATTATTGGAATCGAGAGTCTAGGTCAGTGGTTGGCAAACTCATTAGTCAACAGAGCGGCAAACCGTGGCTCACCAACCACTGAACTAGACATTATAAAAATGACACTTTCACTGATACCCTATTGGCCAGAATTAGTCACATGGTTACTTTTATTCATACCCACTGGCCAGAGCTAGTTACATGATAACTTAACTTTGGCTCATACCCAATTGGCCAGAACTAGTCACATGGTAATTTAACTTTGGCTCATACCCCATTGGCCAGAACTAGTCACATGATATCACCAGCAGCAGAGGACCAGGAAATACCATCCTAACATATGCCTGGGAGACAAATATTTGGTGAGTAGTGATAAGGAAAGCAATTTAAGAATTAGCCATGGAGAGTTGGAATGGGAGAGGTACCGCTGACATTTCAGATCTTCACTGACCCACATCCCAGAGCGCAATGTCTGGGATTGTGCTTTGTTAGGACCATGACGTCATAAACTAGTCCCTGGAAGAGAAAGGGAGCCGGCAGTGAGTTGAGCTGAGCACCAGCTGTGTGCCCAGCTAAGCTGAGTTCTGGGAATATAAGATGAACACAGCTTCTACCCTGATAGAGCCAACAATTATATTAGAAACAGTCAAGTATAAAATGTATGAAGATTTGATATGCTAGATCCAAGGTGGAGACTGACTAGCAGAGGAAAGTGGAAGCAATGAATGAGTGGAGAACATATAAAGGGGCACCTAGTGTAAGCTCCCAGAATCCCTTCTACAGCAGGGTTCAACACACTTCAGCCTGTGGACTGAAATCTATCATGCGCTTGTTTGTGTGAATAAAGTTCTTTTTTAAATATATTTTATTGATGTTTCACAGAAAGGAAGAGGGATAGAGAGTTATAGAAACATCGATGAGAGAGAGACATCGACCAGTCTCCTCCTTCCATGCCCCCCACTGGGCATGTACCTGCAACCAAGGTACATGCCCTTGACCGGAATCAAACCTGGGACCCTTCAGTCCGCAGGCTGACGCTCTATCCACTGAGCCAACATGGTTTCGGCTGAATAAAGTTTTATTGGAACGTAGCAACATGGCATATTGCTCATGGCCACTTTTGTACTCCAACAGGAGTTGAATAGTTAGAATCGCATGGTCCTCCACGTATTTCCTACCTGGCTCTTGACAAAAAACGCAGTGCGCCTATCTCTGTTCTAGAGTACTGGCTCCTAATCTGTTTCGAACTAGAGACACCTTGGAGAATTTGATTTTAAAAAAGCCTTGAAACTGAACACATGCACAGACACAGAACATTTTGCATTTAATTCCAGGCAGATCCATGGCCCCTTGAATCCTGTCCATCAATCCCCTAAGGTTCCACCTAGGATACCAGGTTAAAAATTCTCTGACCCAAGCTAAGAAGGCTGGAGCTGAGAAAATGATGGAGAGCGTATTACAGAGTGGCTGGGGCAGCAGGTAAGGGTAAAAGTCATACCTCTGAAAAATCAACGCTTAAAAAGGAAGCAACTGCATTGTCCTCGGGCACCTCGGACACACAGAGCTGGTGCTCCAGTCCCAGGAAGCTCACTGCTGTGCAGCATGCTGTGCTGGTGCAAGACAGCTTGTGCGGAGAGCCCATCATCACACTCAACTGCGTTCTTCCACTGGAGCCCTTCTGGACATGGAGGTCATGGGCCAGTGGGCCTCGCTGGCTTTGTGAGCTGATGAAGAGAGGCGAGGAGAAACCAAAAGGCAGGGGAGAGCCGGCCCACTCTGGTCTTCGCGAGGCACAGGGGGAGGGGGAGGGATGGGGAGCCAAGGCCATTATCATTGCTCAAACGCAGCCTCCCTTTCTTAAAAACAAGGGGTGGGGACGGAATGTGTGTGCCTGAAAGCTAATGAAGTTGTGAGCAATAAAAGGCGCAAGGCCTCCGGGAAGCAAATTGTGGGCCAAATGAGCTCGTTTTTTAGCAGAATTATTAAATTAGCAGATGAAGGAAACACATTAGACATTATGAGCCTTGCTTTTAGCAGGGCCCTTAATGGAGGGCTGCGCAGATGCTTGCTAAATCCATTCCACACAGGGTTGGAAAAAAGCTGGCGTCACTGGGATCCCCAGGAGGAGGGACTGGGGACGGAAAGGGCCATGTTTAATGAACATCTGGGCCTGGCACTGGCCCGGGGGCCCTAGGTCCACTACCCATTCAATCTCCACCACCCCTGGCAGGTAGGGGAGGACTGTCCTCATTTCAGAAGGGAAGATGGGCTCAGAGTGGGGACGTGCCTGGCCTCAGCTCCCTCAGAGTCAGTGGCTGAGGTCATGGTTGAATCCTGGTCACCCTCAGTGCTGTTGACCCAGGGGTAAGACATACTCCCCTTGGATATGGAGCAAAGGGACTTGAGAGACTAGTGAAGGGAGAGGGCGAAATAAGAGCTGGAGGGAGGACAGAAGCCTCAGATGGGGTTGAGTCGGGGTCAGGAGGGGAGGCTGGCCCCAACTGCAGGGCTGATTTTGATCTCTGCCTTTAAGAAGGTGTGTTCTTGCCGAAACCTCTTTGGCTCAGTGGATAGAGCATCAGCCTGTGGACTAAAGGGTCCCAGGTTCGATTCCGTTCAAGGGCACATACCTTGGCTGCGGGCACATCCCCAGTGGGCGGTATGCAAGAGGCAGCTGATTGATGTTTCTCTCTCATCGATGTTTCTAACTATCTCTCTTCCTTCCTCTCTGTAAAAAATCAATAATATATATATATATATATATATGTTTTTTTGTGTTTTTTTTTTCAGAAGAACATGTACTGAGCCCTAGCAGGTTCAGCTCAGTGGATAGAGTGAGTGGCAGCCTGCAGACTGAAGGTAAAGGACATGTATCTTGGTTGCAGGCTCCTCCCCAGCCCAGGACCCTAGTTGGGACTCGTAGAGGAGGCAACCAATCGATGTGTTTCTCTCACATCGATATTTCTCCCTGTCTTTCCCTCTCTCTTCCACTTTCTCTAAAAATCAATGAAAAAATGTCCACAGGTAAGGATTAACCAAAGAAAAAAGAAAAGGTGTTCTGAAAGGTCAGGTGTTCAGCTGAGACCAGTTTGGCTCAGTGGATAGAGTGTCGGCCTATGGACTGAAAGGTCCCAGGTTCGATTCTGGTCGGGGGCATGTACCTTGCTTGCGGGCACATCTCCACTGTGGGTTGTGCAGGAGGCGGCTGATCGATGTCTCTCTCTCATCGATGTTTCTGACTTTCTATCTCTCTCCTTTCCTCTCTGTAAAAAAAAAAAAGGTCAGAGACAGTCGAGAGCATGGAATCCACTTCACGTGGGGATGGTTGAGTGAGCAAATAGGACTGTGTCACGAGCTTGAAATCTTCAGAGGCCTGTCCTGCAGGATGCTGGACACTGCTGTGGCCTCCAAGGGTCAAACTGGGTTAGTGACAACTCCCATGGAGGCCAGGTGAGCGATCTCCCCTGGTCCAGGTGCAGCTGTTCCTGCAGGAGGATCCAGCTCAGAATCCCGTGGCTCCTAGGAGGGAGCTGCCGGGCGTGCCTGAGACCGAGGCTGGGAGGCTGGGAGGGCGTCAGTGCAGAAGCCAGGGATGTCGGCAGCCTCAGGTGCGCTGTTCAGAGGAGCTGGTTTAGGGCAAAAGGTTCTCTGCGCACGTGCCTGTGTGAGCACATCTTCAAGTGAATATGGATGTCTCTGCGTGTGCACATTCAAGGAGGAGGTGTTTGTCTGTCTGTTTACCAGGGTGCCTGAGGGGGCCTGATTGTTATCTTGCTGTGGAGGGGTGTGCACACCTGCCCAGGAAGCATCAGGCTTGGAAGCTACACCGTGTGGATGTGTGTGTGATGGTATGTGCATATGTGTACGCATGCACAGACTACAGAGGGCGGCAATACAGATAAATCCTGCTCTCAGGCTGCAGGAACAGGTCAGGCAGGCAAATCTTGCCACTGCCCCCAGACCAGGCTCTCAGCCACGAGAATTCTCTCTCTGGCTACCACCCCTTACAATGGCATAGACACTCCATAGGGGACATGATGGGGTGGGCTGTGTCCATCCATACCAGGCCCACCCTATGCCATTCCGGCCGGGATCTCCTGGATGTTCTCACACAGGTCAAAGCTACAGTGAGCTTGCCATTCCTGAGAGCTCCTCCGAGAGACAGGCGCCACTTGCTCTGCAGGCAGCCTGGCGAGGGCCTGCGAGGCCTCTCTCAACCACAGAGCCCGATTCTGGCCCTGCTCTGGACCCACTAGATGACCTTGGGTTGAACCCTCGTTAGCCTCAGTTTTTCCCTGTACGAAATGGGGCTAAACTCTCATGTCTGGATTCCCGTCATGGAGTTGGGGTAACTACAGCAGGGCTGTTATCTACTCTAATGAAGGGTGGAGTCCTGGGACCCATCTCGTTTGGGCAAGTCCTTTAAACAGAGATGCGCTGGTAAGTATTTAACAACTGGCTCCCTGGGAGAAGAAAGCCCATATTTGTAGCGTTTGCCCATTTCTCTGGTGTAAATGCTCCTACCGTGACTGATTTCAATCCACCGGCATGAAACCCTTGAACAAGGAGGTAGAAGGTGCACCGTGGCTCCTGTGAGATGTAGGAGCTGGTCCAGCCCATCACTGCCTTTCTCCGAAACAACCAATCACAGCCCAGCCTGAGCTATGTCAAGGTCAGGCAGGGAAGCAAAAGGTCCAGCCAGAGTGCCGAGCATTGGGTCTGAGGAAGAGGCGAGGCTACAAAAGGGAGCGGGAAAGAGCCGGGAATGTAGGCCCTGGGAGGACGAGGGACAGGGGGGAAGTGTGATGTGCCAGGAGGGCCAGGGTGAGCAGCTCAGGATGGAAACCACGTTTTGCTAGGCGCCACGCAGACGACCCAACGCAGCTGGAATCCAATATTGCCTCCTGCTGTTCCAGGCCTGGGAGAGGGAGGGGGTGTCCGTGAGGATGCGGAGCCGGGCAAATCGACAGGTGTTCCCTGAGCACAGGGATGACGTCTGAGCAGGCCGTGCCAGGAAAGGGCAGATCCAATTCCGTAATTGTTGCTGCATCCATTCTGGTGACAGTCCTACCAGGGTGATGCCAAGGGCCCGGGGAGGGGGGATGCCCTGACTGACATCATCTGCTATTTCTGGGCTAATTCACAGCCTCTTGCAGCGGGAACTTCCTTTAAGGCATAAATTACCCGAGCCTCCTCCTGACCGCCTCATTCTCCGGAGAACACCAAGGGAATCCACGCCCGTGGGCGTCCTCGGGAGATGCGCGGGGAGTGGAGAGGAGAGTGTACCCTGAAGTCACGAGGACCTGGGTTCAAATCTTACCTCTGCTCCTTCTTGGCTGAAGGGCTTCGGGGAGTCATTCCTCGGACATGCCATCCCCTCCCAGGGCCTCACAGTACCTGCGAGGGGACCAGGGTGATTAAGGGGCGAGGCAAGTGTGACGGGTTGGGCACCGGGCCTGCTCATTGCGGGGAACATCGAATCTCTCCTGTTTCCTGTTCTCGTTGTCCTCTCTCTCAGAGAGTAGGCTCCCTGTGGGCAATCTATGGAAGCTTCCAGAAGGAGATACAGGCTCCCTTTCTGACTCCTTCCCTGGCTTTGTGGTGAGTGGTTCCGAGGGTGGAGGGTGGAGGGTGGAGAGCCGCCTCTGGGAGGACGGAGAGGGTGGGAGGAGCGGGGACGAAGGTTGTTCACCTGAGTGGGGAACCTGGCCCCGTGGGACTGTGGGAACTTGGGAGAGGGGAACCCGGCCCCAT